>CM061236.1:146268744-147515887 GCA_030848705.1 Heracleum sosnowskyi | reverse complement strand
AAATATTACCCGAATTTGCTGCAGCAAAAATAGCTTTGACATAGGCTTCTTGATATGCCATGGTCTAGCCACTCTTAGTATAAGGGTTATGTATCTCTATACCAACAGGTGTTGCAGACACTTGGGATGCTTAGATGATTTGATCTAGAAAACGGTATGATAATTGTTTCTAACGCACAACACATGGAATAAATTTTATACATTTTAAAAGTCAGGAAGGCTGGGGAAAGTCCCCCGTGTGCCCAGCTTTACTGTGCTAACGCCTAACAGATATATGGCACCGAGCACGACTCTTATTCTAAACACTATCTATGATTCAATTTCATTTGCTAATCTCAAGGTTTACGACACTATCTCTTGACTTAAAATCTTATAGATGACAGTTCTTTGAAAAGAACAATTGAATATAATGCATGTTAAACAAACAATTGAATCTTTGAAATGAACTTTCTATTAACAACTGAAAAGTATTATGTATAGTTCAGAAGCACAATAGAGCACAGTATGGATTACACAAGTGAACTGAGATTATTTAGTATCACCAGGAGCTGGTGCTTGAGAATGCAGAATTGGAGGCGGAGGAGCAGGAACAGGAGGCCCATAATATTGAGGAAGCTTAGCAGCTTCTCGTCGACCTCGAGCCCTGCCAAGAAGATAACATGCTATGGCTACAATTAAGAAGAAGAGAATCGCTGGAAACGATATTACATAAACATATCCCATTTCCTTTATTATTTTTACTTGTAACCTCAACTTGCCCTGCATCACCCGAAAACGATACAAATATAAGTTTCAATATTCAACTGTCTATTGAAATTTAATGGTGACACTAACATATATCTACATGACTACACAGCACAAGATCATTGAATACTCTGTGTTTGTGTGTGTGCGTAAACAGACAGGGTTTCCGAAAGACATTGTGGAGAGAGCTAATAGGACTGCTCATTTCCTGTTGGCAATTATAGAAGCAAGGCTATGTAGAGATATATTAAACAAGGGACTTGTATACTCTATGGGGCAATGTACAACTTTAATATGGTACCCTAGGAGATTGCCTGATCTTGATATGATCATATGATGTTTGATTGTAATGATCTAACGGTAATTCAGTCAAAGGACTATAGTGGATATCACAGACGAGAACATCAGAGTATTTAAGGAAAAGGGATGAGCAAGCAATAGTCCTCTGAACATATGATATTTCAATCATTCAGCACAATAAGAAGCACTTCAATTCGAAAGCACGAAGACTGTGGACAATTATTTTCAAATTAGTTACACTATTAGCTCAATATCATACTACCCCGTTGGCAATATCTTAACTAGTGTTTTCTCTATGCATGACATAATTTAGGCACTTCAATCAACCAATTCCAATGTTTTTCATTGCCAGAAAGATTCTATAACTCCTAAAAATGCAGACTAATTATTTATTTTACATGTATAAATAAAGAGTATGGTTCCATTACAAACCAACAAAAGGAGAACTAAATCAAGAACCTCCAAGGTCCAACACTTTAAATAATAAGGTTAAACAAAATTATTTTGTCGAACCTGAGTTACATATGTTGAAATTTATACCCCTAATAGTGGAATAGTGAAATCCCTAATGTATCGGTGCCTAAAACTGAGATATTCGGTATGTGTGCTCCTCGGTTCTCATTTTAATATAATTCGTATTTGATCTAACCCCTATAAATATCCTAGTACAAGAGTTCAATCTAGGTAACTTAAAATTTCTTCTAGTACAAGAGTTTAATTTAGGGTAACTTAAAATTTAACACCTAGTCTTATTGCCAAGTACATAATTTCATTCACCATCCCGCTGTTCAAAAACTGGAAACAAAACGCAAGGCCTTATAGTGTTTGTGCCCGGTGTGTGACCAATTACCAATTCCTACTAACATAAAGTCAGATTAAGGAAGATATTAAAAAAACAACAACTTGCATAATCATATAACTAGTTAAATAATTAACACAAACACATAGAAATCAAGTTCTACAGATATGGATGTACACGGAGAATTAACATATATAAGTACATAAAGTGTACAAATATAACTAACAAATTCGTCTAAAACCGTAAGGTGTCGTGTGATGTTAATGCTCTATTATTCAACACAGAGCAGCTAGTATTCGATAAAATTAAACTGGAAATAAATTTAGAAGCTGAGAGATAATAAATTGATAAAGGTGGATGAGTTGGCACCTTTGTTTATTGATGATCTCTTACAAATTTGCTTCCTCGTATTAAAACAGATGCTGAAATAAAGTGGAAAGAGATTAACGTACAGTTGGGAAAGTTCTGGCAGAGTAGCAGGTGCCGAGATAGCTGACAGCATACACTGTACACGTGACCGACTCCACTCGCGTTCTTTCATTCTTTATCTTATTTATTATTTTAAGAAAAATGCTAGAGTCCCCTAATAAAAAAATTATTAAATATTCAAATAATATATTTTGGTTAGCTATATAATAATGAACTAGCGTAAAAGTAAAAGTTAGTGCGAGACACGGGCCTGTTTATATCCTGAAAAAATAAATTCGTACCAATATATATACATATCAAAATAATTTTGTAAATATGGTTAATGATAGTATTTTGAATTTATATTATATATGCATAGTATATATATATATATATTAATTGAATAAGATTTCATAAAATTTGAATAAATTTCTATAAGATAAAGATCAAATGATTTTTTTTAATCTTCAAAATATTAGTTTAGTTTTGAATGTCGTGAAGTGAATTTTATCAAATTTAAAAATTCAAGATAATTTAAATGGTTATTTTATCAGAGTTCTCCATATATAAAATGTACGTAAACTCATGTATTGTTAATAAAACTAGCGTTTTACCCGTGCTACACACCGAAAGTAAAATCTTAAATTTTTTAAAATTTTTAAATTCTAAAATAAATATAAATATGTTATATAACAGAATTTATATTAATTTTTTTCCCACATACTTTTACTAAATTTGCGCATGCATGTATTAATAAATATAAGTTATGTTATGGTTGCTAAGTAAATAAATATGTATAATTTAAAATTAAATATTCAACACATAAAATATTGATTGAACAAATATATAAAATGATATTACGAAATAACATAAAATATGATATTAGAATTGTTTTGAAATATACCATCAATTTTTAAATCAATAATAATGTTGAACGTCCTAACCCGTTTTAGAATTATACTTCTTTTTAACTCCATCATCATTAACGTGGATAAGCGTTTATTTGTTTTCGATTTTGACTCTAGATTATCATCAATCAAATTATCATTATTAGCTGAATCAAATCATTCACCCGATTCAAAGGAAACAAAATGGTTGCGTTATTAAGAATGAGAAAGACAAACTTTATGTTGGACAAATATCATAGTTAATTATTTTAATTGAAAATTTTATGTTCACCACGACATAATCAACATTGTATGAGGTGATTTTAGATTCTTGTGAGGGCGTTGAAACTCTATAGTTTGAACTAATTTTGCCATGTCCGAGACCAAGTATATTGTATTGCTATGGACTTCAATCATTCAAAGATATAATGAATGTCAGAATTTTTGGTTTTTAATTTTTCAAAATATTGATTTTCATTTTCTTCTTATGACGAAGGTTTTAAATTTGTTAGAACAAATTCCAGACTTACATTTAATATGCTATATTTTTAGAATTTTGTTTTTACTACGTCATTACCTTTAGATTCTGACCACAAAGGTCGTCGTCAATATTTGTTGATATTGACCGTATCACTTCACAATCTTTGAACTACTTCACTTAATTAATAATGTAGATGAGCACCGTAAATCTAATAAATTATACTCTCTTCGTCTAATCCATTTCTTTACACTTTATTTTTGTAGATGTCTCTCTCAATTTTTTACATCCCAAAAGTAGTAAAATTAGATAATATAAAATTTAACTACATTCACTACTTTTCTTCATTACACTTATTTTATATATTAACTATAGATGGTTCCCACCACTTTACTCTCTTTTCTTATATTTTTTAACTATTTAACTTATATACCCAATTCACATGTAAATAATGAGAGTGACGGAGGGAGTATATAATTATGATAAAAAGGATAAGAAGAAAAATATTTTTAAAAATTTTGATTTATTGAACATAATGCCTCATATTCGGGTTTGAGATAATTTTCTCACATTTGCATTTGTATGTATGGTTAATGATAATAATTCTCGAGGATACATCTTCGACACTACAAACTTATAAATGATATATCGCCTCCATTTACATTAAGATTTTAAAATTTTAACAATGAAAATTTGATGAGTCTAATGACTGCACCTAATTGATAACGAAATAAAGAAGAAGTAAAGTACCAGTTTACTATCTAAATTCAGAGATCCGTAATATGCTTATATAGAATATATTATCAAGCAAATGTGAAGACATGTCTTATTAATAATAATTTTAATAGTTTTAAAAGACAGTTATGAATTAAAATAATTTAAAATTTTATGTTATTAATCGAATTTATATTGTTGATATTATTTTAAAACGACTTAAAACAGTTTTTTCAACCCACATGTAATTTGTGTAAGATAGGTTAAATTATTTTTACAATGATAAATTGAATTTTTAATACTTCATCAACGTGCTTTGTACAAAAATTAATTTCTTTTAACTTTTGATTTTGTTTAAATTCAAAATTTTATACTTACGAAAATGATATATTCGTTCAGGTATGATTTTAGAAATTACATGTGAATTATAACAATTCAAAATTTAATTTAAATATTTTATTATTTTAAATTGGCGTAAAAAGACCGTTTAACTACCAACCAATATGTAATTGAGGCGAACATTGTATTAAAATGGTTTTTTCACTTTTAAAATTTTAATATTTCTTTAAATCATACGATAATGTCACTATTAATCTCTTAATTAATGTAATCTGGATGTTTATATATAAATAACAAATAATTATTGAAATTATCTATTATAAATTATATACTTGAAATTGAATTATTAATATCGTACTAAATGTAAAATAACAAACAAACTATTTGATAAATAAATATTAATGAAAATTTAATTATAAACATGTAGTACAATTGTTACTAAAACAAATATGTAGTACATGTATATTTTAAATCAAGTCATTACTGTATTTAAATTAGAATTGTTAACTAATCATGATTATTAAAATCGGATGAAAAGATAAATAAGGAAAACAAATTCTATGATATGTTTGGTATAGAATATATGAGTGGTCTTTGATTATTCTTAAAATAATTAACATTTTCTGATTTATTAACTATATAGCATCTATGCTCAAGTATTATAACAAAATATTCACAAAATAAAATCAACCGTTTCAAGTATGTATTAATATATTAAGTAACATTTTCTTTAATGTTTTTTAAAAAATCAATTGACATCAAAGTTTTTTTTAGTTACAATAAATTATAGTAATATCGGATAATTACTCTCACATCTCTATGTAAAAACCTTAAATTACGACATTTAATAATTAAATAATCAAAAATATAAATTAGAGGTTAAAGTTGTAAAAATTATACATATACTCATAATAATTCCTTATTAAGTGTGTTAGATCATGGAGTGATATTAGAAGTTTATCTATAAATATAATAAAGGATTAAATTATTATTAAAAATAAAATTATTTTAATCGATAACTAAATTCTCGAAATATAAAAATATAACGGTGAATGGATTTTTTAAAATATAATAAATTAACTTCCAATTTTTTTATTTACAATAAATAATATTAATATTGTATAACTACCCTCACATCTATGTGTAAAAACCTTAAATTACGACATTTAACAACTAAAAAAATCAAAAATATAAATTATTGATTGATGTTGTAAAATCTACGCATATACTCATAATGCTTCATGGAGTGGGTTGGGTCATAGGGTGGTATTAGAAGTTTATCTATGAAATATATAATTTTATATAAAATAGATAGTACAATTGGTGATTAAAATCTCGAAGTAGATAATTATCATAAAGGATTTAGATCTTAATCAAAAATAAAATAATTTTAATTGATAACCACATTCTTTTTTTGAAAGAAAGATTAAATTTCCATTCAGTTGAAATACCAAATTCTTGAAATATATAAATAAATAAAATAATATATTTAAATAACAATTAAAGCCAAAATAATTATTGAACTTTGATTGGTTAATTACATTGTAAGGATAGTCTAATACCCTTGGTTAATAAAATTATGAGAATTTTTTTTTATAGATTTAAATTTTAATTAAAAATAATTATTTTTTAAAATTTGATTAGTTAAATGTTTTGTGGGGATAATTTAATCACCATTAGTTGATAAAAGTAAATGGAGAAATTTTTTTAGCTCTTCTGATTGGTCTAAAATCCTGGTTAACAAAATTATAGGAGGGAAGTTTTAATAAATTTAAATTCTAATTTAAAATTATATGAGGAAAGGCTTAAGACTCTTGCGATTGGTCTAAAATTTAGGATTGGCGTTAATAAAATTATATGGGGAATAATGGATTTAAATTATAATTAAAAATAAAATAATTTTTGAATTTTGATTGGTCAGTCGCATTGTATGAATAGTCTAACCAACCTTGGTTAATAAATTATATGAGGAAACTTCAGGTTCTTGTGATTTGTCTAGATTTTAGGATCGATATCTGATTGATCCTAAAATAATTCAAAGTTTTCTGATTGGTTAACTGATATGTGGTATACTCGGTTATTATAATAAATAATTTTTTTAAATTTTGATTGGTTAATCGTATTGTATAGATAATCTACCCGCCATTGGTTAATTCAATTATATGAGGAAAGGTTTAATAAATTTAAATTAAAAACAAAATAAATTCTTGAATGTTGATTGGTTAATCGGGTTGTATGGATCGTCTAACTGTTAATAAAATTATATGAGGAAAGTTATAATTGATCTAAAATCTAAATATGAAGAAAGTTATAATTAATTTAAAATCTAACTAAAAAACAAAATAATTATTGAATTTTGATTGGTTAATCATATTGTATGGATAGTTTAACTACTCTTGGTTAATAAATTATCTGAGAAAAGTTTTTGGTTAATAAATTATATGAGGAAAGTTTTTAGGTTCTCCTGATTGGTCTAAAATTTAGGATTGACATCTGATTGGTCATAAGATAATTCAAAATTTTCTGATTGGTTAACTGATATGTGGTAGACTCGGGTATTATAATAAAGGATTTATAGTGTATAATAGTATAATTATGATTGACTTTATATCAAAAGAGTAGTTGATTTATAAATATTTAATTATGAAAAATAATTTAAAATTATATCTTTATATATAATAAGTGTAAGAGGAATATTATTCAAAACTCTTGTCCTTAGTAGTCCGGTCATTGGACGACCAAATTAATAATGATTGTTAGATCTTAAATCGATATATGAGAACCGTAAGATCTAAAATAAAAAGTGTATATGATTAATATTAGGATTATAACTAATACTAAGAATTGCATTGTGATAATTTAAACCACATATAAATAGGTTTTCTATATTGAATAGAATTCTAAGTAAAAATTCGTAATTCTCTTTTCTCTTCCATTAATGGATAGTTTCAGTTAGAAAAAGTTTGTTAAACCATCGTTAAATTAAAAATAATTTCGTTAGCTTCGCGTGGGCTGTAAAATCGTCGAAATCCGATTTTTAGAACTCAAGATAAGGCTAAAATAATAAAGTGAGTATCTAAATTGTAATAATAATAATAATAATAATAATAATAATAATAATAATAATTTTATTATTATATTAACACCAATTTAATTATTATTTTGATATAAAATATTGTATATATGGATATGTTAAATAAAATCATTATTGTATTTAAGTTAAAATTATTAAACTAACCATGGTTACTAAAATATTATTAGAATATTAAATAAGGAAAACTCTTAATATAACATGATTGGTCTAAAATTTAGGGGTGAGGTCTGATTGGTCCTAAAATAATTCATAATTTTCTGATTGGTTAACTGGACTTTAACCGCATACCTGGGTAAACTCAGGTATTATAATAAAGGATAACAATATATTTGTAATATAATATTGGTCACAAATGTACGAATATACTTTAAATACATCATAAAATTTCTTATTTTTAATTTCGTGTATAAGACGTATGTAAATTAATATAATTTTAATGAAATAAAAGTATATTTATAAAATATAAAATTGGTCATTCATGTAAGATTATAGAGTGAACACTTTCTTTATTTTATGTAAAAGTCAATCTTGAAGTTGTCTTCCTCTTTCCTTCATATGTACATATTTGTACCCTTTTAAGCTCAATTGTATATGTTTAGTCTAGTATTAATTATAAAATATCTAATATCGTAGTTTAAAAATTACACAAATTGAAAATTTATATATATGTAATTTAGAATCATTTTTTTAACACAACCATAAAATTCTATTTCATGCGATTTTAATATTTGAATTATAAATTATCTTGTATTTGATCTTATATGAATCATTATATACCTAAATAATTTAACATCTATGTAGACTCAGTTGTATTTATATGTATAATATATGTTCTAAACACTGACGATTAACCGCTACACGGTGACTAATAAATCCGAATGTGTTAAAATCGGATCGGAAAATCAATTTTTATAGAAATCGATCTAGAAATCATATAATTTGGATTAACTGGGCACAAATTGGTTTAATCGGTCGAAAATTGGCTTACAAACCGATTAAAATAAACAAAATATACCCAACCCCTTTTTCAACCAACCAAGACGACAAAGAAAATCTGATACTTAATTGGGTCTAAAAAAATTTCAAACCGATTTTAATGGTTGCATATCAGTTTTATATATTTCAGCCGACCTAACCCAACCCTATTTAAATTAAAAATGTTCGATAATTTACATATATATATATATATATATAATATGTAACTGTACATTATATAATACAATATATCATCTTATTTATAGACGTGTACATAATTAAAATTATTATGTTTAAAAAAAATATTAGCACTAAAATCGTAAGTTATACGTATTTTAGCTTTACTTGAATTTTTAAAAATGAGGATATTGTGTAATATTTATTTTTTATAAAAATTATTTAACACATTCAAACCAACCCAACCCGGCGCAAACTTAAGGATGATAAGTACGGTTGGGCCATGAATTAATTTTTTGTGAGTTGGATTAAAAAATTTCAAACTTATTTAATTAGACTGGGTTGCAAAAATGCTTCTAACCCCCGACAACCTAACCCATCAACACCCCTAACTATAATTCCCATTTTTTACAGTCCCTTGTATAATTCTAAAATATAAAAGTTACATATAATATGTTACTTATTTTAGATCAAATTTTGATTATAGATTTATCTATACTTGAATAATTCGTATAAAGCTAATAAGTGACATGGTATTGTATAAAAATATAAACCGTATAACAATTAACATTTAATCAAAAAAAAATTAAGGGTGAAACAATAAAATTTGTAAAGAAATACATAATTATACTCCCTCCGTCCCACTCGAACTGGCTTGTTTGACTTTTCTTGGTCAAATTGACTAATTTTGAAATGTAAATTACATATACAATATATTGAATATAATCAATGAAAAAAATATTGTAAAAAAGTATATATAAATTATTATAACGTACATTTTTTAGATTTGAAAAAATGTAAGTCAATAATTTTTAAAACTTAGTCAAAGTTTGGTCAATTTGACCAAGAAAAGTCAAACAAGCCAGTTTGAGTGGGACAGAGGGAGTATATTAAAACTACGAAAACTTAAAAAAAATGGAGCTATATAATAATATAAACTAACATTTTTTTATTAAAAAATTGAATAAGCATGTTGTATAAATAATATAAAACAACATATTATTTACTCAAAAGTTAAAATAATAAAAGATAATATGATGAGCGAATATACTTTATATAATAATAATTTTAAAATAAACTCCAAACTCAATGTAGGACACTCGATTATGACATGAAACTGTTACGAGGAAGCCAACATTTCGATTCTCGATGTTTACAGACAAATTTGTCATTTTCTATCTGTTTGTAATTTTAAAAATACAAAGGTAAAGTTGTAATTTCATGAACACTTTTGGGGTTCTTTTTGCCTCTGATGATCTTTTAATATATAAAAGTAGATTTTTAAAAAAATTGGTTATGTATGTAAAATTTTACATTTAGATTGTCTTGTTCTTTTTTTCCATGTATATATATATTTTTTTCGTATTTATATAATTTTAAATTCAATTATCTATTTTAAGTCTATTATTATTACACACATTATCTAACAGCCTAGTTTAGAAATTAAGTAAATTGAAACATATTTTAGATTATGATGTAGAATTATTTTTTTAACTCAATTTTAAATTTATATATCTAAAAATTATATGATGCAATTATATTCACACGTAAATGAAATATTTATCTTTCTTAAAATATTATTCTATTATTATCCAATAATCCAATATATACATAGAGACAAATTTTAACAAATTCATATTTTCCCAATTTGAATTTGGTTACATTTATGAATGATTTAGAATTTTTTTATAAGAAATATAAACCAACAATATATTTAATCAAAAAGTAAAGTAAAAAAGAGAAAATAGGATTATAAGGGAACATGTAGCTTATCTAATAAGATTTTTAAAGTTAACTCAAAAATTGATGTAAAACAATGGTTATGAAACTTTATTTGTAAGTGGAATGTTTGTGTTCGAATCCTGAAAGCAACAAAATTTCATATAATTTTTGCATAAACTATAGAGAGGTGTCATTTTTGTAATTATATGATAAATAAGGGTAAAGCTGTAATTTCACAGCCATTTTATTGGCATATTTTGCCCTTGGTTGGCTTTTAATATATAGAAGAAGATTCTCATGCATTTACACCAGTTTCATTAATAAAAATATGTCATATTGTCATGTCATCGCCACAATATTATATAACTAATTTTGATACTCAATTTGATATCTCTAGCAAAACTCTTATTTTAGTTTTGAAAATGGAGGATTTAATATCTAATTCACAGTGCTTTGGTAAATACCAAATATTTTGTTTGTATCTTAAACTTTATAATATAAATTTAATTTTGAAATTGTATTCATTAGAGATGCATGAATTTTTTTTTTGATCGGACTTTAAAAAATTTGGACTTTTTAACAATCGAGTTGGGTTGGGTTTTTTCAAAAATCGAACCGGCCTTTCTTTAAAATATGAGGCATGTTTTAGGCCCTTGGATCGGGCCGGGTCGGCCTTTTATCCCGACATTTTTTTAATTTATATATAATAATTTCATTTTTTTTGCAAAGTTAATATATTAATATACATAAAAGGGAAGTTTTACAAAAAAAAAATAAAAAAAATAACCCCTAAAGAGCTACACCCCTCAAATATTATAATCCAGAATACATAACAAGAGAAACCACGATACCTTATAGTAAACAACTATTAGCCTAATATTTTATCATAAAATATTAATGCAACTCAAGAACTTTCTACTCATAATTTGTGTTATTAAACTTAATCTGACCGTGAGTCATATATATTTTCTCATACATGGTCATTTCAAGAAACACATACACTACACTCTGGAAAGAAGAGTTTATCATAAATATTGTTGATTCTGCTTAGGCTCATGATTCTTTACATTCTCTCTATTACTAAGTTTAATATTGTTGAAATTTATTTATAACATTATAAATTTTCACATCTTATCTATAAAAATCAAGTTTTTATCCGGATCTCTAAAAAAACCCGGGCTTTTATCCGGACTTTTGAAAGCCCGAACTTTATCCAGGATTTTCAAAAACTCTAGCTTTTAAACAGGTATTCCGGGTTTCGGGCCGGGCCAGGCTTGATGAAAAATAATAGGTCCATTTAAGGTCCTTAGGCCGGGCCGAGTCAGACCGGACTTTTTTCGAGCCGAGCTTTTTGGGCTTTTTTGCTGATCGGATCGGGCCGAATTTCGGGTTTCAGACTTTTTGAACATCTCTAGGATTGACCATGATATTATTTAAGTATTAAAACATAATTCTTTATACTCACGCCTTCCCCCTCAATTCTTTACATTACGGGACGGGGGCTCGGCACGCATTTTAAGGCTCTTATAAAATATATTTCGATAAATTATTTTAATTTTTTTCTTCTTCTTAATAAAAATATAATGTTTAAATTTTTATTTAGAAAAAGAAAATTTTAAAAATAAGTTGTACAACTATACTTTATAGAAGCCTTAACATGCGTGCCAAACAGTGTAAGAAAACTGTAAAGAATTGAGAGGGACAAATGGAGTATTAGACTAAATCATTTTCATTTATTTGATTTAAAAATTTAAACTGTAATATGTTACAAAGAAAAAAATAAACTGTAATTTTTAAGGAATTATGAAAAACCCAAAAACTAAATTATTCTATTTATTCATCATGAAATTATTTAATTGGACGAGTCTAAAAGGTAGTTTACATCATGAAATTATTTTAAACTCATTGGACGAGTCTAAAAGGAAGGAGCTACAAAATTATGCACTTACAGAGAAAGAAAGGTGCTTCAAAACTGCGGGCTAACACTTTTAATTGGGCTTTTGAACAATGATATGGGCCATCAACCAGTTTCTATCTTTCTTTAATTACTTGTGTGATCTTTGTGTTCTCGACCCACTTTCAAATTTTGGCGGATTTTTTTTCCCTTTCCTTTTCGAGATGAAGCTTTAGTGAATTTCTATTAAGGGGTCATTTGTTAAATTTAAGCAAAACTTTTTGAATGATTCTTTTGTGAACGAGCTGTTTGGCAAATTTGAATTATATTATTCTAAGCAATAAATATATAACTTTAAAAATTCTATAAAATTTTAATGTACGAGTTTTTTAATTTATAGAGAGATGTTTATCGTAGATCTTAAATTTGTACAAATTGTATAGTAATAATTTTAATCACAAATACAAATCATATTAATAAACTAGTTTACTAAGCCGCGCTTCGCAGCGGCTTTATAATAATTTTTCCAAATTTTTCTAAAAGCTATTCTAAAAAAATGTTTTTAAACAAAATTATATTTAAAATATGAAATTTTAAATTCTGCGTTTAGTTTAGTGTTGTTCATTATCGAAATTTTGAATAATTATAGAAAATGGCAATTATTTAATATAATTCATTATTTTAATATTATATCAAATATTAGTATATTAATCACTTTATTTTTCTAACACTTTATATTGCTACTTCTATTTAAAAATATATAATACATCTATACTATTATATTAAAGACGAAATATTAAAAGTTTTTGTAGTCCGTTCTGTTTATAGTCTGTTCCTCCATAGTTTGGTCATCCAATCTCTAACCGTTAGATCTTTTAAATTAAATTAATGAGAGCCATTGAATATAATACTAAATATTTTTTGGTATATTTTGATTTTACTTAATTGCCCTTACTTAATTGTACTTCGTGTTTTTACTTAATTACCCTTATTTATTTATAAAAAATATTATTAAATAATAATATTACCTATTTATAACCAATTACTTTTTACACCTAAAATATATTAGTTTTTTTATTTTTTCTAAAATATTCTCTTACTTTTTCAAAAATATCACATGCAATTACCTTTTTAAACTAAAACATATAAAACTTTTTATTTTTGCTTACTCAAACATCTCTTTTTCCAAAAATATCAAATACAGTTTCATTTATTAAAATAAAATAATAAAATAATAATTGTTAATAACTAACCAATTACCTATTTTAGCCAAAGTGTATATTCTTTTTTATATTTTCTAACTAAATTTTTTACTTTTCTATTTTTTTCTAACTAAAACCTCTCATTTTCCAAAAATATCAAGGGGCAGTTTTTTTTAATGAAATAAAATAATAATATTTATAATTACTAATAACTAACCGATTAGTTTTTTTTCCCAAAGCGTATATTCTTTTTTATATTTTTTAACTAAAAGTTTTCCTAAGTAAAATCTCACATTTTTCAAAAATATCACATGCAATTTCATTTAGTAACATAAAATATTAATATTATAAATACTAATAATTAACCGATTACCTTTGTTAGCCAAAGTGTATATTGTTTTTTATATTTTTTAACTAAAATTTCTCCTTTTCTAAAATTATCAGAGACGATTTCTATCTATTATAATAGCCGAAACATTAAAAGTTTTGATTTCAATTTTTGGTAATTTATTTTATTTAATCTATCTATATGTACTATTATATAATAGCCGAAACATTGAAAGTTTTGATTTTCGATTTTCTCACATATATAACATAACTACAAACTCTTTTAATTATACTTTACTTCGAATTCAAAAACACGATCTTTTTTTAGAAAATATTTATATTTATATTTATATATATTACAACAAAATAT
Source organism: Heracleum sosnowskyi (assembly GCA_030848705.1). Taxonomy (NCBI): domain Eukaryota; kingdom Viridiplantae; phylum Streptophyta; class Magnoliopsida; order Apiales; family Apiaceae; genus Heracleum; species Heracleum sosnowskyi. The sequence continues at coordinate 147,501,457 of CM061236.1, read as the reverse complement.
ATTGATAATTTTGACGGTTATCTTTCTTAACATGCTTAATAAGCTAATAAACTATTATAAAATCTATTATTTTTTTAGATTTAAAGTATTAAAGTAATACTTTTAATTCTTTTTAAAAAGGTAGCATTTTCAGAAGTATTAAAATCTCAAAAAAATTAAAAGTAAATTTCAAAATTAATATTAAAGTCGTCCATGCGTTCCACGAGTTATAGGCTTGTAAATATAAAATTCTAGCATATAATATGTTACTCCTAATGAATCGCTCTCTTGCTAAACATGTTTTCTTCTAATGACCCGATTTCTCGTTGTTACCAAATGAACATAAAATAAACTAATTACTTAATCAATTACATCATCTATTAATCAATTTTATTATATCATAAAATTTAATTCAAATCTTTTTCAAAATTCTAATTTTTATTTTTTAAAATACAGGTACTCGAGAAAAGAAATGAAAAACAAATAAGGTTCCTATATTTTATTTTATTATATAGAAATTTGTCTTTTCTTTAAGTATTACCTTCTACATAATTAGAAGGTAAAAATTTAATAAAAAATAATTTTTAATGTATATGTAAATAAATTAAACGTGAATTTTTTACATAAAAATTATGAAAACATAATTTCTAACCATTAATTATTTGATTAAAAAAATATTAATTAATTTAAAATAGAACCTTTCTTGTTAGAATTATTCGCTCGTGTTGTTTAGGAAAATTAAAAGCTAAACATGTTTAAATAAATATAAGGCGGCAGATGAACAAAGGTCACCATAAAGCAAAATAATTAATAAGATACCTTATTTTATTCTACTTTTATCTCATCGGTCACGATATAGGGACTCATAGATTACAAAACCAATTATAAAGAATTTTTGTATTATAAAATTAATCACAAATATGCAGTTTCATACAATACTACTTTATTATATATCTATCAATTACCTCCCCAAATATGTAGCTAAGAAATTGATCTTAGGTTATATCATGATTAGTAAAATTCAAAAATGAAGTTTTACCTACAAACAAACAATAAACAAAAGTTAAAAAAAGATAGGCCCTATAATGAATTATCAAAACGACAAAAGCAAAATTCTAAAATAGTAATTCAATGTATAAATGTATATTACAGCATTGTAATAGAGTCCATTTAATTATAAGTCTGGATTAATATTGCATGTCTGTTCAAAAGATGGTATAATGCAAATCACACATGTAGAATGCCCTACTCTGAAAAAAAGTTATTAAAATATTATTAATAATAAAACATATAAAAAAAACCTAGTGAGATATATATTAGAACAACAAATATATTATGACTAATTATTAAAGCCAACCAACCAGAACAGTCTGATTATGCATGCACTCAGGCGCAGAAAACAATGAATATTGTGCTCTTAATTAACAAAACTTAGCAGTGTAATGAGAAGATCCATGCATATATAACATGTTCGTTGATCCAATAAAGAATTTATATAAAGATGCAGGGAAAACTTAAATTTTGAATAAAAAAATCAAAAACTTGTGAGTATAAACCTTATAAGGATAAAAAAATTTACCTTAAGATGAGACGGTAACATATAATATGGTCAAATACCTGAAAATTTTCATGAAAAGCAGACGTCATTACACAATTGATAACATGTATTGTAAAAATAAATTGATATGCATGCATAAGGCGAAAATTATAAGCTTGCAAAAACAAATCAAGAACAAATTTCAAGATTATAAGAAAAACTAAGAATATATAGACAATGAAGAATGATATATTTGTGGCAACTGTTTTAAAAAAGGTACTAAAATTGAATTTTATCAAAAAAGAAAACGTAAAACTTTAAAATTTAATTTAAATAGGATTAAAGTTAGTTGCGTGAGAAGATAATATTTCTTTAATTAAATTTTAAGCATGATTGATTTTATATATTTATTGTCTTTCCTGTAAATTCGAATATAAATAAGGAAATTCAATTGGGGTTTTTCTTTATATATATAAAAATAAAAGAAAAAGATAAAGATAAAGATAAAGATATAGGTATATAACTTTCTTTAAAGAGAATGCATTCCATTAGTGATATTTAGTTTTTTTTCATTAGTAAAGATCTATTGTATTTTTACTTTCTCCATTAGTAGAGATTTTAAATACAAGAATAAATATTTCAAAAAATTGAGAATAATATTATAATTGAATATTTAATTTCTTCCATTAGTGATATTTAGTTTCCTCAATTAGTAAAGATCTATTGTATTTTTACTTTCTTCATTAGTAGAGATTTTAAATGCAAGAATATTATATGTTTCCTCTATTAGTAAGAATTTAAAAGGTAATTGAGATTTTTTCGAATTTTTAATATTATTATATCAAAAAATTGAGAAAATTAGAAAAATAGAACGAAGCGATCTGAGAGCGCCACCTCACCGCCCCAGTCTTCTCCTTTATATAATAGTATTGATATAAATTACAACTAAATTATAAAATGACAAAAATACTATACATTCAAAACAGTATAAAAAATGTGTTTGGATGTAATTATATGCTATTATAAAGTAAAAGTAGAGAATAATAAGAGAGTATTACCATGGTCAAGGATTCGATACTTATCAACAATAATTTTAAATTTAATATTTGTAACTTTAATAGTAGTAATAAAGTTTTAAAATTCAAATCACAATTTATTATAATATAATATAATATTACTAACTTTGAAAATTAAGTAAATATTTAAATTTTAAACTGCATCAATTTATAAATAAATATAAAAAAAACGTGCAAATGATTTTAATAATCTAAAATTAATAAAAGAAGAAACATGCCTGCAAATCACAATCATATTAGCGAAAAGACAAAGCAGGCTGACACGCAACTATAATTGAAAATGGAATATCATTTTGGATTTTAATCCCTCTCTCAATCTATACACACACACTGAAAAAACATTAGAGTTTTGAGAGTTGATTTCCAAAATTAGGGTTCTAGCCGTCAATTCTTCATTCTTCAACCTTCATCTCTTTCATTGATTAAGTCCCCTTTACTCTCTCATCCTCTCTTTTATTTACCAGTTTTTTAATAAAATCGAGATTTAATCTTTTTTGGGTGAGTTTTCGTTGAGTACCTTGTTATCAAGGTTGTTAGAGCCCATCTTTTTGGGATGTTAGTGTGTTATGTTTTGATGTTTTTGTGTGATTTGTTATGAGTTTCAGTAGTTTTTCTGAGAATGATTTATATGATATTTTGGTTGATTTTTAAGGCTCGCATCAAATCTGGGACGGTGGTGAATACCGCAAGATCTCACCTTTCGCAACAAAAAAATGTTCATATTTTGGGGGTATTTGTTGCTCCATTATCAGTTGATGTAACTGATAGTTCTGAACATTCGGCTACAGATGGTGCTTATGTGAAGGTCAATTGTGATGCTACTAGTTTCACAGCTGATGTAGGTTGGATTGCTCGAGATGTCATTGTAATACTTTTTAGATTAAAGAATTGGATATTCTATGGGTTAAGTGATCTGAAAACAAAACGGTGTTTAGCTCGTTTTTTTGTTTCACAATCAGGTTGTAGTTGACAGTTCGGGGGTTTGTCCCGGCTGGGGTTCAGTATTTTAATGAATTCTTCCATTTACGTCAAAAAAAAAATTAATTGAAAATGGAATGGTTCAGCGACCTTTTTCTATCTTAATCGGTGAGGTGAGTTCGACATGATTTTAGTATTTTCGATCTTCACGTATTCCCTTCTAAACATCTAGAAACTCAACAATGCTTCCATGCTTCCCTCATTTTTTAAAGTATTTGTTAACGGAGGAATTTGTGATAACAAAATTTGAGTTTGTGTGTCGGATTTAAGATCTACGATGGTGGTTCAGTGACAGAATAGTCGCCGGAGAATGGTAGTGATTGTGTTTATAAGAAGCTGAGATCAAAGGAGTGGTGATGGTCTCTCTGAGCTTTCAACGTCCAACCCCTTTAATGTGCCTACGTACCATATATTTATAGGGATCAACCTTCACGTAGTTCTAATAGAACAAGGATCCTAAGTCTACTAGAGATAGGTCTCCTTGGTGACAAGCATCAAACATAGTCCATGTCGGACTAGAACTCTCAACTCATTATGAAACGTATATTCAAGCCCACTAAGGAGAGCCCATACGATGAAGCCTAGCCCAATGACCCCAAGGCTCAACTATGACCGTGCCTTCACGGATACAACATTAGCCCTAACTACCGGAGCTAACATCAACCGCTACCAACTACCACATCAGTCATTTAGTTGCAGGGACAAGCAGTGGCGGATCCAGACCTTGAGTCAAGGGGGGTCAAATTTATTTTTAGAAATCGAGTCGATTTAACATTTTCGATAATTTTAAACGAAATTTTATAATTGAGCTTTACTACCAACTTTTTTTTTAATCGATAAATGAAATATTATTAAAAAGAAAGCTCCAGTTAGTGAAACACCGCTAGAGAAGTTCACAAGATACAACTAACTAGCCACAACTAATTTTATTTTTAATTGTATATGTATTTAGCAAAAAAACAATTGAAAATTTTAAACATGCTATGACTTAAAAGAATTTTATAAAATTTTGGAGGCCTCTAATTTAAGTCAGAACACTTCTTATTGGATCATTCTTTTTTGCTAGAAACAACCATTATTTATAAATATGGAGTAGGGCTTGTCTTGGGCTCGTTATTGCTTTAATAAAGTGGGCTTCTGTTCTATTCTTTAACACATATCCTAGACCAAGTGTTCCCCATTTGACAATAAACCTGCATATTAAACTAAACTACAATATACATACAAAGGTAAAAAAAATGAAATTAAAAATTCAAGTGGGGTCAGATGACCCCACCTGACCCAGCTGTATCCGCCCTTGGGGACAAGTCATGGCTTACTTCAAATGCACAAGCTGATCCTTACCCCCGATGAGGATTATCCACTAGACTACAGGGCAAGTTCCCCAAAGTTATCGTCACACCAAGTGTATCTTACTCCCCCAACAAGGATAACTTTCTAGAATACAAGAATAGACCCTTTGAGTGTATAGACAAGCTTAATCACACCTTAATTCCCCAATAAGGATAACTTATTAGAATACAGAACCAGGCCTTCATCTTGTAGTCTTCAATAAATCTTCAATACATATCATCAATTAAATAATACTCTATATCTTCTTCATGGTACCTCCAAGTTGGCGCCCCAACTTGGTCTTCTACAGCATGTTGGCGCGCCAGCTTGTGGTTCGCCCAATGTTGGCGCTCCATCCTTGGTCCTGCTCATGGTTGGCGCTCCAACGCATCCCCACTCCTGTTTTGGAGCTCCAAGTTCACCTCATGTTTCCTTCATCTATCATTCATATTAATATATTCTTTGGCACGCCCAACGTTGGCGCTCCAACCTTGGCACGCCCAACGTTGGCTCTCCAACTTTGGCACGCCCAACATTGGCTCTCAAACCTTGGCACGCCCAACGTTGGCTCTCCAATCTTAGCATGCCCAACATTGGCACTCCAACCTTGTCACGCCCAACGTTGGCGCTCCAACCTTGTCACGCCCAACATTGGGGCTCCAACCTACATTGGCTCTCCAACCTTGGCACGCCCAGTGTTGGCTCTCCAACCTTGGCACACCCAACGTTGGATCTCCAACCTTGGCACGCCCAATGTTGGCTCTCCAACCTTGGCACGCCCAACGTTGGCTCTCCAATCTTGGCACGCCCAACGTTGGCGCTCCAACCTTCACACGACCAAAGTTGGCAAGTACAACTTTAGCAAGCCTAATAGGGTGATACCCAATATAGTTGGAGAATTTCTTTGATTAAGCACATCATAATAATATTATTAGCTTGACTAGCCTTCCGTCATGATTGACTTTTATGTTTATGGTCAAACCTTTCCTTGTACAAATTTTGGGTATAACAACTACCCCCCAAGCCTCTATTATATTTGAAAAATATAAAGGGGCTTTCATAAACTGACCAAAAATTTATAAGGCCATTCATGTGACGTGCCAAAACCTGGTGCGACAACATACTTGTCATAGCTACATACCTGACATGGCAACATACTTGACATCTCAAGCTGAAAGCATTCGTTCATCCTTTTTTTTTTTTTTTAAAGGTCCTTAACCCCTATGAGGATAACCCACCATACTACAGGGCATGTCCTCCCAGGTAAGTGTCACGCAGGATGTTCCAAATCTCCATGATGAGGATAACCACCAGAGTACAGAGCAAGAGTCCAAAGCGTATTGACAACAGATAATTCCAAGATTCACCAATGTGACTAACCCGCAAAAATACAGAATCAGGTCTTCAACATATAAATAGTTGCAACAACTGCGTTGGCGCGCCACGTAAGTCTTCAAACCATGCAAAACCCCTGGAGGCCTTCTGTCCAAGAAAATGCTTGGAATTCTTCAATAATTCAATAGTAGAAGTTAGAGTGCCAACTATGTTGGAGCACTCATTATGTTGGAGTGCCCAAAAGAGTTCCTCTTCTATAAGTCATCATTCTTCAACAATTGTAGCTAAATCATGTATAGTGCAAACGATGTGGCAACATAGTTGGAGAAGACGAAGTTGGAGAAACGAGTTTTAACTGAGTTGATGCCCTTTAACATGAAGCTTGAAAGCAATGGGAACAAAGACTTGGTGTGTCCATAAGAACTTGAAGCTTTCCCAAGTTGGAATGCCTAACAAGGACGAGGCTGAAGCTATTGCTCTCAAGCGAAATGAGTTGGAGAAAAGCAAACGATTGAAAATGCTATTGTTATGAAAGGAATTTGGTAAAACACAAATTCGGAGGTTTGCTGGAATAACGGAACAAGAGCGTAGAAATAGGCACAAGAACATGTACGAACGCTACTGCCAGGGGGGTCAACTACCTATAACCGAGAATGATTTGTGGGTGTTTTGGACTGAATTCACAAAGTTTTCCGAGCAATGTTGAGAGAATGATTGCCGGAAATGTGTATCACCAAAGCTCCTACACGAGAATAGTAGAGAGAATGTGAGTGTGTATCCTCGCAAATGGCCTACATATCCTATATTTATAGGAATCAAGTCCATATGTAGTTCTCTTGATGCTGGACTCCTTTAAGCTGATCTTCCCACGTTTTTGATAAATATTTGCCTTCTTAATAAGCTGGAATGATAATTATTAAGCATGCATCCCAGAGTCCTACTTCTAGTAGGTCACTAGAAGCCTTCATAATTCATGTATTAGTGATATATTCGACCAATATATAGATATATTTCGTATATTTAATAAATATCCTCATAACTAATGTATTTATCTCATCCCAGGTGATAGATATGGACTTAGAATCGACTCCTTGAAGATAGAGACGTGCTCCTTAAGTTTAGGAGGCTGTAGTTGAGTAGGACACTGCCTCTAGGGGGTTCTGACGATACCCTCGCCAGACATAGACAGACGCACCCTGGACAGTAGGCTTGTAGACAGGGTTCACCTATGAAGCTACCCCGAGGGTTGAACCCCATAATAACTCATAACTTGATCATACTTCTCTTATTGATATCTCCATTAGGTCCCTTTGACCACCCTTGACCAAACCAAAATGGGCTCATAGTGTTTAATGAGCTGTAAATCAAGCCCACACAGATTTATGGCACAACAACTACCCCCCGGTTCCACGTAGCCATTGAATGCAGGGGGAACCAATGGAAGGCTTTTATAAGTTTTGACTAGTCATACTCCCTTCCAATCAGTAGTCACCTTAGCATGTGAACCCCTAAGTTTACGTGAGATAGCTATTTGTAAGAAACAAGAGGTTCACAGTGGAAAGGCAATCACCTAATGGAAGGTCCTCCCACGCTCCAGCTGAATTGAAGTAAAACATCCTCGAACAAATACCGCAATTGAAATCCAGAATTCAAGTGGCAAAATAGTCGTTAAATGTTGTCAATAGACTCCGCAAAGATGTTAGTACATTAAAGGCAATTTGTAATTGATTAAAATTAAAACTCTGAGCAGATTTAAATTATTTCAAACAAGGATAGATTAACCCAAATTCGAATTAAACTCATCCCCTTCCGCTTTGAAAGCCGTGCCTCGGGAGCGTACATGTACCCCTCCACACGTCCAGATTCACTCGCCACTTCGAAAAACTTGATTTATTTATTTTTATAACAACCGTTGGGGTTTAACACGCCTCTTTACACACGTGTATATAGATACCCCTAACCTCTTCATCTTTCCCCTTTTATTCATCTCCTTCACAAATCAAACCCTCGACTGTCTTTTCCTCCTCCCGACCACGAAGCTGTCATTCCAGGATTCCGACGAAGCTCCCCCTATCTACCGTCGTCTACTTCTGCTACTAACGAAGGTATGAATTCTTTTCCTTTTAATTTATTCGGTTTATATATATATCTACACTGCTCCATCTGCAAACACATGCATGCCTGAATCATGTCTTCTCATCACGTATGTGAGTCGCCTTCTCCTTGTCTTGATATCAAGTGTTTATGCCTAATTGCGCTTAATTAGATCAGCTTTTGTTTGTTTATGAAACCCTCTCTGTCCTTATTCCTTTTTTAGGTATGCCTGTGAAGATCTGTTTGTTGGAACGTACGATATATAAGACTGTGTTTTATGATATAAATTAAAGAGTTCGAAAAGAAGATTAACCTTAATCGCTACGGCGCAAGTGATTCAATTCCACGTCTTCTACTTAATTCCTTGATTCCCTTTGAGCGAAGTGTGACTTTCGATCTCCCAAAGTTTCCTCTCCTCAAAGCCTCGAAATTCCAAAACCCTAGCTGCGTGCGGATGCCCCTAGGTCGCAATTTTGATTTCTGTTGTGTATTCAGCTTTAAGGAGAACGAGAATATATATAGGGTTCAGTAGGGATCATGGACAATTAGGTCCGGTCTTCTAATGACATTCTGAGTCAAGCCCAATGTCATTAAATATTAATTCAATCCACTAAAGAATTAATATTTGTACTACCGTTCCTAATACCACAATTCTTTTATTATTTAATTTGGCTCCTATATTATTTGCTTATTAAATTCCCCACGTTTAAGATATCACATGTCCATTAATTAAATTAATCACTGACAATTAATTTAATTAATATCTTATTTATCCTTGATCATCCACTCAACCTTATAATTATGTCAGAAATTAATCTGTCTGCAGGGCTTCACATAATTATCTTTATGAGCTTTCAAGAGGACATCATCAACCCGAATATTATCAGGATATGGATTCCTTCTGTAATTAATATCCCACTCTGCATGCAATGTCATTGCTCAACACATAATATTGTAATTAATAATTAATTACATCTTATATGAATCAAAGCATATGCATTGCATACAAGTGTCAATCACTACATCCGGATTAAGAACCTAAACAATAATAATATCATAGAATCTTAGTTATTCTTTATTGTTATAATAGAAGGGCAATTCTAATATTTTGATCATGTTCAATATACACAAAGTATACAAGTCTTATTCAATAGTCAAGATAAACTATTCCCAAATAATACTTCAGTCATTCAAGTGGTTTGTCTAGTACCACTTAGACTGTGAACCTTTATTATATTATATACAAACACTGATAATCTAATATTCTGTTATCCCATTTGATACTAGATTATCCACAATATATAATAAACAGACAATGTAATAATATGCAATCAAGATTATCAATAAAATGGTCAATGTTTTTATACTTCAAACGAACAGTTCAGTATAAAACCCAACACTGTTTACCCTGCTTTAAGTCTTCCATGCTCAGTCCTTATTAGTACTAAGTCGTATCTAGTTGCACAACCCTTGCATGTTAATTTCTCCATTTAGAATCTTGCATAAATCATAACAGATGTAACAACTAGCGAAGATGACCTTAAATTAACCATGATATCCAAAAAATGGAGTTTTAATCACCCATAGCATAGCCTCTAGAATTTGATCTAACTCCTAGATCCATCACTAATCCATCATGATTACCACCATTCCGGAACCAGACCTCCTTTTAAACTGACTCGCCTTTGCCCCAAATCTCCGGGGTTTCCATTAGTGGAACCCTTATCTGTCTCGAACCAGGGGCTATAAACCTCACATCATCCCGTATAAGCTATTTCTGGTCCTTTCTCCTTACCTTTTGACTGCTTGCAAACTGTCAACTAAGAGATCAATGAGTTAACACTTATTATTTGTCTCTCTTTTGCAGATGTCAAGCGAGAGCGTTTTTATTGGTTCCCAACAATCCATGGATGATGAAAGCCAGCCAGTCAGTCGTAGCCCACCAACTACGGTTAGTGCCAGAACCATTCCAAAGTCAAAGATTTGAACCCGTATGAAGCCCAAATTGCTTTGAAAACAGTCCCTGAAGCATCCACTGCTATATCAATTGAACCCTTAACCCTCCATTGGACCACCTTCGAGGAAGTTGAGGAGGTTCAACCCTTGAACACCTTTAATGATACCCAGAACATGGAGGTTGATTCACCTGTCCCCCATTCAGATGAGAATCACGATAGCGAAGCTACCGAAACCAATCCACCCTTGATTGAAGCCGTTCTAACCCAATTTTCTTGTGAGAACACCAGCACATCCGTGAATCTTGTAAAGCCGCAGAACCTATTAGACGTATGTACCCCAGGATGTAGGCTTGTAGTTCCCAGCTTCGAGGAAAGATGTCACAGATTCGACAATTTCGAACCAGATCAAGCCATACCAAATGTCGTTCTCTCAGTTTAGCTCAGTTCTTCAGGCTTGGGTTATCTTTACCCATGCATCCCTTTATTGTAGAAATCCTTGACTTTTATCAGCTAGCTCAACTACAATCTCACCCCAAACTCCTACCGCATGGCGGTTTGTATGTTCATCTTGTATGACTCCACCTTTGATGTTAAACTGACTGCACGAGAGCTGGGTTTCTTTTACCATCTTAAAGATACGGGGAAAACCACGGGCTTCTATTACCTCACCACCTGGAACATACACCAAGGTAGGTGCATCAAAGGTAACAAGAAGGGGATGTCCGGGTGGCACAATATTTTTATACTTTTACGATTGTCCGGTATATATGAAGGATTTCAATACCAATCCAAACATGTACGAACAGACCCCGTTGAAAGGGACAAAACTTAGACAAGCCGAAAGGATCCTGGAACTGTGTGCGGGGCTGGGGGATGGTTCCAGCCTACTTACACGTGAAAAGTTAATTAAGTTGGGGTTCACCCGTGAGGGTACCCCTGAGATCCAAGTTGAAGTCGAGAACCCTAAAGAGGGAACCCCAGTAAACCGAGGTTAACATACACCCCCTCTCCCTCATGCTTTTGTTTAAACCTGCTTTCATTTATGCATACACATATCTTGTTTAACTGTTTGTTGCATCTTTATTACATGTTCACTGATTTTCTTGATTATATCATAAGTTGACTGCCCCTTCATGCTTTTGTGCAAATATGTCATTTTCCGTGCCTTCATTCATCAAGAAATCAGCCCGTCCAACAGATCGCAAGGCCAACCAGGAGATGGAAGCCCATGTGCCTACGCCTGCGAAGATGGCTGGGGTTTCAGCAAGCGTTGATAGGTCTACCTCGTCCAGAAAGAGAGATTTTCAGCAAACCCCTGGAGCTTCCTATGCCACGGGTTCGATTAGTCAAAAGAAGTTAAAACAAATGACCCTGAAGAGCCCACAGAGCTCCGTCTATGTCACTTCTAAGAGAAAATTCCTTGAGTCCATGAATGACAACGTCTCCGACAACTCTGTCTCTGAATGTGACAAAATGTATTTGGCTGAAGCTGCCCCGGTCGTCACCAACGCAAGCTCTCAATGCTTATTTTTCTTTCTTAAGTATGGAGACCAGATTGTAGAAGCAACTCGTGGGGATTCCAAAGCTCGTGAGGAGGTTGTCAGGTTGAGAGTTGAAGCCCAGACTTGGAAGAAAGAAAGGAAGAAGCTGCTGGAATCCAACAAGAAGTTGTTTGCCAGAGAGACTGCCTTGATCAAGCGTAACAAGTTGCTAGTGGACCGTGAAAAACATGAACTGAATGTTTTGAAGCTTGACAAGCAGCTGGAGGAAGTAAAGGCCGCCCATTCCAAAGAATTGAAAGAGCTGAAAGCTCTCATGAAGGTTCTCAAGGCTTCTGTTGTTGCTCCTCCACCTAAGAACCCTGATGAAGATCCCTACGAGACAGGTTATGCCACTGGGATCAAAGACTACATGACTTCTATATATGAGGTCTTCCCGAACTTGGAGTGGGCGTTACTAGGCCCGGATCCTGTGGATGCTGTTAGGCGGATCAAGAAGGAAAAAGCTGTTGTTGCGAACAAGGATAAAGTTGTTGATCCTAGCTAACGAAATAGACGTATCCATGAAGGAGGCTGCTATAACTGAAGCGATTAGAGCTATCGAGGTTGAAGCTCGGGTGAATGAAACCACCCTTGAGTTCCCTCAAGATGAAGCCCGTCCTGAGATTCCTCTGACTACCTGGCAGCAGTTGAAGTCCCTTCCGGTGAGACCGAACCTGGCGTTCCCCCAACCAAATCAACTCAGTAACTATGTTACTGTTTCAAGTTTATTTTGAATGAACCATTATGCCCTCGAATGGGCAAGTTTATTTCTTTATGCTTTCTGAACACTTATTTCGTCCATCGTGCCACAACCTTTATTTGATGAGGGTGCGGGCACCTTCGAATGCTTCGCCAGTTGTTTCCATAACTTTGGTTTTGCTTCCTTTCGGTTTAAGTATATCATGAATCTGTTCTGATGTCCCCATATACACTTGATATCCTGCCTTCTCTTGCATGTATTACTCTTAAACATAATATGTTAGATCACTTAGAATAGATGAACAAAACACACCTAGTTCATATGATATTCCTTACGTGCATCTACACAACAAGTTATAACCCTTTTGTGCATGTTATATATACGAGTGACACTATGAGTACATTAAGGCAGGACCAACTTGCACATAAAAAGTTCAAACTGTCCACATAGATGATTATAGCTAGCAAGTAGGTTGAGCATGATAATGCTCATGCAATATTTAAACCACTAAGTACAATTTAACTCGCAAGCCATTGTAAACCTTAAGGTCCAGCTAGGAACATGTTCATATTCAGGGGTGGTTTGAATGAGTAAAAATAAGACTAAGTCATTATTTGTTCCATATACCCAATGAGCGCACCTACTCTATTTTCAAGCGTAAAGTAGGGAGTGTAATTGTGCTCCAGTGAACATAATTAGTTGCTAATAACTGTTAGGATTTATCTTTTTATGGGTACGAGTGTAGGTGCATCTATCTCTTGAGGGTTTACACGGGTAGAGTAGATTGGAGTTGTATGAGACTTAAGCCATGTAACGTACCTCATAAGGTGGGAGTTGTATAGCACTTAAGCTATGTAAAGTACCCCACGGGAAGAGGTTCCACCACCTAGAGAGGATTCACGTGGACCTGGCCACATGACCTATAGAGGATTCACGTGGGGAGAGTGAATGGGAGTTGTATGGCACTTAAGCCATGTAACGTACCCCATTAGGTGGGAGTTGTATATCACTTAAGCTATGTAACGTACCCCATAGGAAGAGGTTCCACCACCTAGAGAGGATTCACGTGGACCTGGCCACACTACCTATAGAGGATTCACGTGGGCAGAGTGAATGTGAGTTGTATGGCACTTAAGCCATGTAACGTACCCCATTAGGTGGGAGTTGTATAACACTTAAGCTATATAACATACCCCACAAGAAGAGGTTCCACCACCTAGAGAGGATTCACGTGGACCTGGCCACACTACCTATAGAAGATTCACGTGGGCAGAGTGAATGGGAGTTGTATGGCACTTAAGCCATGTAACGTACCCCATTAAGTGGGAGTTGTATAACACTTAAGCTATGTAACGTACCCCACAGGAAGAGGTTCCACCACCTAGAGAGGATTCACGTGGACCTGGCCACACTACCTATAGAGGATTCATGTGGGCAGAGTGAATGAGAGTTGTATGGCACTTAAGCCATGTAACGTACGCCATTAGGTGGGAGTTGTATAGCACTTAAGCTATGTAACGTACCCCACAAGAAGAGGTTCCACCACCTAGAGAGGATTCACGTGGACCTGGACACACTACCTATAGAGGATTCACGTGGGCAGAGTGAATGGGAGTTGTACGACACTTAAGTCATGTAACGTACCCCATTAGGTGAGAGTTGTATATCACTTAAGCTATGTAACGTACTCCATAAGAAGAGGTTCCGCCACCTAGAGAGGATTCACGTGGACCTAGTCACACTACCTAAGGAGGGTTCGTGTGGGTCTAAATATGATTTGTTTTATTATATGTTTTAAGTCGGAGTGTGCACAATTCACCCATGGTAGGTATGCAATATTCAAGATCATGATTTTCAAGTTACCATTCCGGGATACATATGTGTATACCCACTACCCCCCAAGTTCTTTGGTATAAAGCTATTTAGAGTAAAGAACTAGGTTCGAGCGTGCGTACCTCCCATTACGAAGTGCAATCAAGGCATATAAATCATATAGCAGCAAATGACAGTGGATAATCGTATATAACAAATGTATAATACGTAATTAAAAGATAAACTACTTAATTCAATTCAGCTTGGCATAAATCAATAATTTAATGGGGGGGGTGTACATGCACTACCCCCCAGTGACCTACTAGAGCAAGAGAAGACCTCAGATAACCGTAGGAATCCTAAAGTGGGGTAGTTACAACTAATAAACTCCCTTTATTAAATTTGAACCTGAAAGAGATTTACGAAAAATGTTACCTGGACGGATTCTCCATGCTCATTCCTTTCTTTTGGCCTTGGTCGTGCTTTATCCACTATTTATTTTAGTCTCATGTGCAACAAATTCTGCCATGTGCCCATCCCTGATCAGGCCTTCCACATAGTTTCTCAACTGACGGCATATGCGTTTTTCATGTCCGTTTCCATCATGGAATGCACAATATGAGGTAGCATCTTTCCCCCTTAGGGGGCGAATTTGTGTAGGTTTCTTAATGAGGCCATGTTTGCAGCCTTCCTCAAACACATGTTCCAAAGAAGCTGTTAATGGAGTATAGCTTCCATATTTGACAGGGCTTCTATTTAACGAACGTCGCCTGCCCCCTCGGTCTCTCTCAAGCGAGGTCTCTTTCCTCCATTCCTTTATCTTGCGGGGTTCACTTTGTGTGTATGGGCGACTAAACTCTCTAACTCTGCTCCGCAGAAACTCTTCTGAGGGGTCTGTTCCTGACCGGACCCCTTTGAGCAACAGGGTCCTTAACACCACGTCTAGTGTTCGCCTTATTCTTGCCTCTTTTCTAGCAAAACGATGGTAATAACTCCCCAATGTTTCCTCGCGCCTTTGTCTGTATTTTTCCAGGGAAACCACAAATAATGTAAACCATCTTGGTATTTGATACTGTGCTACAAGCAACTCTTTCATCTGCTCCCACGACTTTATGGACTCTGTTTGAAGATGCTTGAACCACTGGTGCTTGGTGCTACAAGATACTGTTGCTTCCAACATCCTACAACGCGCAAGCTTTTCCACCCGAAGTAACCTCATTTCTATGTCGAAGTTGTGTAGATACTCCTCTGGGTCGGCGTCGCCATAATATTTGGGGTAATCTCGCATTTCATCCAACTAGGGTATCATCAACTCCTTTATATCTTTGGTGAATGGAGACATGGGCATCGACTGTGAACGTGACTATATTTCCGGAGCCCAGCTTTTCAGAGTTGTAGCTGGGTTTCTTATGGTTAGCTGTTCCGTTGTTCCACCGGAAGGGGAATATTCTGGTTTACTGTCTCACAAAGTCCTCTCCCAGCTGGTCGTAGGCCTAGCTACGCGGGGAAGGCCATGGTTCTGATTCGTTATAGAGAGGGGGCCTGTTTCCGAGCCAATGTGTGTCTATTGAAGGTTATCGATCCCTCCATTTCCGTACATTTCTGACTGAGCCTCCGTGTAATGATTCCCTGGGCTCTCTATGATAATGATCTCCTTATGCATTCTATGGTCTTTCAATTGCATGCCTTTTTTCTGAGAGGGGGTTTCAGTGATGCCTTGAGATTTTGTATCTTTCCCCCAATTAGGGGTTCCAATGGTAACCACGTTCTCCATATTTTCCCTGGCAAAAAGGGAAGATGATATCCTTGTTTTCCGCGTAGGCGGGTCTGGCATTGCCAAGGATCTCCGAATTGCTAGATCACCGAGGCCTAAGTGGGGCTCGTTATTGAGCTTTGCCCTCTTGTGGGCATAGAGAAGCTCATCGATCGTACGCCTGCCGCTGTCTGTGGATCGCTCCTCCCACACTTCGTCTTCCATTTCTCCATCTGAAAACATATCTTTTGGGGAGCTCTTCCCCACACTCTCTTCCGGGTAGCCAACATGAAGGTGTTCCGGGACATATTCTTCTTCCCACCAATGATTGTCCGAGAGGCCATGTTCTTCCTCCCATTCCTTAGCACTTCCTGAATTTCTTTCTAGAGTTCTGATTTCTCTTTGCAAACGCTGGATTTGATTAATGATTTCTTCCTGTGAGACTTCCTCATCGAGACGGTTTTCGCGGTTTATGCCATTCTTCAAAGTGCGGTTATCGCCTGAATTTTCTGTCATCTTTCCTCTCAAAAGATTTAGAAGGGTTATGCCCCTCCTTCTAGCACCAATTATGTTGTGAGAGAAATTTGGTACAACACAAATTCGGAGGTTTGCTGGAATAACAGAACAAGAGCGTAGAAATAGGCACAAGAACATGTATGAACGCTGCTGCCAGGGGGTTCAACTGCCTAGAACCGAGAATGATTTGTGGCGGTATTGGACTGAATTCACAAGGTTTTTCGGGCAATGTTGAGAGAATAATTGCCGGAAATGTGTATCACCAAATCTCCTACACAAGAATAGTAGAGAGAATGTGAGTGTGTATCCTCGCAAATGGCCTACATATCCTATATTTATAGGAATCAAGTCCATATGTAGTTCTCTTGATGTTGTACTCCTTTAAGCTTATCTTCCCACGTTTTTGATAAATATTTGGCTCCTTAATAAGGTGGAATGATAATTATTAAGCATGCATCCAAGAGTCCTACTCCTAGTAGGTCACTAGAAGCCTTCATAATTCATGTATTAGTGATATATTCGGCCAATATATCGATATATTTCGTATATTTAATAAATATCCTCATAACTAATGTATTTATCTCATCCCAGGTGATAGATATGGACTTAGAATCGACTCCTTGAAGATAGAGACGTGCTCATTAAGTTTAGGAGGCTGTAGTTGAGTAGGACACTGCCTCTAGGGGGTTCTGACGATACCCTCGCCAGACATAGACAGACACATCCTGGACAATAGGCTTGTAGACGGGGTTCACCTGTGAAGCTACTCCGAGGGTTGAACCCTCTAATAACTCATAACATGATCATAATTCCCTTGTTGATATCTCCATTAGGTCCATTTGACCACCCTTGACCAAATCAAAATGGGCTCATAGTGTTTAATGGGCTTTAAATCAAGCCCACACAGATTTATGGCACAACAACTATCATAAGCTAACTCAATCGGGCGTCCCAAGGTAGTTGGCGCGACAACTTAATTGAAAAGGGTGAACACACAATGAAAATATCAATTTTATTTTAACAGTGAATATTAAAGTATTTATGATCTTTAAATTATTAAAATATTCATAATATTTTATTTTAAAAAATTGAAATACATCAAAATTTGTTAGAATAGTATTAGTTTCAAATATAAATAAAATAAAAATGGTATACACTTATCTACTTTTTATTTTTTATTATATATATATATTTATTTATATATATCAACAAAAATATAAATTAAGTATTTACCAAATATACTATCTTTTTTTATTATATTTGCAATTTTATGATACTTTGAAAGTCTTTGCATTTAAAATTTAAGGGGTGAAACTTGTAAGCCTAATAAAATTTTTATAGAACCAAATTCGAGCAGCTGCGGGGATAAAGCTTGTAAGCCTAATAAAATTTAAATCTTTTACAAGTCACGTATGCACATAGTCATATATAGGGACGGAACTATATTTGGGCTCACCTGAACTTAAGCCCATGATAATTTTTGGAAAAAAAATGAGTACTTATCTATACTATTATATTAAAAAATTTCTTTTTCGGAATAAAAATATAGCATTTAAACTTTTATTTAGAAAAAGAAAATCTAAAAAATAATTAGTGGAAGTCACTTTTTTCGTATCTTAAAAGTACGTGCCAGAAAGTCAAAGCGATTTTTATTTTGGGACGGAGGGAGTATAATGTAGGTGGTTAAGAATGGAATGAGCTAAGTATTCAACTATTTTACACTTTAAATCTCATTCCATTCCATTTTATTCCAATCACCATTCACCCCAACCAAACACAATATTAGAATCCTTCATGTGGCTATTATTTAATTTCTTTTTCTCAGAATTAGTATCAGTATGAGCAGCTTCACTTTCGGGCTCAGTGCCAGATCCAACAAAATTCTAGAGATTTTGAGGCAACAACAAGTCTTCTTCATCTTGATCTTCCGGAACCCATCATTTTGTCGAAAGTTGAGAAAGTGTAACTCCCGTTCCTGCCAGTTTTTAGTGATAAATACTAATTTTGTAATGAAGAAGAATAACACCCGATTGAATCGCAACCTATAGCTCTGGTACCAGATTAATAAATCGATAAATTCAAAAGAGGAAACTTTTCATGAAAATCAATCTTACGTAATGCTGGCCCTAAAGGCTTAAAATGTGATTGTTTGGGCCTTGGGCGGGTAGTGTTCGAAATAATTTGTTAAAAGTTTTTTCATGCAATTTGTATCATATACATACATTTTGCACATACATTACTTTATAAAATAAATAAAAATGGGAGCAAATTTGTAATTATTTATATTTAAAAGAGGGAAAATAAATTCTTTGGTCCTTAAACTATATGTTATTTTTGGTTTAGGTTGTTGAATTATAAGAAAATATATTACGGTACCCAAACTTTTACAATTTCTGATTGACATCTTTGTATCCAATTTTGACTAACAGAAGTTAGTCAATGCTGACGTGGTAATTATGTGAAAATAGAAAATTCACGGAATGAAGTGAATTTTTGATATGTTAATCTACGACTGATTACAAGAATAAGGGTGGTGAAAGTTTTCGATTTCGAGTTCACTAACATATGGAAATCTGCAGATTTTAGTAACTTTTTTTCGTGGTCTTGAAATTAAAGTGCAGATTTTTATATGTTAGTGAACTCCAAATCGAAAGATTTCACCACCCGTATTCTTGTAATCACTCCTAAATTAACATATCAAAATTTCACGTCATTCCATTAATTTTCGATTTTCACGTTATTGCCACGTCAGCATTGACCAACGCCCGTTAGTCAAAATTTGGACAAAAGGATGTTAGTCAGAAATTGTAAAAGTTTAGATACCTTAATTTGTTTTTCTATAGTTCTGGAATCTAAACCAAAAATAGCATATAGTTTAAGGACTAACGGATTTATTTTCCCTTTAAAAGAAGCCAAAATAAACACCGTTGGATTTGACTAGTTATTACCGAAGAACAGTGTTCTAAAAGTCGGCAATTAATCGGGATTAATCGCCGATTAATCGCTAAACGGCGGACCACCGAACTGATTAAACGAAAATCGGTCAATTATATTGATGCCAGATGATAAACGTGAAAGTAATGAACAAACTTCTTGTTTATTAAAAGTAAGTAATACAAGTTGAGTATCCAGAACCTATATATATACACTATTAGTGAAAGAGGAGGGAAAAGTTGTTGTAACTAACTTTCTAAACTATCTATAATTTATACATTATCAAGGTGGATGATGAGCTGGATGTGAGCTGGATGACTTTGCTGAGCTGGACAAATCAGTATCATCAATATCCCCCCGCAAGTTGGGAGGTATATGAGACTGGACAAGATCATATAAACCCAACTTGGAAAGCAGACTGTTTAGCTGTGGAGAGGAAATCGACTTTGTAAAAACATCTGCTAATTGATGTGTTGTAGGCAGGTATGTCAATTGAATCAAACCCTCAAGTACCTTGTCCCTAGTAAAATGGCAATCGACCTCAATAT
Source organism: Heracleum sosnowskyi (assembly GCA_030848705.1). Classification (NCBI taxonomy): domain Eukaryota; kingdom Viridiplantae; phylum Streptophyta; class Magnoliopsida; order Apiales; family Apiaceae; genus Heracleum; species Heracleum sosnowskyi. The sequence goes on along the minus strand of CM061236.1, from coordinate 147,481,364 downwards.
GTTTAGTACGTTCATGAAATACCGGATTGCGAGCTAAGTGAAGAGCCGACTGATTATCACAATGCAAAGTAACTGGTGTAAGCTTATCAACTCCCATTTCCTGTAATAATCGAACCATCCAAGTGACTTCAGAAGCTGCAGAGGCCATTGCCCTGTATTCAGCCTCTGAACTAGAACGAGATACAGTAGTTTGTTTTTTAGATTTCCAACAAACTGGTGACTTTCCAAGCATTAAGATATATCCTGTAACAGACCTCCGAGTATCGGGGCAAGAGGCCCAGTCAGAATCAGAGTATGCTTGTAAAGTAAGAGCATCAGACCCTTGAAGTAAAATACCTTGGCCTGCAGTATGACTAACATATCTCAGAGTATGTTGTAGTGCTTCTAAATGCGGAGTCCTTGGTTGTTGCATATACTGGCTTAACGCCTGAACTGTATAACAAAGATCTGGACGAGTGTGCGTCAAAAAATTGAGTTTACCAAGTAAGGACCTGTAGATGTCAGGACTAGGCAGAAGTTCACCACCTGAAGCCTGTAACTTAAGATGAACAGGCAGAGGAGTGACAGCTTTCTTGGTAAGATCAAAAGAACAATCAGCTAATAAATCCTTTGTAAACTTTTTTTGACTAAGAACCACACCTTGAGGTAAATAAGAAACCTCTAGACCCAGAAAATAGTGCAACACCCCCAAATCTTTGATGCTGAAAGTGGAATGTAAATGAGACTTGATGTGAGTGATCTGAGATTGGTTGCTCCCAGTGACAATTATGTCATCAACATAGACAGCAATGATGGTAATATCAGAAGAAGTTTTGTGGAGAAACAAGCTGGGATCATTCTGTGACTGGCAAAACCCTTGTGATAACAATTCTGCAGCTAATTTCTCAAACCATTTCCTGGAAGATTGCCTCAAACCATAAATTGATTTTCGAAGTTTACAAACCAAAGAATGAGGATTGGAAAGACCTTCTGGAACTTGCATATATACCTCTTCACTTAAATCACCATGCAAAAATGCATTATTAACATCAAGTTGATAGAGAGTCCATTTCCTGCTAGCTGCTAAAGAAATTAAACACCTAATAGACTTCATTTTGATAACTGGTGAAAACGTTTCCTCATAGTCAATCCCATACTTTTGATTATACCCCTTAGCCACAAGTCTAGCTTTACACCTTTCTAAAGACCCATCTGCATGAAGCTTAACCTTGTACACCCACCTACAACCAATAGGCTTTTTCTTTGGTGGCAAAGGTACTAACTCCCATGTTTGATTCAATTGCAAGGCTGATAATTCTTTTTTCATGGCCTCTATCCATAAAGGATGTTGTGAAGCCTCAAAATAAGATGTAGGTTCAGTGAGGACAGCTTGAGAGGACAACAAAGCATGGTGTGAAGTAGGAAGACAATCAGGAGAGACAATATTACACCAATGATCTGGAGAATATAATTGAGCAGTATTACAATGAAAATCACCTAAATAGGCTGGTGTTTTCCTAACCCTAAGAGAATGTCTAACTGGTGGAACAGTAACAGTAGTGTCTGTGGACTGAGAATTAGAAGTAGATAGAGCAGAAGTATCACTGGAATTAGAAGAAGTGGAATGTGGAAAGGAGGATGAAGGAATCATAGTAGATGGTGCCAAATCAGTATCATCAATAATAGAACTAGGAACAGTACTAGTAACTGATGGTAAGAAAATATCAGTGAACAAAGTATGGAAAGAGGTAGCAGTATTCAGTAAATGAAAGGGAAAATGATTTTCCTGAAAGACAACATCTCTGGAAACAAATAAGGTATTTGTTTTCAAATCATAAACTTTGTAACCCTTTTGTGTGGTTGAATAGCCAACAAACAAACAAATAAAAGCTCTAGGGTCAAATTTTGATCTATGAACTGGAATAGTGGACACAAAACACAAACAACCAAAAGCTTTTAGATTGCTGATATTTGGATGTTCATGAAACAATTTGTAATAAGGAGTACTGAAATGAATAGACTGAAGTGGCATTCTATTGATAAGATGAGTGGCACAAAGAATAGCCTCTCCCCAGAATTTCAAAGGAAGTTTTGCTTGAAAAATTAATGCTCTAGCAGTTTCTAATAAATGCCTATGTTTCCTCTCCACAACACCATTTTGTTGTGGAGTATAAGCACAACTTGTTTGGTGTAAAATGCCTCTTTTCAAAAAAATTTGTTTAGACTGACCTTCACAAAGTTCCAAGGCATTATCAGACCTTATGGTTAAGACTTTTGTTTTGAAATGAGTATCCACATAGGAAAGAAAATTATCCAGAATAGTAGCCACATCTGACTTGTATCTCAACAAATGAACCCAAGTAAACCTAGAGAAATCATCAACTATAGTCAAGAAGAAAGTACAACCAGAAATTGATTTAGTTTTATATGGGCCCCAAATATCCATATGTAACAACTCAAAAGGAGAAAGAGTTTTTATAGTACTTAAAGGAAAAGATTTCCTAACTTGCTTAGCAGCTGAACAAACTTGGCACACAGTTGTAGCCAAACAATCTTTTACAGAACAATCAGGAACAACTAGCTTTAATTGAGAAAAAGGAAGATGTCCTAGTCTTAAATGCCACAATTTGGTATTATCCATAGCACTGAAACAAGCAATATTTGAACTGAGAGGAAGAGGTGTTGAAATCTTTGAAGACTTTGAATCAGAAATTGAAGTAGGATGAATAACACTGTACAGGCCATTAGTCAGTTTACCAAGAAGCATCTGATGGCTGTTCTGAAAATGGCCCTGAACAAAACATTTAGAATTAGAAAACAATACAGTGCAATTAAGATCACTGCAAAGTTTATTGACAGATATTAGTCTGAACTGGAATTCAGGAACATGTAAGACCTTTTGAAGGACAATGTCATTATTTAGTCTAACTGATCCTATATGCTGAACCTTAACCCTTCTGCCATCAGGTACAGTAATGTAACAGTCATTATCAGTAAAGATCTCCAAATGATCAAAACAGTCTAAATTAGGACATATATGATCTGTGGCACCACTGTCTATCAACCATTCATTATGGAATTTAGAAAAAAGACACAATGTACCTGCCAGGAGAGCATGCTTAGAATTGGAACTAGATGGTGCAGAAGAAGTATGGACATCATCAGAAATTTGATGTTTGTTGTAGAGATCTAGCAACTGATTGTATTGTTGAAGGGACACAGTTTGAGTGTTATCAGGATCTGCATCATCTGGGCAAGAAATAGGAGACTGAGTAGAATCCAAATGAGATACATCAGCTACCCTCTTTGATTGAAACCCTGGTGGATATCCATTTAGCTTAAAGCACCTTTCTATACTATGACCAGGAATTTTGCAATGATTGCAAAAATAGAAAGGTTTATTTCCTTTGTTTCCTGAATTCCCAACAATATGACCAGAAGAAGTACCACCATTAAATTTTCTCTGAAAGTTATTGTTACCAAAAGATCTCTGGCCAGGAGTTGTTTGAGACTGAGGATAATATTTCTTCTTATCAGCATAAAAGGCCATAGAATCAGGATGAGAAACTGTATTCTGTGAAATTTCTTTGTGTCTCTCTTCTTGAGCAAAAAATCTGTAAGCCTGTGAAATACTTGGTAAGGGATGCATCATCAACACATTCCCCCTAGCTATTGCAAAATTCTCAGAAAGTTTCATCATGAACTGAAGTAGTCTTTGTTCTTGTTGCTTGTGCTGTATCCTCTGAGTCAAATTACACGTACAATTAGCACAAGTACAGTGAGGAAGGGGATTTGCATCATTAATCCCATCCCAAACAGTTTTGATCTTGGTAAAAAATTCAGAGACAGAATCAGTTCCCTGCGTAAGTTCTGATAATTGTTGCTCCAACGAGTAAACTTGTGCCATAGAAGCAAAACCATATCGTTCTTCTAAATCTTCCCATATATCTTTCGCAGTTTTAAGAAACAACACGCTCTTAGCTATCACTTCATCAAGATTGAACAACAACCAGGAGATCACAAGATCGTTACACCGTTCCCAAAACTTGAACTCAGCAGAATCACTAGCAGGCATAGGTACAGAACCATTGACAAAACCAAGTTTGTTCTTGGCAGAGAGTGTTAAAGTCATAGAACGTTTCCAATTATGGAATCCTGTTCCATTAAATTTTGTGGACACGAGCTGATTGGTTGACGCATCAGAAGGATGTATATAATATATACTTGAAGCATCTGAATTGTTTTGAGTAGTGTTTGCCATTTTAAATGAGAAAAGTTCTCAATGAACAAAGATCAAACAGAAGATAGACACAGCAAGAAACAATGAATGATGACTCTATCAAGAAGATAGACAAACTGATTACAAACAAATGTGAAATTCACAGATGAACCGGTCACGAATAACAGCAATTAGGAACGCAATTGAATCAACTATCGATGAACTTTAGGTGTTTAGATCGCAAGAACAAGAAAGGAAAAAAATGTGTGTTTGTAAGTACACAAATGAAGAAAGATTAACGAAATGAATACAATTCACCTGTTATAGATGAACCTGTTCTTAACGACGCCATTGATTCGCCATTGATTCAAGCTTTGCAAGCTCTGATACCATGATAAACGTGAAAGTAATGAACAAACTTCTTGTTTATTAAAAGTAAGTAATACAAGTTGAGTATCCAGAACCTATATATATACACTATTAGTGAAAGAGGAGGGAATTGTTGTAACTAACTTTCTAAACTATCTATAATTTATACATTATCAAGGTGGATGATGAGCTGGATGTGAGCTGGATGACTTTGCTGAGCTGGACAAATCAGTATCATCAATACCAGATGTTGCTAGGTTGCGTAGTCCACATCAGCAAATAGCCGTTAGTTGCGAGGTGTTTCAAATTGTGCCTTCAGTGTTTTTTTTTGTTCAAGTATACAGCTAGAGACTGCTACCAAAGTTACCATTGAATTTTATACGTAGAGTTGCCCTTGAAAACTGTTGCAGTGATTGAACTTGTTAACTTATAGCAAATGTAGTACTATCTTATAAGTGGTTGTTTTGTGATTTTAATCTTAGAAATAACATCAATGAAGGGCTGGGAGTCTCTCTTTCATTTCCAGTTAATTATAGATGCAGTTGGTGGTGCATAATTTTCACTAGTTCTAGTTTCCAAGTGACTAAATTGTCCAGGAAGTAATATCTAGGGCAACAGTGTAATACATGCCCATTTTTGTTTGCAAGAGGCCAGAGTCCAAGGATTTTTACATTACGCAAGATTCCATCATTATAATTATGTCGGATTTATGTTTGTTTGTATTATTATTTCAAAGATTAATTTTTGAAAGGACAAGGACTACATTTTTATTGTCAGCTTCACAAAACAAGAAAATCAACCATTTGAAAATTTTAGTCAAAACACACAGCTTAGATACTACAAGTTGTCAGCCTCCACATATTCGGAAGGAAGACAATTTGGGCAAGATATATGAATCTCAATTATTACATACCAACAAAATTCTCGGGGCCCGTTTGACAAAGGAAAAATAAGCTGGTTTATGACTTATAAATCCGTAATATTTTATGGAGGGTGTTTGACAACCCAATTTATAAATCAACTTATAACTTATATGTTATTAGTAACAACGTAAATTTTCTTTAACTTATTGACTTATTGCTTGATTTCTTTGTCTTTTAATACTTCATATTTTCATATTTGTGTTTTTAAATATTTTTTTAATTTAAAATGTATGTATTTAGCTCATTGTATTTAATAATTATTTTTAAAATGTAAATTAACAAATTTGTAACCAACTTATAAGTAAATTTATCCAAACATCTAAGAATTCATTCACTTATCACTTATATGACACTTATTCATTTTAAGGTATAAGTCAACTCTCTTTAAAATATCTCAAACATGCACATACTATTCAAATAAATATCTCTTCTTTAATCATATTGTTCAACTCTTTTATTTTGCGCATTTTAATTTGTGAAAATTGTCACTTAGATTTTTCCTCCTTTTTCTTTATTGGGCTTTTTTCATAAATACCCAACCCAAAAATGTTTTTTGCAAAAATACTATGTGTTTTTTAAATTTTTTGCGAAAATACCAAAATATTTGCAAAAATACGGTCTGAAACTACTATCAACCATATCTGCAACTGCAACCAAAATCAACCACACATGCAACTTTTTAATAAAAACGATTTTTTTCCGGCGTCCTGATTTTAGGGTTGTAAACAACCCTAAAATCAGGTAGGTTAGGGTTTAGAGTCTAGGGTTTAGGGGGTGTAAACAACCCTAAACCCTAAACCCTAAATCCGTATATGAATTATTCCTCATTCTTAATATTTCTAAAACCCAACCATTGAACCCCAAAAGTTAACTATTGAACCACAGAGGAACGAATTAATCAAGATTACAAGTTTACCAAACATCTTACTAACAATTTTTTTTGAATTCTCGGCTGTTTTTCAATTATTTTTTAAAAAGTTGCTTCTGGTTGCATCCGGTTGCATCCAGTTGCATCTGGTTGCGTTGGTTGCTGGCCGTATTTTTTGTTGCATCTGTGGTTGATTTTGGTTGAAGTTGCAGATGGTTGAAAGTAGTTGCAGACCGTATTTTTGCAAATATTTTGGTATTTTTGCAAATATTTTCAGAAGATGGTAAAATTGCAAAAAAAACTTAAAAAAAGTAGTATTTTTGGTAATTTCCCTTCTTTATTTGATTTATTATTTTAAGCTTAATTCTAATCTGTAGGTACCATAGTGAATACATGTATTCGTTAATGCTAAAGTTGGGAAGACTTATTTTTATTTATAAAACTCGAATATTTATCTAAGAACGGATAAAAAATATATTGATAAATGCAAATAAAGAAAGTGCTTAATTAACAGAAATAAAAGGCAATTGAAGCAGATAATAAAAGAATGATGCAGCAACTCCAGAACATTATCTAGTGTTGGCTGCCGGGGTCCACAAGCAATAGAATCATTATCTAGTGTTGGCTGCCGGGGTCCGAGGTGTTGGCTAGATAATAAATTCCTTGATTCTTACTTAGATCATAATCCAAAGATCTTTTATGCTCTTTTGGATTTGGTTCATCCCCTCTTCAGGTCTGATATTTCAGCATATGCTCTTATCAATCAGACTGTAAAAAAAAGATATTGTGATGAACTTGTAACTTGCCAACTTTCTGAGTATACAACCTGAATTTGGAAGTCGAGAATTTTATTTATTATAAATTAAAAAAAAAAAAATTGACCGAGATTGTAAACAAAATCTCTCTATTATTTTGCAACCGAAAATGTTGAGTATGGAATTCGTATAATCGTGCCGAAAGTTAGACACACTGGTTTACTAAGTCGTGTTTCGCAGCGGTTTTGCAATAATTTTTTCTCAATTTTTTAAATATATTTTTAGATAAAATTATCATTCTAACAAAAAAATAAGATTTAATTTGAATTTTCCATTTCGTCTTGGTCATTTACCAAAATTTTGAATAAACATAAAACAAGGTAATTGTTTAATATTTTCCATTAATTTAATAAAATATGAAATATTAATATATTTATCACCATTTTTATTTTTCTCAAAATTCATATTTCAACTTCTAGTTTAAAATACATAATATAACATCAATATTAAATTCTAACATATAATATATTATTCCTAATGAATCGCTCTCTCGTTAAATATGTTTCTTCAAAGTGACCCTTTTTCTCGTCTTTACCAAATCTAAATAGATAACAAACTAATTTCCTAAATAAATTAAATCATTTGTTAATCAATTTTATTATATCATAAAATTTAATTTAAATATTTTTTAAAATTAAAATTTTTATTTTTTAAAATATATGTACTCGAGAAAATAAATGAAAAAAATAAGACTTCTATATTTTAAATAAAAACTTGCATTTTCTGTAAATATTATTTTCTATATAAATTAAAAGGTAAAACTTAAAAAATATTTTTAGCATATATGTAAAACATATATTATAAATTAAACGTGGTTTTTTTTACAAAAATATACGAGAACATAATTTTTAATAGCTTTTTTAGGAAAATATTAAGATGATAATCTGATTTCAGGATAAATTTTATAAATTCAAGAAAAAAATATGTGAGGATATTAAGATGAAAACTTTGAGTTTAAGAGAATATCAACATGATAATTTAACTTGAAGATAAATTTTAGGAGAATATTAAGATAATAATTTACTTTAAGATAGTTATTTGATTAAAAAGAAAGTTTAGGAAAATATAAGTTAATCAAGATTTTCATTACTAAAATTTTAAAAGAAAATTTAGATAGTTTCTAACCTTTAATGTTATTAATTCAAAATTTTGATAAAATTAGAAAAATAGATAAAGAAAATTTGAGAGGCGTTGTACTTATATAAAGGAGAAGACACAGACGGCAAGGTAGCGTCTCTCAAATCTTCCGTTATCTCTCAAATTTTTTTTTTTTTTTCTCGATTAAAAGAGTAAATAAATTGGACTCGTACGATAAGTTTAGGAAATATTAATATTGTATAATTAGTTTCCTGCATTAGAAGATAGTAAAATAATATATTTAGTTTCCAATGGTAATAAGTATATTCATAAATAAAAAATTTAACAGAATACTAAAATTGTATATTTAGTTTACTCGTTTAGTAAAGATTCTAAAGTCAAGAATATTAAAATTGTATATTTAGTTTACTACCTTAGTAAAGATTTAAAAGGCAATTGAGATACTGTCTAATAAAAAATTTAGAAGAAAATATTAAAATTGTATATTTAGCTTTCTCCATTAGTAAAGAGTTTAAAGGCAAGAATATTAAAATTGTATATTTAGTTTCTTCTGTTAGTAAAGATTTTAAAGGCAATTGAGACATTTTCGAATCTTTAATATTAATAATTCAAAATTTAGAGAAAATTAGAAAAATAGATCGAAGCGATTTGAGAGCCGCCACCTCGTTGCCCTCGTCTTCTCCTTTATATAAGTACTAGGTTACTAAGTCGCGTTTCGCAGCGGCATTATAATATATTTGTTAAGAAAAAGAATATTAGAATAAAAATTGTGAAATTCGCAGCGGCATTATAATATATTTGTTAAGAAAAAGAATATTAGAATAAAAATTGTGAAATAAATATCTACAAAATTATATAAATTATCAAATAAAAAAATTCTGTAAAATTTGCATTTGGGTAGATAATATTATAAATTATTTACATATTCCTTTTGTTTATATAGTTTGATTTTTTATTTTCTTGGACCGATATCATTACCATATATATATATATATATATATATATATATTAATAAAAATCAAATTAAACATATAATATTACTTTTATATTTATATAGTATTATTATAAAATATAATATTAGAACATGATAGTTTGAATTTTAACTTATATAATAGTATTACTTATATATTACTCTAATATATTAGAGCATCAAAATACCCGAGAGTATGTTAGTGTCATTAATGCGTGCATCAAGCATATCCTGACATATGAACTGAAATCCGGACAAATTTGCAAATTTTCAATTCCATTTTTACAAATTTGAAAATAATAAAAGGAAATTGTAATTATTAACATAAGATCCTACAAATTTGAAAATAATAAGTAAGTTTTAACATAAGATCCTACAAATTTGAAAATAATAAAAAAATTATAATTTTATAATTCCTCCACTCTTACAAATTTGAAAATAATAAAAGAACGTTCTATCAAGTTTGAAAATAATAAAAGAAATTTCTATCAAGTTTGAAAATAATAAAAGAAATTTCTATCAAGTTTGAAAATGATAAAAAAGAAAACTACAATTATTAACATAAGATCCTACAAAATCGAAAATAATAAGGAAGTTGTAATTTTCTAATTCAAAGAAAAGTTCTATCAAATTTGAAAATAATAAGGAATTTTTAACATAAGATCCTAAAATTTTGAAAATGATAAGAAAGTTGTAATTTTCTAATTCCTCTAATCGTACAAATTTGAAAATAATAAAAGAAAGTTCTATCAAGTTTGAAAATTAAAAAAAAAGTTTTATCAAGTTTGAAAATAATAAAAGAGAAAATTGCAATTGTTAGCATAAGATCCTACAAATTCGAAAATAATAAGCAAGTTGTAATTTTCTAATTCAATAAAGCTCTATCAAGTTTGAAAATAATAAAAAATAGTTCTATCAAGTTTTAAAATAGTAAAAGAGAAAATTGCAATAATTAAAATAAGATCCTACAAATTCGAAAATAATAAGGAAGTTGTAATTTTCTAATTCCTCCATTCTTACAAATTTGAGAATAATAAAAGAAAATTCTATCAAGTTTGAAAATAATAAAATAAAGTTCTATCTAGTTTGAAAATAATAAAAGAAAATTCTAAATAATAATGCATCAGATCCTAAAAGTTCGAAAGGAATAAAGAAATCGACATTAGATCTTACAAATATGAGAAGTTTGAGAATAATAAAAGAAAGTTATATCAAATTTGAAAATAATAAAATAAAGTTTTATCTAGTTTAAAAATAATAAAAGAAAATTCTAAATAATAATATGTAATTTTATACTATCAATTTTATGTATGTATGTATGTATAAGCATCTATATTAATTTTACAACAATTAATAATATGTAATTAATATAATGATACTAAAAATTCAAAATAACCCTAAAATGATGGAAGGGAACGGAGGGTAAAATGGGATAGTACTAAAAAATGCTGCTCCTCGATTGTTTATTTTGTTTCGTGTAAATATTTGAACATAGCATAATCGTAATGAGTTAGCAATGTATAATTAATTAAATTGTTTGTGCTATACATTGTTTGGATGTTGCAAGTTGCAATTCTTACAATCCAAACTCGATAATTCGTTTGAGAACTTAAGTACTCCCTCCGTTTCTTTTCATATACCGTTTGACTTTTTTGCACATATTTCAAGATGTTTTGATTGAGTATTTAAATTTATTATTTTTAAAATTTTCTTTTTTTGAATAAAAGTATATAAATGATAGTTTAATTCAAAAACAGAAAATTTTAAAAATAATAATTTTAAGTACCCGGTCAAAGCGCTTTAAAATGTGTGAAAAAAAATCAAATTACATATAAAAAAAACGGAGGGAGTAGTTCGTTAAAAAGGCCTTCTTTGTGTGAGAATAGTCATCTCTTTGTACATTTAACTCTTTCCATTTCATTTCTTCTAGTATTTAATGTTTCTTCATATAATTTTGAGCTCTTCTCAGTTTATTTCACTTTTAGCAACAAATTTTGCTTGTTTGTGAATTAATCAAGTAATTTAACAATGCGGATGGCAAGGTTTTCCATAATAATTGGGTAGTATCTTAACATAATAAATTGGCTCTTTTCTTCATTACGATAACAGGCATTGAATGGGTTTCAGAAGAAAGAGTCACAATGTATAATCATTAAAGAAAATAAGAATCCCGAGATTAATCTCATAAGATTATAATAAAAAATAAATCTAAATAATTGTTGATATTATATTTATTGATAAATATTTACTTGGCATATTTTTGGTTTGTTTTAAATTAGGAAAATGGATTATTATGCACCTAAAAAAGATATACCCAATATAATTATACGAGGAAAGGAAACTTTGTTGAGGTTCTACTACTTTAAAATTGAGTTAATTACATACTAACATATGTAGACCATTGTTCCAGAGAGAAACATCTTATATACATAATCGGGAAAACTATATATTCTATTATAAAATCTCATAAATAATTTTATATTTTTTTACATAAAATATATAATCTGATTCTAATGTAGAATATTAGCATATACAAAATTTATAAAAAATTTAACATTTAAAATTTGAATAAAAACATTGATTTTAAATTCGATTCTGCTGCAGAATTATTTTGGGTAGATTTGATTTTGCTGTAGAATCACTTTGGACTATTTGACTAATTTTTAATTATTTTAAAAAAAAATAGTTTAATTTCGTTTTTTGATTTAATAATTGAAATTTATAATCATATCTAATAAAAAATGTGATAAAAATATGTATTATGAATATTTATGTAATGGTTTTCTCCCGGACTCTATATAAAAAGTTCTCTCTTGAATGCCACCCAACATATATATATATATATACATATATACATATATGTGTTTATATTTATATTTGTATGACTATAAATTGATCATGTAAATTGATCAGATAGAATTTCTTCTTTGACAAAGAAATTGATAGTGTTAAACTCGAAGGTTAGTTTATGATTAACAGTACTTACGGATTTGCGAAATCGAAGTTGATTTTCGTTGTATTTTGTTTATTTTTTTACAAAATTAAAGTTGCAATTAAACTATAGTTGGTTGATTTTGTAAGATCCAAGTTGATTCGGGTTGCTATTGGTTATTTATTGAAAATCAAAATTGAATTTCTAGTTGATTTTAGTTGCAAAAATATGTAAGGTTGCAAATTGTTGATTGTGATTTGGATGTCTTAGTTGATTTTGTAACCTGTTATGCAACTTGTTCATTTTGCTTTAATTAGTTTTAAAATCAAAATTGCATTTGTGGTTGATTTTAGTTACAAAAATAGTTGTAAGGTTGCATTTGTGACTTATTTTGGGAAATTTGGAGTTACCATTGGTGGATCTTATTTTGGTGAATTGCAATTTAGAGTTGCGATTATGCAACAAGTTGCAACCCGTTATGCAACTTCAATAACATGTTATGTAACTTCAATAACATGTTATGCAACTTGTTTTTCAAATTGTTCATTTGTTAATTTTATTGGAACAGGCCCCGCAGGGACATCATCTTATGAGTAAGATTCAAAAAAATTTATCAATCGCAACAGTTGTATATGTGGTTGATTTTGGTTGATTTAGTATGAATTGATTGAGTTTTGGTTATATTTTGTAATGGTTTTGGTTGATTTTGCTGAATACAAATTTGTTATGTAATCTAAAAAATTTTAATTATTAAATTTTTATCGGTTACACGGTTGATTTTGGTTGCAAAAATTGTAGATGGTTGCATCTAGTTGTATACTGTAATATTTTTACAAAAAGTTAAAAAAAAAATATAGACACGATGGATATTTTTTATAGGGATAGATATTTATGAAAAAATCTCAAATTAAATTGACACGATGAAAAACAACATATTTGACTATCAGTGTACAAGAGAAATTCTATTTGGACACGCAACATAGACATAAGAGGACCGAGAAATAAGAGCATATCGGAGAGTCTTTTTATAATAATTTTTTATATAGGCAAATTTTCAGTGCACTTAAATTATAGACTTGTCAGACCGTTGGTCAGTACATTGTATTTTTTTATTTATACGTGCGATGCACGGTTACTTAAATTTTATTTATAATTATTTTGTTTATAATTATATTTTTATTACCCATGCAACACACGATTGTTTTTTTAATATTTATAATTATATTTATTTATGAATATTTTAATATTTAAAAGTTATTAGTTTACATGATTAAATTATTGTTAAAAAAAATTTAGCCAAAAAAATTATAGTTAAAAATTTGATATTTATTATATTTTATATTGAGTTATAAAAATTAGATTTTGCCAATTTTATAGTCCACATGAAATTCACAAAATAATCTTTAATTTAGTTTTGGTTTAATAGTTCTTTTTCAATTAAAAACTATTCTAAAACTAAAAAGAGAATAAATTGACGAAATTTAATGTTTGAGAATTCTATTCGATTTAAGAAATCTACTTATATGTAGTTTAGATTATTAGAATACCCTTTATTAACCAAATACAGTTTTTAATGTTAAATCTAACGGTTTTCACCTATCTATTTAACATTAAACGGTTTTTATTATTTTGGTATTAAATGAGTTTCCTTATTTAATTACAACTATTTTTATGTTTTGACTTTTTAGAAAATACAATCCTAATATAATATCTTTTAACTTATATCATTTTTAGATAATAACTTCTTTTTATATGATATAATCTTGATCATGTATTTTTAAAAGTATTGGATCTAACGGTTGAGAATGTTTTGGCGGTATTTAGGACCAAACTACCATGATAACATCATTAATTTTTCTTAATATTTATAATTTTTTTAAATATTTATTGCAAATATAATATACTCTTTTTTGTAATATGTTAAAGATGCGGGAACTTTGAACTTTTGAGAAAATAAATTATCAATTAAAATATAATTTTTTTTTGTAATAGTTCTTCTTTTAAAGTAGTACACCGTGATCGTGATCAAAATTCTGTATAAATTTCATTTTTTTTATAGTATATCCGGTAAATATCTATGTTATTATATTAAAGACTAAATAATGAAAGTTTTCTTATAAGTTAAGTTTGGTCGCTTGATCACTCAATCCATAATCGTTGAATCTTTCAAATTAAATTGTTGAAAAACGTTAGATATAACAGTAAAATTATCATGTACAATGATCTAAGGTTTGAATCTACCAACAACATATTAAAATTTATAGGTTTTTTCGAAAAATAAGAATTTTTTCATTTTTTCTTGCAGACATATGTTATTTGATAATATTTTTTGTAAAGTACGATTTTTCAGAAAAGTACTATACTAATTGATTAGCAAACTTTTAAAGTTTCGAATTTAATAATTTCCAATGTATATAGGTTTAAAAAGTTTGGCATCTTCTGTAGCTGAGTCTAAAATTTCAAAACAAGGGTTTTTTTAATATGAATATAGTTCTGCTAACAATGAAATTAGGTCTCTATGAGTTCTTATAAAACAAAATCACCATTTACATATAATTTATTATTTAATAATAAATAATATTTGATTAGTTATGATATAAAACTTAATAAAATAGGATTAAAAATATGCACAATTTTATAAAATTTTATCATCGTATTATTATATTCTTTGTTGATTTGAATTTTTCTTAGATTGATTTTAATTTTTGAACATAGATTTCTAAATTTAAAATAGTTAGAAAAAAGTAATTAAATTGGTGTTAAAATAATGATGACATAATAATAATTATAATTTAAAAATTCACTTTATTAATTTGGGCTTTATCTTGTGTTAAAAAAAATAATCAGATTTTGACGATTTTACACCCCACATGAAGATAACTAAATTATCTTTAATTAAAAGATGGTTTAACAATTTTTATCTAGGTGGAATTGTCCATGAAAAAGAAAAGAAAGTCACGAATTTTTTACATGGAGAATTCTATTCAATATAGAAAACTTATTTATATTTGGTATATTTGGTTTAAATTATCACAATACACCTTTTAGAATTTAAATATAATCCTATTATTAATAAAATAAACTTTTTTAATATTTGATCTAACGATTTTCAGTTATCTAGTTCAGATCTAATGGTCCTTATTAATTTGGTTGTCTACGACCAAAATTTGGGATAAGATCCCTATTATGATTATTATATACTAGCCTATAACCCGTGCAAGGCACGGACCTTAAAAATAATAAACTAAAAAATTTAATGTGAACGGAAAATATTAAAATAAAAGTAAAAATTAATATGATAAATTATAAAATTAGAAACTTAAATATTCATTGGAACATAAAAAAATATTAAAAAAATACAAATTAGGCCGAGGAAGATAAATGAGGTATTATTAATATTATTTTATAAAATAATATTAATAATAAAGACGGATAGAAAATCTAACATGTTTTAATTAAAAAAAGTAATTGACCGTGATATTTTTAGAAGTGTTTTAGTTATATTAATTGTATTTATTAAAAAAAGTACTTTGACATGTTAAAATGAGTAAATTTTTTAATAAGGACAAATAGAAAAGTTAACATGTTTTAATTAAAAAAAAGTAACTGCACGTAATATTTTTAGATGTGTTTTAATTATATTAATTTTATGTGTTAAAAAAATACTTTCACTTGTTAAAATATGTAAGTTTTTTTAAATAATTAAAAGTATTAAAATAGGTTATAAAATATATATGTTGCACTTGATATTTTTGGAAAAGAGAGATTTTAATGATAACAAATATAAAAGGTAATATATTTTAATTTAAAGGTAATTGCCCGTGATATGAAAAGAAGTATATTTTGTTAGAAAAAAATGTTTTAACTATAAAAGGCAATTAGCTAGTTACTATTTTTATATTATTTTATTATTTATTAAATAGAGTATTAAAATAGGTTTTAAAATAAATGGGTAAGGATTGCACCTCATATTTTTGGAAAATAGGGATTTTATTGATGATGTGTTTTAATTATATTAATTGTATTTGTTAAAAAAAATACGTCCACTTGTTCAAATAGGTAAGTTTTTTTTAAATAATTAAAAGTATTAAAAAAAAATTAAAATATATAAGTAAGGGTTGCACTTGATATTTTTGGAAAATAGAGATTTTAGTGATAACAAATATAAAAGGTAATATATTTTAATTTAAAGTTAATTGCCCGTGATATTTTTGGAAAAAAGTAGATTTTGGAAAAAATGTTTTAATTATAAAAGGCAATCAGCTAGTTAATATTTTTATATTATTTTATTATTTATTAAATAGAGTATTAAAATAGATTTTAAAATAAAAAATTAAGGATTGCATCTCATATTTTTCGAAAATAGAGATTTTAGTGATAACAAATATAAAAGATATTATGTTTTAATTTAAAGGTAATTGTCGTGATATTTTTGGAAAAGGAGTAGATTTTGTTAGATTTTTTTTTTAATTATAAAAGGAAATCAGTTATTTACTATTTTTATATTATTTTATTATTTATTAAATAGAGTATTAAAATAGGTTTTAAAATAAATACGTAAGGATTGCACCTCATATTTTTGGAAAACATAGATTTTAGTAATAACAAATATAAAAGGTAATATGTTTTAATTTAAAGATAATTGTAATGATATTTTTGGAAAAGGAGTAGATTTTGTTAGAAAAAAATATTTTAATTATAAAAGTCAATCATCTAGTTACTATTTTGGTAACTTGACAATAATACAATTCCATTAAAGATTTGATTTGTATTAGCTTTCGTTATCCTAAAAAGAAAGAAGTATATTTGTAGCAGTGTATCCTAAATTTAAACAAATTAGATCTCACATTTCCATTTTTTTGATTAAATTTAAATATTATTTGATTTTTATGTAGTAAAATATAGTGAAATATTAATGTAGAATAAAACTTTCCCGAATTTTGATTATATTATTAATTTATTAATTAGAAAAAGTACCGAAAACCAAAAACCGACCGTTAACCGAAAACCAAAACTTTCAATGTTTCGGCTTTAATAATATAGTATAGATAAGGATTTAATATAATAAGGATATCAAGTATATACTGATATAAGTATTTTACTAACTGCTTTACTTTTAATGTTTCGGTTTTATTTACGGTGTAAATAAAATTTTAAAATACATTATTACTTAAAAATTATTAAATAGAATAAAATTATGTTATGATTATATAAAATTTTATTCTCATATTATTATATTCTTTATCGATTTAAATTTGTTCTTAATTAATTTTGATACTTTATTGAAAGAAACATAAAATTTCTATATTTAAAAGAATTAGTGAAAAAATAAATAAATTAGTGCTACAATAATAAAAAAAATATTTATTAAAATTTAGATACTCACTTTAATATTTGGGTTCTATCCTGAGTTTTAGAAATTGAATTTTGACGATTTTACAACTCATGCGAAACTAACGAAATTATCTTTAATTTAATGATGGTTTAATAATTATTATCTAACTTGACCAACTGACCTACCCATAAAATAAACTGAAAAGAAAAGATGGTTAAGAAGTTTTACACAAAGAATTCAATTCAATATAGAAAACCAATTTATAATTGGTTTAAATTATCAAAGCACAATTCTTAGTATTTAAATATAATCCTACATTTAATCAAATACACATTTTAATATAAGTATTATATTCAAAATTATCGTTTATGAATATGAAACACTCAACATTTTAATAATATTTTGATATTATCCTTTTATGTTTGTTATATGTAAAATAATATAATTATAATTTGGATTAATCGAATTGTTATGTTCCTTCAGAAAAAAAAGTGTTACAGGAGTTCTCCTAAGTCTAAGTGTATTATAACGTAGGGTATCATTGTAATCGATATGAATTGTTATCTTGATATTTGGTTTAACAATTATTATCTAACTGGAACTATACATAAATTCAAGAGAAAAGATATTTAAGAATTTTTACATAGAAAAATTTCAAAATTATCAAAATACAATTTTTAGTATTTAAATATAATTCTATTATTAATCAGATACACTTTTTAATATTAGATCTAACAATTCTCATCCATCTATTTAAGATCTAACTATAATTATTAATTTGGTCGTATACTGATCGTACACGGACCAGATCGATTTTAATTTTTTCTTAAATTGATTTTAATATTTTATTGAAATAAACAAAGAATTTATAAATTTAAAAGAATTAGGAAAAAAAAAATTAAATTGGTGCTACAATAATAAAAAAATATTTATTAAAATTTAGATAATAACTTTACTGTTTGGGCTCTATCTTCAGTTTTAGATAACAGATTTTAACGATTTTACAGTCCACACGAAGCTTACAAAATTATCTTTAATTTAATGATGGTTTAATAATTCTTATCTAACTGGAACTATCCATAAAATAAAGAGAAAAGCTAATTACGAATTTTTACATAAAGATTTATATTCAATATAGAAAACTCATTTATAATAGGTTTAAATTATTAAAATACACCTTTTAGTATTTAAATACTATCCTATTATTAATCAAATACAATTTTTAATATTATATCTAACGGTCCTCGTCGATTTGAATATTTATAGTTTTATAATCCAACGGATCGTATACTTTTGGTAGTACAGTGACCGACCAAAGTTTTGGATAAGATCTCCCTTACGCTTATTATATATAACTAGCTTATATCCCGTGCGATGCACGGTTACTTAAATTTTATTTGTAATTATTTTGTTTATAATTATAATTTTATTACTCATGCAACACACGATTGTTTTTTTAATATTTATAATTATATTTATTTATGAATATTTTAATATTTAAAAGTTATTAGTTTACATGATTAAATTATTATTAAAAAAGATTTAGCCAAAAAAATTATAGTTAAAAATTTGATATTTATTATATTTTACACGCTCAATTTAATATTTGTTTATATTGAGTTATAAAAATTAGATTTTGCCAATTTTATAGTCCACATGAAATTCACAAAATAATTTTTAATTTAGTTGTGGTTTAATAGTTCTTTTTCAATTAAAACCTATTCTAAAACCAAAAAGAGAATAAAGTGACGAAATTTAATGTTGAGAATTCTATTCGATTTAGGAAATCTACTTATATGTAGTTTAGATTATTAGAATACCCTTTATTAATCAAATACAGTTTTTAATGTTAAATCTAACGGTTTTCACCTATCTATTTAACATTAAACGATTTTTATTATTTTGGTATTAAATGAGTTTCCTTATTTAATTACAACTATTTTTATGTTTTGACTTTTTAGAAAATCCAATCATAATATAATATCTTTTAACTTATATCATTTTTAGATAATAACTTCTTTTCATATGATATAATCTTTATCATGTATTTTTAAAAGTATTGGATCTAACGGTTGAGAATGTTTTGGCGGTATTTAGGACCAAACTACCATGATAACATCATTAATTTTTCTTAATATTTATAATATTTATAATTTATAATTTTTTTAAATATTTATTGCTAAAATATAATATACTTTTTTTGTAATATGTTAAAGATGCGGGAACTTTGAACTTTTGAGAAAATAAATTATCAATTAAAATATAATTTTTTTTGTAATAGTTTTTCTTTTAAATTAGTACACCGTGATCAAAATTCTGTATAAATTTCATTTTTTATAGTATATCCTGTAAATATCTATGTTATTATATTAAAGACTAATTAATGAAAGCTTCCTTATAAGTTTGGTCGCTTTGTTTGATCACTCAATCCATAATCGTTGAATCTTTCAAATTAAATTGTTGAAAAACGTTAGATATAACAGTAAAATTATCATGTAGAATGATTTGAATCTACCAACAACATATTAAAATTTATAGGTTTTTTTGAAAAATAAGAATTTTTTCATTTTTTCTTGCAGACATATGTTATTTGATAATATTTTTTGTAAAGTACTATTTTTCAGAAAAGTACTATACTAATTGATTAACAAACTTTTATAGTTTCGAATTTAATAATTTACAATGTATATAAGTTTAAAAAGTTTGGCCTAGCTGAGTCTAAAATTTCAAAATAAGGTTTTTTTAATATGAATATAGTTCTTGTAAAACAAAATCACCATTTACGTATAATTTATTATTTAATAATAAATAATATTTGATTAGTTATGATATAAAACTTAATCAAATAGGATTAAAAAAATGCACAATTTTATAAAATTTTATCCTCGTATTATTATATTCTTTGTTGATTTGAATTTTTCTTAGATTGATTTTAATTTTTGAACATAGATTTCTAAATTTAAAATAGTTAGAAAAAAGTAATTAAATTGGTGTTAAAATAATGATGACATAATAATTATTACTAGAATTTAAATATTCACTTTATTAATTTGGACTTTATCTTGTATTTTAAAAATCAGATTTTGACGATTTTACACCCCGAAGATAACTAAATTATCTTTAATTAAAAGACGGTTTAACAATTTTTATCTAGGTGGAATTGTCTATGGAAGAGAAAAGAAAGTCACCAATTTTTTACATGGAGAATTCTATTCAATATAGAAAACTTATTTATATTTGGTTTAAATTATCAAAATACACCTTTTAGAATTTAAATATAATCCTATTATTAATAAAATAAACTTTTTTAATATTTGATCTAACGATTTTCATTTATCTAGTTAAGATCTAATGGTCCACCAAAATTTGGGATAACATCCCTATTATGATTATTATATATAAGGATTTAATATAATAAGGATATCAAATATATACTGATATAAGTATCTTACTAACTGCTTTTACTTTTAATGTTTCAGTTTTATTTACGGTGTAAATAAAATTTTAAAATACATTATTACTTAAAAATTATTAAATAGAATAAAAATTATGTTATGATTATATAAAATTTTATTCTCATATTATTATATTATTTATCGATTTGAATTTGTTCTTAATTAATTTTGATACTTTATTGAAAGAAACATAAAGTTTCTATATTTAAAAGAATTAGTGGAAAAATAAATAAATCGGTGCTAAAATAATAAAAAACATATTTATTAAAATTTAGATACTCACTTTAATATTTGGGGTTCTATCTTGAGTTTTAGAAATTGAATTTTGATAATTTTACAACTCATGCGAAACTAACGAAATTATCTTTACTTTAATGATGGTTTAATATTTATTATCTAATTTGACCAGTTGACCTACCCATAAATATAAAATAAACTGAAAAGAAAAGATGGTTAAGAAGTTTTACACAAAGAATTCAATTCAATATAGAAAACCAATTTATAATTGGTTTAAATTATCAAAGCACACTTCTTAGTATTTAAATATAATCCTACCTTTAATCAAATACACATTTTAATATAAGTATTATATTCAAAATTATCGTTTATGAATATGAAACCCTCAACATTTTAATAATATTTTGATATTATCCTTTTATGTTTGTTATATGTAAAATAATATAATTATAATTTGGATTAATCAAATTGTTACGTTTCTTCAAAAAAAAAGTGTATCCTAAGTCTCTTATAACTTAGGGTATCATTGTAATCGATATGAATTGTTATCTTGATATTTGGTTTAACAATTATTATCTTACTGGAACTATACATAAATTCAAGAGAAAAGATATTTAAGAATTTTTACATAGAAAAATTTTAAATTATCAAAATACACTTTTTAGTATTTAAATATAATTCTATTATTAATCAGATACACTTTTTAATATTAGATCTAACAATTCTCATCGATCTATTTAAGATCTAACTATAATTATTAATTTGGTCGTATACTGATCGTACACAGACCAGATCGATTTTAATTTTTTCTTAAATTTATTTTAATATTTTATTGAAATAAATATAGAATTTTATAAATTTAAAAGAATTAGGGAAAAAAAATTAAATTGGTGCTACAATAATAAAAAAATATTTATTAAAATTTAGATAATAACTTTACTGTTTGGGCTCTATCTTGAGTTTTAGACAAAAGATTTTAACGATTTTACAGCCCACGCGAAGCTTACAAAATTATCTTTAATTTAATGATGGTTTAATAATTATTATGTAACTGGAACTATCCATAAAATAAAGAGAAAAGATAATTACGAATTTTTACATAAAGATTTCTATTCAATATAGAAAACCCATTTATAATAGGTTTAAATTATCAAAATACACCTTTTAGTATTTAAATACTATCCTATTATTAATCAAATACAATTTTTAATATTATATCTGACGGTCCTCATCGATTTGAATATTTATAGTTTTATAATCCAACGGATCGTATACTTTTGGTAGTACAGTGACCGACCAAAGTTTTGGATAAGATCTCCCTTACGCTTATTATATATAAGGAGTTAATAAGGAGTTAATAACAATATTGAAATTGCAGTATAATAAATTCAAAAGTTGCAGTACAATGAATTTGATTTATAAAACAAGTTCATTTCGATTATGATATTTTTAAAAAATAAATAAATTATAGGTTTCCAAGAAATATAATGCATAAAATTCATAAAAATAAAAAACTTATTAGTGTAGTACATAAAGCAGTATGTGTGTAGTATATATATATATATATAATCTAAAAAATCTATAATTTAAGTGATTTACACTGAACATAACTCTTACAAAATTCAAATTCTCTTGCATCAACACATAATTTAAGAATTTAAGTGATCTACACTGAACATAACTCTTACAAAATTCAAATTCTCTTGCATCAACATATAATTTAAGTGATTTACACTGATTGACGGTTCACTTGCGATTTCAAAATTCTCGATTTCGGTTACAAAATCGTATCAATATATAAATTATTAATCAAAATTTTATTATCATTCAATTTTCGGTGCATACAACCAAACACAATTTACAAACTATCTTTTTTTTTTTTTTGAAGTAAACGTACTTGCATTAAACAACTAAATCGGACTCAAGTACATGATTTAAGAAAATAGGAGGAGTGACATGCCACTCTCCAAGGTCAGACATAGAATGTGCAGTTCGAGCTAGCTCGTGAGCCACACAATTCGCGGACCTAAAAACAAATTTAACTAGCACATGATTAAAGTGCTTTAAAACTAACTTACAATCACCCACAATAGTGTTGAAGTAAGCACAACCATCTTGACCATAACAAGCCGAAGCCAAACACCGAGAATCAGTTTCAAAAATGCATCTGTCCAAACTCAATTGCCTTATCCAAATGATTGCTTCCTTTAAACTTAAAGCCTCAGCCTCCTTTGGACTCCAATTTCCTCTAATGTGACCACATCTTGCTCCAATGAATTGCCCCTGAGAGTTTCGAATTACACAACCAAAACCAATGTACCCATTACAAACTCCTGCTGCATCCACATTGACTTTAAACCAATCGTCAGGAGGCTTTCTCCATTTCTTATCAGCTATGACATTCCTACCAGACTGATTCTTCACCTGCACTTCATGAGCTTTCTTCCAATCCTGTAACAAATTCATTGCAGCTGCTTTAACTCCAAAAGCTGATCCATTTGCCTTGTTCCAAACCCATTTATTCCTCCGATTCCATATACTCCAACATATCAAACAAAACCATATACACTGATCCCTTGACATACTATCAAACATACGTCTCAGCACAGCAAACACATTCTCATCTTGCATAATCGTGTTTGACATCTGGCAACCCGATAGCTGCCAAACTGTTTTAGCAAAATCACAATGAAACAAAACATGCATATCCGTTTCTTTACCAGTATGACACCATGGGCAATTATCACTGATATTAACTTTTTTTTGTTATTAAAGCCCCCGCTGTTGGTAAGCATCCCTTGCAGACTCTCCAGACAAAATTTGCAACTTTTCCAGGCATCCGCAATGACCAAAGTTTCTTCCAAAAAAACAAATGAGTAGCATCATGCTCTCCTTGCAGCCATTTATAACAACTGCACACTGTAAACTTGCCCTCTTTATCCCTTAACCAGAACCAGGTATCTTCACACCTCGCTACAGGGATAGGAATTTTTCTAATTAACTCAATATCTCTGTCATTAAAGATATCACAAAGCACCTCCTCATCCCAATGACGCCCTTCCATATCCAGTAAACACTGCACTTTAGTATCTCTGAGCTGTACTGGCATATCAGTCGACACACACCCATCTTCTTTATCTGGTAGCCAAGGTACTTTCCATACATATGTAGAAGCTCCATCACCAATCCTTCGACGACAGCTTGCTTTCAGAACGTCCTTAGCAGCCAAAATACTACGCCAAATATAACTGGGACTCCCACCAATCTCAGTATTTAAGAAATCAGTTGTAGGATAGTATTTAGCCTTCATAATGGCAGACACAAGAGGATTACAATTATTCAGCAGCCTCCATCCTTGCTTTGCCAGCATAGAAACATTAAAATTGTATAATCTCTTCACCCCAAGACCCCCAACCATTTTTGAATTACTAAGATTCTCCCATGAAAACCATCGAATGCCTGTACCAGAAGAACCCTTACCCCACCAAAATCCATTCATCACTTTTTCAAAATCATCACAAATACTATGTGGAATCTGAAATAATGACATCCAAAAATTTGGGATTGTTTGTGCAGCTGACTTCAATAATGTGAGTTTACCTTCCTTAGATAAATCCTTATTGACCCACCCCTGTAATTTATGACTAACCTTCTCAGCCAAAAAACCAAAAACAACTCGTTTATTCTTACCTACAAACATAGGCATTCCCAGATACTTGCCAGGCCTTTCTACCTCATCCACCTCCAAGTTTGTACACAGCCAGGCCCTGTCGTCCCTACTTGTGTTTGGACTGAAAATGATACTCGACTTCCTATAGTTAATAGCTTGTCCCGAACACCTTTCATATCTATTCAAGACTGCCTTCAAAGTACTAGCTTCACTCCGTTTTGCTCTAAAGAAGAGGTAACAATCATCAGCGAATAGTAAATGAGAAATAATCGGAGCCCCCCTTGCTATTTTACACCCATGCAACAACCCCACTTCTTCATGCCTTCTTAACATAGCACTCAGCCCCTCTGAACACAGAATATACAAATAGGGAGATATCGGGTCTCCCTGACGTAAGCCTCTTTGAGGTCTAACCTCACCAAACACTGTTCCATTTCTCACAAAACTATAAGAGACTGAGCTAATACATGCCATCAATCTTGTTATCCAGGTTTGATGGAATCCAAATTTGCGCAGCATATTCTCCAAAAAACTCCATTCCAATCGATCATATGCCTTTGAGATATCAATCTTTAAACCAGAAACTCCTGTTTTACCGTGAGTTCGTCTATGAATGTAATGATTAATTTCAAAGACTATAATAGCATTATCTGTTAACAAACGACCTTCAAGAAATGCACTCTGATTCTCAGACGCAATATCTTTAAGGCAAGGTTGCAAATTTACAAACTATCTTACACAAGTAAAAGGAGAGGCAAGAAATATCAGGACAGTCGAATATTCAACTGTAACTACAAATGTTTTGCAACACAACATTTGTACTAGACTACTGGTATACTAAAACTTACCAACGTTCTTTTCTTTTTCTGAAAAAATAAACTTACCATCATTCTTAATACAAGATGTACTCTATTGTGACAACCTTGTGACTTGTAAAATGCACACTGAAGTGGTACTAAAGGTCAAAATTTTATTTAAATATAAATAATATTTATTATTTATTTATTTATTTATTTAATAATCAGATTAGTTCGGTTTTTTTTAATTCGGTTTCGATCTATAACCAAAACTAAATAATAGATTTCGATTCTGGTTTTCAATTTTTCAATTTCTGTTCGGTTCAATTTGAATTTTAGTAGTTTCTAACAGTTTCGATTTCAATTTTATTCGATTTTTTGCTCAGCCCTAACATATGCAACTCACAATCTTCTCATAAGAAAATGACTACATGTTTTTTTTAGTTTAAAGTTCTGATATCCTAAACTTTGAAATTAATTGCTAATAGTTTTTAATAATTACTGTGTGTTTGAATTTTCTTGATCCTAGAATTTTACTTGTAAAGAGATAGAAACG
Organism: Heracleum sosnowskyi; assembly: GCA_030848705.1. Taxonomy (NCBI): domain Eukaryota; kingdom Viridiplantae; phylum Streptophyta; class Magnoliopsida; order Apiales; family Apiaceae; genus Heracleum; species Heracleum sosnowskyi. Next base: position 147,455,141 of record CM061236.1, on the reverse strand, counting down.
ATCCTCAGATTAAAATTAAAAACCCCACACATTTTTCTTAGATCTATAAATTAAAAACTTCCTCTTGGCAAGCAATCCACAAGCCACTCAACTCTTCAAAATGTCTTCAATCCAATTTGCCACTCTTTTGGTAATAATCGGAGCCTTATGGTGGTTCGTTCATCTCTGCAGAAGAATGTTCTCCATGAATCCACAGCACAAGCCAGCCCCTGGTCCCCGTGGTTTACCAATTATAGGTCACCTCCACTTGTTAGGAAAACAACCTCATCGCTCTCTTTACGAGTTGTCGAAAAAATATGGTCCCATAATGTCCCTCCGTCTAGGCTCAGTCCCAACCATTGTCGTCTCGACTTCAGCTGCTTCCGAGCTATTCCTCAAGACTCATGACACGGTTTTCGCTAGCCGTCCTAAATTACAAGCAGCTGATTACTTGTGGTATGGTACTAAAGGCGTGATGTTTTCCGAATATGGTACTTACTGGCGGAATCTAAGGAAGTTCTGTACATTGGAACTTCTTAGCTCTACTAAGATCGCCTCCATGGCAAGCATGAGAAGGGAAGAAGTTGTGTTGCTTGTTGAATCACTAAAAAAAGCTGCGAAAAATCGTGAGGTGGTAGATGTTAGCCAGAAGATGGCCCTTTTGATGGAAGAGATGACTTATAGAATGTTGTTTGGAAAGAGCAGAGATGTAAGGTTCGACTTAAATGCTATAATACACGAGTTGACAATCATTGTCGGAGCCTTCAATATTGCGGATTTTATCCCATTTTTAAGGGCACTAGATCTGCAGGTACCATTAACAAAACTGTAGTTTTCCTTTGATTTTTGAATTTATTTTAAGACGTATTAATTTAAAATTTTGTTATTAGGGCCTAACTAGGCGGCTCAAAGAAACTAACAGAGCAGTAGACGAAGTCTTGGAAACAATCATTGATGAACATGAACAAGATGCTAGAGATGGCTGTAAGAAACTTGACAGGGATTTTGTTGATGTGTTAATATCTCTGAAAAACAGTCCTTCAAGTACTCATGAGCAAGTTGCGCAGAACTTGGACAGATCGACTATCAAAGCAATCGTGTTGGACATGATTTTCGGAACCATAGATACTTCCCAAATTACGATCACATGGATCATGTCAGAACTTCTACGACATCCAAGGGTGATGAAAAAACTTGAGAAAGAAGTTCAGAATGTCGTAGGAGATTGTGAATTTGTCGAAGAATCACATATCTCAAAATTAGACTACCTAGATATGATAGTGAAGGAAAGCATGAGACTACATCCCGTGGGAACGCTCTTACTACCTCATGAATCAATGGAGGACATAGTAATAAATGGATATCACATAAAGAAAAAATCTCGTATTATCGTTAATAACTGGGGAATCGGACGAGATCCTAGAAATTGGTCCGAAGATGTTGATGAATTCCTGCCTGAGAGATTTATAGGTAGTAATGTAGATTATATGGGAAACAACTTTCAATTAATACCATTTGGCTCAGGCCGAAGAAGTTGTCCTGGTATACATTTGGGCACAATAATGGTAAAATTGGTGGTAACTCAGTTGGTGCACACTTTCGATTGGGAGTTACCTTTCGGCATGTCGCCTGATGAGTTGGATATGGAAGAACTATTCGGAGCCACAGTGCCAAGAGCAACACACCTCCTTGCCGTGCCCACACTTCGCAGCCTATAACCTGGCGGACAACACAATTATATTTACATTTGGTTAATAAGTGAATGTGTTCAAGTTTTGATTACTGTTATGTTCTGAGTCCTCTGGGAGTTGTATACCAGATGTGAGTCAAGAATGAGAAAAAGATTAAAAATAACTCAGGTTAAATCAAGCTAAAGTAAGTTTGCTTCAATCCACATAGCAAGTACAATTGAATCTTTAAAAAACTTTCTATTATCACCATATAGATTACATAAGTGAACTGAAAAGTATTTTGCATAGTTCAGAAGCACGGTAGAGCACAATATAGATTACATAAGTGAACTGAGATTATTTAGTATCACCAGGAGCTGGTGCTTGAGAATGCAGAATCGGAGGTGGAGGAGCAGGAACAGGAGGCCCATAATATTGAGGAAGCGTAGCAGCTTCTTGTCGACCCCGAGCCCTACCAAGAAGATAACATGCTATGGCTACAATTAAGAAGAAGAGAATCACCGGAAACGATATTACATACACATATCCCATTTCCTTCTTTTTACTTGTAACCTCTACTTGCCCTGCATCACCCGAAAACGGTACAAATATAAGTTTCAATATTCAACTGTCTATAGAAATTTAATGGTGACACTAACATATATCTACATGACGACACAACACAAGATCATTGGTAAAGTTCTTACACATACACTGAAGTACACATATCAAATATCAGCACAAACATCATTGAATACTCCGTCTGTGTGTGCGCGCGCGCATAAACAGACAGGATTTCCGAAAGACATTGTGGAGAGAGCTAATAGGACTTCTCATTTCCAGTTGGTAATAATAGAAGCAAGGCTACGCAGAGATATATTAAACAAGGGACTTGTATACTACTATACTCTATGGGGCAATGTACAACTTTAAAATGGTACCCTAGGAGATTGCCTGATCATATGATGTCTGATTGTAATGATCTAACGGTAATCAGTCAAAGGACTATAGTGGATATCACAGATGAGAACATCAGAGTATTTAAGGAAAAGGGTGGTACCCTAGCAGATTGCCTGATCTTGATATGATCATATGATGTTTGATTGTAATGATCTAACGGTAATCAGTCAAAGGACTATAGTGGATATCACAGATGAGAACATCAGAGTATTTAAGGAAAATGGTGGTACCCTAGCAGATTGCCTGATCTTGATATGATCATATTATGTTTGATTATAATGATCTAATGGTAATAGTCAAAGGACTATAGTGAATATCACAGATGAAAACATCAGAGTATTTAAGGAAAAGGGATGAGCAAGCAATAGTCCTCTGAACATATGATATTTCAATCATTCAGCACAATAAGAAGCACGAAGACTGTGGACAATTATTTTCAAATTTGTTGCACTATTAGCTCAATATCATACTACCCCGTTGGCAATACCTTAACTAGCGTTTTCTCTATGCATGACATAATTGAGATTTAGGCACTTCAATCAACCAATTCCAATGTTTTTCATTGCCAGAAAGATTCTATAAAAATGCAGACTTATTATTTCTTTTACATGTATAAACAAAGAGTATGGTTCCATTACAAACCAACAAAATGAGAACTAAATCAAGAACCCCCAAGGTCCAACACTTTAAATAATAAGGTTAAACAAAATTAATTTGTTGAACCTGAGTTACATATGTTGAAATCTATACCCCTAATAGCGGAATAGTGAAACCCCTAATGTACCGGTGCCATTAAATAAAACTGAGATATTCAGTATGTGTGCTCCTCGGTTCTCATTTTAATACAGTTCGTATTTGATCTAACCCCTGTAAATATCCTAGTACAAGAGTTCAATCTAGGGTAACTTAAAATTTCTCCTAGTACAAGGGTTCAATCTAGGGTAGCTTAAAATTTAACACCAAGTCTTAAAACGCAAGGCCTTAGAGTGTTTGTGCCCGGTGTGTGACCTTTACCAATTCCTACTAACATATAGTCAGATGAAGGAAGATATTAAAAAAACAACAACTTGCATAATCATATAACTAGTTAAATAATTAACACAAACACATAGAAATCAAGTTCTACAGATATGGATGTACACGGAGAATTAACATATATAAGTACATAAAGTGTACAAAGATAACTAACGAATTCGTCTAAAACCGTAAGATGTCATGTGATGTTAATACTCTGTTATTCAACACAGAGCAGTTAGTATTCGATAAAATTAAACTGGAAATAAATTTAGAAGCTGAGAGATAATAAATTGATAAAGGTGGATGAGTTGGCACCTTTGTTTATTGATGATCTCTTACAAATTTGCTTCCTCGTATTAAAAAACCCTCTGAACAGATGCTGAAATAAAGTGGAAAGAGATTAACGTACAGTTGGGAAAGTTCTGGCAGAGTAGCAGGTGCCGAGATAGCTGACAGCATACACTGTACACGTGACCGACTCCACTCGCGTTCTTTCATTCTTTATCTTATTTATTATTTTAAGAAAAACTAGCATGATAGGCAAAGCACGGCACCATTTAAATTCATAAAATGTTGTTATTTTGATTTTATTATATAGACGATTTATAATTTTTGAAATACTATACGTCGTTAATGTGGTATTTTTTATGGACATTGACAATAACTCAAATTTCTTACTTGAATTTCATATATGATCGTAACAATAGAATCACATCTAGCCATTTAAAAAAATAAATTTGAATGATTAAAAAATATGTAATTTAAAAGTCTAATCATGAGTCAGTAGACTCACGTGTTTATATAAAGAAGTGCTAAATAAGATAATTTACATAAATAAGAAGCGAAAACTAATTATGGTCACACATTCAAATCTAATTTACATCTCAACCATCACCCATATTCACTCTTATGCCCCTTCCATTATCGGCGACCTTACACACCATCACTTACTTTACACCGCTGTTATCACCATCTCATTCCATTTGTCATCATCATTCATGATACACATATATATATATATATATAATGTGTGTGAGTGGGCGAGAGAGAGAAATTTATGTGTATAATAAACCATAATCACTCTACAATCTTTTGTTGTCACCAAATCGACCACCACTCCAAAAGTAACTTATGAACATGTTTGTCGCAAATTCCAGTCTCATTCCTGACTACACCTCCAGTAATTCATTCATCCTTCTCTCAACATATCTAAGTTTACCGATCGATGTCATTTTCACTCACTCTACTACCGTCAACACTATTACGAACAACTTCAAACATTTACACAATTCCAAATTTGGAATATTCTTATTATTTGCGTTCAAATTTTTTAGTGATTTAAGTTTAAATTTTGATAATTTTAGTTGAATTTCTAGTGACTTGCTTTGATGATGGTAATTTTGGTTGTGTAAGTGGTGGTGTTCACGTGGTTAGTGGTGGTGGCGTGGTAGTGGTCATGTAACAGTGATTTAATATTCTTCTAGTTCATATTAAAATTAGCTAAAATTTTGGTTTGTATTCATGTTCATTGTGATATATCATCTACTAAGTAGCATACTTGAATAATACAGTGAGACGTTTTAAATTATTTTTAATATAGTATCCATATTCTATTTTTTAATAAATATTTTTGAACTAATTATGTGTTTTATCTAAATATTCATCTAATAGCTAATATGAATTCCAAATCTCATCTACAATAATTTTTTGCCCCTTAAATTATCTTTTTATAGACTATAAAAATATTTTTCCTAATAGCAGTGAGAGTGGGGGTGTAATCGAGTCGAACACTGCCGGACTCGAGTTCAAACTCGATAAAAAAATTATGTCAAGCTTGAACTCGAGCTCAAGTTTAATTGGTCCTCCAATTTTTACATTGAATATAATTCATTTTTTTAATATTAATATGATGGAAGTGTGAATTAGTAAATTACTAAATAGTCTGGAAAGGACTTGTTGGCCTATAATATATATATATGTAATATATATGAAAATAAAAATGTAAAACATTATAACAATGAGTTATTGGTGTATGTAGTTAAAAGCATCTCCAACCTTACTTATCACTTAGGTTAAAAGTACAACTGTCAACTAAACAGTGTGATTTATAGCCAACCTCTGTGAATATGGTCACTCCAACCACTAACTGTTGTTGTTCAAAATTATAGCCATCAAGATATGGTTGGCCATATTTGGCCAAGTCTTACAGATATGTAGAGACTTTCTCTACCTACTTTTTCTCTCCCTTGCTTTTTTCTTTCTTTTTCTTTTCAGCTGCGCTTTGATTTGCACCGACCGAAATTTTCAATATTCTTTTTAATATTTATTTTTTTGTGAAATTAAAAATTATGGAGGCAACACAAAAAATTAGCTAGTGTTAGTATTAAAAATAATGCTAGAGGTATTAAATTGGATATTGATATGGACAAAAAAGTAATAGAAATATAATTTCTGATTCTTTGGAAAGGTCAAATATTTAAGACCTAAAATCCTGATTATTTATTAATTATGAAATTAATAAATAAGGAAAATATACAGCTCATGAAAAGAGTCCAAAATATGGTAAATTTCTCAAAGAAGGATCCAAAATCCCAATTAATGAGTCATAGCCTTTATCAACAAGGAAAAGACTTCTCCAGCAAGAAATACGATGCTTATCCATTATCAATAAGGAGACTTATTCGCTAAGTCTCCTAAACATACCATAAATACCAGGCTCCAGACGCCTATATAAGGACCCTGATCCTACAATCAGAACTACGTTTTGGCACAGCTCCATACGTCACAACGCCTCAAAAGCGCAACAAGCCACGAAGGCACCCATAGAACTACGTTTTAGACTTGATCCTCGAATAAGGACATACAAGTCACTACGTCCTTGGTGTGCCCCGGCCGCCATAGCCCCGAGGGCAACACCAAGAACTACGTCTTTGGCTTGATTCTCAATAACGATTTGAGATACGTAGGCATCTTGTGAGGACCAATTTAGTCCGGATACACGAGTGCAGCCATTAAAGCTCGAAGCTCATTAATCCTAGCATTAAATTCACAAAGCACGTTTTTTAATCCATAACATTTGGCGCCGTCTGTGGGAAGACAACATCAACCATGGCAAACACACGAAGAACAACTCGGGATACTCAAACTCCTGAGGACCGCCCTATCACTTCTGAGGCTGATCAGTCACCGCCGACTACCGGCACACAAGGGGCGAATATCCCCACCAACACTCAAGGACCGGAAATCCCGATTTCGGTTGAAGGGACGAATCCCCTGCAGATGGTCATTCATGGATCTAATCCACAAGAGACCGTTCACCAGCAACCAATCACGACCTCTCCGCTGCTCATGAGTGCACCAAGGAACCTTCAACTCCATACTACTGATCTCCCTCAATATGCGAATCAGACTTTGGGGATGCCAAGCTATGGCATGCCCCCTCGACCCATGACGGGCGGTAGTGGAACTAATCCAATCTACCATGAGGCATATGTGCCCCCTTATATTCAAGGTCTGGGACCCCAAAATCAACAAACTCGTCAGACCCCTCTCATTCAAGATTACTCTGGCCCATACACTGAGGATGAGGGTTATACAACTGGGGAGGATGTCGCCCCAAGAAGGAGACGTTCTTCACAGACAAATCGGGAGCAACCCCAAACTACTAGGGAGAAACTTGCAGCCCATGAGGCAGAGACTGCAAGGCTCAAAAAACTCCTTGCTGAAGAAGAGGCCGCTCAATCTCGGGGCCGAACGACTGAAGGAATCCCGATAATCAACTTGGATCCACCAAGAAGGACCAAGAGGGCTGAAGCCCCAAGGGGTGATCCTAGTATTCTGTTGCCCCTAGGAGATCCTGATGATCCTACACCACCGTTTACTCAAGACATCATGAAAACGGCTATATCCAGAAAGTTTAAGATGCCTTCGATCAAAGCCTATGATGGAACGGGAGATCCTGCAAATCATGTAAGGACTTTCTCCAATGCACTGCTGTTGCAGCCAACCAACGATGCGGTCAAGTGTAGGGCGTTTCCACAAACCTTGGCAGGCATGGCCCAACGTTGGTATAGCCGTCTACCTCCCAACTCTATTGGGTCCTTTAAGGAACTAAGCAAGGCTTTCATCAATCAGTTCATTAGTGGAAGGGTGCATGAGAAAAGTTCTGCATCACTCATGGCAATACGTCAATGAAAGAATGAAGCCTTGAGAGATTACATCAATCGATTCACTCGGGAGGCTTTAAAAGTCCCGGACTTAGATGACAAAGTGGCTATGATAGCCCTGCAACAAGGAACCACTGATGACCACTTCAGGAGGTCGTTGGCTAAACATCCACCAGAGAGCATGTTGAAGCTCCAAGATAGAGCCGGAAAGTACATCAAGGCTGAGGAAAGCATGAGAAAGTATGAACCCACCGCTGGCGATGGTGGAAACTCAAAGAAAAGAAAAGAAACTCAGGAGTACGACGTCAAGGAAAAGTTTCCCCGAACATCAAAGAACTCCGATTCTCCACCCAAGAGAAGCAATTTTGGGCCAAAATTCACAGAATATGCACGATTGAATACTCCCAGGAGTCAAATTCTGATGGAGATAGCCAAGGAAGAAGATATCAAATGGCCAAAGCCAATGAGGGCTGACATGTCCAAAAGGAACCAAAATCAGTTTTGTCGGTTCCACAAAGAAGTCGGTCACGACACCGACGATTGTAGGCAATTGAAAGATGAGATCGAATTTCTGATACGAAGAGGAAAACTCAGCAAATTCACCAAGGATGGAAATCAAGGGAGTCAAAGAGGAAACTATGAAAGGAAGGATTATGACAGAAGGGACACCGACCAAGATAGTAACCCTAAGCCCCGAGGGCCAGTTATCAACATGATATTCGGAGGACCAACTGCTGCTGGGTCCTCCCGAAACTCAAGAAAGGCTTATGCTCGAGAAGTAATGACTGTGATCGGAGAAGCACCGAAACGTGCTCGAACAGAAGTATCAATAGGTTTTGATGATTCAGACCTAGAGGGTGAAGTTTCCCCACGATGATCCCTTAGTCATCGTTACTGTAATAGGAAATTCCGAAACCAAGAGAGTTTTGGTCGATAATGGAGCTTCAGTGGATATCTTGTTCCACGATACTTTTATCAAGATGGGTTACACTGATTCTCAGTTAACACCCTCAAATATGCCCATATACAAATTCAATGGGGTGGAATCAAAAGTGGAAGGCACTATCCAACTCCCAATGACCATGGGGCAAGGGATGAATACGTCTACTCAAATGCTGAACTTCATAGTTATAAAGGCAACTTCAACCTACAATGCAATCCTGGGAAGGACTGGTCTTCATACGTTCAAGGCCGTTGCCTCATCTTATCATCTGAAAATCAAGTTCCCAACGAGGAATGGGATCAGTGAAGAACGAGGAGACCAAAAGATGGCTAGAAGTTGTTATGTAGCCGCGTTAAGGCCTGATGGAATCGGGGGGCAAGTTCTCCCAATTGAAGACATGGATACTGACGACAATGAGGACCGAAGAGGGAAACCAGCTGAGGATTTAATCCCAATTCCCTTAGTCCCTGGTGAACCGGAAAAGGTGACTTATGTCGGGGCACTACTACCGGAGCCATTGAAAAGCAAGCTCATATCTTTTCTTCAGGAGAACAATGATGTTTTTTCTTGGACAGCGGCTGACATGCCAGGGATTGATCCCCAATTGATAACTCACAAATTGAATGTGGATCCTGAAAGAAAGACGGTGAAACAAAAGAAGAGAAATTTTGCTCCAGAAAGGCAAGAGGCCATTAAACAAGAAGTTGAAAAACTTCTAGAGGCCGGATTCATTGAAGAGATACAATTCCCGGAATGGCTGGCTAACCCTGTAATGGTCAAAAAGGCCAATGGGAAATGTAGGATGTGTGTAGACTTCACTGACTTGAATGATGCATGTCCTAAGGATTGTTTTCCCTTACCAAGGATTGATGCATTAATAGATGCTGCAGCTGGACACGAGATGCTCAGCTTCATGGATGGCTTCAGTGGATACAACCAAATCAAAATGCACAAGGATGACATCTCCAAGATTGGTGAACAAAATCTTTGGACACCTAATTGGAAAAACCATAGAGGTCTACGTAGATGACATGTTAGTCAAGAGCCTCGATAAGGCCGATCACATTGAGCACCTCCGAGAGGCATTTGAAGTGCTAAGGCACCACAAGATGATGTTGAATCCAGCTAACTGTGCCTTTGGTGTGGGCTCGGGAAAGTTTTTAGGCCTAATGGTTTCCAAGGGAGGAATCGAGGCCAATCCCGACAAAATCAAAGCAATTCTAGACATGGAACCACCAAAGACTGTCAAGGATGTCCAAAAACTAACGGGAAGAGTGGCAGCATTGGGAAGATTTATCTCCAAGTCAGGAGAGAAGTGCTTATCTTTTTTCAAAGCACTCAAGAGCGTGAAAAATTTTAAATGGACAACGGAGAGCCAAGAGGCCTTTGAGGCCCTGAAGAAATACATGGTTGAGGCACCACTGTTGGCAAAGCCCAAGCCAGGGGAAATTCTCTATTTGTACTTGGCGGTCTCTAGCACAGCCCTTGGAGCCGTTTTGGTAAAAGAAGAATTGAAGGTTCAGAAACCCATCTACTATGTGAGTAAGATTCTACATGGGGCAGAAATAAACTACTCAACGATTGAGAAGTTTGCCTTAGCCTTGATAATGGCCTCAAGAAAGCTACGCCCATACTTCCAGGCTCACAAGATAGAGGTCTTGACTGATCAACCTCTAAGAAACATCTTGCATAGCCCTCAAGTTAGTGGAAGGTTGATCAAATGGGCCATTGAATTGGGCGAATTCGACATCAAGTATAAGCCTCGAATGGCCATAAAAGCTTAAGCACTTGCTGACTTCATGGTTGAATGTACCATTGACAACCAAGAAGTAATAATGGAGGATGAGAAAGATCAAGAGATGGATTTCAAAGAATATTGGGTGCTCTATTTTGATAGAGATGGATTTCAAAGAATATTGGGTGCTCTATTTTGATGGAGCATCAAAACAAAATCAAGTGGAGCCGGTTTAGTGCTACAAAGTCCTGATGGATTCCTCATAGAGTATGCATTAAAACTTGACTTCCCAATGACAAACAATGAGGCCGAGTATGAAGCTTTGATAGCTGGTTTAGGGCTGACTGGAGCCTTGAGGGTCAAAACTCTGAAAGTATGTGGATATTCGAGGCTAGTGGTTTCCCAAGTAAATGGGGAATTTGAGGCCAGAGATGAAGTCATGGCCAAGTACTTGAAACTTGTCAAGGCCATCATGACTCAGTTCGACGAATGCTATGTAGAGCACATTCCAAGGGAAGAAAACATGAAGGCTGATGCCTTGTCTAAATTTGCTTCTTCCGAAATTGAAAACTATGCAAGGAGTGTATACTTCCAAGTCCTGAGGACCCCAAGCATCAACGGAAAGTTGGTAGCACCCATTGATGTTGCTAGTTGTTGGATAGATCCCATCAAGGCTCATCTGGAAACTGGGTGGTTACCCAACGACACTTCAGAAGCACGAAAGCTGTATGTGAGAGCACTAAGGTATACCCTAATTGAGGGAATCCTATACAAGAAGTCTTTCATCGTTCCATATCTGAAATGTTTGAGACCTCAAGAGGCAGAATTGGCCCTGAAGGAAGTACATGAAGGAATTTGTGGGCAGCACTTGGGGGCAGAGCCCTTGCCCATAAGATCACTCGTCTAGGTTTCTACTGGCCAAGCATGCTAGCAGATGCTAAAAGCTACGTGAAGAAATGTGAAAGGTGCCAGAAGCATGCACCAGTGGTTAGGCAACCACCAGAGATGTTGACATCCATAAACTCACCAATTCCATTTGCCATGTGGGGAATAGATATACTTGGACCTTTCCCAATGACAAGTGCACAACGAAAGTTCTTGATAGTAGTAATCGACTACTTCACCAAGTGGATTGAGGCTAAGCCATTAGCCAAGATAACCACCAAGCAAGTGATACATTCTTCTGGGAAAATGTGATATGAATATATGAGATTCCACGTATCTTGGTCACAGACAATGGAACTCAGTTTAACAACGATGAGTTTAAGAAATATTGTGATGAGAACGATATCAAGTTGCGCTTCACTTCTGTCGCCCATCCTCAAGCAAATGGGCAAGCTGAGGTTGCAAATCGAATTATCCTAGATGTACTGAAGAAAAGAATTGAACGCTCCAGAAACACTTGGGTGGACGAATTGCTCCCCATACTATGGGCATATCGTACTACCTGCAAAGTCACCACTGGAGCTACCCCCTTTATGTTGGCATATGGGGCAGAGGCAGTAGTTCCAGTGGAGATTACTCACACGTCTCCAAGAATTGAGGCTTATGAGCCAGAAACAAATGAGGAAGGCTTGAGGCTGGCCTTAGATTTGATTGATGAAGTTAGAGATGAGGCAAATGCCAAGATAGTTCAGCATCAGAAACGAGCATCTTTCTATTACAACCTAAGGGTTAAAGAGAGATTCTTTCAACAATGAGATTTAGTCCTCCGAAAGATTGAGGCATCCGGAGTTGGACAAAAAGGCAAGTTGGCCCCAAATTGGAAAGGACCATATCGCGTCAAGAACGTAATTGGTCGAGGCTCGTACAAGCTAGAAACCCTCGAAGGGCATGAGGTTCCAAGGACTTGGCATGCCTCAAATTTGAAAGTCTATTATGTTTAAAGTGTGTCCTGATTGGACTCACTACTAGGACAAATAGAAATAAGGTTCGATGAAATCATGAGCTTCCTAGAAAGCAAATGAAGGGTTGAAACCCCAGAAACCTAAGATATTCAGTCCAAACCCCATCATTCGATATGCTCAATGAAAGGCTTGAAGCCAAAACAAGATGGTATAAGACATAAAAGGCTTATGCAAATGTCAAGTTAGCCTCGAATAAGGCAAAATCGTCGTAAATGTGTAGGTCGCTCCACACTTTACACCAAGACGATACTCGTGAAACACTAGTGTATATTAAAATCCCCAAAAAAGGGTAGTAAGTCCCAGGTAAGGGATAAAAAGATCCCAAGTCTCGAAAAAGACCGGTATAACTTCTATGAAATCCTAGTGCATTATCATAGACGTTGGGAAGCGCGATCAGCCATTTTAAACCCAGAATCTTCAAAAAAAGCCCATAATCTTCAAAGAATTCTTCAAAACTTCAAGTAAGAAACCCAGAAAATGATGAGATTCAACAGAAAATCTCGCCAGGAATCGCCTAGTGACTGGAAACCCAACCGGTTAAGGAAGGGCAACCGTCTATAGCCAGTTAAGGCCCACAAATCCATTTATGGATTATAGAGATTAAAACCCAAATAATTTGGGTCTCAGGCAAATTCGAAGCCCAAACAATAAAGGCCCAATAAGGCCCAAGGCTGGAATAATTTAAGTCCAATTAAAAATTGGGCTAGTTAAGGCCCAAGAAAAGAATGAAATTTGAAATATAGCCAAGGCAAAATCAAAGATTCAAGGTCGAAAAGACATTAAATCGAAATCGTACGACCGAGGTCGAAAACATATGGGAAAACGAGGTCGATTCCAACGACCTCGCTCCCAAATAAAGTCGAAAAATAATGAAATTGAGGTCGAAAAAACTTAGAACGACATCGAAGGCTCGAAGTCGAAAATATACGAGGAATTAGGTCGTTTCCATCGACTTCGCACCAAAAATCCAGTCAAAAAAATGAAAATTCGAGGTCGAAAAGACCCTAGATCGAAGTCGATTGATTGAGATCGAAAATACACTATAAATCGAGCTCGAACCCCTCGACCTCACACCCAAGTGAGGTCGAAAACAGAATGACCCAGGTCGAAAATGACCTGCAAAATGAGGTCGAAAGTATGAGGAATCGAGGTCGAATGACCCAGGTCGAAAATGACCTGTAAATCGAGGTCGAAAGTATAAGGGATCGAGGTCGAATGACCGAGGTCGAAAATGACTGGGAAGTCGAGGTCGAAACCATCGACCTGGGACCAATCAAGGTCGAAAAAAGGCTGGATCGAGGTCGAAGGCTCGAGGTCGAAAAAGACTTAAAAATCGAGGTCGAAACCTTCGACCTCACTCCAGTCAAGGTCGAAATCCAGATCGAATTTCAGGTCGAAAATGACCTGTTTCCTGGTCTAATTTGAGGTCGAAAATGCCCTTAAAATGGAAAATTTTGAGGAAAAACACGTTATAACTTCTACGAAAACCCCAAGGAGATTTTCCCAGAAGTTGGGGGGCAAATGATATGGACAGAAAAGTAATAGAAATATAATTTCTGATTCTTTGGAAAGGTCAAATATTTAAGACCTAAAATCCTGATTATTTATTAATTATGAAATTAATAAATAAGGAAAATATACAGCTCATGAAAAGAGTCCAAAATATGGTAAATTTCTCAAAGAAGGATCCAAAATCCCAATTAATGAGTCATAGCCTTTATCAACAAGGAAAAGACTTCTCCAGCAAGAAATACGATGCTTATCCATTATCAATAAGGAGACTTATTCGCTAAGTCTCCTAAACATACCATAAATACCAGGCTCCAGACGCCTATATAAGGACCCTGATCCTACAATCAGAACTACGTTTTGGCACAGCTCCATACGTCACAACGCCTCAAAAGCGCAACAAGCCACGAAGGCACCCCTAGAACTACGTTTTAGACTTGATCCTCGAATAAGGACATACAAGTCACTACGTCCTTGGTGTGCCCCGGCCGCCATAGCCCCGAGGGCAACACCAAGAACTACGTCTTTGGCTTGATTCTCAATAACGATTTGAGATACGTAGGCATCTTGTGAGGACCAATTTAGTCCGGATACACGAGTGCAGCCATTAAAGCTCGAAGCTCATTAATCCTAGCATTAAATTCACAAAGCACGTTTTTTAATCCATAACAGATATAAAAATAGATATAAAATGACATTTTCATTATTTGATTATTTATGAATAAATGTATAATGTCATTTACATCATTTTCACAAATTAAAATATTTCAAATTGACATATTAGCAACTACACATTATCTTGTACCCAATTTCGGCACCTCTAGCATTGATATTAATATATATAAATTATTTTTCAATGAAAAAGTATTGTTTAAAATTATAAATATACTATTTTCAAAATATATCCAACCATTATAATCAACTCATTGGAGTACAATCCCTTACAGATTCAGTAAATTTTACCCAAATATTACTTTATATTATTTTAGCCAACCATTTTAGCTAACTCTATTGGAGATGCTCCAATGATTCATAAAATGGTTCTCAAAATTTCTTTGTTGTAGGAGATGTGAATATAATTCATTTTTTTAATATTAATATGATGAAAGAGCGAATTAGTACATTACTAAATAGTCTTAAAAGGCTTGTTGGCCTTTAATATATGTAATATAATATAATATATAACAGATGGATGGATGAGTTTTAAAATAAAGTTTAAATAACATACACATATTAAGAGTTATTTAAGTATGGGGTAAATGAGGTTCAAAATTTTATCAAATGTACTCCTAGCATGATGGTTGAGGTGGTAACATAAAATACATTTGCATCCAAAGGTCATGGGTTCAATTCTTGCTAGTAACAATATTTTTAATATATTTATACATTATAGGGGTATATAAGTAATATAAGTAATTTAATAAATGGCATAGAAAGCCATGTTGGCCCATAATATAGATAATAGATGTTGGAGTCCCTTAATAAAAAAATTATCAAATAATATATATTTTGGTTAGCTATATAATAATGAATTCTCATGCATTTACACCAGTTTCATTAATAAAAAATATGTCATATTGTCATGTCATCGCCACAATATTATATAATTAATTTTGATACCCAATTTGATATTTCTAGCAAAACTCTTATTTTAGTTTTGAAAATGGAGGATTTAATATCTAATCTAAGTGCTTTTGTAAATACCAAATATTTTGTTTATAACATTATAAATTTTTAGATTTTATCTATAAAAATCAAGTTTTTATCCGGATCTCTAAAAAATTTCAGGCTTTTGAAAGCCCGGACTTTATCCAGGATTTTCAAAAACTCGGGCTTTTAATCGAGTTTTTCGGGTTTCGAGTCGGGGCAGGTTTGATGAAAAATAGTAGATCCATTTAAGGTCTTTGGGCCGGGCTGAACCAACCCAGAATTTTTTCGAGCCGAGCTTTTTGGGCTTTTTTGAGGATCGGAACGGGCCGGATTTCGGATTTCAGAATTTCTCAACATCTCTAGTATTGACTATGATATTATTTAAGTATTAAAACATAATTCTTTATATTAGACTAAATCATTTTCGTTTATTTGATTTAAAAATTTAAACTGTAATATGTTTCAAAGAAAAAATAAACTGTAATTTTTAAGGAATTATCAAAAACCCAAAAACTAAATTATTCTATTTATTCATCATGAAATTATTTAATTGGACGAGTCTAAAAGGTAGTTTACATCATGAAATTATTTTAAACTCATTGGACGAGTGTAAAAGGAAGGAGGTACAAAATTATGGATTTACGGAGAAAGAAAGGTGCTTCAAAACTGCGGGCTAACACTTTTAATTGGGCTTTTGAACAATGATATGGGCCATCAACCAGTTTCTATCTTCCTTTAATTACTTTCAAATTTTGGCGGACTTTTTTTTTTCTTTCCTTTTCGAGATGAAGCTTTAGTGAATTTTTAGGGGTCATTTGTTAAATTTAAGCAAAACTTTTTGAATGATTCTTTTGTGAACGAGCTGTTTGGCAAATTTGAATTATATTATTCTAAGCAATAAATATATAATTTTAAAAATTCTATAAAATTTTAATGTACGAGTTTTTTAATTTATAGAGATGTTTATCGTAGATCTTAAATTTGTACAAATTGTATAGTAATAATTTTAATCACAAATAAAAATCATATTAATATATATAAATTACAACTAAATTATAAAATGACAAAAATACTATACATTCAAAACAGTATAAAAATTGTGTTTGGATGTAATTATATGCTATTATAAAGTAAAAGTAGAGAATAATAAGAGAGTATTACCATGGTCAAGGATTCGATACTTATCAACAATAATTTTAAATTTAATATTTGTAACTTTAATAGTAGTAATAAAGTTTTAAAATTCAAAACACAATTTATTATAATATAATATAATATAATATAATATTACTAACTTTGAAAATTAAGTAAATATTTAAATTTTAAACTGCATCAATTTATAAATAAATATAAAAAAAACGTGCAAATGATTTTAATAATCTAAAATTAATAAAAGAAGAAACATGCCTCTGCAAATCACAATCATATTAGCGAAAAGACAAAGCAGGCTGACACGCAACTATAATTGAAAATGGAATATCATTTTGGATTTTAATCTCTCTCTCAATCTATACGCACACAATGAAAAAACATTAGAGTTTTGAGAGTCGATTTCCAAAATTAGGGTTCTAGCCGTCACTTCTGGCTTCAACCTTCATCTCTTTCATTGATTAAGTCTCCTTCACTCTCTCATCCTCTCTTTTATTTACCAGTTTTTTAATAAAATCGAGATTTAATCCTTTTTGGGTGAGTTTTCGTTGAGTACCTTGTTATCAAGCTTGTTAGTCGTGCCCATCTTTTTGGGATGTTAGTATGTTATGTTTTGATGTTTTTGTGTGATTTGTTATGAGTTTCGGTAGTTTTTCTGAGAATGATTTATATGATATTTTGGTTGATTTTTAAGGCTCGCATCAAATCTGGGACGGTGGTGAATACCGCAAGATCTCACATTTCGCAACAAAAAAATGTTCATATTTTGGGGGTATTTGTTGCTCCAATATTAGTTGATGTAACTGATAGTTCTGAACATTCGGCTACAGATGGTGCTTATGTGAAGGTCAATTGTGATGCTACTAGTTTCACAGCTGATGTAGGTTGGATTGCTCGAGATGTCATTGTAATACTTTTTAGATTAAAGAATTAGATATTCTATGGGTTAAGTGATCTGAAAACAAAACGGCGTTTAGCTCGTTTTTTGTTTCACAATCAGATTGTAGTTGACAGTTCGGGGGTTTGTCCCGGCTGGGGTTCAGTATTTTAATGAATTCTTCCATTTACGTCAAAAAAAAATTAATTGAAAATGGAATGGTTCAGCGACCTTTTTCTATCTTAATCGGTGAGGTGAGTTCGACATGATTTCAGTATTTCCGATCTTCACGTATTCCCTTCTAAACATCTAGAAACTCAATAATGCTTCCATGCTTCCCTCATTTTTTAAAGTATTTGTTAACGGAGGAATTTGTGATAACAAAATTTGAGTTTGCGTGCCGGATTTAAGATCTACGATGGTGGTTCAGTGACAGAATAGTCGCCGGAGAATGGTAGTGATTGTGTTTATAAGAAGCTGAGATCAAAGGAGTGGTGATGGTCTCTCTGAGCTCTCAACGTCCAACCCCTTTAATGTGCCTACGTACCATATATTTATAGGGATCAACCTTCACGTAGTTCTAATAGAACAAGGATCCTAAGTCTACTAGAGATAGGTCTCCTTGGTGACAAGCATCAAACATAGTCCATGTCGGACTAGAACTCTCAACTCATTATGAAACGTATATTCAAGCCCACTAAGGAGAGCCCATACGATGAAGCCTAGCCCAATGACCCCAAGGCTCAACTATGACCGTGCCTTCACGGATACAACATTAGCCCTAACTACCGGAGCTAACATCAACCGCTACCAACTACCACATCAGTCATTTAGTTGCAGGGACAAGCAGTGGCGGATCCAGACCTTGAGTCAAGGGGGGTCAAATTTATTTTTAGAAATCGAGTCGATTTAACATTTTCGATAATTTTAAACGAAATTTTATAATTGAGCTTTACTACCAACTTTTTTTTTTGATCGATAAATGAAATATTATTAAAAAGAAAGCTCCAGTTAGTGAAACACCGCTAGAGAAGTTCACAAGATACAACTAACTAGCCACAACTAATTTTATTTTTAATTGTATATGTATTTAGCAAAAAAACAATTGAAAATTTTAAACATGCTATGACTTAAAAGAATTTTATAAAATTTTGGAGGCCTCTAATTTAAGTCAGAACACTTCTTATTGGATCATTCTTTTTTGCTAAAAACAACCATTATTTATAAATATGGAGTATGGCTTGTCTTGGGCTCGTTATTGCTTTAATAAAGTGGGCTTCTGTTCTATTCTTTAACACATATCCTAGACCAAGTGTTCCCCATTTGACAATAAACCTGCATATTAAACTAAACTACAATATACATACAAAGGTAAAAAAAATGAAATTAAAAATTCAAGTGGGGTCAGATGACCCCACCTGACCCAGCTGTATCCGCCCTTGGGGACAAGTCATGGCTTACTTCAAATGCACAAGCTGATCCTTACCCCCCGATGAGGATAATCCACTAGACTACAGGGCAAGCTCCCCAAATTTATCGTCACACCAAGCGTATCTTACTCCCCCAACAAGGATAACTTGCTAGAATACAAAAATAGACCCTTTGAGTGTATAGACAAGCTTAATCACACCTTAATCCCCCAATAAGGATAACTTATTAGAATACAGAACCAGGCCTTCATCTTGTAGTCTTCAATAAATCTTCAATACATATCATCAATTAAATAATACTCTATATCTTCTTCATGGTACCTCCAAGTTGGCGCCCCAACTTGGTCTTCTACAGCATGTTGGCGCGCCAGCTTGTGGTTCGCCCAAGGTTGGCGCTCCATCCTTGGTCCTGCTCATGGTTGGCGCTCCAATGCATCCATCCTCCTGTTTTGGAGCTCCAAGTTCACCTCATGTTTCCTTCATCTATCATTCATATTAATATATTCCTTGGCACGCCCAACGTTGGCGCTCCAACCTTGGCACGCCCAACGTTGGCTCTCCAACTTTGGCACGCCCAACATTGGCTCTCCAACCTTAGCACGCCCAACGTTGGCTCTCCAATATTAGCATGCCCAACATTGGCACTCCAACCTTGTCATGCCCAACGTTGGCGCTCCAACCTTGTCACGCCCAACATTGGGGCTCCAACCTACATTGGCTCTCCAACCTTGGCACGCCCAATGTTGGCTCTCCAACCTTGGCACGCCCAACGTTGGATCTCCAACCTTGGCATGCCCAACGTTGGCTCTCCAACCTTGGCACGCCCAACGTTGGCTCTCCAATCTTGGCACGCCCAACGTTGGCGCTCCAACCTTCACACGACCAAAGTTGGCAAGTACAACTTTAGCAAGCCTAATAGGGTGATACCCAATATAGTTGGAGAATTTCTTTGATTAAGCACATCATAATAATATTATTAGCTTGACTAGCCTTACGGCATGATTGACTTTTATGTTCATGGTCAAACCTTTCCTTGTACAAATTTTGGGTATAACAACTACCCCCCAAGCCTCTATTATATTTGAAAAATATAAAGGGGCTTTCATAAACTGACCAAAAATTTATAAGGCCATTCCTGTGACTTGCCAAAACCTGGTGCGACAACATACTTGTCATAGCTACATACCTGACATGGCAACATACTTGACATCTCAAGCTGAAAGCATTCGTTCATCCTTTTTTTATTTTTAAAAGGTCCTTAACCCCTATGAGGATAACCCACCATACTACAGGGCATGTCCTCCCAGGTAAGTGTCACACAGGATGTTCCAAATCTCCCTGATGAGGATAACCACCCGAGTACTGAGCAAGAGTCCAAAGCGTATTGACAACGGATAATTCCAAGATTCACCAATATGACTAACCCGCAAAAATACAGAATCAGGTCTTCAACATATAAATAGTCGCAACAACTGCGTTGGCGCGCCACGTAAGTCTTCAAACCATGCAAAACCCCTAGAGGCCTTCTGTCCAAGAAAATGCTTGGAATTCTTCAATAATTCAATAGTAGAAGTTGGAGTGCCAACTATGTTGGAGCACTCATCATGTTGGAGTGCCCAAAAGAGTTCCTCTTCTATAAGTCTTCATTCTTCAATAATTGTAGCTAAATCATGTATAGTGCATTTGATTCTTCAATTTAGCAAACGAATTTGTCTCTCCAACCTAGTTGTGAATGTCACCAAGTACAAAACCAACTCAAGTTACAAACGTCACCCGGTGCAAACGATGTGGCAACATAGTTGGAGAAGACGAAGTTGGAGAAACGAGTTTTAACTGAGTTGATGCCCTTTAACATGAAGCTTGAAAGCAATGGGAACAAAGACTTGGTGTGTCCATAAGAACTTGAAGCTTGCCCAAGTTGGAATGCCTAACAAGGACGAGGCTGAAGTTATTTCTCTCAAGCGAACTGAGTTGGAGAAAAGCAAACGATTGAAAATGCTATTGTTATGAGAGGAATTTGGTAAAACACAAATTCGGAGGTTTGCTGGAATAACGGAACAAGAGCGTAGAAATAGGCACAAGAACAGGTACGAACGATGCTGCCAGGGGGTTCAACTACCTATAACCGAGAATGATTTGTGGGTGTTTTGGACTGAATTCACAAAGTTTTCCGAGCAATGTTGAGAGAATGATTGCCGGAAATGTGTATCACCAAAGCTCCTACACGAGAATAGTAGAGAGAATGTGAGTGTGTATCCTCGCAAATGGCCTACATATCCTATATTTATAGGAATCAAGTCCATATGTAGTTCTCTTGATGCTGGACTCCTTTAAGCTGATCTTCCCACGTTTTTGATAAATATTTGCCTCCTTAATAAGCTGGAATGATAATTATTAAGCATGCATCCCAGAGTCCTACTTCTAGTAGGTCACTAGAAGCCTTCATAATTCATGTATTAGTGATATATTCGACCAATATATAGATATATTTCGTATATTTAATAAATATCCTCATACCTAATGTATTTATCTCATCCCAGGTGATATAGATGGACTTAGAATCGACTCCTTGAAGATAGAGACGTGCTCCTTAAGTTTAGGAGGTTGTAGTTGAGTAGGACACTGCCTCTAGGGGGTTCTGATGATACCCCCGCCAGACATAGACAGACGCACCCTGGACAGTAGGCTTGTAGACAGGGTTCACCTATGAAGCTTGTAGCCAAGGATTGTAGGCTTGTAGGCTTGTGCTAACAAGGATTTACGTGGACCTAGCCACACTACCTAAGGAGGGTTCGTGTGGGTCTAAATATGATTTGTTTTATTATATGTTTTAAGTCGGAGTGTGCACAATTCACCCATGGTAGGTATGCAATATTCAAGATCCTGAGTTTGCTTTAAAATCTCATGATTTTCAAGTTACCATTCCGGGATACATATGCGTATACCCACTACCCCCCAAGTTCTTTGGTATAAAGCTATTTAGAGTAAAGAACTAGGTTCGAGCGTGCGTACCTTCCATTACGAAGTGCAATCAAGGCATATAAATCATATAGCAGCAAATGATAGTGGATAATCGTATATAACAAATGTATAATACGTAATTAAAAGATAAACTACTTAATTCAATTCAGCTTGGCATAAATCAATAATTTAATGGGGGGTGTACATGCACTACCCCCCAGTGACCTACTAGAGCAAGAGAAGACCTCAGATAACCGTAGGAATCCTAAAGTGGGGTAGTTACAACTAATAAACTCCCTTTATTAAATTTGAACCTGAAAGAGATTTACGAAAAATGTTACCTGGACGGATTCTCCATGCTCATTCCTTTCTTTTGGCCTTGGTCGTGCTTTAGCCACTATTTATTTTAGTCTCATGTTCAACAAATTCTGCCATGTGCCCATCCCTGATTAGGCCTTCCACATAGTTTCTCAACTGACGGCATACGCGTGTTTCATGTCCGTTTCCATCATGGAATGCACAATATGAGGTAGCATCTTTCCCCCTTAGGGGGCGAATTTGTGTAGGTTTCTTAATGAGGCCACGTTTGCAGCCTTCCTCAAACACATGTTCCAAAGAAGCTGTTAATGGAGTATAGCTTCCATATTTGACAGGGCTTCTATTTAACGAACGTCGCCTGCCCCCTCGGTCTCTCTTAAGCGAGGTCTCTTTCCTCCATTCCTTTATCTTGTGGGGTTCACTTTGTGTGTATGGGCGACTAAACTCTCTAACTCTGCTCCGCAGAAACTCTTCTGAGGGGTCTGTTCCTGACCGGACCCCTTTGAGCAACAGGGTCCTTAACACCACGTCTAGTGTTCGCCTTATTCTTGCCTCTTTTCTAGCAAAACGATGGTAATAACTCCCCAATGTTTCCTCGCGCCTTTGTCTGTATTTTTCCAGGGAAACCACAAATAACGTAAACCATCTTGGTGTTTGATACTGTGCTACAAACAACTCTTTCATCTGCTCCCACGACTTTATGGACTCTGTTTGAAGATGCTTGAACCACTGGTGCTTGGTGCTACAAGATACTGTTGCTTCCAACATCCTACAACGCGCAAGCTTTTCCACCCGAAGTAAACTCATTTCTATGTCGAAGTTGGGTAGATACTCCTCTGGGTCGGCATCACCATAATATTTGGGGTAATCTCGCATTTCATCCAACTGGGGTATCATCAACTCCTTTATACCTTTGGTGAATGGAGACATGGGCATCGACTGTGAACGTGACTATATTTCCGGAGCCCAGCTTTTCAGAGTTGTAGCTGGGTTTCTTATGGTTAGCTGTTCCGATGTTCCACGGGAAGGGGAATATTTCGGTTTACTGTCTCTCAAAGTCCTCTCCCAGCTGCTCGTAGGCCTAGCTACGCGGGGAAGCCCATGGTTCTGATTCGTTATAGAGAGGGGGCCTGTTTCCGAGCCAATGTGTGTCTATTGAAGGTTATCGATCCCTCCATGTCCGTACATTTCTGACTGAGCCTCCGTGTAATGATTCCTTGGGCTCTCTATGATAATGATATCCTTATGCATTCTATGGTCTTTCAATTGCATGCCTTTTTTCTGAGAGGGGGTTTCAGTGATGCCTTGGGATTTTGTATCTTTCCCCCAATTAGGGGTTCCACTGGTAACCACGTTCTCCATATTTTCCCTGGCAAAAAGGGAAGATGATATCCTTGTTTTCCGCGTAGGCGGGTCTGGCATTGCCAAGGATCTCCGAATTGCTAGATCACCGAGGCCTAAGTGGGGCTCGTTATTGAGATTTGCCCTCTTGTGGGCATAGAGAAGCTCATCGACCGTACGCCTGCCGCTGTCTGTGGATCGCTCCTCCCACACTTCGTCTTCCATTTCTCTATCTGAAAACATATCTTTTGGGGAGCTCTTCCCCACACTCTCTTCCGGGTAGCCAACATGAAGGTGTTCTGGGACATTTTCTTCTTCCCACCAATGATTGTCCGAGAGGCCATGTTCTTCATCCCATTCCTTAGCACTTCCTGAATTTCTTTCTAGAGTTCTGATTTCTCTTTGCAAACGCTGGATTTGATTAATGATTTCTTCCTGTGAGACTTCCTCATCGAGACGGTTTTCGCGGTTTATGCCATTCTTCAAAGTGCGGTTATTGCCTGAATTTTCTGTCATCTTTCCTCTCAAAAGATTTAGAAGGGTTATGCCCCTCCTTCTAGCACCAATTATGTTGTGAGAGGAATTTGGTACAACACAAATTCGGAGGTTTGCTGGAATAACAGAACAAGAGCGTAGAAATAGGCACAAGAACATGTATGAACGCTGCTGCCAGGGGGTTCAACTGCCTAGAACCGAGAATGATTTGTGGCGGTATTGGGCTGAATTCACAAGGTTTTTCGGGCAATGTTGAGAGAATAATTGCCGGAAATGTGTATCACCAAAGCTCCTACACGAGAATAGTAGAGAGAATGTGAGTGTGTATCCTCGCAAATGGCCTACATATCCTATATTTATAGGAATCAAGTCCATATGTAGTTCTCTTGATGTTGTACTCCTTTAAGCTTATCTTCCCACGTTTTTGATAAATATTTGGCTCCTTAATAAGGTGGAATGATAATTATTAAGCATGCATCCAAGAGTCCTACTCCTAGTAGGTCACTAGAAGCCTTCATAATTCATGTATTAGTGATATATTCAGCCAATATATAGATATATTTCGTATATTTAATAAATATCCTCATAGCTGATGTATTTATCTCGTCCCAGGTGATAGAGATGGACTTAGAATCGACTCCTTGAAGATAGAGACGTGCTCCTTAAGTTTAGGAGGCTGTAGTTGAGTAGGACACTACCTCTAGGGTGTTCTGGCGATACCCCGCCAGACATAGACAGACACATCCTGGAAAGTAAGCTTGTAGACGGGGTTCACCTGTGAAGTTACCCCGAAGGTTGAACCCTCTAATAACTCATAACCTGATCATACTTCCCTTGTTGATATCTCCATTAGGTCCATTTGACCACCCTTGACCAAATCAAAATGGGCTCATAGTGTTTAATGGGCTTTAAATCAAGCCCACACAGATTTATGGCACAACAGCTATCATAAGCTAACTCAACCGGGCGTCCCAAGGTAGTTGGCGCGACAACTTAATTGAAAAGGGTCCTGGGATAACTTCTAGCAATCCTCTTGAAAACTTCTTTCATTGCCCTTCTTGCAAAAACTGAAATCATAACAAGAAAAGATAAAAAAAAAATCATTAGGTTTTACCTATGGACGCGGTTCGAGAGTACTTGACAACATTGGCGGGTCAACTTTTAAAAAATGGAGTCATCTTTGACCCATGGAACATCATATTTGCAGAAGTTGATGTGTCAACTTAGTTGGAATAGATCCTCAAATAACTGTAAGTGAGTCAATCTTGACTGGGGCACTTTTAGTGGAGCACACTTAGAAAGGTCTAGGATGCGACAACTGGTTAGGAAGATCAACGATCAGAACTTCAACTTTTTTCTAAAGATGAACTTTTGTTGGTGTGCCTACAAAGAGTAAAGCATGATATCTAATAATTCTTCAAGTACTTCCTTCGCATGATCTTTCCACATTGACAATTCTTGACACATCTAACATCCTAGATGTTGATCGACTTGCTTGCCACTTGTAACCACGAGTTTTGGTAATTAGCTGGAGAGCCAATGCAGTTGAAGCCACTTGAGAAGAAGGTGTGTCCATACTGATTTTGGATGAAGACTCCAAAATTTTCAGGTTCTCTCCTTCATATGAATTCCTGTGAAATTCCAATCAACAGTAATATAAAAACTAAATTTACCTGGAGAGCATGTCCTTAGAGAAGTTGGCACGCCAACTTGAGGTTAGGGGGTAGACTTGAAAATTTTGGTGAGGCAACTTATTAGAACACATCCTAGCTTCCGTTGGCGCGCCTGGAGGGGACTTGGCGCACCTACTTGTAGTGGCAACTCCATCCACCTTAATACCTCCAAAAGTCTGAGCCATGACAAGAAATGATGAAAACATTAGTTTTTACTTGTAAATTAACCTAATGAGGCGTAGCGCTCCAACTTGTAGTAGAAGATAGTCACTGCAACTTCAACCTCTTCGCATCTTGAGAATCTGTGGTCTTTTTCCATACATCTTTCTTCTTTTTTGGAGCGTTTGGTGAGGAGTTGGCGCGCCAACTTGTAGCTGAGGGTTGCATCTAAGCTTTCATTCCTTACATACTCTAAAATCCTGATTTTGTTTCTTTTCCTAGCCACTTCCCTAGTTGTCGCGCCAATTAATAGGGAACGGTTGCAACAGAGGCCTCCACCTCCCATGTACATTTTTTATTCTTCAAGCTTTCTTCCTACAAAAAAAAAATTTAACAACAAAAACCATTAATAAAATGTTAGGTAGTTGTTCACCTGCTATGCAACCGGGAGTGACCATGTTGGCACGCCAACTTTGTAAGAGACAACTGCAGTTGTTATGTCGACCTCAAAGAAGCATCCAAAAACTTCAGGACTTTCCAACTTTATAGTTGTCTTCCTCCTTTTTTTTAGGATCTCACATGGTTCATATCACCACCAGAAAACCTTGCTGCTAACTTGAAGTCATGTCCAACACCTTATTGCTGGCCTAAAAACATACCCAATACCTTACTACTGGATAGACTTCTGCTTGATGCTTCATATGATTTTTTAAGATAATTCTTAATTTCTTTTTATCATCTTAGTCATCAACACACAATGAAAATATCAATTTTATTTTAACAGTGAATATTAAAGTATTTATGATCTTTAAATTATTAAAATATTCATAATATTTTATTTCAAAAAATTGAAATACATCAAAATTTGTTAGAATAGTAATAGTTTCAAATATAAATAAAATAAAAATGGTATACACTTATCTACTTTTTATTTTTTATTATATATATTTATTTATTTATATATATCAACAAAAATATAAATTAAGTATTTACCAAATATACTATCTTTTTTTATTATATTTGCAATTTTATGATACTTTGAAAGTCTTTGCATTTAAAATTTAAGGGGTGAAACTTGTAAGCCTAATAAAAATTTTATAGAACCAAATTCGAGCAGCTGCGGGAATAAAGCTTGTAAGCCTAATAAAATTTAAATCTTTTACAAGTCACATATGCAGATAGTCATATATAGGGACGGAACTATATTTGGGCTCACCTGAACTTAAGCCCATGATAATTTTTGGAAAAAAAATGAGTACTTATCTATACTATTATATTAAAAAAATTCTTTTTCTGAATAAAAATATAGCATTTAAACTTTTATTTAGAAAAAGAAAATCTAAAAAATAATTAGTGGAAGTCACTTTTTTCGCATCTTAAAAGTACGTGCAGAAAGTCAAAGCGATTTTTATTTTGGGACGGAGGGAGTATAATGTAGGTGGTTAAGAATGGAATGAGCTAAGTATTCAACTATTTTACACTTTAAATCTCATTCCATTCCATTTTATTCCAATCACCCCAACCAAACACAATATTAGAATCCTTCATGTGGCTATTATTTAATTTCTTTTTCTCAGAATTAGTATCAGTATGAGCAGCTTCACTTTCGGGCTCAGTGCCAGATCCAACAAAATTCTAGAGATTTTGAGGCAACAACAAGTCTTCTTCATCTTGATCTTCCAGAACCCATCATTTTGTCGAAAGTTGAGAAAGTGTAACTCCCGTTCCTGCCAGTTTTTAGTGATAAATACTAATTTTGTAATGAAGAAGAATAACACCCGATTGAATCGCAACCTATAGCTCTGGTACCAGATTAATAAATCGATAAATTCAAAAGAGGAAACTTTTCATGAAAATCAATCTTACGTAATGCTGGCCCTAAAGGCTTAAAATGTGATTGTTTGGGCCTTGGGCGGGTAGTGTTCGAAATAATTTGTTAAAAGTTTTTCATGCAATTTGTATCATATACATACATTTTGCACATACATTACTTTATAAAATAAATAAAAACTAGCTTTATAGCCCGTGCGAGGCACGGGTATGCTCTAGTTATTTTCGGTTATGTTGGTCTCATCGTTTGGTGGAATGCATGTAGAAGAAAAGACATAAGCATGTAACGGTATATCAGTAGGAAATATGTCGAAAGTTTGATGATACATGTTTTACAAAATCCCAGTCTATAAGGTTGTTATTATGACCTGAGTATCTAGGCGCAAATATTTTGACTAATTAACATTTTTTGTTAGCACGCACGATCCTTCTGTACTGCAAGATTTCGTCGGTTATAAGTTTGCCAATCGTATTTGAATGAGAAGATGGTTTAGTGTCACTTTGAAAGAATATCGGGCATCTTTTACCATTTCCATTGCCTGGGGAACGTTGGCACTCCATTTACCTGTTTGTAGTTCATGGGGTAGTCGTGACCTTGTGTACTGCAAGATTTCGCCGATTATAATTTTTCCAATTGTATTGGAATGAGAAGATGGTTTTAGTGTCACTTTGAAAGAGAATTGGGCGGCTTTTATCATTTTCATTGCAGGGGGAACGTTAGAACTCCATTTACCTGTTTGTAGTTCATGGGGTAGTCGTTAAGTGGGTGTTGTAAAATTTGATCGGTGTGCATAATAGAGTAAAAATGTAGAAGTACAAGTTGTATTAGTATGTGTGGATACACTATTTAAACGAATGCATACCACTTTGCCCGTATTAAGAAGGGTCTCCTTGCAGACACGTTGAATACAATAATTGTACAGGTGTGGATATAATTTATTTTAGAAAACTATTACTTATACCTTTCAAGATAATGCTAAACTGAGATTCGTGATAAGTTACTCGTTTCACCTTACAATTGCCACTTGACACAAATAATTTAACATTTAGTACTTTTAATATTTTATCATAGATATTCAAAAAAATTAAACCAATTTAGTTTAGATTTGATTTAGTCGTACGATGACAACTTCAACTTTCTTGTAAAAATCTCCAACACAAACTTTTTTATTTATATACAAATATAAAACTTTTTTGCATTTTTCGGGTTCAATACTTTATATACTATAGTGGATTTTTCGAAAATGACCAACGTATAAAATTTATCTGTTGAAGACGAGATTTATAATATATTGGATCATAATAAAACTACGGTTTTAATCTTATTAGTAGCTAAAATTTCAAAAATGCATATATAATTATAAGTTGTTAATATCTTATAATTAAACAATAATAAATGTAAAATAATGATAAAATCCATTTTTACGCTTATTATATATAAGGATATAATTGAAAAGAAGTAAATATGTTGATAGTTTTAAATTTTAAAAAACAATATTAAAAAAAAAATATAATAAGTGATATTGGATATAGATGTCAATATTTGTCACACTATCACCTAGTTCACGTCAGTTTAATTTTGTGATGATAAGTATTCTTCAGTTTGTTGTGGTGATCCTGCCACCAGTTTGAACTTGTTGGTGACACTATGTGACATGGTTGAGAAGATTTGCAAGGAAGATCGGTTTGGTATTAGTCCGAAAAAGATTTTGTTCTTAGTTGAATGTATTTGATGATTTGTTTTATAAGCTAATTAATAATCAGATAGGAATTAGTTAAAGGTGTCAAATAAATGCTCCATTTCGAAAGTACCAATACTCTCCGGGCTCCATAATTCTCTATAAGCGGCCGATGTAGTATACATGTCCTTAATGCATGAGGTGGCGGGATTGAGATGCACACAAATTCGTATTCGAAAAAAACTGTTCGAACTGGTTAAAAAAATCAGAAAAAATCTGATTAAAAAAAAGTCCACCTCAATTGGATCCAGCCCGCAGGCTTAAACGAATCACATATTTTTCACAAAACCCCGATCCGGTTCGAGCCGAATAAACCTAAATTTAATCTCGATTTGGACGTAGTCTTGATAAGGATAAAAGTCCAAGCCAAAAAGCTAGAATTTTCAATTAAATATCGGATAAAAGCTTAATTTTTTTAATTAAATCCGAAAAAATTAAAAAAAGGTAAAGTTAATGTTAAAGTTATCAATATCTAAAATAATTTGTAAAAATCCGATTTGGCCCATCCTGACCCGACCCTATCTACATGTATAAATATTTTAGAGAAAATTTGTCTCGATTTAAAAAAGTCCGGCCCTACCGGATATCGAAAAATCCGACCTGAATCCGGATTATGTATCTCTATTCAGGGTAACAACTATAGAGGTTCTTATATTATTACTTATATTATCTGATATGTATGAATATAATTGAGACAAAATGATTACTATTTTGTATTATTTTATATTATTGGATGCTCGGACTAAAAAGTGATATTATGTGACTAAAAATGCATTTGTACTTTGTCTTAAAATTGTGAATATAAAGGAAGAAACATAATTAAATTTAATTAAAGAGATACGAGTCTATTGGATATACTTTATATCAATAACCACTTTTATTAATAATCAGACAAATGAAATTATCATGAAAGAATCTTGAATAAAAACTAAAGTGTAAAATAATATTTGTGAAAGACATTACCATACTAATGGGTTCTATACCACAACAAAAAAACCCAAGTAGCTCAATGGTTAAATTGGTGACTTGAAATTCTTAGTAATTAGTATTGAAGTGTCTTAGGTTCGATTCCCATCAAGATCAAAATTTTCTTACATTTTTATAACATTTGACTTTGGAGGGGCAGTTATGTAATTTCAAGTGTTGAATAAAATGGTTCACAAAGTGCTTGTTGCAGTATAAGATATATAATAGATGGGAGCAAATTTGTAATTTTTTATATTTAAAAGAGGGAAAATAAATTTTTTGGTCCTTAAACTATATGTTATTTTTGGTTTAGGTTCTTGAATTATAAGAAAATATATTATGGTACCCAAACTTTTACAATTTCTGATTGACATCCTTGTGTCCAATTTTGACTAACAGAAGTTAGTCAACGCTGACGTGGTAATTATGTGAAAATAGAAAATTCACGGAATGAAGTGAATTTTTGATATGTTAATCTACGACTGATTACAAGAATGAATAAGGGTGGTGAAACTTTTCGATTTCGAGTTCACTAACATATGGAAATCTGCAGATTTTAGTAAGTTTTTTTCGTGTTCTTGAAATTAAAGTGCAAATTTTTGTATGTTAGTGAAGTCCAAATCGAAAGCTTTCACCACCCGTATTCTTGTAATCACTCCTAGATTAACATATCAAAATTTCACGTCATTCCATTAATTTTCGATTTTCACGTAATTGTCACGTCAGCATTGACCAACGCCCGTTAGTCAAAATTTGGACAGAAGGATGTTAGTCAGAAATTGTAAAAGTTTAGATACCTTAATTTGTTTTTCTATAGTTCTGGAATCTAAACCAAAAATAGCATATAGTTTAAGGACTAAAGAATTTATTTTCCCTTTAAAAGAAGCCAAAATAAACACCGTTGGATTTGACTAGTTATTACCGAAGAGCAGTGTTCTAAAAGTCGGCAATTAATCGGGATTAATCGCCGATTAATCGCTAAACGGCGGACCACCAAACTGATTAAACGAAAATCGGTCAATTATATTGATGCCAGATGTTGGCAGGTTGTGTAGTCCACATCAGCAAATAGCCGTTAGTTGCGAGGTGTTTCAAATTGTGCCTTCAGTGTTGTTTTTTGTTCAAGTATACAGCTAGAGACTGGTACCAAAGTTACCATTGAATTTTATACGTAGAGTTGCCCTTGAAAACTGTTGCAGTGACTTATAGCAAATGTAGTACTATCTTATAAGTGGTTGTTTGTGATTTTAATCTTAGAAATAACATCAATGAAGGGCTGGGAATCTCTCTTTCATTTCCAGTTAATTATAGATGCAGTTGGTGGTGCATAATTTTCACTAGTTCTAGTTTCCAAGTGACTAAATTGTCCAGGAAGTAATATCTAGGGAAACAGTGTAATACATGCCCATTTTTGTTTGCAAGAGGCCAGAGTCCAAGGATTTTTACATTACGCAAGATTCCATCATTATAATTATGTCGGATTTATGTTTGTTTGTATTATCATTTCAAAGATTAATTTTTGAAAGGACAAGGACTACATTTTTATTGTCAGCTTCACAAAACAAGAAAATCAACCATTTAAAAATTTTAGTCAAAACACACAGTTTAGGTCATTTGTTAAATCTGAACAATATTTTCTGAAAGAGTAAAATTCTGAATGATTGATTAATCTGAATGATGAACAAATGATGTTATTTGTTAAATTAATATTTCTGAATTTCTGAATGATACAATTTAGATTCTTTTTAAACTTAATTGATCAAAATTTAATTAAATCACCGACTTAGAAGTTATCATAATTAAAATATAATAAATTTTTAACTAATAAACTAGTATAAGTCTACACTATATTATTAAACTTGAAACATTTAAAGTATTGTAGTCGATAAGTACGATACCTTTAATAAAAAATTTAAATTTTTTGAAGGGGCTTATTATTTAAAATTTATAGTAAAGAATTATACTATTTTATAAGTTCATTCTAATTAAAACTTATATAAAAGTTTAGTTTTTTTTGTAGGGTACAAGTATTTAGTTTAAATGCATCTTTAATGTTTACTTATTTTAATAGATATAATAATTTTTAAATCTATTCTACTTGAATAATTTATTACGTTAAAGGTAGAAACCTAAAGGTGTACTAAAATTAATTGTTAAGGCAGGCGGGCAAAATTATAGAAGGTAAAGATTAGTATATGGATGGTTCAGTTAGATTTTTGAGAGTCAACCGTCCAGATGATTTTGGAGTCGTCCAAATCAATAAAAAATTTATCCAAATAATCTGAACAAAAAAATTAGTGCTCATTCAGTTTCTCTTGTTCATTTCACCCATTAACAAATGGGCCCTTAGATACTACAAGTTGTCAGCCTCCACATATTCGGAAGGAAGACAATTTGGGCAAGATATATGAATCTCAATTATTACATACCAACAAAATTCTGTGGACCCGTTTGGCAAAGGAAAAATAAGCTGGTTTATGATTTATAAATTCGTAATAGTTTATATAAGGTGTTTGACAACCCAATTTATAAACCAACTTATAATTTATATGTTATTAATAACAACGTAAATTTTCCTTAACTTATTGACTTATTGCTTGATTTCTTTGTCTTTTAATACTTCATATTTTTACATTTATGTTTTTAAATATTTTTTAAATTTAAAATGTATGTATTTAATAATTATTTTAAAAATGTAAATTAGCAAATTTGTCACCAAGTAAATTTATCCAAACATCTAAGAATTCATCCGCTTATATGACACTTATTCATTTTAAGGTATAAGTCAACTTGTTTAAGATATCTCAAACATGCATGTACTATCAAAAAAATATCTCTTCTTTAATCATATTGTTCGACTCTTTTATTTTGCGCATTTTAATTTGTGAAAATTGTCACTTAGATTTTTCCTCCTTTTTCTTTATTTTAATTTATTATTAATTTAAGCTTAATTCTAATCTGTAGGTACCATAGTGAATACATGTATTCGTTAATGCTAAAGTTTGGAAGACTTATTTTTATTTATAAAACTCGAATATTTATCTAAGAACGGATAAAAAATATAATGATAAATGTTTTAATAAAGAAAGTGCTTAATTAACAGAAATAAAAGGCAATTGGAGCAGATAATAAAAGAATGGTGCAGCAACTCCAGAACATTATCTAGTGTTGGCTGCCGGGGTCCACAAGCAATAGAATCCTTATCTAGTGTTGGCTGCCGGGGTCCGAGGTGTTGGTTAGATATTTCTGCTTATAGACTAATACTTGTCAATCAAATGGCTTAGCAGGTCCCTTCAATTTTTCTTGTCATAAAATCAAATCAAACATATTAAGTGTGTATGGGATATCATCAAAAAATTGATTTATAACTTAAAATGAGTAAGTGTCATATAAGATAAGTTGATGAATTCTTATAAGTTATACCAGTGTTTAGATAAATTTATTTATAAGTTAGTGAAGAATTTGCTAAATTAAATTTAAAAAAATAATTTTTAAATATAATGATTTCAACACTTGTATTTTAAATTAAAAAAATATTTAAAAACACAAATATAAAAATATAAAATATTAGAAAAATAAAGAAATCAAAGAATAAGTTGATAAGTTAAGTAAAATATTATTGATTTCTAACATTCAACTTATCAATTTATAAGTTATAAGTTATCAAATAAACTGAGTATACAAATACCCCCATAAACTCTTATCAACTTATAAGCGGCCAAAAAGGCTCTAATTTGGTCTCCCAAAAGTTGTTCATACGTGGACTCCCTTTAAACATATGTTAATATATTAAATTCAAGGTTTTTATTATGTTAAAACCAAGGGTTTCGAGAAATTAAATAATTTTTCAACTTTTTCGTGTTATAAGTAAAATCCGTGTACATCTTATCCGAGAATTATAGTAATTTGTCAAATTTTGTTACTATTAGCCTTGACATGCACACTAATTTTCAAATGCAGAACGCAATTTGAGGTCTAGGGCTTTGGATTTTCTCAAATTTCATGGGAGAAGCACAAGCACAGTGATGCTTCCTGGTTGTTTCGCTTAAATAAAACAGATCTTTTTAGATAAGTGCTACTGTTGATGGTATCTTTGTTGTTTTTGTTTAATATTTGTACTAATACAATGAATCTATTATATATCTAATACTACAACATGCACCTTTGGTGAAATATTTTATTCCACCTCAGCAAGCCATGTCAGTCCACCTCAGCAGCCATGTCACTCCAGCTATCATTTATATAAAAATAAAATATTTTTGTTGCTCTTAGGAATCGAACCCCAAACCTCCTCCTGGAAAACTCATGTTATAACCATTGTGCCACACTTACTTATTGGTTTAACTTAAAAAACTTATTAGATAAGCCACATCACCTCTTTTTGTCATATTTTCTTGTTTAAGTACAATCACCTCTTTTTGTCCTATTTTTTTATTTAAGTCAAATGTTGGGTTATATTATTTATATAACTTGATTTATATTTTATCTACTTTGTATATAATAAAAGCCAACCAAGGACAAAAAAAGGTAATAAAAATGATAATCGTATTCCAAACTTTTAATTAAAAAAAAGGTAATTGCCCGTGATTTTTTTTGAAAATGAGTGAATTTTGTTGTTTAACCTCTTTTTGTCCTATTTTTTTGTTTAGGTAAAATGTTGGGTTATATTATTTATATAACTTGATTTTTTTAGTTTCAAAATCTTAATGTATAATTATATTTTATCTACTTTGTATATAATAAAAGCCAACGAAGGACAAAAAAAGTAATAAAAATGATAATCACATTCCAAACTTTTAATTAAAAAAAGGTAATTGACCGTGATTTTTTTTGAAGATGAGTGGATTTTGTTGTTTAACCTCTTTTTGTCCTATTTTTTTGTTTAAGTAAAATGTTGGGTTATATAATTTATATAACTTGATTTTTTTAGTTTCAAAATCCTAATGTATAATTATATTTTATCTACTTTGTATATAATAAAAGCCAACCAAGGACAAAAAAGATAATAAAATGGCAATAAATTTATTATTATATTCTTGTATTTTTAAAAATTACATAATCCCTTTATTATTTAAGCTAAAGTATATTAGATTTGTGTGAAGATTGATAATCGTATTCCAAACTTTTAATTAAAAAAGGTAATTGCCCGTGATTTTTTTTGAAAATGAGTGGATTTTGTTGTTTATGATATTATAAGATAGTAATAAAAATATTTTGTTAAGGACAATTAAATAAGGCAAGTACCGTAAAAAACACGTAACAAAGTCAAGTACCGTACCAAAAAATAGGTACCAAAATTTTTAATGTTTTATTTATTATAAGATAATATAGATTTGTTCGTGCGGTTAGATAAACATATTTTATAATTGTGTGTGTTGTTAAATAAGTACTATTATTCAATGTTTTGTAATTGTACTGACTCTATAATACTTCGTCTCTTTTGAAATAATTGTATATCTTTTATAATATAATATTTTTGAAAAAAGTGAGATTTTAGTAATGAAAAATAGAAAGGATAACATATTTTAATTAAAAAAAAGTAATTGCCCGTGATTTTTTTTGAAAAGGAGTGGATTTTGTTCTTTATGCTATTATAAGATAGTAATAAAAATATTTTGTTAAGGACAATTAAATAAGGCAAGTGCCGTAAAAAGACACGTAACAAAGTCAAGGACCGTACCAAAAAATAGGTACCAAAATTTTTAATGTTTTATTTACTACATTTTATTCAACATTTTTTAATGACCTAACTGCCCCTATTCAACAAATTTTAATGACCTAGCTGCCCCTCTTCAATGGATATTTATTATTATTTATATATATAATAGAGCAACAAGGGGGTTTAGCCATTGTGCCACACTTACTTATTGGTTTAACTTAAAAAACTTATTAGATAAGCCACATCACCTCTTTTTGTCATATTTTCTTGTTTAAGTACAATCACCTCTTTTTGTCCTATTTTTTTATTTAAGTCAAATGTTGGGTTATATTATTTATATAACTTGATTTATATTTTATCTACTTTGTATATAATAAAAGCCAACCAAGGACAAAAAAAGGTAATAAAAATGATAATCGTATTCCAAACTTTTAATTAAAAAAAAGGTAATTGCCCGTGATTTTTTTTGAAAATGAGTGAATTTTGTTGTTTAACCTCTTTTTGTCCTATTTTTTTGTTTAGGTAAAATGTTGGGTTATATTATTTATATAACTTGATTTTTTTAGTTTCAAAATCTTAATGTATAATTATATTTTATCTACTTTGTATATAATAAAAGCCAACGAAGGACAAAAAAAGTAATAAAAATGATAATCGCATTCCAAACTTTTAATTAAAAAAAGGTAATTGACCGTGATTTTTTTTGAAGATGAGTGGATTTTGTTGTTTAACCTCTTTTTGTCCTATTTTTTTGTTTAA
This sequence comes from Heracleum sosnowskyi, assembly GCA_030848705.1. Taxonomy (NCBI): domain Eukaryota; kingdom Viridiplantae; phylum Streptophyta; class Magnoliopsida; order Apiales; family Apiaceae; genus Heracleum; species Heracleum sosnowskyi. The sequence continues at coordinate 147,418,249 of CM061236.1, read as the reverse complement.
GTAAAATGTTGGGTTATATAATTTATATAACTTGATTTTTTTAGTTTCAAAATCCTAATGTATAATTATATTTTATCTACTTTGTATATAATAAAAGCCAACCAAGGACAAAAAAGATAATAAAATGGCAATAAATTTATTATTATATTCTTGTATTTTTAAAAATTACATAATCCCTTTATTATTTAAGCTAAAGTATATTAGATTTGTGTGAAGATTGATAATCGTATTCCAAACTTTTAATTAAAAAAGGTAATTGCCCGTGATTTTTTTTGAAAATGAGTGGATTTTGTTGTTTATGATATTATAAGATAGTAATAAAAATATTTTGTTAAGGACAATTAAATAAGGCAAGTACCGTAAAAAACACGTAACAAAGTCAAGTACCGTACCAAAAAATAGGTACCAAAATTTTTAATGTTTTATTTATTATAAGATAATATAGATTTGTTCGTGCGGTTAGATAAACATATTTTATAATTGTGTGTGTTGTTAAATAAGTACTACTATTCAATGTTTTGTAATTGTACTGACTCTATAATACTTCGTCTCTTTTGAAATAATTGTATATCTTTTATAATATAATATTTTTGAAAAAAGTGAGATTTTAGTAATGAAAAATAGAAAAGATAACATATTTTAATTAAAAAAAAGTAATTGCCCGTGATTTTTTTTGAAAAGGAGTGGATTTTGTTCTTTATGCTATTATAAGATAGTAATAAAAATATTTTGTTAAGGACAATTAAATAAGGCAAGTGCCGTAAAAAGACACGTAACAAAGTCAAGGACCGTACCAAAAAATAGGTACCAAAATTTTTAATGTTTTATTTACTACATTTTATTCAACATTTTTTAATGACCTAACTGCCCCTATTCAACAAATTTTAATGACCTAGCTGCCCCTCTTCAATGGATATTTATTATTATTTATATATATAATAGAGCAACAAGGGGGTTTAGCGAGACAATTTATTCAATGTTAAATTACTAAATTACCCCTCCTATATTAATGATAAAAAAAATGTTTTTAATGGGAATTGAACCCTTGACCTCTTGATTAGAAGTGACATTCCTTACCAATACGCTAGACATCAATTTTGATTATATTATGAAAATCTTTATTAATATGCGCAAATACTCAATATGTTATATTCTATTTTAGTCTCTTCTTGTAATCTCCTTGGTAAGGTAGATAATTCATTTTCACAAGTGTCTTAAAATCATATTTTTGACCGGATTGGAGAAAAACTCGCGCAAGATATACAAAATATTATAAATTTGGAATTGACCCATAAAAAAAGGATTATATTTATATTTTAATATTGTATATCATGTTTATTTGCATTAAATATATAATGACTCGGATTGTATATACTATTAGATTACAAATTCTATATACTATTAGATTATATATATTAGATTCCTGATTACCTTTTAAATTTTATATTGATGATAATAAATTACTAAATTACCCTTCTAATTTTATATTGAAGATAAAAAAAATTGTTTTTAATGAGAATTGTACCATGACCTAGGTGATAATGTGACAAGTATTGACATCTATGGCCACTATCACTTATTATAGTCTTTTTTAATTTTTATTTTAAAATTTAAAAATATCAACCTATTTACTCATTTCCAATTATATTCTTATATATAATAAGCGTAAAACGGATTTTATTCATCATTTACCATTTATTAATGCTTCATTATAAGATATTAACAACTTATAGATTATATACGCAGTTTTGAAATTTTAGTTACTAATATAGATTAAAACTGTAGTTTTACTACGATCCTATTTGTTATAAAATCTCGTCTTCAATAAATAAATTTTATACGTTGATCATTTTTGAAAAATACAATATTATTATATAAAGTATTGAACCCAAAAAATGCAAAAGAGTTTTCTCTTTACTGCTGAGTCCACCTCAGCAGCCATGTCACTCCAGCTATCATTTATATAAAAATAAAATATTTTTGTTGCTCTTAGGAATCGAACCCCAAACCTCCTCCTGAAAAACTCATGTTATAACCATTGTGCCACACTTACTTATTGGTTTAACTTAAAAAACTTATTAGATAAGCCACATCACCTCTTTTTGTCATATTTTTTTGTTTAAGTACAATCACCTCTTTTTGTCCTATTTTTTTATTTAAGTCAAATGTTGGGTTATATTATTTATATAACTTGATTTATATTTTATCTACTTTGTATATAATAAAAGCCAACCAAGGACAAAAAAAGGTAATAAAAATGATAATCGTATTCCAAACTTTTAATTAAAAAAAAGGTAATTGCCCGTGATTTTTTTTGAAAATGAGTGAATTTTGTTGTTTAACCTCTTTTTGTCCTATTTTTTTGTTTAGGTAAAATGTTGGGTTATATTATTTATATAACTTGATTTTTTTAGTTTCAAAATCTTAATGTATAATTATATTTTATCTACTTTGTATATAATAAAAGCCAACGAAGGACAAAAAAAGTAATAAAAATGATAATCACATTCCAAACTTTTAATTAAAAAAAGGTAATTGACCGTGATTTTTTTTGAAGATGAGTGGATTTTGTTGTTTAACCTCTTTTTGTCCTATTTTTTTGTTTAAGTAAAATGTTGGGTTATATAATTTATATAACTTGATTTTTTTAGTTTCAAAATCCTAATGTATAATTATATTTTATCTACTTTGTATATAATAAAAGCCAACCAAGGACAAAAAAGATAATAAAATGGCAATAAATTTATTATTATATTCTTGTATTTTTAAAAATTACATAATCCCTTTATTATTTAAGCTAAAGTATATTAGATTTGTGTGAAGATTGATAATCGTATTCCAAACTTTTAATTAAAAAAGGTAATTGCCCGTGATTTTTTTTGAAAATGAGTGGATTTTGTTGTTTATGATATTATAAGATAGTAATAAAAATATTTTGTTAAGGACAATTAAATAAGGCAAGTACCGTAAAAAACACGTAACAAAGTCAAGTACCGTACCAAAAAATAGGTACCAAAATTTTTAATGTTTTATTTATTATAAGATAATATAGATTTGTTCGTGCGGTTAGATAAACATATTTTATAATTGTGTGTGTTGTTAAATAAGTACTACTATTCAATGTTTTGTAATTGTACTGACTCTATAATACTTCGTCTCTTTTGAAATAATTGTATATCTTTTATAATATAATATTTTTGAAAAAAGTGAGATTTTAGTAATGAAAAATAGAAAAGATAACATATTTTAATTAAAAAAAAGTAATTGCCCGTGATTTTTTTTGAAAAGGAGTGGATTTTGTTCTTTATGCTATTATAAGATAGTAATAAAAATATTTTGTTAAGGACAATTAAATAAGGCAAGTGCCGTAAAAAGACACGTAACAAAGTCAAGGACCGTACCAAAAAATAGGTACCAAAATTTTTAATGTTTTATTTACTACATTTTATTCAACATTTTTTAATGACCTAACTGCCCCTATTCAACAAATTTTAATGACCTAGCTGCCCCTCTTCAATGGATATTTATTATTATTTATATATATAATAGAGCAACAAGGGGGTTTAGCGAGACAATTTATTCAATGTTAAATTACTAAATTACCCCTCCTATATTAATGATAAAAAAAATGTTTTTAATGGGAATTGAACCCTTGACCTCTTGATTAGAAGTGACATTCCTTACCAATACGCTAGACATCAATTTTGATTATATTATGAAAATCTTTATTAATATGCGCAAATACTCAATATGTTATATTCTATTTTAGTCTCTTCTTGTAATCTCCTTGGTAAGGTAGATAATTCATTTTCACAAGTGTCTTAAAATCATATTTTTGACCGGATTGGAGAAAAACTCGCGCAAGATATACAAAATATTATAAATTTGGAATTGACCCATAAAAAAAGGATTATATTTATATTTTAATATTGTATATCATGTTTATTTGCATTAAATATATAATGACTCGGATTGTATATACTATTAGATTACAAATTCTATATACTATTAGATTATATATATTAGATTCCTGATTACCTTTTAAATTTTATATTGATGATAATAAATTACTAAATTACCCTTCTAATTTTATATTGAAGATAAAAAAAATTGTTTTTAATGAGAATTGTACCATGACCTAGGTGATAATGTGACAAGTATTGACATCTATGGCCACTATCACTTATTATAGTCTTTTTTAATTTTTATTTTAAAATTTAAAAATATCAACCTATTTACTCATTTCCAATTATATTCTTATATATAATAAGCGTAAAACGGATTTTATTCATCATTTACCATTTATTAATGCTTCATTATAAGATATTAACAACTTATAGATTATATACGCAGTTTTGAAATTTTAGTTACTAATATAGATTAAAACTGTAGTTTTACTACGATCCTATTTGTTATAAAATCTCGTCTTCAATAAATAAATTTTATACGTTGATCATTTTTGAAAAATACAATATTATTATATAAAGTATTGAACCCAAAAAATGCAAAAGAGTTTTCTCTTTGTATGCTAATAAAAACGTTTGTGTTGGAGATTTTTACAAGCAAGTTGAAGTTGTCATCGTATGATTAAATCAAATCTTAATTAAAATTGGTTTAAATTTTTTGAATATCTATGATAAAATTTGAAAAGTATTAATTGTTAAATTATTTGTGTCAAGCGACAATTGTAAGATGAAATGAGTAACTTATCACGAATCAGTTTAGCGACTTCTTGAGAGGTATAAGAAATAATTTTATAAATAAAGTATATCCACAACTGTACAATTATTGCATTCAACGTATCTGCTATTATATTTTAATTTACATTTATAGTAAAATGAGCTTAAATTCATATGGAGATTATGAATATCAAAATTATATATATATATATATAAGCATAACAGTTCAACAAATTAGGGGATGATTAACTTCACAACACATAATGATGTCAATATTAACGATCATATATTTGAATTATCACAGATTTAACGTTTAGATATAAGATATATTTATAAAAAAAGAATACAAATATATTCGTGTTTAGAGCATGCCCGTTGTGCAGGACTAAAAACATAATTTTAAGACAGTGTTTGAACAATATCTGCAAAGATTTGTCGTTGATATATTTTGAGAATTTGGTGCAGCTTATTCAATATAAAACCAACAAATCAATAACCTGGACAATTCAGTTCAGGTAACTCACGCATATGATAGATAGATTGTCTTCTTAATCAACTAACTGGATCTTGCCAAATCAATGAATATTCGTGCTGAATGACAGTAACTATAGAATTCAAAACTTTAAAACTCTTTCAAGATACATCTCTAACGAACATCATCAAGTAGCACGACAAGTCCCAATACAAGATGGGAGAAATTGCATCTTAAAACCCAACACACACACACACAAATTAGGGGATCATTAACTTCACAACATATATTGATGTCAATATTAACTATCGTATATTTAATTTATCGTAGATTTAACGTTTATATATAGGATATATTTTTAAAAAAAGAATAAAAATATATTTGTGTTTAGAGCATGCCGTTATGCAAGACTAAAAACATAATTTTAATACATTGTTTAAATAATATCTGGATAGATTTGTCGTTGATATACTTTGAAAATTTTGAATTTTAAGGCGGTGTTTAAACGCTTTCGAGGTACATCTCTAACAAACATCTTCTATTAGCACGACAAGTCCATATACAAGATGAAAGAAATTACATCTTAAAACACAATATACATACATATATGTATATAGTATATTTTCAAAAAATGTACACATTTTAGTAACATTTGAGTCTAGAGCATGCCCGTGCCTCGCACGGGCTATAAAGCTAGTTTAGATAAAACCTTAACTTATTATTTAATCGGACATCATAAGGCACGGCTAAGACTTTCAATGATGAAATCAAATTCCTTGATTCTTACTTAGATCATAATCCAAAGATCTTTTATGCTCTTTTGGATTTGGTTCATCCCCTCTTCAGGTCTGATATTTCAGCATATGCTCTTATCAATCAGACTGTAAAAAAAAGATATTGTGATGAACTTGTAACTTGCCAACTTTCTGAGTATACAACCTGAATTTGGAAGTCGAGAATTTTATTTATTATAAATTAAAAAAAAAAAATTGACCGAGATTGTAAACAAAATCTCTCTATAATTTTGCAACCGAAAATGTTGAGTATGGAATTCGTATAATCGTGCCAAAAGTTAGACACACTGGTTTACTAAGTCGCGTTTCGCAGCGGTTTTGCAATAATTTTTTCTCAATTTTTTAAATATATTTTTAGATAAAATTATCATTCTAACAAAAAAATAAGATTTAATTTGAATTTTCCATTTCGTCTTGGTCATTGTTTAATATTTTCCATTAATTTAATAAAATATGAAATATTAATATATTTATCACCATTTTTATTTTTCTCAAAATTCATATTTCAACTTCTAGTTTAAAATACATAATATAACATCAATATTAAATTCTAACATATAATATGTTATTCCTAATGAATCGCTCTCTCGTTAAATATGTTTCCTCAAAGTGACCATTTTTCTCGTCTTTACCAAATCTAAATAGATAACAAACTAATTTCCTAAATAAATTAAATCATTTGTTAATCAATTTTATTATATCATAAAATTTAATTTAAATATTTTTAAAAATTAAAATTTTTATTTTTTAAAATATAGGTACTCGAGAAAATAAATGAAAAAAATAAGACTTCTATATTTTAAATAAAAACTTGCATTTTCTGTAAATATTATTTTCTATATAAATTAAAAGGTAAATCTTAAAAAATATTTTTAGCATATATGTAAAACATATATTATAAATTAAACGTGGTTTTTTTTTACAAAAAAATATGAGAACATAATTTTTAATAGCTTTTTTAGGAAAATATTAAGATGATAATCTGATTTCAGGATAAATTTTATAAATTCAAGAAAAAAATATGTGAGGATATTAAGATGAAAACTTTGAGTTTAAGAGAATATCAACATGATAATTTAACTTGAAGATAAATTTTAGGAGAATATTAAGATAATAATTTACTTTAAGATAGTTATTTGATTAAAAAGAAAGTTTAGGAGAATATAAGTTAATCAAGATTTTCATTACTAAAATTTTAAAAGAAAATTTAGATAGTTTCTAACCTTTAATGTTATTAATTCAAAATTTTGATAAAATTAGAAAAATAGATAAAGAAAATTTGAGAGGCGTTGTACTTATATAAAGGAGAAGACACAGACGGCAAGGTAGCGTCTCTCAAATCTTCCGTTATCTCTCAAATTATTTCTTTTTTTTTTCTCGATTAAAAGAGTAAATAAATTGGACTCGTATGATAAGTTTAGGAAATATTAATATTGTATAATTAGTTTCCTGCATTAGAAGATAGTAAAATAATATATTTAGTTTCCAATGGTAATAAGTATATTCATAAATAAAAATTTTAACAGAATACTAAAATTGTATATTTAGTTTACTCGTTTAGTAAAGATTCTAAAGTCAAGAATATTAAAATTGTATATTTAGTTTACTACCTTAGTAAAGATTTAAAATGCAATTGAGAGACTGTCTAATAAAAAATTTAGAAGAAAATATTAAAATTGTATATTTAGCTTTCTTCATTAGTAAAGAGTTTAAAGGCAAGAATATTAAAATTGTATATTTAGTTTCTTCCGTTAGTAAAGATTTTAAAGGCAATTGAGACATTTTCGAATCTTTAATATTAATAATTCAAAATTTAGAGAAAATTAGAAAAATAGATCGAAACGATTTGAGAGCCGCCACCTCATTGCCCTCGTCTTCTCCTTTATATAAGTACTAGGTTACTAAGTCGCGCTTCGCAGCAGCATTATAATATATTTGTTAAGAAAAAGAATATTAGAATAAAAATTGTGAAATAAATATCTACAAAATTATATAAATTATCAAATAAAACAATTCTGTAAAATTTGCATTTGGGTAGATAATATTATAAATTATTTACATATTCCTTTTGTTTATATAGTTTGATTTTTTATTTTCTTGGACCGATATCATTACCATATATATATATATATAATATATTAATAAAAATCAAATTAAACATATAATATTACTTTTATATTTATATAGTATTATTAGAAAATATAATATTAGAACATGATAGTTTGAATTTTAACTTATATAATAGTATTACTTATATATTACTCTAATATATTAGAGCATCAAAATACCCGAGAGTATGCTAGTGTCATTAATGCGTGCATCAAGCATATCCTGACATATGAACTGAAATCCGGACAAATTTGCAAATTTTCAATTCCATTCTTACAAATTTGAAAATAATAAAAGGAAATTGTAATTATTAACATAAGATCCTACAAATTTGAAAATAATAAGTAAGTTTTAACATAAGATCCTACAAATTTGAAAATAATAAAAAAATTATAATTTTATAATTCCTCCACTCTTACAAATTTGAAAATAATAAAAGAAATTTCTATCAAGTTTGAAAATAATAAAAGAAATTTCTATCAAGTTTGAAAATGATAAAAAAGAAAACTACAATTATTAACATAAGATCCTACAAAATCGAAAATAATAAGGAAGTTGTAATTTTCTAATTCAAAGAAAAGTTCTATCAAATTTGAAAATAATAAGGAATTTTTAACATAAGATCCTAAAATTTTGAAAATGATAAGGAAGTTGTAATTTTCTAATTCTCTAATCGTACAAATTTGAAAATAATAAAAGAAAGTTCTATCAAGTTTGAAAATAATAAAAAAAAGTTTTATCAAGTTTGAAAATAATAAAAGAGAAAATTGCAATTGTTAGCATAAGATCCTACAAATTCGAAAATAATAAGGAAGTTGTAATTTTCTAATTCAAAGAAAGCTCTATCAAGTTTGAAAATAATAAAAGAAAGTTCTATCAAGTTTTAAAATAGTAAAAGAGAAAATTGCAATAATTAAAATAAGATCCTACAAATTCGAAAATATTAAGGAAGTTGTAATTTTCTAATTCCTCCATTCTTACAAATTTGAGAATAATAAAAGAAAATTCTATCAAGTTTGAAAATAATAAAAGAAAGTTCTATCTAGTTTGAAAATAATAAAAGAAAATTCTAAATAATAATGCATCAGATCCTAAAAGTTCGAAAGGAATAAAGAAATCGACATTAGATCTTACAAATATGAGAAGTTTGAGAATAATAAAAGAAAGTTCTATCAAATTTGAAAATAATAAAAGAAAGTTATATCTAGTTTAAAAATAATAAAAGAAATTCTAAATAATAATATGTAATTTTATACTATCAATTTTATGTATGTATGTATGTATAAGTATTTATATTAATTTTGCAACAATTAATAATATGTAATTAATATAATGATACTAAAAATTCAAAATAACCCTAAAATGATGGAAGGGAACGGAGGGTAAAATGGGATAGTACTAAAAAATGCTACTCCTACCTAGATTGTTTATTTTGTTTCGTGTAAATATTTGAACATAGCATAATCGTAATGAGTTAGCAATGTATGATTAATTAAATTGTTTGTGCTATACATTGTTTGGATGTTGCAAGTTGCAATTCTTACAATCCAAACTCGATAATTCGTTTGAGAACTTAAGTACTCCCTCCGTTTCGTTTCTTTTCATATACCGTTTGACTTTTTTGCACATATTTTAAGATGTTTTGATTGGGTACTTAAATTTATTATTTTTAAAATTTTCTTTTTTTGAATAAAAGTATATAAATGATAGTTTAATTCAAAAAAAGAAAATTTTAAAAATAATAATTTTAAGTACCCGGTCAAAGCGCTTTAAAATGTGTGCAAAAAAATCAAATGACATATAAAAAGAAACTGAGGGAGTAGTTCGTTAAAAAGGCCTTCTTTGTATAATGGAGCGGTTAGACCAGAGTTTGCAGATGCCATAGCAGTAAAGGAGGTGTTAAGTTGGGTGAAGGGAAGTGGTTGAAAGAAGGTAGTGATCGAGACAGATTGTTTAGCAGTGGTTCAAGCCATTAGGAGTCGTGTTAACAGGATCTCTCCTTTTGGTAGCATAATTACGGACTGTCGCAGTTTGATGATGGAGTTAAACATTGAAGTGTTTTTTATTAAACGATCTGCTAATATGGCTGCTCATTGCTTAACACGAGAGTCATATTCTTTTCCAGGTCGAGTTTTCGATGGGAGGTCTGTTCCTATCGGAGTGAAAGAGTTCTGTATATCTGATTTATTTGATTAATAAAATCCATGTTTTCGTCAAAAAAAAAAAAACTCTTTCCATTTCATTTCTCCTAGTATTTAATGTTTCTTCATATAATTTTGAGCTCTTCTCAATTTATTTCACTTATAGCAACAAATTTTGCTTGTTTGTGAATTAATCAAGTAATTTAACAATGCGGATGGCAAGGTTTTCCATAATAATTGGGTAGTATCTTAACATAATAAATTGGCTCTTTTCTTCATTACGATAACAGGCAATGAATGGGTTTCAGAAGAAAGAGTCACAATGTATAATCATTAAAGAAAATAAGAATCCCGAGATTAATCTCATAAGATTATAATAAAAAATAAATCTAAATAATTGTTGATATTATATTTATTGATAAATATTTACTTGGCATATTTTTGGTTTGTTTTAAATTAGGGAAATGGATTATTATGCACCTAAAAAAGATATACCCATTATAATTATACGAGGAAAGGAAACTTTGTTGAGGTTATACGACTTTAAAATTGAGTTAATTACATACTAACATATGTAGACCATTGTTCCCGAGAGAACCATCTTATATACATAATCGGGAAAACCATATATTCTATTATAAAATCTCATAAATAATTTTATATTTTTTTACATAAAATATATAATTTGATTCTAATGTAAAATATTAGCATATACAAACTTTATAAAAAAATTTAACATTTAAAATTTGAATAAAAACATTAATTTTAAATTTGATTCTGCTGCAGAATTATTTTGGGTAGATTTGATTTTGATGTATAATCACTTTCGACTATTTGACTAATTTTTAATTATTTTAAAAAAAATAGTTTAATTTCGTTTTTTGATTTAATAATTGAAATTTATAATCATATCTAATAAAAAATCTGATAAAAATATGTATTATGAATATTTATGTAATGGTTCTCTCCCGGACTCTATATAAAAAATTCTCTCTTGAATGCCACCCAACATATGTATATATATACATATATACATATATATGTTTATATTTATATTTGTATGACTATAAATTGGTCATGTAAATTGATCAGATAGAATTTCTTCTTTGACAAAGAAATTGATAGTGTTAAACTCGAAGGTTAGTTTATGATTAACAGTACTTACGGATTTGCGAAATCGAAGTTGATTTTGGTTGTCTTTTGTTTATTTTTTTACAAAATTAAAGTTGCAATTAAACTATAGTTGGTTGATTTTGTAAGATCCAAGTTGATTCGGGTTGCTATTGGTTATTTATTGAAAATCAAAATTGAATTTCTAGTTGATTTTAGTTGCAAAAATATGTAAGGTTGCAAATTGTTGATTGTGATTTGGATGTCTTGGTTGATTTTGTAACCTGTTATGCAACTTGTTCATTTTGTTTTAATTAGTTTTAAAATCAAAATTGCATTTGTGGTTGATTTTAGTTACAAAAATAGTTGTAAGGTTGCATTTGTGGCTTATTTTGGGAAATTTGGAGTTACAATTGGTGTATCTTAGCTAATTTTGGTGAATTGCAATTTGGAGTTGCGATTATGCAACAAGTTGCAACCCGTTATGCAACTTCAATAACATGTTATGTAACTTATTTTTCAAATTGTTCATTTGTTAATTTTATTGGAACAGGCCCCGCAGGGACACCGTCTTATGAGTAAGATTCAAAAAATTTTATCAATCGCAACAGTTGTATATGTGATTGATTTAGTATGAGTTGATTGTGTTTTGGTTATATTTTGTAATGGTTTTGGTTGATTTTGCTGAATACAAATTTGTTATGCAACCTAAAATATTTTAATTATTAAATTTTTATAGGTTACAAGGTTGATTTTGGTTGTAAAAATTGTAGATGATTGCATCTAGTTGTATACTGTAATATTTTTACAAAAAATTAAAAATACATAATATGGACGCGATGGATATTTATTATAGGGATGGATATTTATGAAAAAATCTCAAATTAAATTGACACGATGAAAAACAACATATTTGACTATCAGTGTGCAAGAGAAATTCTATTTGGACACGCAACATAGACATAAGAGGACCGAGAAATAAGAGCATATCGGAGAGTCTTTTTATAATAATTTTTTATATAGGCAAAATTTCCAGTGCACTTAAATTATAGACCTGTCAGACCGTTAGTCAGTACATTGTATTTTTTATTTATATAACAATATTGAAATTGCAGTATAATAAATTCTAAAGTTGCAGTACAATAAATTTGATTTATAAAACAAGTTCATTTCGATTATGATATTTTAAAAAATAAAAATAAATTATAGGTTTCCAAGAAATATAATGCATAAAATTCATAAAAATAAAAAACTTATTAGTATAGTACATAAAGCAGTACAATGTGTGTAGTATATATATATATATATATATAATCTAAAAAATCTATAATTTAAGTGATTTACACTGAACATAACTCTTACAAAATTCAAATTCTCTTGCATCAACATATAATTTAAGAATTTAAGTGATCTACACTGAACATAACTCTTACAAAATTCAAATTCTCTTACATCAACATATAATTTAAGTGATTTACACTGATTGACGGTTCGCTTGCGATTTCAAAATTCTCGATTTCGGTTACAAAATCGCATCAATATATAAAGGATATTTATCAAAAATACCATTTTTTTGAAGTTTTTTTGCGATTTTACCATCTTCTTAAAATATTTACAAAAATAACTTCTTTTTAAAAAAATAATTTGCGAAAATACCATCTTTTAAAAAGATTTTTGCAAAAATACGTTCTGCAACTAAATACAACCTACATAGGTTGCATCCGGTTGCATGTGTTATTGCAACTAGATGCAACTGGATGCAACTTTCCAAATACAACATACGTAGTTTGCATCCAGTTGCATATGTGGTTGAAACTAGATGCAATCAGATGCAACTTTTTAAAAAATAATTGAAAAAACAGCTAAGAATTCAAAAAAAATTATTAATAAAATGGGTAAACTTGTGGTCTTGGTTTACCCTGGGGTTCAATAGTTAACTTTTGGGGTTCAATGTTTCTATTTTGAATTTTAGAAATATTAAGAATGACGAATAATTCGTATACGGACTTAGGGTTTAGGGTTGTAAACCCTAACCTACCCTGATTTTAGGGTACAACCCTAAAATCAGGACGCCGGAAAAACATCATTATTAACAAGTTGCATCTGTGGTTGATTTTGGTTGCAGTTTGCAGAAGGTATTTTTGTAAATAAGATGGTATTTTTGCAAAATATTTTTTTTGAAAAGGTATTTTTGTAAAAATATCTCTGGAATGAGATATTTATGAAAAAAACCCATTCAAAATTTTATTATCATTCAATTTTCGGTGCATACAACCAAACACAATTTACAAACTATCTTACACAAGTAAAAGCAGAGGCAAGAAATATCAGGACAGTCGAAATGTCGAATATTCAACTGTAACTACAAATGTTTTGCAACACCACATTTGTACTAGACTCCTGTCTACTGGTATACTAAAACTTACCAACGTTCTTTTCTTTTTCTGAAAAAATAAACTTACCATCATTCTTAATACAAGATGTACTCTATTGTAACAACCTTGTGACTTGTAAAATGCACACTGAAGTGGTACTAAATATAATAAAATTTCATACAAGAGGTCAAAAAATTATTTACATACAAATAATATATATTACTTATTTATTTATTTAATAATCAGATCAGTTCGGTTTTTTTTAATTCGGTTTCGATCTATAACCGAAACCGAATAATCGATTTCGATTCCGGTTTTCAATTTTTCGATTTCTGTTCGGTTCAATTCAAATTTTAGCAGTTTCTAACAGTTTCGATTTCAATTTTATTCGATTTTTTGCTCAGCCCTAACATATGCAACTCACAATCTTCTCATAAGAAAATGGCCACATGTTTTTTTTAGTTTAAGTTCTGATATTCTAAACTTTGAAATTAATAGCTAATTTTTTTTAATAATCACTGTATGTTTGAATTTTCTTGATCCTAGAATATTACTTTAAAGAGATATCAACGATCCTCAGATTAAAATTAAAAACCCCACACATTTTTCTTAGATCTATAAATTAAAAACTTCCTCTTGGCAAGCAATCCACAAGCCACTCAACTCTTCAAAATGTCTTCAATCCAATTTGCCACTCTTTTGGTAATAATCGGAGCCTTATGGTGGTTCATTCATCTCTGCAGAACAATGTTCTCCATGAATCCAAAGCACAAGCCAGCCCCTGGTCCCCGAGGTTTACCAATTATAGGCCACCTCCACTTGTTAGGAAAACAACCTCATCGCTCTCTTTACGAGTTGTCGAAAAAATATGGTCCCATAATGTCCCTCCGTCTAGGCTCTGTCCCAACCATTGTCGTCTCGACTTCAGCTGCTTCCGAGCTATTCCTCAAGACTCATGACACGGTTTTCGCTAGCCGTCCTAAATTACAAGCAGCTGATTACTTGTGGTATGGTTCTAAAGGCATGATTTTTTCGGAATATGGTACTTACTGGCGGAATCTAAGGAAGTTTTGTACGTTGGAACTTCTTAGCTCTACGAAGATCGCCTCCATGGCAGCGATGAGAAGGGAAGAAGTTGTGTTGCTTGTTGAATCACTAAAAAAAGCTGCGAAAAATCGTGAGGTGGTAGATGTTAGCCAGAAGATGGCCCTTTTGATGGAAGGTATGACTTGTAGAATGTTGTTTGGAAAGAGCAGAGATAAAAGGTTCGACTTAAATGCTATAATACACGAGTTGACAATCATTGTCGGAGCCTTCAATATTGCGGATTTTATCCCATTTTTAAGGGCACTAGATCTGCAGGTACCATTAACAAAACTGTAGTTTTCCTTTGATTTTTGCATTTATTTTAAGACGTATTAATTTAAAATTTTGTTATTAGGGCCTAACTAGGCGGCTCAAAGAAACTAACAGAGCAGTAGATGAAGTCTTGGAAACAATCATTGATGAACATGAACAAGATGCTAGAGATGGCTGTAAGAAACTTGACAGGGATTTCGTTGATGTGTTAATATCTCTGAAAAACAATCCTTCAAGTACTCATGAGCAAGTTGCGCAGAACTTGGACAGATCGACTATCAAAGCAATCGTGTTGGACATGATTTCCGGAACCATAGATACTTCCCAAATTGCGATCACATGGATCATGTCAGAACTTCTAAGAAATTCAAGGGTGATGAAAAAACTTCAGAAAGAAGTTCAGAATGTCGTAGGAGATTGTGAATTTGTCGAAGAATCATATATCTCAAAATTAGACTACCTAGATATGATAGTGAAGGAAAGCATGAGACTACATCCCGTGGCAACGCTCTTACCACCTCATGAATCAATGGAGGACATAGTAATAAATGGATATCACATAAAGAAAAAATCTCGTATTATCGTTAATAACTGGGGAATCGGACGAGATCCTAGAAATTGGTCCGAAGATGTTGATGAATTCCTGCCTGAGAGATTTATAGGTAGTAATGTAGATTATATGGGAAACAACTTTCAATTAATACCATTTGGCTCAGGCCGAAGAAGTTGTCCTGGTATACATTTGGGCACAATAATGGTAAAATTGGTGGTAACTCAGTTGGTGCACACTTTCGATTGGGAGTTACCTTTCGGCATGTCGCCTGATGAGTTGGATATGGAAGAACTATTCGGAGCCACAGTGCCAAGAGCAACACACCTCCTTGCCGTGCCCACACTTCGCAGCCTATAACCTGGCGGACAACACAATTATATTTACATTTGGTTAATAAGTGAATGTGTTCAAGTTTTGATTACTGTTATGTTCTGAGTCCTCTGGGAGTTGTATACCAGATGTGAGTCAAGAATGAGAAAAAGATTAAAAATAACTCAGGTTAAATCAAGCTAAAGTAAGTTTGCTTCAATCCACATAGCAAGTACAATTGAATCTTTAAAAAACTTTCTATTATCACCATATAGATTACATAAGTGAACTGAAAAGTATTTTGCATAGTTCAGAAGCACGGTAGAGCACAATATAGATTACATAAGTGAACTGAGATTATTTAGTATCACCAGGAGCTGGTGCTTGAGAATGCAGAATCGGAGGTGGAGGAGCAGGAACAGGAGGCCCATAATATTGAGGAAGCGTAGCAGCTTCTTGTCGACCCCGAGCCCTACCAAGAAGATAACATGCTATGGCTACAATTAAGAAGAAGAGAATCACCGGAAACGATATTACATACACATATCCCATTTCCTTCTTTTTACTTGTAACCTCTACTTGCCCTGCATCACCCGAAAACGGTACAAATATAAGTTTCAATATTCAACTGTCTATAGAAATTTAATGGTGACACTAACATATATCTACATGACGACACAACACAAGATCATTGGTAAAGTTCTTACACATACACTGAAGTACACATATCAAATATCAGCACAAACATCATTGAATACTCCGTCTGTGTGTGCGCGCGCGCATAAACAGACAGGATTTCCGAAAGACATTGTGGAGAGAGCTAATAGGACTTCTCATTTCCAGTTGGTAATAATAGAAGCAAGGCTACGCAGAGATATATTAAACAAGGGACTTGTATACTACTATACTCTATGGGGCAATGTACAACTTTAAAATGGTACCCTAGGAGATTGCCTGATCATATGATGTCTGATTGTAATGATCTAACGGTAATCAGTCAAAGGACTATAGTGGATATCACAGATGAGAACATCAGAGTATTTAAGGAAAAGGGTGGTACCCTAGCAGATTGCCTGATCTTGATATGATCATATGATGTTTGATTGTAATGATCTAACGGTAATCAGTCAAAGGACTATAGTGGATATCACAGATGAGAACATCAGAGTATTTAAGGAAAATGGTGGTACCCTAGCAGATTGCCTGATCTTGATATGATCATATTATGTTTGATTATAATGATCTAATGGTAATAGTCAAAGGACTATAGTGAATATCACAGATGAAAACATCAGAGTATTTAAGGAAAAGGGATGAGCAAGCAATAGTCCTCTGAACATATGATATTTCAATCATTCAGCACAATAAGAAGCACGAAGACTGTGGACACAATTTTCAAATTTGTTGCACTATTAGCTCAATATCATACTACCCCGTTGGCAATACCTTAACTAGCGTTTTCTCTATGCATGACATAATTGAGATTTAGGCACTTCAATCAACCAATTCCAATGTTTTTCATTGCCGGAAAGATTCTATAAAAATGCAGACTTATTATTTCTTTTACATGTATAAACAAAGAGTCTGGTTTCATTACAAACCAACAAAATGAGAACTAAATCAAGAACCCCCAAGGTCCAACACTTTAAATAATAAGGTTAAACAAAATTAATTTGTTGAACCTGAGTTACATATGTTGAAATCTATACCCCTAATAGCGGAATAGTGAAACCCCTAATGTACCGGTGCCATTAAATAAAACTGAGATATTCAGTATGTGTGCTCCTCGGCTCTCATTTTAATACAGTTCGTATTTGATCTAACCCCTATAAATATCCTAGTACAAGAGTTCAATCTAGGGTAACTTAAAATTTCTCCTAGTACAAGGGTTCAATCTAGGATAGCTTAAAATTTTACACCAAGTCTTAAAACGCAAGGCCTTAGAGTGTTTGTGCCCGGTGTGTGACCATTACCAATTCCTACTAACATATAGTCAGATGAAGGAAGATATTAAAAAAAAAAACAAGTTGCATAATCATATAACTAGTTAAATAATTAACACAAACACATAGAAATCAAGTTCTACAGATACGGATGTACATGGAGAATTAACATTTATAAGTACAGAAAATACAGGGTGGTAAGTAATGGTTCGTCTAAAATCGTAAGGTGTCACCTGATCTTAGTACTCTATTATTCAACACAGAGCAGCTAGTATTCGATAAAATTAAAGTGGAAATAAATTTAGAAGCTGAGAGATAATAAATTGATAAAGGTGGATGAGTTGGCACCTTTGTTTATTGATGATCTCTTACAAATTTGCTTCCTCGTATTAAAACACCCTCTGAACAGATGCTGAAATAAAGTGGAAAGAGATTAACGTACAGTTGGGAAAGTTCTGGCAGAGTAGCAGGCGCCGAGATAGCTGACAACACTGTCCCAATCAATTATATACATTGGGGGACGGGGGCTCGACACGCATTTTAAGGCTCCTATAAAGTATACTTTCATAATTTTTTTTTAAATTTTTTTTCTTCTGAATTAAAATTTAACGTTGAAATTTTTATTCAGAGAAAAAATAATTTAAAAATAAGTTGTTGAAGTATACTTTATAGGAGCCTTAAAATGCGTGCCAAACATTGAAAAAGAAATGTATAGAAATGAGTGGGACGGAGGGAGTATTCAAATAATATATTTTGGTTACCTATATATAATAATGAACTAGCGTAAAAGTCCGTGCGAGACACGGACCTGTTTATATACTGAAAAAATAAATTCGTACAAATATATATACATATCAAAATAATTTTGTAAATATGGTAAATGATAGTATTTTGAATTTATATTATATATGCATAGTATATCAATACTATTATATAATAGACGAAACATTAAAAGTTTGGTTGGTCGGTATGGTACGTTGTGATTTTACTTAATTGCCCTTAATTAACTAATTGTACTTCGTCTTTTGACTTAATTAACCTTACTTATTTATAGAAATATATCATTAAATAATAATATTACATATTTATAACCAATTACCCTTTTCACCTAAAATACATTATTTTTTCTATTTTTTCTAACAAATACCCCCACTTTTTCAAATATATCACGGGCAATTACCATTTTTAACTAAAACATGTTAGTTTTTCTATTTTTACTTACTAAAACCCCTCATTTTCCAAAAATATCACGGACAAACATTTAGTTATTTATTTTTAAACCTATTTTAATATTAATTATTTTTTAAAAGTTTACCTATTTTAACATGTCTGCTTATTTTTTTTTAACAAATGCAATTACTAAAAATATTAAAATATAAATAATCAAATACCTATTTTTAACCAATTACCTTTTCAGCTAAAACACATTATATATTTTTTCTAACAAAGTTCCTCCTTTTCTAAATATATCACGGAAAACTACCTTTTACAATTTACCTTTTCTATTTTTCTCACTAAAATCCATTCTTTTTCCAAAAATATCACAGGAAACCCTTTACTTATTTATTTTAAAAAGTATTTAAATACTTTTAATTATTAAATTTTAAAACCTCATTTTCCAAAAATATCATGGGCATTTACCTTTTTAAACTAAATATATGTTACATTTTTTATTTTTCTTACTTAAACCCCTCATTTCCAAAAATATAACGGGCAAACCCATACTTATTTATTTTAAAATTTGTTTTAATGTTTTTAATTAATTAAAAATGTTTAGCTATTTTAACATGTCTACTTATTTTTTGCACAATTACAATTAATAAAATATTAAAAATAATAATAATAAAATAATAATTAACAATCTGTGCATCACACAGGTTTTAACCTAGTATATATATATATATATATATATATATATTAATTGAATAAGATTTCATAAAATTTGGATAAATTTCTATAAGATAACGATCAAATGATTTTTTTTAATCTTCAAAATATTAGTTTAGTTTTGAATGTCGTGAAGAGAATTTTATCAAATTTAAAAATTCAAGATAATTTAAATGGTTATTTTATCAGAGTTCTCCGTATATAAAATGTATGTATGTAAACTCATGTATTGTTAATAAAATAACAATATATTTGTAATATAATATTGGTCACAAATGTACGAATATACTTTAAATACATCATAAAATTTCTTACTTTTAATTTCGTGTATAAGACGTATGTAAAGTAATATAATTTTAATGAAATAAAAGTATATTTATGAAATATAAAATTGGTCATTCATGTAAGATTATAGAGTGAACACATTATAAAATTTCTTTATTTTATGTAAAAGTCAATCTTGAAGTTGTCTTACTCTTTCCTTCATATGTACATATTTGTACCCTTTTAAACTCAATTGTATATGTTTAGTCTAGTATTAATTATAAAATATCTAATATCGTAGTTTAAAAATTACACAAATTGAAAATTTATATATATGTAATTTAGAATCATTTTTTTTAACACAACCATAAAATTCTATTTCATGCGATTTTAATATTTGAATTATAAATTATCTTGTGTTTGATCTTATATGAATCATAATATACATAAATAATTTAACATCTATGTAGACTCAGTTGTATTTATATGTATAATATATGTTCTAAACACTGACGATTAACCGCTAGACGGTGACTAATCAATCCGAATGTGTTAAAATCGGATCGGAAAATCAATTTTTATAGAAATCGATCTAGAAATCATATATTTTGGATTAACTGGGCACAAATTGGTTTAATCGGTCGAAAATTGGCTTACAAACCGATTAAAATAAACAAAATATACCCAACCCCTTTTTCAACCAACCAAGACGACAAAGAAAACCTGATACTTAATTGGGTCTAAAAAAATTTCAAACCGATTTTAATGGTTGCATATCAGTTTTATATATTTCAGCCGACCTAACCCAACCCTATTTAAATAAAAAATGTTCGATAGTATATATATATATATATATATATTATATGTAACTGTACATTATATAATGCAATATATCATCTTATTTATAGACGTGTACATAACTAAAATTATTATATTAATAAAAAAAAATATTAGCACTAAAATCGTAAGTTATACGTATTTTAGCTTTACTTGAATTTTTAAAATGAGGACATTGTGTAATATTTATTTTTATAAAAATTATTTAACACATTCAAACCAACCCAACCCGGCGCAAACTTAAAGATGATAAGTACGTTTGGGCCATGAATTAATTTTTTATGAGTTGGATTAAAAAATTTCAAACTTATTTAATTAGACTGGGTTGCAAAAATGCTTCTAACCCCCGACAACCTAACCCATCAACACCCCTAACTATGATTCTCATTTTTTACAGTCCCTTGTATAATTCTAAAATATAAAAGTTACGTATAATATGTTACTTATTTTAGATCAAATTTTGATTATAGATTTATCAATACTTGAATAAAAATATAAACTAACAATTAACAATTGCTAATAAGTGACATAATATTGTATAAAAATATAAATCGTATAACAATTAACATTTAATCAAACAAATTAAGGGTGAAACAATAAAATATGTAAAGAAATACATAATTATATATTAAAACTACGAAAATTTAAAAAAATGGAGCTATATAATAATATAAACTAACATTTTTTTATTAAAAAATTGAATAAGCATGTTGTATAAATAATATAAAACAACATATTATTTACTCAAAAGTTGAAATAATAAAAGATAATATGATGAGCGAATATACTTTATCTAATAATAATTTTAAAATAAACTCAAAACTCAATGTAGGACACTCGATTATGACATGAAACTGTTACGATGAGGCCAACATTTCGATTCTCGATGTTTACATACAAATTTGACATTTTCTATCTTCAGTAATAAAGGGGTGACATGTTTGTAATTTTAAAAATACAAAGGTTTGTAATTTCATGAACACTTTTTGGGTTCTTTTTGTCTCTGATGATCTTTTAATATATAAAAGTAGATTTTTTAAAAAATTGGTTATGTATGTAAAATTATACATTTAGATTATCTTGTTCTTTTTTTCCATGTATATATATATATATATATATTTTCGTATTTATATAATTTTAAATTCAATTATCTATTTTAAGTCTATTATTATTACACACATTATCTAACAGTCTAGTTTAGAAATTAAGTAAATTGAAACATATTTTAGATTATGATGTAGAATTATTTTTTAACTCAATTTTAAATTTATATATCTAAAAATTATATGATGCAATTATATTCACACGTAAATGAAATATTTATCTTTCTTAAAATATTATTCTATTATTATCCAATAATCCAATCAATACTATTATATAATAGACGAAACATTAAAAGTTTGGTTGGTCGGTATGGTACGTTGTGATTTTACTTAATTGCCCTTAATTTGGTTGGTCGGTATGGTACGTTGTGATTTTACTTAATTGCCCTTAATTAGTTTTTACTTAATTAACCTTACTTATTTATAGAAATATATTATTAAATAATAATATTACCTATTTATAACCAATTACCTTTTTCACCTAAAATACATTATTTTTTCTATTTTTCTAACAAATTCCCCTACTTTTTCAAATATATCACGGACAATTACCTTTTTTAACTAAAACATGTTAGTTTTTCTATTTTTCCTCACTAAAATCCCTTTTTTTCCAAAAATATCATGGACAAATATTTAGTTATTTATGTTTAAACCTATTTTAATATTATAATTATTTTTAAAAGTTTACCTATTTTAACATATCTACTTATTTTTCTTAACAAATGCAATTACTAAAAATATTAAAATATAAATAATCAAATACCTATTTATAACCAATTACTTTTTCAGCTAAAACACATTATATATTTTTTCGAACAAAGTCACTCCTTTTCTAAATATATCACGTGAAATTGCCTTTTACAATTTACTTTTTTCTATTTTTCTCACTAAAATCCATTATTTTTCCAAAAATATCACAGGAAACCTTTTACTTATTTATTTTAAAACGTATTTAAATACTTTTAATTATTAAATTTTAAAACCTCATTTTCCAAAAATATCACGGGCATTAACCTTTTTAAACTAAATATATGTTTCATTTTTTATTTTTTCTTACTAAAACCCCTCATTTCCAAAAATATAACGGGCAAACCCATACTTATTTATTTTAAAATCTGTTTTAATTTTTTTAATTAATTAAAAATATTTAGCTATTTTAACATGCCTACTTATTTTTTGCACAATTACACTTAATAAAATATTAAAATAACAATTAACAATCCGTGCATCGCACGGGTTTTAAGCTAGTATATACATAGAGACGAATTTTAACAAATTCATATTTTCCCAATTTGAATTTGGTTACATTTATGAATAATTTAGAATTTCTTTTTTATAAGAAATATAAACCAACAATATATTTAATCAAAAAGTAAAGTAAAAAAGAGAAAATAGGATTATAAGGGAACATGTAGCTTATCTAATAAGATTTTTAAAGTTAACTTAAAAATTGATGCAGCACAATAGTTATGAAACTTTATTCGTAAGTGGAAGGTTTGTGTTCGAATCCTGAAAGCAACAAAATTTCATATAATTTTTGCATAAACTATAGAGAGGTGGCATTTTTGTAATTATATGATAAATAAGGGTAAAACTGTAATTTCACAGCCATTTTATTGGCATATTTTGCCCTTGGCTTTTAATATATAGAAGAAGATTCTCGTGCATTTACACCAGTTTCATTAATAAAAATATGTCATATTGTCATGTCATCGCCACAATATTATATAACTAATTTTGGTACTCAATTTGATATCTTTAGCAAAACTCTTATTTTAGTTTTGAAAATGGAGGATTTAATATCTAATTCAAAGTGCTTTGGTAAATACCAAATATTTTGTTTGTATCTTAAAATTTATAATATAAATTTAATTTTGAAATTGTATTCATTAGAGATGCATGAAATGTTCTTCTGATCGGACTTTAAAAAATTTGGACTTTTTAACAATCGAGTTGGGTTGGGTTTTTTCAAAAATCGAGCCGGCCTTTCTTTAAAATATGAGGCATGTTTTAGGCCCTTGGATCGGGCCGGGACGGGCTTTTATCCCGACATTTTTTTAATTTATATATAATAATTTCATTTTTTTGCAAAGTTAATATATTAATATACATAAAAGGGAAGTTTCACAAAAAAAAAATAAAAAAAAATAACCCCTAAAGAGCTACGCCCTCAACTATTATAATCCAAAATCATAACAAGAGAAACCACGATACCTTATAGTAAACAACTATTAGCCTAATATTTTATCATAAAATATTAATGCAACTCAAGAAATTTCTACTCATAATTTGTGTTATTAAACTTAATCTGACCGTGAGTCATATATATTTTCTCATACATGGTCATTTCAAGAAACACATACACTACACTCTGGAAAGAAGAGTTTATCATATATATTGTTGATTCTGCTTAGGCTCATGATTCTTTACATTCTCTGTATTACTAAGTTTAATATTGTTGAAATTTATTTATAACATTATAAATTTTCACATCTTATCTATAAAAATCAAGTTTTTATCCAGATCTCTAAAAAAACCCGGGCTTTTATCCGGACTTTTGAAAGCCCGAACTTTATCCAGGATTTTCAAAAACTCTGGCTTTTAAACAGGTATTTCGGGTTTCGGGCCGGGCCAGGTTTGATGAAAAATAATAGGTCCATTTAAGGTCCTTAGGCCGGGCCGAATCAGACCGGACTTTTTTCGAGCCGAGCTTTTTGGGCTTTTTTGCTGATCGGATCGGGCCGAATTTCGGGTTTAAGACTTTTTGAACATCTCTAGTATTGACCATGATATTATTTAAGTATTAAAACATAATTCTTTATACTCCCTCCGTCCCCCTCAATTCTTTACATTTCGGGACGGGGGCTCGGCACACATTTTAAGGCTCTTATAAAATATATTTCGATAAATTATTTTTATTTTTTTCTTCTTCTGAATAAAAATATAATGTTTAAATTTTTATTTAGAAAAAGAAAATTTTAAAAATAAGTTGTACAACTATACTTTATAGAAGCCTTAACATGCGTGCCAAACAGTGTAAGAAAACTGTAAATATATAACTGAGAGGGACAGAGGGAGTATTAGACTAAATCATTTTCATTTATTTGATTTAAAAATTTAAACTGTAATATGTTACAAAGAAAAAAATAAACTGTAATTTTTAAGGAATTATCAAAAACCCAAAAACTAAATTATTCTATTTATTCATCATGAAATTATTTAATTGGACGAGTCTAAAAGGTACTCCCTCCGTCCCAACGAATTGTTAACGTTTGCGGACCAATTTACGGCACGGATTTTAAGGTGCATTTTAAGGATAGTTCTATAACTTATTTTTGATATTTTCTTTTTTTGTATAAAAATAGAACAATCCTATTTTTATACAAAAAAAGAAAATATCAAAAATAAGTTATAGAACTATCCTTAAAATGCACCTTAAAATGCGTGTCAGACACGCAGTTTTTTATGTTAAGAAATGGGTGGGACAGAGGGAGTAGTTTACATCATGAAATTATTTTAAACTCATTGGACGAGTGTAAAAGGAAGGAGGTACAAAATTATGGACTTACGGAGAAAGAAAGGTGCTTCAAAACTGCGGGCTAACACTTTTAATTGGGCTTTTGAACAATGATATGGGCCATCAACCAGTTTCTATCTTCCTTTAATTACTTTCAAATTTTGGCGGACTTTTTTTTTTCTTTCCTTTTCGAGATGAAGCTTTAGTGAATTTCTATTAAGGGGTCATTTGTTAAATTTAAGTAAAACTTTTTGAATGATTCTTTTGTGAACGAGCTGTTTGGCAAATTTGAATTATATTATTCTAAGCAATAAATATATAATTTTAAAAATTCTATAAAATTTTAATGTACGAGTTTTTTAATTTATAGAGATGTTTATCGTAGATCTTAAATTTGTACAAATTGTATAGTAATAATTTTAATCACAAATAAAAATCATATTAATATATATAAATTACAACTAAATTATAAAATGACAAAAATACTATACATTCAAAACAGTATAAAAATTGTGTTTGGATGTAATTATATGCTATTATAAAGTAAAAGTAGAGAATAATAAGACAGTATTACCATGGTCAAGGATTCGATACTCATCAACAATAATTTTAAATTTAATATTTGTAACTTTAATAGTAGTAATAAAGTTTTAAAATTCAAATCACAATTTATTATAATATAATATAATATTACTAACTTTGAAAATTAAGTAAATATTTAAATTTTAAACTGCATCAATTAATAAATAAAAATAAAAAAAACGTGCAAATGATTTTAATAATCTAAAATTAATAAAAGAAGAAACATGCCTGCAAATCACAATCATATTAGCGAAAAGACAAAGCAACTATAATTGAAAATGGAATATCATTTTGGATTTTAATCTCTCTCTCGATCTATATACGGTAATATCCCGTAATTTTTAGAATAATAATAATATTAGAAAATAGAAAAAAGGATTAAAATTTGAAAAAAATAGGATTTAAAATTAAATTAGACTAATGGGCCTAAAATATGGATTTCGGATAAGTGGTAGGTTTGGACTTAGGATTTTATAAGGCTATATAAACATCATATTCTATTTTTTCGTTTTTATTGTCAAAATTCGTAGGGTTTTATATACATACAGAAATCAGCTGTCTTGTAAAATTCGTAGAATATTCATCGTAAGTCAGAATTTGATGATTCTGGACTTTTCGGAAAGCTCTTTCAATTGTCTACAACCTTTGTTTCACAGTGTTTTTCCAGATTATGCTCTGAACTGTTCTTAAAATCACAAAACAGAACCAGATCTCGTTTTTCAGTTTTTGTTCAAATTCAGTGGACGTTTTATTCAATTCCCGATTCGTTATAAGTCCGATTCTGATGAGTCATATCTTTTCAGAAAGGTATTTTCGTTCTCTAAAACTTTCATCCTTTGAGTTTTTCCAGAAACCGTCGTTTAGAGGATAATAAATGCTAAATACAGTTCTGGTCAGAATTGGGTACATGATCTAGGATGCGTTGAAGTAAGTTTCCGATTGTTCTTTGTAGTATTTTAAAAGTTATATTATGTGTACGTATTTTTTAATTAAAATTCGGGCTATGTGATTATTATTTGAAGTGATATGTATTACTGTATATGTGTTATGTGTAAGCAATAGTCTTGAGACTCTGAATTGTGCCATGGTTTGTGAAAATATCGAATAAGAATAAGGACCGAGTCACCGGGTTATAGTGACAGTTTTCTTAAAATTTAGGACCGTTATCACCGAGTTATAGTGATGCTGGCATGAATTATGAGTTTCGAGTTATTGTTGTTATGTGGTATCGTATCTATCGAATAAGAATAAGAATATGTGTATCGTAATTTATGTATTGTGTATCGTTATTGTATCGTATTAAATATCGTATTATCTTGTATGTATACATGTTATTTGCCCGACTAGTTGGATCGATTGGTTTCTTGCGGGGCTGTATAGCTCATTCCTTACAATTTTCAGGTTTGGTGTAACTCAAGTAGGAAAGCATTGAATTCGAGGATCTTAGGTTTGGACTAGTTTGGCTTGGATTATCATCGTTAGCTGCGCTTTTGTAATAGATACTTTTGTTATTGAATTTTTGGTCACGCTTCCGTCTGTAATTGTCATTGTATAGTACTTTATTTAAGTTTTGTATTTAGATTTAATAGTCCAAAAAGTCGGGCTGTTACAACACACACAGTGAAAAAACATTAGAGTTTTGAGAGTCGATTTCCAAAATTAGGGTTCTAGCCGTCACTTCTCCATTCTTCAACCTTCATCTCTTTCATTGATTAAGTCCCCTTCACTCTCTCATCCTCTCTTTTATTTACCAGTTTTTTAATAAAATCGAGATTTAATCCTTTTTGGGTGAGTTTTCGTTGAGTACCTTGTTATCAAGGTTGTTAGTCGTGCCCATCTTTTTGGGATGTTAGTGTGTTATGTTTTGATGTTTTTGTGTGATTTGTTATAAGTTTCGGTAGTTTTTCTGAGAATGATTTATATGATATTTTGGTTGATTTTTAAGGCTCGCATCAAATCTGGGACGGTGGTGAATACCGCAAGATCTCACCTTTCGCAACAAAAAAATGTTCATATTTTGGGGGTATTTGTTGCTCCAATATCAGTTGATGTAACTGATAGTTCTGAACATTCGGCTACAGATGGTGCTTATGTGAAGGTCAAATGCGATGCTACTAGTTTCACATCTGATGTAGGTTGGATTGCTCGAGATGTCATTGTAATACTTTTTAGATTAAAGAATTGGATATTCTATGGGTTAAGTGATCTGAAAACAAAACGGCGTTTAGCTCGTTTTTTGTTTCACAATCAGGTTGTAGTTGACAGTTCGGGGGTTTGTCCCGGCTGGGGTTCAGTATTTTAATGAATTCTCCCATTTACGTCAAAAAAAAAAAAATTGAAAATGGAATGGTTCAGCGACCTTTTTCTATCTTAATCGGTGAAGTGAGTTCGACATCATTTCAGTATTTCCGATCTTCACGTATTCCCTTCTAAACATCTAGAAACTCAATAATGCTTCCATGCTTCCCTCATTTTTTAAAGTATTTGTTAACGGAGGAATTTGTGATAACAAAATTTGAGTTTGTGTGCCGGATTTAAGATCTACGATGGTGGTTCAGTGACAGAATAGTCGCCGGAGAATGGTAGTGATTGTGTTTATAAGAAGTTGAGATCAAAGGAGTGGTGATGGTCTTTCTGAGCTCTCAACGTCCAACCCCTTTAATGTGCCTACGTACCATATATTTATAGGGATCAACCTTCACGTAGTTCTAATAGAACAAGGATCCTAAGTCTACTAGAGATAGGTCTCCTTGGTGACAAGCATCAAACATAGTCCATGTCGGACTAGAACTCTCAACTCATTATGAAACGTATATTCAAGCCCACTAAGGAGAGCCCATACGATGAATCCTAGCCCAATGACCCCAAGGCTCAACTATGACCGTGCCTTCACGGATACAACATTAGCCCTAACTACCGGAGCTAACATTAACCGCTACCAACTACCACATCAGTCATTTAGTAGTATACATTAACCGCTACCAACTACCAATAACAGGTGAACACAATATCAAATATAAATTCAGAAGGCGGAATATTTTCACAGACAAAAGTCTTACTTAAAAGAGTGTTAAGTAATTTATTAAGAAGGAAGGTATGTCTTCTTTATCAGTTCCTTTGATGACTCGTCATTCGATTCTAAGTTCTTCTGCTACACGTCCTAAGGTTATCGATATCATACGTCATCATCGACTCGTAATAGTCTCTAAAGATTCCACTACCGACATCTACAGCCACAAGTATTTCCATCCAACTCAGCTCAACTATGCTCAACTATCTCAAACGAGTACCATATCTTAAATTACTCGTTGGTACTATATCCAATAGTCCAACACGA
Organism: Heracleum sosnowskyi; assembly: GCA_030848705.1. Lineage (NCBI taxonomy): Eukaryota > Viridiplantae > Streptophyta > Magnoliopsida > Apiales > Apiaceae > Heracleum > Heracleum sosnowskyi. The sequence goes on along the minus strand of CM061236.1, from coordinate 147,388,878 downwards.
ACTCTACATGAGCTCTGACGTTCTTACTTAACTATACACACACCTACACACTCTCGTTTCTAGTTTACTATAACCCTGCTCTGATACCAACTTGTAACGCCCCCAAATCCGGGGTCAGAGGATTTGGTCGTCACGCTGAAACCTCAATTAAAACAACCTGTTACATATTAAACCAATACAATTATAACATCTGCGACCCCAACTCTACCAAGAATCTTTATAGGTTACAGTGCTAGAAACAAGAATCCAAAATTTCCATTACATAAAATTTTCTTCTTTACAACAATTCTCTTTGCATAAATCCTAAGACGCTAGTATAACTTCGTTGAGAAGTATACCAGGCCAACTAATCGGATACACAATAATATTTAAATAATAATATTAATAAATCCTGAAAATTCGGGTTACTACATGACCCCACCTGACCCAGCTGTATCCGCCCCTGTGGACAAGTCATGGCTTACTTCAAATGCACAAGCTGATCCTTACCCCCCGATGAGGATAATCCACTAGACTATAGGGCAAGTTCCCCAAAGTTATCGTCACACCAAGCGTATCTTACTCCCCCAACAAGGATAACTTGCTAGAATACATGAATAAACCCTTTGAGTGTATAGACAAGCTTAATCACACCTTAATTCCCCAATAAGGATAACTTATTAGAATACAGAATCAGGCCTTCATCTTGTAGTCTTCAATAAATCTTCAATACATATCATCAATTAAATAATACTCTAAATCTTCTTCATGGTACCTCCAAATTGGCGCCCCAACTTGGTCTTCTACAGCATGTTGGCGCGCCAGCTTGTGGTTCGCCCAAGGTTGGCGCTCCATCCTTGGTCCTGCTCATGGTCGGCGCTCCAACGCATCCCCACTCCTGTTTTGGAGCTCCAAGTTCACCTCATGTTTTCTTCATCTATCATTCATATTAATATATTCCTTGGCACGCCCAACGTTGGCGCTCCAACCTTGGCACGCCCAACGTTGGCTCTCCAACCTTGGCACGCCCAACGTTGGCTCTCCAATCTTAGCACGCCCAACATTGGTGCTCCAACCTTGTCACGCCCAACGTTGGCGCTCCAACCTTGTCACGCCCAACATTGGGGCTCCAACCTACATTGGCTCTCCAACCTTGGCACGCCCAATGTTGGCTCTCCAACCTTGGCACGCCCAATGTTGGATCTCCAACCTTGGAACGCCCAACGTTGGCTCTCCAACCTTGGCACGCCCAACGTTGGCTCTCCAATCTTGGCACGCCCAACGTTGGTCAAACGACCAAAGTTGGCAAGTACAACTTTAGCAAGCCTAATAGGGTGATACCCAATATAGTTGGAGAATTTCTTTGATTAAGCACATCATAGTAATATTATTAGCTTGACTAGCCTTACGGCATGATTGACTTTTATGTTCATGGTCAAACCTTTCCTTGTACAAATTTTGGGTATAACAACTACCCCCCAAGCCTCTATTATATTTGAAAAATATAAAGGGGCTTTCATAAACTGACCAAAAATTTATAAGGCCATTCCTGTGACGTGCCAAAACCTGGCGCGACAACATACTTGTCATAGCTACATACCTGACATGGCAACATACTTGACATCTCAAGCTGAAATCATTCGTTCATCCTTTTTTTTTATTTTTAAAAGGTCCTTAACCCCTATGAGGATAACCCACCATACTACGGGGCATGTCCTCCCAGGTAAGTGTCACGCAGGATGTTCCAAAGCTCCCTGATGAGGATAACCACCAGAGTACAGAGCAAGAGTCCAAAGCGTATTGACAACGGATAGTTCCAAGATTATCCAATGTGACTAACCCGCAAAAATACAGAATCAGGTCTTCAACATATAAATAGTCGCAACAACTGCGTTGGCGCGCCACGTAAGTCTTCAAACCATGCAAAACCCCTGGAGGCCTTTCGTCCAAGAAAATGCTTGGAATTCTTCAATAATTCAATAGTAGAAGTTGGAGTGCCAACTATGTTGGAGCACTCATTATGTTGGAGTGCCCAAAAGAGTTCCTCTTCTATAAGTCTTCATTCTTCAACAATTGTAGCTAAATCATGTATAGTGCATTTGATTCTTCAATTTAGCAAACGAATTTGGCTCTCCAACCTAGTTGTGAATGTCACCAAGTACAAAACCAACTCAAGTTACAAACGTCACCCGGTGCAAACGATGTGGCAACATAGTTGGAGAAGACGAAGTTGGAGAAACGGGTTTTAACTGAGTTGATGCCCTTTAACATGAAGCTTGAAAGCAATGGGAACAAAGACTTGGTGTGTCCATAAGAACTTGAAGCTTGCCCAAGTTGGAATGCCTAACAAGGACGAGGCTGAAGCTATTGCTCTCAAGCGAACTGAGTTGGAGAAAAGCAAACGATTGAAAATGCTATTGTTATGAGAGGAATTTGGTAAAGGTTGGAAATGCTATAGTAGAAGTTGGAGTGCCAACTATGTTGGAGCACTCATTATGTTGGAGTGCCCAAAAGAGTTTCTCTTCTATAAGTCTTCATTCTTCAACAATTGTAGCTAAATCATGTATAGTGCATTTGATTCTTCAATTTAGCAAATGAATTTGGCTCTCCAACCTAGTTGTGAATGTCACCAAGTACAAAACCAACTCAAGTTACAAACGTCACCCGGTGCAAACGATGTGGCAACATAGTTGGAGAAGACGAAGTTAGAGAAACGGGTTTTAACTGAGTTGATGCCCTTTAACATGAAGCTTGAAAGCAATGAGAACAAAGACTTGGTGTGTCCATAAGAACTTGAAGCTTGCCCAAGTTGGAATGCCTAACAAGGACGAGGCTGAAGCTATTGCTCTCAAGCGAACTGAGTTGGAGAAAAGCAAACGATTGAAAATGTTATTGTTATGAGAGGAATTTGGTAAAACACAAATTCGGAGGTTTGCTGGAATAACGGAACAAGAGCGTAGAAATAGGCACAAGAACAGGTACGAACGCTGCTGCCAGGGGGTTCAACTACCTATAAACGAGAATGATTTGTGGGTGTTTTGGACTGAATTCACAAAGTTTTCCGATCAATGTTGAGAGAATGATTGCCGGAAATGTGTATCACCAAAGCTCCTACACGAGAATAGTAGAGAGAATGTGAGTGTGTATCCTCGCAAATGGCCTACATATCCTATATTTATAGGAATCAAGTCCATATGTAGTTCTCTTGATGCTGGACTCCTTTAAGCTGATCTTCCTACGTTTTTGATAAATATTTGCCTCCTTAATAAGCTGGAATGATAATCATTAATCATGCATCCAAGAGTCCTACTTCTAGTAGGTCACTAGAAGCCTTCATAATTCATGTATTAGTGATATATTCGACCAATATATAGATATATTTCGTATATTTAATAAATATCCTCATAGCTAATGTATTTATCTCATCCCAGGTGATAGAGATGGACTTAGAATCGACTCCTTGAAGATAGAGACGTGCTCCTTAAGTTTAGGAGGCTGTAGTTGAGTAGGACATTGCCTCTAGGGGGTTCTGACGATACCCCCGCCAGACATAGACAGACGCACCCTGAACAATAGGCTTGTAGATGGGGTTCACCTATGAAGCTATCCCGAGGGTTGAACCCCATAATAACTCATAACCTGATCATACTTCTCTTGTTGATATCTCCATTAGGTCCCTTTGACCACCCTTGACCAAACCAAAATGGGCTCATAGTGTTTAATGAGCTATAAATCAAGCCCACACAGATTTATGGCACAACAACTACCCCCGGTTCCACGTAGCCATTGAATGCAATGGGAACCAATGGAAGGCTTTTTATAAGTTTTGACTAGTCGTACTCCCTTCCAATCAGTAGTCACCTTACCATGTGAACCCCTAAGCTTACGTGAGCTAGCTATTTGTAAGAAACAAGAGGTTCACAGTGGAAAGGCAATCACCTAATGGAAGGTCCTCCCACGCTCCAGCTGAATTGAAGTAAAACATCCTCGAACAAATACCGCAATTGAAATCCAGAATTCAAGTGGCAAAATAGTCGTTAAATGTTGTCAATAGACTCCGCAAAGATGTTAGTACATTAAAGGCAATTTGTAATTGATTAAAATTAAAACTCTGAGCAGATTTAAATTAATTCAAACAAGGATAGATAAACCCAAATTCGAATTAAACTCATCCCTTTCCGCTTTGAAAGCCGCGCCTCGGGAGCGTACATGTACCCCTCCACGCGTCCAGATTCACTCGCCACTTCGAAAAACTTGATTTATTTATTTTTATAACAACCGTTGGGGTTTAACATGCCTCCTTACACACGTGTATATAGATACCCCTAACCTCTTCATCTTTCCCTGAAAGGCATATGTTTTGGCCTATTAATATTCCGAGGAAACAACTTAAGTTAAACAAGTATGTAATAAGTAAATAATAAGTTAATATGTCACAGGAATCTCAGATAGTTTTATCTGTCAAGAGAATGGAGAATTAAAGTCATCCTACAGATTTGAAGATATACTACATTGAAAGAAGTTCAATTATTTGTTCAAGCCTCAGTGAAGTCTTCAAAGAAGTGGATTTATTAAAGTGACAGAGGTTTCAGATTTGTGATAGCAAATGTACAGGTTACAAAGGTTGATCAACAGTCAAAAGCAGACAATGAACCACAACTTAAAGTCAAGATGAAGAACAGACATTGAAGTTAGTCATTTATGAACCAGACAGTGCATCAAATGACAACATCAGACAATGGATATTCTTCAGCAGATCAAGTGGTTCAAGCATTGGTTTTACTATTCTATAAGGATTTAAGTTCTATTGTAAATTAGTTATTAATTTATTTATTAATTTAATTCATCAGAATTAATTTAGTAAATAAATTAAGTAATTAATTTATTGAATAAATTAATTCTTCAGAATTAATTTGTGAAGTAAATTAATTATTAGAATTAATTTAGAATTAGAATTTGAATTAAATTAGAATTATGTAATTAAAATCAACTGGAATGACTACCCAGGATAGTCATACCGGTAGTCATACCGGTAGTCATCCCGATAGTCATCCCGGTTGATTTTAAGTAATTCTAATATAATTCACATTAATTCAGATAGTCATGCTAAGCCTTTGGATAGTCATTCCAGTACAAATTGGATAGTCATTCCAGTACAAATCGGATAGTCATTCCAAAGGTAAAAAAAAGAAACAGAACGTGCAGAAGTGTACTGATCCACTTGATTAGTACAAAAAGCAAAAGTAATCAGAAGAAAGAGATATCAAGAACATTACATCAAAAACACCTTCCTGTCAAGAACTCTGCCGTGCTCATTTCTTCTGCAAATTAATTCTAGAATCTTTATGTTAAATCTAAACCACTAGAATTCATTTACTTGTACTGCTTTGATTATCTAGCGGATTTTTATCTCTAGAACGTATCTCAAATTATCAAATATTGTTATATCTTTTTATTACAAAAATAGATAAATTCATGTCGAATTTATTCTAGATTTGTTTTAATTAGTTTGAGATCCAATCTTGTAATCAGTATCATATTTGTAACACCCTTCAAGTTTAATAGAGTTTTATTTAACTTGAATCTTGTTTCATTTTATTCCGCATCAATTTGTTCCTAAACAGTTAAATCATTTAAAGAACAAATTCGATAAAACGGTATAGTTTGTATTCAACCCCCCTTCTACAAACTTATCAGGACCTAACAATTGGTATCAGAGCCTTTTGATTGATATACAAATCAAAGATCCAATTGTTTTGAGATTTTTCTTTTAAACTCTGATTTTTTATTTAAATTCTAAAAATCTCAAAAGATGTCTACTACACAGAAAGTGGGGACAGTTAAAATCCCAATATTCAGCAAGGAACATTATCCAATGTGGAAGAAGAAAATGCTCCTATTTCTTAAGGTTGCAAATCCTAAATACTTGGATGTGCTGAAGAGTGGTCCCAAACTCCCTATGATTATTGATCCTGAAGTTGTTGAGGATAATGTTGTGACTAGGGCTACTAGGATGTACCCTAAAGATCCCAAGGAATACACTCCTGATGAGAAAGAGGATGTTACCTTGGATTCCTGTCTTCAGTTGATCCTTATTGAGAGTCTTGATCCTATCATGCATAATCATGTCCTAAATTATGAAACTGCCAAACATATTTGGGGAACCATAGAGATAATCAATGAGGGGACTGAAGAGGTTAGGGAGAATATGCTGGAAATTCTCACTTCACAATATGAGCATTTCAGATCAAACCCTGGTGAAGGTATCTCTCAGGTTTTTGAGAGATACAACAAATTAATCAATGATCTGAATCTCAATGGGAAGCACTACACCAACAAGGAGATTAACAAGAAGTTCCTTCTTACACTTCCACCTCATTTGGAGCACAAGATATCTGCTATTAGAGAAGCAAGAGACATGAATGAGCTTGCTTTGGAAAGATTGTATGGTGTCTTGAAGACCTATGAGCTGGAGCAGATTCAACAGAAGGAGCTGTATGGAACTGGAAGGATTGTTGGTACCTCCACTGCATTGGCTGCTGAAGTCCCACAGAAACTGGAAGTGAAGGCTGTTCAACCTTCCAGTTCTCACATGAATGTTATTGATGCTGAATATGGATTAACATCCATTGATCAATCTGGTGGTGACTTCTATTCTTTGGAAGAACTTGATCAGCTGGAGGATGGTGATTTGGCTTTGATAGTCAGAAAGTTTGGGAAGTTTAGATTCAAGAGGAATCCCAATCTTAAGTTCAGACCCAGATTTCAGAGAGGTGGATCTTCATCTTCAAGTGGCACAAGGGGTGGCTACAAAACTGGAACTGTGGAAAGGAGTATAATCAGATGCTACAATTGCAATGAGTTGGGTCACTTTGCTACTGAGTGCAGAAAGCCAAAGCAAGTGACTAGAAACACATTTGATTCTAGCAAGAAGAACAAGATTGGGAAGGCCTATGTTGCTGAAGGAAAGAGTTGGGATGACACTGACAGTGATGAAGAAGCAGGTGAGATTGGGAACCTTGCTTTAATGGCTAAAGAGGAAAGCACTTCATCCAGATACATGTCAGAGGTAACCTTTACTGACGCTGAAATGATTTATCATCTTGGTGGCACCATAAGTTGTGCACGCACTGAAAATGATAGAATAAATCTTTTAAACACAAATCTTGAAAAGGAATTAAAAGATTTGAAACTTGTGCATGTTAATCAGGATGAACTTAATGAGAAAATTGCTTTTCTGGAGAATAGGGTTAAATGTTATATTCAACTGGAAACCATTCTCAAAGAGCAGATTAGTGAGCTCAAAACCAAAGCTAATGCCTATTACAACTCTTGTAAGACGGCTAAAGAAATTTTCAATAAACAAGCTATTGGTAATCATGTCAGTATAGGTTATGATTATAATGAGGCTATAGGATTGCTTGGTATTAATACACCTTGTAGGGTCAGAGAAGAAGGAAAGGCTGTTCCTTATATTCTTAAGGGTATTAAAACACCCTTCTGTAAGGAGTCTGAGGCAGAGCCTCTGAATGAATCTTCTATCATTATTGCTGAGGAGATTCATGAAGAAGATGTTGCCTTAGAAGCTGAGAAATCCAAAAAGTGTGTATCTGATATTCCAGTCAAAGTTGCTACAACTAAAAAGGCTAAATCAGATATCCATAAATTGGATCAAAACAACTGTAGAACTAACATGCCTGCTATTAATTCTTCTCATAAAGCATGTGGTGTGGGTAATTGCATGTCTTGTGCTTTTAATGTTATGTATGCTTTCTTTAATAAAAAGCATGTATCTAGTGATAAGACTGCTCCACGTCAACATGTTAATAATAAGAAGCATGTTAAAACAAAGACTACTAGTCCTCCTCAGACTAGAGTGGATTCATTTATCCCTAAGCCTACTCAGAAATGTGTTAAGGCTGGTTATAAATGGAAACGCTCTTATGTGAAAGAGGATGAAGTAGTTTTAGTTAGAAATGTTGTTTTGCCTGACAAAGGCCAGTTCTTTAAGTATGCCGGACCCAATCAATTTTGGGTTCCGAAGAAGGACTAATCAATCTGATATTGCAGGGAGTTAAACAGGTAAACCGAGTTATGTGGATTCTGGACAGTGGCTGTTCAAGGCATATGACCGGAGATAGAGCCCTGCTATCAGATGTGATTGTGAAAGCTGGCCCAGTAGTTACCTTTGGAGATAACAGCAAGGGTATTACGAAAGGATATGGCTGTTTGAAGTACGGAAATGTTATCATTGAAGATGTTTCATTTGTGGAAGGTCTGACGTTCAATCTTCTCAGCATCAGTCAGTTCTGTGACAGAGGATATGCTGTTTCCTTTGAAAGAGAGAAGTGTCAGATCACTCACAAGAAGAATGGAAAGCCTGCTCTTCAAGGAGTAAGGAAAGGTGACTTGTTCATAGCTGATCTGAACTCGGGATTCAAAGATGAAGTGAATTGTTTTTATGCTAAAGCTTCATCAGATGATAGTTGGCTATGGCACAAGAAGATGTCTCACCTTAACTTCAAAACTATGAACTCTTTAGTCAAGAGGGAATTAGTTAGAGGTTTGCCTCAGATGGAATTTACACAGGAAGGACTGTGTGAGGCATGTCAGAAGGGAAAGTCAAAGAAAGCTTCTCACAAGGGCACTGACACATCATCAATAACTGAACCTCTTCAGCTACTGCACATGGATTTGTTTGGTCCAGTTAATGTGATGTCCATGTCAAAGAAACAATATGCACTTGTGATTGTTGATGACTATTCAAAATATACATGGGTTTTATTCCTACATTCCAAGGATGAGACCCCATTCCTGGTGATTAGCCATATAAAGTTGATTGAGCTGGATTCTAGATTCCCTGTTAGAGCCATAAGGTCAGATAATGGTACGGAATTCAAGAATGCCATTCTGAATGACTTTTGTGCTGATAAAGGAATAACAAGACAGTATTCTGCCCCTAGAACTCCTCAACAAAATGGAGTAGTGGAAAGAAAGAATCGTACATTGATTGAAGCTGCTAGGACTATGTTAAGTGAGTCCAAACTTCCAATGTACTTTTGGGCTGAAGCAGCGAATACAGCTTGTTATACTCAGAATCGAACTTTAATCAACAAAGACCTAATGAAGACTCCGTATGAGATCATGAACAACAAGAAACCAACTGTCAAGTACTTTCATGTATTTGGAGCAAAATGCTTTGTGCTTTTAGATGAAAATGTTAAACGTGGCAAGTTTGAGGCAAAGGCACAAGAAGCTATTTTTGTTGGTTATTCCAGAAGATCTTACAGGGTTTATGTGGTTGGCAGTCACACAGTAAAGGAAAGTGTCAATGTTACTTTTGATGACACTAAGTTCCCCAATATCCAAAAAGAAGATTCATCTGAAGAGCTGAAGTTTGATAACTTGCCAGACTCAGAATCAGATGATGAAGCCCCACCTGAAGTTATTGCTGGTGATGATAATAACAATGATGATAATGATCCTGGTGATGGTGGTGGAAACACTGGTAACAATGGAGATACCACCAGCACTGGAGAAGGATCATCAAGGCAAACAGGCAACAACTCAGGGGGAGCAAATGAAGGATCGGCTAGTCACTCACAACATCAAAGTGAATTTCAAGGTGAATCATCAAGATCAAATCTTCCAAGACAGACTGTATGGAATAGAGCTCATCCTTTTGAGTTGATCATTGGTGATCCAGATGTTGGAGTTAAAACTAGAAGAGCTTCTCAGAATGAATGTCTTTTCTCAGCATTTTTATCTAAAATGGAGCCAAAGAAAACTGAGGAAGCACTAACTGATCCAGATTGGGTGATTGCTATGCAAGATGAACTCAATCAGTTTGAACAACAACAAGTCTGGAAGCTGGTACCCAGGCCAAAGAACAGGAAAGTAGTTGGTACTAGATGGGTATACAGGAACAAGCTAGATGAGGATGGCATTGTTACAAGGAACAAGGCAAGACTGGTTGCACAAGGGTATTCTCAAGCTGAAGGCATTGATTATGATGAAACCTATGCACCAGTGGCTAGACTTGAGGCCATCAGGATGTTCTTAGCATTTGCTGCTTACTCCAATTTTAAAGTCTATCAAATGGATGTTAAGAGTGCATTCCTGAATGGTGAACTTGATGAAGAAGTGTATGTGGAACAGCCCCCTGGCTTTGAAAATCAGGAGCTGCTGGACTTTGTGTACTTTCTCTTCAAGGCTATCTATGGTCTCAAACAAGCCCCAAGAAAATGGTATGACACTCTCTCTGGTTTTCTTTTAGAAAATGGTTTTGTTAGAGGTATCATAGACAAAACTCTTTTTTCAAAGAAACACAAAAGTGATATGATATTAGTCCAAGTCTATGTGGATGACATCATATTTGGGTCTACTAATGATAATCTCTGTAAGAGATTTGCTGAGCTAATGCAGAGTAAGTTTGAAATGAGTATGATGGGTGAGCTGAAGTTCTTTCTTGGATTGCAAGTAAGTCAAAGGTCAAATGGTATATTTATTTGTCAATCCAAGTATCTCAAAGAACTCCTCAAGAAGTATCATATGGAGGATTCAGCATCAGCAAGGACTCCATCTTCAACAGGAATCAAACTTGGAGCTTCTGACAAATCTATCAAGGTAGATGTTACAAGCTACAGAGGTATGATTGGCTCCTTACTCTATCTTACTGCTAGTAGACCAGATATTATGTATGCTACATGCTTGTGTGCAAGGTTCCAAGCGGACCCTAGAGATGTTCATCTCGTTGCTGTGAAAAGAATCTTGAGATATCTTAAGGGTACACCTAATCTAGGTATCTGGTACCCTAAAGATTCTGGTTTTAATCTTGTTGGATATACAGATTCTGATTATGCAGGTAGTGTTGTGGATAGAAAGAGTACCTCTGGGAGTTGTCAATTCCTAGGAGGTAGGTTGATTTCCTGGTATAGCAAGAAACAGCAAACAGTTTCCAATTCAACAGCAGAAGCTGAATATATTGCTGCTGGAAGCTGTTGTGCTCAGATCTTATGGATACGGAATCAATTAAAGGACTATGGCTTTGCATTAGACAAAATTCCCATATTTTGTGATAATACAAGTGCCATAGCAATCTCCAACAACCCTGTGCAGCACTCGAGAACGAAGCACATTGACATCAGGTATCATTTTATCAGAGAGCATGTCATGAATGGAACTGTGGAGTTGCACTTTGTACCCACAGAAGAACAGACTGCAGATATATTCACTAAATCTGTTGATGAGTCCACATTTATCAAGTTAGTTGGTAAATTGGGTATGTTAAACAGTCTTAGTGATTAACAATGTATCTGTCATGTTTGTTCTTTCAATAAATTCATTTTCTCTTGTCATTTAATTGATATTTTCTGCCAATTCTCATTTAATAATTGCATGCTTGTTGATTTAAATGGTTCTGAATATTTTATTTTCTTTAAAAATATTTTTCTCATATTTTTTAAGTGGAGAAATGTATTTTTATTGAAAATATATTTATTTAGAATTATTTAGGTGTTTTTCAGTTTGTATATATTGTTGTTTAAACTTTTCTGCAGGTTTATATTATTTTATGCAATTTTATATATTTCTGCATATTTTTCTAGGATTTATGGATTTTTTTCTGTGAATTTTTCTAATTTTGTATAAATTTTTCATGCATTTTTCTTAGTTTTATGCATTTTTCTGTAGGAATTTTAATTAATTCTGCTAGTTTTTGTGAACAGGTTTGTTTTTGTACTAGCATGACTATCGGAATGACTATCTTACATAGTCATTCCAGTAGTCATTGTAGAGTTTTTTGTTTTAATTAATTTTTTTTCTGTCTTTTTTACTTACTTACTTCAGTACTTTGATTTTTGTACTGGAATGACTATCGGTATGACTATCCCATAGTCATCCCGATAGTCATTCCATTAGTATGTATATTTATTTATTTTTCTTTTCTTTTCTATGATTTTCTGTTATTGTTTTTAGTCATTCTCAGTTTTATACTGGAATGACTATCGGTATGACTACCCGGTAGTCATCCCGATAGTCATTCCAGGCTATTCGGGTTTTGCCTATAAATACTAAGCAGATTGTCTTTTGTCCTTCATTCCTTCACAAGTTCTTGTTTTTACAAAACTTACTTCTCTTGTTTGGTTCTTTATTCTCTTAAGTAAAGAACTGCTGTCAAATTTTTTTTTTTGGATCGGCATAAATTGATTTAATTAATTTCTGATATAATTCTTATTTCTTGGAATTTATTCCCTAAATTAGAATTAATCTAAAATTAACTCTATTAATTTGTGTTAAAATGGCCCAGCAATTTGAGATTGTTCTTACTAATTACCATGGCTATTTTGATCCCCTGAAATGTTCATTTGAACGTTTTAGGCCTTGGATTTCCTTTCTTAATCAACATTCTTGTGTTAATTATGCTATATGTTCTAATGTTGATTTGAAAGTTGATCCTTTATATTTACTTTGCTCAACTGCTGTTGTCTCTGATGATTTCTCAACTATATCTTTCAATATTCAGGACACACAGTACATTATCACTGAGGAAACATTTTGTAATGTCTTGCAGTTTCCTCAGGATAATTTTGACAGACTCCCCACTGAAGAAGAATTAACTAGGTTTTTCCTCAGTATTCACTATCAAGGTCCCCTAAATTTGTCTAAGTTAATTAAAGGGAATCTTGTATGTGAATGGGACTTATTCTTTGATACCTTGGCTAAGGTCTTTAGCAATTGCACGAAAAATAACTTTCAGAATATTCCTTATCTTTTACAAGTTATTGGTTATGCAATTGTTTTTAACAAAAGACTCAATGTTGGCCACCTTCTTTGGGAAATTGTTGTTAGGAGGGTGTTTAATGCTAGAAAGGAATTTGACAATGGTAGAAAGATCAAATGTTTTTATCCTCGTTTTCTATCACTTGTTCTTAATTCTATACTTTCTAATGAGCATCAAGAATTGTTCAAGAATGGTCGTTTTTTCATTTCTCCGACCACTGACAAAAAGTTCTTTCAAAGATTAGAAACATCCTTCAAATATGGCAGTGTCCCAGTTCTCATTTCCAACTACATGACAAACTTCATTAACTTACCATCATTTGAACCACCAATTCCAGAGCAAAGGATAGTTACATCAGCTGGAACTGAAGAAGTCATACAACCACAGGTAAGGACTTCTATCCCTGGTTCTTCTGGTACTGTTTCTGTAACCCAAGAGGTTGATAGGGCTGACCAAGAGTTTGTAGAACCACAAACTCTATCCCCGGTCATAGAGCCAAACACTGAGTCAAATCCAAATCAACCTGAACCTTATATCAATACCAGAAACATAAATAGTAGTGATGAAGAAACAATGAGTGATCCCGCAGCTCTATCTCCACCTCCTAAGAAAAGAAGAACATATAGGGAGATATCTGTAAGCCCGTCTGTATCCTTTCAACAGGATATGGATTTTGAAATGGCCAATACACAGTCTCTGGAGACATCCTCTCAACAGGATGAATCTATTGAAATTCGCCATAGGGCCATGGCATTTTGTACCGAGTCAAGCACACTCCCGTTACTCACAATGGGAGAAAACATAACTTTAGATGCAACTCAGGACACTTTGCCAGGAGAGCACTTAGGACATGAGACAGTGCCTACCATTGTCACGGTAGAAGAGCCTTCACAGGCTTCAGAGGGAAAATCTGATTCTTTGCCACCTATAATAGAATCATTTTCTCCCCTCCCAGAGGGAACATCTCTGGCTCCCCTAAGGGATTCTTCACTCGCAGTTTCAACTGGAGAAAGTGAAGGGCAACATGGTAAGTCTACATCTGAAGCAATTCAGTTTTCAATTTCTGATGAATTTTTGGACTTTACCATGGATTGGGATTCGCGAACTCCCATTGCACCACCAGTGACCTCTCAAGAAGGGGCTATGGTGATTTTTTCTGCAGGTACTTCAACTCCAACAATGGATAAACAGCTAGTGGTTAGATCTGAGAGACAAACACAGAGCGATACACAAGCACGTGAGGTGAGTGAAACACCATCGAGAGAAATTGAGATGAGTGCACACAATGACACATACACTGCTTCATTATTGGCTCAAATAGCTGGTTTACAGAAACAACTGCAACAGACCCAGGCTGAAAAGGAAATTCTCAAAGCACAAGTGGATGAACGTTCTTCTTCTTCCACCTCTGTAAATAATCAGCTGGGTCATCTTAGAGATGAGATACAGGGAGTGAAGGTCACATTGGTCCCCAAGATGAATGCTGTTCAAGAATCACAAGTGTTAGTGGCCTCGGATATGTCAGAGCTTTTGGTTTCTAATGCTGAGATCAGGGAGGCTATCAAACAGATTCCTATTATTTCAACCAAAGTAGACGCCTGTCAAGATACTATTGATGAAAATCAGTACTTCAATGATGAGAGGTTTACCAAGATTGAAGGAGGGATGCATCATCTGAACGAGGGCATGAAACATCTATATGCTATGATCAAGGTCTCACATCAACCCAATGCTGAACAGAAGAAATTCTTTGAGGGTGATGATGATGAAGGGGGCGATGGTGACAGGGATGGTGAAGGAGAAAGAGAAGGTAAAAAGGAGGATCCTAAGGCTGATAAAGTCAAATCTGTAGAGGATGCCTCAACTAAGGGGGAGAATAAGGAGAAGGAGATACAAGGAGGAGAAGAAGTGAGAGATCAAGGAGGAGAAACTGTAGGTTCTGGTTCTGGAAAGGACAAAGGGAAGCAGAAGTTAACCTTTTCTGATGCTGACTACTATCAAGGTGAATAGGGAGATTTTGATGATATTGAATCTGGAGAAACCCCTGAAGATATCTTTGGTGAAGTGGAGGTTGAAGGAGAGGCTGATTTTGCTGACTGGGAAGATGAACCTGAAGTGGATCCTGCCTTTGAAGCTGAGCTGTTAAGACAGAAAGCTGATCTAAAGAGAAGAGAAGATGAGAATGCTAAGGTGTCTGACATAATCACAAAGCATCTAGTTATCCAAAAAGCTGAACATCAAGAAAAGCAAAGGCTTCATGATTTAAAAGTCAAAGACAGAAAGTTATATGTGAGGCTGAAGCTTGGAGAAGAATGGGATAGAGCTAGAGAAATGTTCTCGCATCCAACAGGGTCAGACAATGATGGAAGGTTCTTTAGCATGTTGGAAAGGTACAGACAGGTCAATCCAGACAACACAATATATATGAAAGCTCTTCATGCGGAGATTTCAAGAATTTCTACTGGATTTGACAGAGTCAGAGAGGAGTTGAAGATCTACATCTACACTCATAATGAGGGAACTTTCATAGTTTCTCTTAATCTTCTGGAAGGTAGAACTCTCTCTGAACTTTGGGTATTCATGTGCAAAGTAAAAAGAACTTCTCCATTAGCTGAGCTGCTGCATGATCAGCTAAGAGACTTTGCAATGAAAGCTAGCCCTCAAGTTGTGGATGTGCCATATGAAGTTAAATTTTATAAAGGAAGGGCACTTCAAACTTGTGGTGTGGATCCAATCTCTCTGAAAGATTATCCTGCCAAGCATCTTGTCTATATGGAGAACATTTTGAGGACAACAGGGTTTGCTACACAGGAAAAGACAGAAGTTGCTGATTTGATTCAAGACTATTGCATTGCCAATATCAAGAGATATCATCAAATGAAGAATAGGCTGAAGAAAGTCACAGCTCAACCTGTCAGACCTAGTGGCTTTACTTCTGAATCTGATCGTATTTTGGACAAGGATTTGCTTGAGGCACTTGAAGAAGGAGAGATGATGGAATCTGAAATTTGAAGAAGCTCTAGTCTGTAAATGTTATATGTATAGAGCTTAGGTATTTCAAGATAGGATCAATGTAAACACATGTTCAGTCTAGAGGAACATCTATCTTGTATTTATCTTTAATGTTTGAATCTGGAAAATGTTAAATGAAATCCAGAACTTTTCTTGTTATTTACTTGGCTCTTAAAAGTCATTTCTATTTCTTGTGTAAGTTAGTTGAGTTATCCTCTAGGTATTTGATTGTTATTCTCTAACAAACAAATAGGGGGAGATTGAAAGGCATATGTTTTGGCCTATTAATATTCCGAGGAAACAACTTAAGTTAAACAAGTATGTAATAAGTAAATAATAAGTTAATATGTCACAGGAATCTCAGATAGTTTTATCTGTCAAGAGAATGGAGAATTAAAGTCATCCTACAGATTTGAAGATATACTACATTGAAAGAAGTTCAATTATTTGTTCAAGCCTCAGTGAAGTCTTCAAAGAAGTGGATTTATTAAAGTGACAGAGGTTTCAGATTTGTGATAGCAAATGTACAGGTTACAAAGGTTGATCAACAGTCAAAAGCAGACAATGAACCACAACTTAAAGTCAAGATGAAGAACAGACATTGAAGTTAGTCATTTATGAACCAGACAGTGCATCAAATGACAACATCAGACAATGGATATTCTTCAGCAGATCAAGTGGTTCAAGCATTGGTTTTACTATTCTATAAGGATTTAAGTTCTATTGTAAATTAGTTATTAATTTATTTATTAATTTAATTCATCAGAATTAATTTAGTAAATAAATTAAGTAATTAATTTATTGAATAAATTAATTCTTCAGAATTAATTTGTGAAGTAAATTAATTATTAGAATTAATTTAGAATTAGAATTTGAATTAAATTAGAATTATGTAATTAAAATCAACTGGAATGACTACCCAGGATAGTCATACCGGTAGTCATACCGGTAGTCATCCCGATAGTCATCCCGGTTGATTTTAAGTAATTCTAATATAATTCACATTAATTCAGATAGTCATGCTAAGCCTTTGGATAGTCATTCCAGTACAAATTGGATAGTCATTCCAGTACAAATCGGATAGTCATTCCAAAGGTAAAAAAAAGAAACAGAACGTGCAGAAGTGTACTGATCCACTTGATTAGTACAAAAAGCAAAAGTAATCAGAAGAAAGAGATATCAAGAACATTACATCAAAAACACCTTCCTGTCAAGAACTCTGCCGTGCTCATTTCTTCTGCAAATTAATTCTAGAATCTTTATGTTAAATCTAAACCACTAGAATTCATTTACTTGTACTGCTTTGATTATCTAGCGGATTTTTATCTCTAGAACGTATCTCAAATTATCAAATATTGTTATATCTTTTTATTACAAAAATAGATAAATTCATGTCGAATTTATTCTAGATTTGTTTTAATTAGTTTGAGATCCAATCTTGTAATCAGTATCATATTTGTAACACCCTTCAAGTTTAATAGAGTTTTATTTAACTTGAATCTTGTTTCATTTTATTCCGCATCAATTTGTTCCTAAACAGTTAAATCATTTAAAGAACAAATTCGATAAAACGGTATAGTTTGTATTCAACCCCCCTTCTACAAACTTATCAGGACCTAACATTCCCCTTTTATTCATCTCCTTCACAAATCAAACCCTCGACTGTCTTTTCCTCCTCCCGACCACGAAACTGTCATTCCAGGATTCCGACGAAGCTCCCCCTTTCTACCGTCGTCTACTTCTGCTACTAACGAAGGAATGAATTCTTTTCCTTTAACTTTATTCGGTTTACATATATATCTACACTGCTCCATCTGCAAACACATGCATGCCTGAATCATGTCTTCTCATCACGTATGTGAGTCGCCTTCTCCTTGTCTTGATATCAAGTGTTTATGCCTAATTGCGCTTAATTAGATCAGCTTTTGTTTGTTTATGAAACCCTCTCTGTCCTTATTCCTTTTTTTAGGTATGCATGTGAAGATCTGTTTGTTGGAACGTACGATATATAAGACTGCGTTTTATGATATAAATTAAAGAGTTCGAAAAGAAGATTAACCTTAATCGCTACGGCGCAAGCGATTCAATTCCACGTCTTCTACTGAATTCCTTGATTCCCTTTGAGCGAAGTGTGACCTTCGATCTCCCAAAGTTTCCTCTCCTCAAAGCCTCGAAATTCCAAAACCCTAGCTGCGTGCGGCTGCCCCTACGTCACAATTTTGATTTCTGTTGTGTATTCAGCTTTAAGGAGAACGAGAATATATATAGGCTTCAGTAGGGATCATGGATAATTAGGTCCGGCCTTCCAATGACATTCGGAGTCAAGCCCAATGTCATTAAATATTAATTCAATCCACTAAAGAATTAATATTTGCACTATTGTTCCTAATACCGCAATTCTTTTATTATTTAATTCGGCTCATATATTATTTTCTTATTAAATTCCCCACGTTTAAGATATCACATGTCCATTAATTAAATTAATCACTTACAATTAATTTAATTAATATATTATTTATCCTTGATCATCCACTCAACCTTATAATTATGTCAGAAATTAATCTGCCTACATGGCTTCACATAATTATCTTTATGAGCTTTCAAGAGGACATCATCAACCCAAATATTATCAGGATATGGATTCCTTCTGTAATTAATATCCCACTCTGCATGCAATGTCATTGCTCAACACATAATATTGTAATTAATAATTAATTACATCTTATATGAATCAAAGCATATGCATTACATACAAGTGTCAATCACTACATCCGGATTAAGAACCTAAACAATAATAATATCATAGAATCTTAGTTATTCTTTATTGTTATAATAGAAGAGCAATTCTAATATTTTGATCCTGTTCAATATACACAAAGTATACAAGTCTTATTCAATAGTCAAGATAAACTATTCCCAAATAATACTTCAGTCATTCAAGTGGTTTGTCTAGTACCACTTAGACTGTGAACCTTTATTATATTATATACAGACACTGATAATCTAATATTCTGTTATCCCATTTGATACTAGATTATCCACAATATATAATAAACAGACAATGTAATAATATGCAATCAAGATTCTCAATAAAATGGTCAATGTTTTTATACTTCAAACGAATAGTTCAGTATAAAACCCAATACTGTTTACCCTGCTTTAAGTCTTCCATGCTCAGTCCTTGCTAGTACTAAGTCGTATCTAGTTGCACAACACTTGCATGTTAATTTCTCTATTTAGAATCTTGCATAAATCATAACAGATGTAACAACTAGCGAATATGACCTTAAATTAACCATGATATCCTAAAAATGGAGTTTTAATCACCCATAGCATAGCCTCTAGAATTTGATCTAACTCCTAGACCCATCACTAATCCATCATGATTACCACCATTCCGGAACCAGACCTCCTTTTAAACTGACTCGCCTTTGCCCCAAATCTCCGGGGTTTCCATTAGTGGAACCCTTATCTGTCTCGAACCAGGGGGCTATAAACCTCACATCATCCCGTATAAGCTATTTATGGTCCTTTCTCCTTACCTTTTGACTACTTGCAAACTGTCAACTAAGAGATCAATGAGTTAACACTTATTATTTGTCTCTCTTTTGCAGATGTCAAGCGAGAGCGTTTTTATTGGTTCCCAACAATCCATGGATGATGAAAGCCAGCCAGTCAGTCGTAGCCCACCAACTACGGTTAGTGCCAGAACCCATTCCAAAGTCAAAGTTTTGAACCCGTATGAAGCCCAAATTGCGTTGAAAACAGTCCCTGAAGCATCCACTGCTATATCAATTGAACCCTTAACCCTCAATTGGACCACCTCCGAGGAAGTTGAGGAGGTTCAACCCTTGAACACCTTTAATGATACCCAGAACATGGAGGTTGATTCACCTGTCCCCCATTCAGATGAGAATCACGATAGCGAAGCTACCAAAACCAATCCACCCTTGATTGAAGCCGTTCTAACCCAATTGTCTTGTGAGAACACCAGCACATCCTTGAATCTTGTAAAGCCACAGAACCTATTAGACATATGTACCCCAGGATGTAGGCTTGTAGTTCCCAGCTTCGAGGAAAGATGTCACAGATTCGACAATTTCGAACTAGATCAAGCCATACCAAATGTCATTCTCTCAGTTTAGCTCAGTTCTTCAGGCTTGGGTTATCTTTACCCATGCATCCCTTCATTGTAGAAATCCTTGACTTTTATCAGCTAGCTCCACTACAGCTCACCCCAAACTCCTACCGCATGGCCGTTTGTATGTTCATCTTGTATGACTCCACCTTTGATGTTAAACTGACTGCACGAGAGCTGGGTTTCTTTTACCAGCTTAAAGATACGGGGAAAACCACGGGCTTCTATTACCTCACCACCTGGAACATACACCAAGGTAGGTGCATCAAAGGTAACAAGAAGGGGATGTCCGGGTGGCACAATTAGTTTTTATACTGTTACGATTGTCCGGTATATATGAAGGATTTCAATACCAATCCAAACATGTACGAACAGACCCCGTTGAAAGGGACAAAACTTAGACAAGCCAAAAGGATCCTTGAACTGTGTGCGGGGCTGGGGGATGGTTCCAGCCTACTTACACGTGAAAAGTTAATTAAGTTGGGGTTCACCCGTGAGGGTACCCCTGAAATCCAAGTTGATGTCGAGAACCCTGAAGAGGGAACCCCAGTAAACCGAGGTTAACATACACCCCCTCTCCCTCATGCTTTTGTTTAAACCTGCTTTCATTTATGCATACACATATCTTGTTTAACTGTTGGTTGCATCTTTATTACATGTTCACTGATTTTCTTGATTATATCATAAGTTGACTGCCCCTTCATGCTTTTGTGCAAATATGTCATTTTCCGTGCCTTCATTCATCAAGAAATCAGCCCGTCCAACAGATCGCAAGGCCAACCAGGAGATGGAAGCCCCCGTTCCTACGCCTGCGAAGATGGCTGGGGCTTCAGAAAGCGTTGATAGGTCTACCTCGTCCAGAAAGAGAGATTTTCAGCAAACCCCGGGAGCTTCCCATGCCACGGGTTCGATTAGTCAAAAGAAGTTAAAACAAATGACCCTGAAGAGCCCACAGAGCTCCGTCTATGTCACTTCTAAGAGAAAATTCCTTGAGTCCATGAATGACAACGTCTCCGACAACTCTGTCTCTGAATGGGACAAAATGTATCTGGATGAAGCTGCCCCGGTCGTCACCAACACAAGCTCTCAATGCTTATTTTTCTTTCTTAAGTATGGAGACCAGATTGTAGAAGCAACTCGTGGGGATTCCAAAGCTCGTGAGGAGGTTGTCAGGTTGAGAGTTGAAGCCCAGACTTGGAAGAAAGAAAGGAAGAAGCTGCTGGAATCCAACAAGAAGTTGTTTGCCAGAGAGACTGCCTTGATCAAGCGTAACAAGTTGCTAGCGGACTGTGAAAAACATGAACTGAATGTTTTGAAGCTTGAGAAGCAGCTGGAGGAAGTAAAGGCCGCCCATTCCAAAGAATTGAAAGAGCTGAAAGCTCGCATGAAGGCTCTCAAGGCTTCTGTTGTTGCTCCTCCACCTGAGAACCCTGATGAAGATCCCTACGAGATAGGTTATGCCACTGGGATCAAAGACTACATGACTTTTATATATGAGGTCTTCCCGAACTTGGAGTGGCGTTACTAGGCCCGGATCCTGTGGATGCTGTTAGGCGGATCAAGAAGGAAAAAGCTGTTGTTGCGAACAAGGAGAAAGCTATTGATCCTAGCTAACGAAATGGACGTATCCATGAAGGAGGCTGCTATAACTGAAGCGATTGGAGCTATCGAGGTTGAAGCTCGGGTGAATGAAACCACCCTTGAGTTCCCTCAAGATGAAGCCCGTCCTGAGATTCCTCTGACTACCTGGCAGCAGCTGAAGTCCCTTCTGGTGAGACCGAACCTGGCGTTCCCCCAACCAAATCAACTCAGTAACTATGTTATTGTTTCAAGTTTATTTTGAATGAACCATTATGCCCTCGAATGGGCAAGTTTATTTCTTTATGCTTTCTGAACACTTATTTCGTCCATCGTGCCACAACCTTTCTTTGATGAGGGTGCGGGCACCTTCGAATGCTTCGCCAGTTGTTTCCATAACTTTGGTTTTGCTTCCTTTCGGTTTAAGTATATCATGAATCTGTTCTGATATCCCCATATACACTTGATATCCTGCCTTCTCTTGCATGTATTACTCTTAAACATAATATGTTCGATCACTTAGAATAGATGAACAAAACACACCTAGTTCATATGATATTCCTTACGTGCATCTACATAGAAAGTTATAACCCTTTTGTGCATGTTATATATACGAGTGACACTATGAGTACCGTAAGGCAGGACCGACTTACACATAAAAAGTTCAAACTGTCCACATAGATGATTACAGCTAGCAAGTAGGTCGAGCAGGATAATGCTCATGCAATATTTAAACCACTAAGTACAATTTAACTCGCAAGCCATTGTAAACCTTAAGGTCCAGTTAGGAACATGTTCATATTCAGGGGTGGTTTGAATAAGTAAAAATAAGACTAAGTCATTATTTGTTCCATATAGCCAGTGAGCGCACCTACTCTATTTTCAAGCATAAAGTAGGGAGTGTAATTGTGCTCCAGTGAACATAATTAGTTGCTAATAACTGTTATGATTTATCTTTTTACGGGTACGAGTGTAGGTGCATCTATCTCTTGAGGGTTTACACGGGTAGAGTAGATGGGAGTTGTATGACACTTAAGCCATGTAATGTACCTCATGAAGTGGGAGTTGTATATCACTTAAGCTATGTAACGTACCCCACGGGAAGAGGTTCCACCACCTAGAGAGGATTCACGTGGACCTGGCCACATGACCTATAGAGGATTCACGTGGGGAGAGTGAATGGGAATTGTATGGAACTTAAGCCATGTAACGTACCCCATTAGGTGGGAGTTGTATAACACTTAAGCTATGTAACGTACCCCAAAGGAAGAGGTTCCACCACATAGAGAGGATTCACGTGGACCTGGCCACACTACCTATAGAGGATTCACGTGGGCAGAGTGAATGGGAGTTGTATGGCACTTAAGCCATGTAACGTACCCCATTAGGTGGGAGTTTTATAGCACTTAAGCTATATAACGTACCCCACAAGAAGAGGTTCCACCACCTAGAGAGCATTCACGTGGACCTGGTGATAGAGTATATATTTATATATATTTTATATGATTTTATTCCTCATATTTATTATATTTTGCATTTAATTGGATTTTTATTTAATAAATTTTAATGTTTTATTGTAGGAAGTAAGGAAATCCTAAACTTGGAAGGATTGGAGAATAAAGAGTTTAATTTGGAGATTTATTAGAAGGAAATTCGGATTTGTTGGGCTGCCTGCACATAATTCATTGTTTGGGTCATATCTTGAGATCTAGAAGTCAGAATTGGACGATTTAACAGCCCACGCGAAGATAATGGAAATATCTTTTATTCTAAAGTGGTCCAATTATCAAATTAATTCAGGAACGGCCCAGATTTACTGAAGAAAAGTCAGCTACGAATTTTCCTTGTAAAACAGAATCAGTTTAGGAAACGTACTTGTACTTTCCTCAAGGCATTAAAATATTTGAGAATATGTATATAAACATCAGATCTGAGAGAGGGAGATAGATGGATAGATATACATAGATACATAGATACATACTAACATAGAGAGATTTGTACTTTTCTTCTTGGAGAAAGATTAAAGGTTTTTTTATTCTCTGTTCTTAATATTGTCATGTGTTCTTATTATATTATGTGTTTTGTTAGTTTAATTATGAGTGAGTAGTTATTTAATCTAGGGTTAAGTTGAACCCTAGTTATGATTGATGTATGATTTTCCATAACCCCCAATTCAGTTATGTTGTATGCTCTTGCTTATTGAGTTGTGCTTAATTAACAATAACATGTCAGACGTGATTATGCGTATTGTTTGAACCTAATATCTATTTATCATCGAAAGTTGGACTTAGATGGTTGTGATTTATCCAATAAGGACATGAACTTCTCCATGAAAATAGGTAGAACGGATTGTTAGGAAGTTAGGATGCCGTGTTTAATGTCTCTAAATTGCATGATACCATGAAAATAGGCTTGAGTGTATTTTAGAGAAGCCATTAATACTCGAGAGAGGTTATTGGTATTTTATAGGGCGTGTCTTTCCTCTTGAGTAGTGTATGATTAATTGGGGTGGAAAATCATAATTGCATCGATTCATGCTAGTGGGGATACTTAATTCTAGATGTTTTAGTTAATTGATAATACAATACAATTTGCTTTAGTATAATATTTAGATTAATAATCTCTCAACAATTTATTGTGTTACTTGCTTAGTTGAATTGAATCAAGAATAACTAGTGATTGATACGTTTGTCTCTGTGGGATCGACTCTGACTTACCCTACTACATAATTAGAAGGATTTGTTAGATATTATTATTTGATAGGCACGCGACAGCCTTGTCAAATTTTTGGCGTCGCTGCCGGGGACAAAGCGGTATTAGATTAGTTAATTTCTGAGTTTGTTTAGCTAAGTCTTTTAGTTGTGTTGCTTCGGCTATTATTCCCTTGTTATTTGATCTCTGTTTCTAGTTTCCTTGTTGCATACACACACGAAGTTCAGGTACAGAAAATTTGATTGCTTTTGATCCTGAAATTGAAGCTACAGCAAGAAGACAAGCAGGACTACGAAGGAAAAATAAAGACAAGGAAGTTATGGGTGAGACAGCAGCAAAAGCTCTTAGGGAGCATGGTATGCCAGACGCTACAGACGTACTCTCCAGTATTGTCAGACCAACAATCACGGCTACCCACTTTGAACTCAAACCACAATTCATCCAATTCGTCTCCAATGATTCTTTCGCAGGATTGTCCACTGAAAATCCTGTTGATCATCTTGAGAGTTTTCTGGAAAAGTGTGATACTATAAGGCTGACCAATGTTAGTGATGATGCTATTAAGCTGCGCTTATTTCCTTTTTCTCTCCGAGATGCAGCAAAAGATTGGTTGAAGGATGAAGGACCAAACACATTCACTACTTGGGATAGTCTAGCAAAGGCGTTTCTACTTAAATTCTTTAGTCAAAAGAAAACTTCAAAGCTCAGGAATGAAATATCTAACTTTCGTCAAGATGATGACGAGTCACTTCATGATGCTTGGAGAAAATTCAAACAACTTCAGAGACAATGCCCTCACCATGGAATTCCTGACTGGTTGTTGATCCAAACATTCTACAATGGGTTAACACAAGAGTTTCGAAACTTTGTTGATGCTTCTTCTGGTGGATCTATTATGAAAAAGAGTACGGAGGATGCGAAAACTTTGTTAGACGAGATTGCGTCTAATGATAATTATCCTTATAGTGACAGAAATCATCCTAAGAAGGGTGGTAAGTATGATGTTGATGCTCTAACCATGTTGAATACTACTATGCAGGCAATGGTTAAGAAGATTGAGCAATTGGATTCTAGAACTTCATCTAAAGTTCCCTCATATGAAATATGTGGGGTAGTTGGACACACTCAACATGCTTGTCAATACAATCCCTCTAGAACAACAATGGAACAAGCAAATGCCCTCTACAACCAAAATCAAAGGCCACAATATAATCCTTACTCCAACACATACAATCCAGGTTGGAGAGATCATCCTAATTTCTCCTACAGAAATAACCAGGCTCAAGCTCAACCTCCACAAAATAATTTTTCTCAGCCGCCAGGTTTTCAACCATCTCAGCCACAAAAATCTAACTTGGAGAATCTTTTGGAAGGATTTATCTCTACACAGGCAAAGAAGAATGATTACTTTGAATCAAGTATCAATGAGATAAAGGCTCATAACAAGTTAATGGAGAATTCAATCACTCAAATTTCTCAACAGTTGAGCCAACTTAACAAGTCTTCAGGCCAACTTCCTGGCCAAACTGAACAACCACATAAAGCCCACGTGAATTCTATAACTTTAAGCAGTGGTAAGGAATTGCAAGGGTCGGAGATGAAGATGAGTAGTGATAATTTGATTGTTGAAGAAGATAGGGAGAAAACTCAATCTAAAAATGTGATTGTGCAAGAAACGATTGAAGAAAAGAAGAAGGAACCCATAGTTTCTCCTGTCAGACCTTACGTACCACCTGTTCCGTTTCCTCAAAGATTAGTGCAAGCTAGGCTTGGAGAGAAGTTTATGAAGTTTATGGATATCTTGAAAAGGTTAGAGCTTAATATTCCTTTCTTAGATGTTATCAAAGAGATGCCTTCTTATGGGAAGTTTCTTAGGGAATTATTGTCAAATAAAAGAAAGATTGAAGAAAGTTCTACTATCTCATTAACAGCAGAGTGCAGTGCTCTCTTGCAGAATAGTCTTCCTAAAAAGCTAATTGATCCAGGTAGCTATTCTATTCCTGTGAAACTTGGGAATTTTGAAATCAAAAGAGTTCTATGTGATCTTGGGGCAAGTGTAAGTCTGATGCCCTTATCAATCTACAATAAGCTTCAGATGGGTGAACTCAAACCCACACGTATAACTCTACAATTAGCAGATAGAAGTGTAAAAGTTCCACTTGGAATACTTGAAGATGTTCCTGTCAAGGTAGGAAAGTTTTTTATTCCATGTGATTTTGTTGTCATGGAGATGGAGGAAGATGCACAAAATTCTATTATTCTCGGGAGACCTTTCTTAGCTACAGCTGGTGCAAAAGTTGATATGATGCATGGAAAAATTTCTTTTGAAGTTGGAGTTGAGAAATTGGAATTTAAATTTTCCAACTCTTTGCTTAGCCCTTCTCTGAAGAAGAGTGATCTTGAAAAAAGTAATGAATTTGTTCTTATGGTTAAGACCTTGGGTGAAGATCAAGATATGAAGGCTGATATTTTTCTCTCTAAACCTCCTGCAATTATGGTGAGAGATTTACATGTCATTAATTATGTTGATTTTAAGCCTTCAACAATGAAATCGATTGGTGAAATTCAGTTTGGTGGATTATCTGTTGAAGATCCTGATGCTCATATTGAAAGCTTTTTGAATATTTGTGATACTATCAAGTGTGATGGAGTTTCTGATGAGGCCATTCGACTTCGATTATTCCCTTTATCTTTAAGGGATGGAGCTAAAAATTGGTTATTTTCGTTACCCTCAAATTCCATTACTACTTGGGAAGACTTACTTATTAAATTTCTTTTTAAGTTTGTCTCACGAGCTGAAACGACAAGGATAATTGTTGCACTCTTAAAGTTTGATCGAGATAGAAGAATAGTATTGTTGGATAAAGCCATGGATGAAAGTTATAAGTTTTTGGGAGAGATCATAAGAAAATATGTTGAGAAAGTAGATGCTCCACTTTCGATCCATTCACCAGGTTGATTGACAAGAAGGTCGAGCTAAAGACCTTAAAAAAGCGCTTCTTGGGAGGCAACCCAAGATTTTGGAGGAGGAACACTCTCCCACATTTTCCAACCGGGACTTCATGCACTAGGGGAGTATTTATAACCTTTCTTTGTATAATTTTTCACTCTTATTCTTTTTGTATTTCTTTTAGGATCTTGTTAGTTTTGCATATTTATATATATTATTCATTGGGGACAATGAACCGCTTAAGTGTGGGGACGTGTTCTTAATAATAATATATTTAAAAAAAAACAAAAAAATATATATTATAAAAATCCAAAAAAAAAATTAAAAAATTAAAAATTTTTTGTATATAATTGCCTAGTCTCAAAAGCATGTTAGCATGGATAAGTACACATTGTGTAGATTAATTTCGCATGATTAATTCTGAGTGTCACATTCATGATAAATCATTTGATGCTTGATAATTCCTTGTGTGTACTTGCGAAAGTTTGAAAACTTGAGATGCTTCTTGGTCAATTTTACTGAGTTAAGCATGCTTTCACCTTGTGAGGATTTGAGCCTAATTTATGATTGATTCATTTTTTATCAATCCATTTTTTTGTTGTGTGTTGTTCATCATGATTCATGTTGCTCTAGAACTTATTTTAAACCGTTTTGAGACTACATGATATGTGTATGCATGAATATGATAAAGGCACTAGGATTAACCTCATTTACCCAAAACAGTACCCATATAAAAAATAATCCTTAGTGAACCCCTTGAGCTTATACCCGTTTCTTTCGTATATCACCAATCTAAAATTTTTTGAGCCTACTTATTTATTCTTGTCGTGATTTACTGGTAGAGCATATTGATTCAATTCATGGGTTGGTGAATATTTAGTGTGGGGATTTTTTTTTGGTTAAAGTGTTATATTTTGGTGGGATACAATATGGTATGAAAATTGCAAACAAGTATCAAGTACTCCTTTGAGATCAATGGATGGCAAGTGCAATGTCATATTAAAGGGACGATCCATGTGTGCTGGTATTAAGTACATTCTTGGTGACTTTTCACTGCCCTTGGTTACTGGAGAATGACTTGACTTTTGAAAAAAAAAAAGTTATGAGCAAGAGGAAGATAAAGTAGAGTTGTGTTCATTTGATTGATACAATGTGAAAGTGGGAAAGTACATGGGGTATATGTGCTTTGAAGTTTAATGCTTGTGAAAGCTTGATCAACTTTTACATGATCTAAGTTTCATGTTGGGTGCTTTAATTAAAAGTGAACATTATTCTCTATCAGTTATCAAGTTTAGCCACTTGTTAGCCTGTTTCTTTGATATCCTACCCCATACCTAAGCCCCGTTACAACCTTTAACAAAGACCTTTTGATTCATGTATGCATATAAACGAGGTGGTGGAGATTTGGTGGACAACCAAGCATATGGTAGCACATGAGTACATTGATTGAACTTGAGCGATACACTTATACCCATACACTTGTATGAAGTGAGAGCAATGTGAGATATTTATCTATAGCATGCTTACTTGTTGAATGCGATTTTGATGTCTATCTCATGATATTTTTGTCTATCTAGACATTGTGTGCATACTTGGATTATTTTGTGTTAAAGATGCTTAAAGTGAGAGTACTTGTACTTTCAGACACTTTCAGGTTGTTATGTGATTGATATTTACAATGTGTGGAGTACATGACATGTTGTATGTTTGAGAGACTTGGTGGTTGAAAATATTTGATTTTGTGGGTATATCTTCTATAAACCCTCACGAGACAAAACTCGTCCTACTAGGGCTGCCTAGGGGTTTAACGGCTTGTTGCATATGCTCAATGCAATCGTGTCATCTACGAAAGTGGTGGTCCTGTTAGTTAGTATTATTTTTATTTCTTTATTTGCCCGAGGACGTGCAAAATACTAAGTGTGGGGATGTTTGATAGAGTATATATTTATATATATTTTATATGATTTTATTCCTCATATTTATTATATTTTGCATTTAATTGGATTTTTATTTAATAAATTTTAATGTTTTATTGTAGGAAGTAAGGAAATCCTAAACTTGGAAGGATTGGAGAATAAAGAGTTTAATTTGGAGACTTATTAGAAGGAAATTCGGATTTGTTGGGCTGCCTGCACATAATTCATTGTTTGGGTCATATCTTGAGATCTAGAAGTCAGAATTGGACGATTTAACAGCCCACGCGAAGATAATGGAAATATCTTTTATTCTAAAGTGGTCCAATTATCAAATTACTTCAGGAACGGCCCAGATTTACTGAAGAAAAGTCAGCTACGAATTTTCCTTGTAAAACAGAATCAGTTTAGGAAACGTACTTGTACTTTCCTCAAGGCATTAAAATATTTGAGAATATGTATATAAACATCAGATCTGAGAGAGGGAGATAGATGGATAGATATACATAGATACATAGATACATACTAACATAGAGAGATTTGTACTTTTCTTCTTGGAGAAAGATTAAAGGTTTTTTATTCTCTGTTCTTAATATTGTCATGTGTTCTTATTATATTATGTGTTTTGTTAGTTTAATTATGAGTGAGTAGTTATTTAATCTAGGGTTAAGTTGAACCCTAGTTATGATTGATGTATGATTTTCCATAACCCCCAATTCAGTTATGTTGTATGCTCTTGCTTATTGAGTTGTGCTTAATTAACAATAACATGTCAGACGTGATTATGCGTATTGTTTGAACCTAATATCTATTTATCATCGAAAGTTGGACTTAGATGGTTGTGATTTATCCAATAAGGACATGAACTTCTCCATGAAAATAGGTAGAACGGATTGTTAGGAAGTTAGGATGCTGTGTTTAATGTCTCTAAATTGCATGATACCATGAAAATAGGCTTGAGTGTATTTTAGAGAAGCCATTAATACTCGAGAGAGGTTATTGGTATTTTATAGGGCGTGTCTTTCCTCTTGAGTAGTGTATGATTAATTGGGGTGGAAAATCATAATTGCATCGATTCATGCTAGTGGGGATACTTAATTCTAGATGTTTTAGTTAATTGATAATACAATACAATTTGCTTTAGTATAATATTTAGATTAATAATCTCTCAACAATTTATTGTGTTACTTGCTTAGTTGAATTGAATCAAGAATAACTAGTGATTGATACGTTTGTCTCTGTGGGATCGACTCTGACTTACCCTACTACATAATTAGAAGGATTTGTTAGATATTATTATTTGATAGGCACGCGACAGCCTTGTCACCTGGCCACACTACCTATAGAAGATTCACGTGGGCAGAGTGAATGGGAGTTGTATGGCACTTAAGCCATGTAACGTACCCCATTAGGTGGGAGTTGTATAACACTTAAGCTATGTAACGTACCCCACAGGAAGAGGTTCCCCCACCTAGAGAGGATTCACGTGGACCTGGCCACACTACCTATAGAGGATTCATATGGGCAGAGTGAATGAGAGTTGTATGGCACTTAAGCCATGTAACGTACCCCATTAGGTGGGAGTTGTATAACACTTAAGCTATGTAACGTACCCCACAGGAAGAGGTTCCACCACCTAGAGAGGATTCACGTGGACCTGGCCACACTACCTATAGAGGATTCACGTGGGCAGAGTGAATGGGAGTTGTATGACACTTAAGTCATGTAACGTACCCCATTAGGTGGGAGTTGTATAGCACTTAAGCTATGTAACGTACTGCATAAGAAGAGGTTCCACCACCTAGAGAGGATTCACGTGGACCTAGCCACACTACCTAATGAGGGTTCGTGTGGGTCGAAATATGATTTGTTTTATTATATGTTTTAAGTCGGAGTGTGCACAATTCACCCATGGTAGGTATGCAATATTCAAGATCCTGAGTTTGCTTTAAAATATCGTGATTTTCAAGTTACCATTCCGGGATACATATGTGTATACTCACTACCCCCCAAGTTCTTTGGTATAAAGCTATTTAGAGTAAAGAACTAGGTTCGAGCGAGCGTACCTCCCATTATGAAGAGCAATCAAGGCATATAAATCGTATAGCAGCAAATGACAGTGGATAATCGTATATAACAAATGTATAATACGTAATTAAAACATAAACTACTTAATTCAATTCAGCTTGGCATAAATCAATAATTTAATGGGGGGTGTACATGCACTACCCCCCCAGTGACCTACTAGAGCAAGAGAAGACCTCAGATAACCGTAGGAATCCTAAAGTGGGGTAGTTACAACTAATAAACTCCCTTTATTAAATTTGAACCTGAAAGAGGTTTACGAAAAATGTTACCTGGACGGATTCTCCATGCTCATTCCTTTCTTTTGGCCTTGGTCATGCTTTAGCCACTATTTATTTTAGTCTCATGTGCAACAAATTCTGCCATGTGCCCATCCCTGATCAGGCCTTCCACATAGTTTCTCAACTGACGGCATACACGTGTTTCATGTCCGTTTCCATCATGGAATGCACAATATGAGGTAGCATATTTCCCCCATAGGGGGAGAATTTGTGTAGGTTTCGTAATGAGGCCACGTTTGCTGCCTTCCTCAAACACATGTTCCAAAGAAGCTGTTAATGGAGTATAGCTTCCATATTTGACAGGGCTTCTATTTAACGAACGTCGCCTGCCCCCTCGGTCTCTCTTAAGCAAGGTCTTTTTCCTCCATTCCTTTATCTTGTGGGGTTCACTTTATGTGTATGGGCGACTAAACTCTCTAACTCTGCTCCGCAGAAACTCTTCTGAGGGGTCTGTTCCTGACCGGACCCCTTTGAGCAACAGGGTCCTTAACACCACGTCTAGTGTTCGCCTTATTCTTGCCTCTTTTCTAGCAAAACGATGGTAATAACTCCCCAATGTTTCCTCGCGCCTTTTTCTGTATTTTTCCAGAGAAACCACAAATAACGTAAACCATCTTAGTGTTTGATACTGTGCTACAAGCAACTCTTTCATATGCTCCCACGACTTTATGGAATCTGTTTGAAGATGCTTGAACCACTGGTATGCACTTCCAGCGAGGGTTGCTTCCAACATCCTACAACGCGCAAGCTTTTCCACCCGAAGTAACCTCATTTCTATGTCGAAGTTGTGTAGATACTCCTCTGGGTCGGCGTCACCATAATATTTGGGGTAATCTCGCATTTCATCCAACTGGGGTATCATCAAATCCTTTATATCTTTGGTGAATGGAGACATGGGCATCGACTGTGAACGTGACTATATTTTCCGGAGCCCAGCTTTTCAGAGTTGTAGCTGGGTTTCTTATGGTTAGCTGTTCCGTTGTTCCACCGGAAGGGGAATATTCCGGTTTACTGTCTCGCAAAGTCCTCTCCCAGCTGCTCGTAGGCCTAGATACGCGGGGAAGGCCATGGTTCTGATTCGTTATAGAGAGGGGACATGTTTCCGAGCCAATGTGTGTCTATTGAAGGTTATCGATCCCTCCATGTCCGTACATTTCTGACTGAGCCTCCGTGTAATGATTCCATGGGCTCTCTATGATAATGATCTCCTTATGCATTCTATGGTCTTTCAATTGCATGCCTTTTTTCTGAGAGGGGGTTTCAGTGATGCCTTGAGATTTTGTATCTTTCCCCCAATTAGGGGTTCCACTGATAACCACGTTCTCCATATTTTCCCTGGCAAAAAGGGAAGATGATATCCTTGTTTTCCGCGTAGGCGGGTCTGGCATTACCAAGGATCTCCGAATTGCTAGATCACCGAGGCCTAAGTGGGGCTCGTCATTGAGCTTTGCCCTCTTGTGGGCATAGAGAAGCTCATCGACCGTACGCCTGCCGCTGTCTGTGGATCGCTCCTCCCACACTTCGTCTTCCATTTCTCCATCTGAAAACATATCTTTTGGGGAGCTCTTCCCCACACTCTTTTCCGGGTAGCCAACATGAAGGTGTTCCGGGACATATTCTTCTTCCCACCAATGATTGTCTGAGAGGCCATGTTCTTCCTCCCATTCCTTAGCACTTCCTGAATTTCTTTCTAGAGTTCTGATTTCTCTTTGCAAACGCTGGATTTGATTAATGATTTCTTCCTGTGAGACTTCCTCATCGAGACGGTTTTCGCGGTTTATGTCATTATTCAAAGTGCGGTTATCGCCTGAATTTTCTGTCATCTTTTCTCTCAAAAGATTTAGAAGGGTTAAGCCTATCCTTCTAGCACCAATTATGTTGTGAGAGTAATTTGGTACAACAAAAATTCGAAGGTTTGCTGGAATAAAGGAACAAGAGCGTAGAAATAGGCACAAGAACATGTACGAACGCTGCTGCTAGGGGGTTCAACTGTCTAGAACCGAGAATGATTTGTATTTATCTCGTCCCAGGTGATAGAGATGGACTTAGAATCGACTCCTTGAAGATAGAGACGTGCTCCTTAAGTTTAGGAGGCTGTAGTTGAGTAGGACACTACCTCTAGGGTGTTCTGGCGATACCCCGCCAGACATAGACAGACACATCCTGGACAGTAGGCTTGTAGACGGGGTTCACCTGTGAAGCTACCCCGAGGGTTGAACCCTCTAATAACTCATAACCTGATCATACTTCCCTTGTTGATATCTTCATTAGGTCCATTTGACCACCTTTGACCAAATCAAAATGGGCTCATAGTGTTTAATGGGCTATAAATCAAGCCCACACAGATTTATGGCACAACAGCTATCATAAGCTAACTCAACCGGGCATCCCAAGGTAGTTGGCGCAGCAACTTAATTGAAAAGGGTCCTGGGATCCTCATGGAACATCATATTTGCAGAAGTTGATGTGTCAACTTAGTTGGAACATATCCTCAAATAACTGTAAGTGAGTCAATCTTGATTGGGGCACTTTTAGTGGAGCACACTTAGAAAGGTCTAGGATGCGACAACTGGTTAGGAAGAGCAACGATCAGAACTTCAACTTTTTTCTAAAGATGAACTTTTGTTGGTGCACCTACAAAGAGTAAAGCATGATATCTAATTATTCTTCAAGTACTTCCTTCGCATGATCTTTCCACATTGACAATTCTTGACACATCTAACATCCTAGATGTTGATCGACTTGCTTGCCACTTGTAACCACGAGTTTTGGTAATTAGCTGGAGAGCCAATGCAGTTGAAGCCACTTGAGAAGAAGGTGTGTCCATACTGATTTTGGATGATGACTCCAAAATTTTCATGTTCTCTCCTGCATATGAATTCCTGCGAAATTCCAATCAACAGTAATATAAAAACTAAATTTACCTGGAGAGCATGTCCTTAGAGAAGTTGGCGCGCCAACTTGGGGTTAGGGGGTAGACTTGACAATTTTGGCGAGGCAACTTATTAGAACACATCCTAGCTTAGATTCTGATAACTCCTCCGTTGGCGCGCCTGGAGGGGACTTGGCGCACCTACTTGTAGTGGCAACTCCATCCACCTTAATACCTCCAAAAGTCTGAGCCATGACAAGAAATGATGAAAACATTAGTTTTTACTTGTAAATTAACCTAATGAGGCGTAGCGCTCCAACTTGTAGTAGAAGATAGTCACTGCAACTTCAACCTCTTCGCATCTTGAGAATCTGTGGTCTTTTTCCATACATCTTTCTTCTTTGTTGGAGCGTTTGGTGAGGAGTTGGCA
Organism: Heracleum sosnowskyi; assembly: GCA_030848705.1. NCBI lineage: Eukaryota > Viridiplantae > Streptophyta > Magnoliopsida > Apiales > Apiaceae > Heracleum > Heracleum sosnowskyi. Next base: position 147,354,147 of record CM061236.1, on the reverse strand, counting down.
CACCAACTTGTAGCTGAGGGTTGCATCTAAGCTTTCATTCCTTACATACTCTAAAATCATGATTTTGTTTCTTTTCCTAGCCACTTCCCTAGTTGTCGTGCCAATTAATAGGGAACGGTTGCAGCTGAGGCCTCCACCTCCCATGTACATTTTTTATTCTTAAAGCTTTCTTCCTACAAAAAAAAAATTTAACAACAAAAACCATTAATAAAATGTTAGGTAGTTGTTCACCTGTTATGCAACCGGGAGTGACCTTGTTGGCGCGCCAACTTTGTAAGAGACGGTTGTAGTTGTTATGTCGACCTCAAAGAAGCATCCAAAAACTTCAGGACTTTCCAACTTTATAGTTGTCTTCCTCCTTCCTTTTTTTAGGATCTCACATGGTTCATATCACCACCAGAAAACCTTGCTGCTAACTTGAAGTCATGTCCAACACCTTGTTGCTGGCCTAAAAACATACCCAATACCTTACTACTGGATAGATTTCTGCTTGATGCTTCATATGATTTTTTAAAATAATTCTTAATTTCTTTTTATCATCTTAGTCATCAACACACAATGAAAATATCAATTTTATTTTAACAGTGAATATTAAAGTATTTATGATCTTTAAATTATTAAAATATTCATAATATTTTATTTTAAAAAATTGAAATACATCAAAATTTATTAGAATAGTAATAGTTTCAAATATAAATAAAATAAAAATTGTATACACTTATCTACTTTTTATTTTTTATTATATATATATATTTATTTATTTATATATATCAACAAAAATATAAATTAAGTATTTACCAAATATACTATCTTTTTTTATTATATTTGCAATTTTATGATACTTTGAAAGTCTTTGCATTTAAAATTTAAGGGGTGAAACTTGTAAGCCTAATAAAATTTTTATAGAGCCAAATTCGAGCAGCTGTGGGGATAAAGCTTTTAAGCCTAATAAAATTTAAATATTTTACAAGTCACATATGCACAGTCATATATAGGGACAAAACTATATTTGGGCTCACCTGAACTTAAGCCCATGATAATTTTTGGAAAAAAAATGAGTACTTATCTATACTATTATATTAAAAATTTCTTTTTCTGAATAAAAATATAGCATTTAAACTTTTATTTAGAAAAAGAAAATTTAAAAATTAATTAGTGGAAGTCACTTTTTTCGCATCTTAAAAGTACGTGCAGAAAGTCAAAGCGATTTTTATTTTGGGACGGAGGGAGTATAATGTAGGTGGTTAAGAATGGAATGAGCTAAATATTCAACTATTTTACACTTTAAATCTCATTCAATTCCTTTTTATTCCAATCACCCCAACCAAAAATAATATTAGAATCCTTCATGCGGCTATTATTTAATTTCTTTTTCTCAGAATTAGTATCAGTATGAGCAGCTTCACTTTCGGGCTCAGTGCCAGATCCAACAAAATTCTAGAGATTTTGAGGCAACAACAAGTCTTCTTCATCTTGATCTTCCATAACCCATCATTTTGTCGAAAGTTGAGAAAGTGTAACTCCCGTTCCTGCCAGTTTTTAGTGATAAATACTAATTTTGTAATGAAGAAGAATAACACCCGATTGAATCGCAACCTATAGCTCTGGTACCAGATTAATAAATCGATAAATTCAAAAGAGGAAACTTTTCATGAAAATCAATCTTACGTAATGCTGGCCCTAAAGGCTTAAAATGTGATTGTTTGGGCCTTGGGCGGGTAGTGTTCGAAATAATTTGTTAAAAGTTTTTCATGCAATTTGTATCATATATATACATTTTGCACATACATTACTTTATAAAATAAATAAAAATGGGAGCAAATTTGTAATTTTTTATATTTAAAAGAGGGAAAATAAATTCTTTGGTCCTTAAACTATATGTTATTTTTTGTTTAGGTTCTTGAATTATAAGAAAATATATTACGGTACCCAAACTTTTACAATTTCTGATTGACATCCTTGTGTCCAATTTTGACTAACAGAAGTTAGTCAACGCTGACGTGGTAATTATGTGAAAATAGAAAATTCACGGAATGAAGTGAATTTTTGATATGTTAATCTACGACTGATTACAAGAATGGATAAGGGTGGTGAAAATTTTCGATTTCGAGTTCACTAACATATGGAAATATGCAGATTTTAGTAAGTTTTTTTCGTGTTCTTGAAATTAAAGTGCAAATTTTTGTATGTTAGTGAAGTCCAAATCGAAAGCTTTCACCACCCGTATTCTTGTAATCACTCCTAGATTAACATATCAAAATTTCACGTCATTCCATTAATTTTCGATTTTCACGTAATTGTCACGTCAGCATTGACCAACGCCCGTTAGTCAAAATTTGGACCGAAGGATGTTAGTCAGAAATTGTAAAAGTTTAGATACCTTAATTTGTTTTTCTATAGTTCTGGAATCTAAACCAAAAACAGCATATAGTTTAAGGACTAAAGAATTTATTTTCCCTTTAAAAGAAGCCAAAATAAACACCGTTGGATTTGACTAGTTATTACCGAAGAGCAGTGTTCTAAAAGTCGGCAATTAATCGGGATTAATCGCCGATTAATCGCTAAACGGCGGCCCACCGAACTGATTAAACGAAAATCGGTCAATTATATTGATGTCAGATGTTGCCAGGTTGTGTAGTCCACATCAGCAAATAGCCGTTAGTTGCGAGGTGTTTCAAAATGTGCCTTCAGTGTTTTTTTTGTTCAAGTATACAGCTAGAGACTGCTACCAAAGTTACCATTGAATTTTATACGTAGAGTTGCCCTTGAAAACTGTTGCAGTGATTGAACTTGTTAACTTATAGCAAATGTAGTACTATCTTATAAGTTGGTGGTGCATAATTTTCACTAGTTCTAGTTTCCAAGTGACTAAATTGTCCAGGAAGTAATATCTAGGGAAACAGTGTAATACATGCCCATTTTTGTTTGCAAGAGGCCAGAGTCCAAGGATTTTTACATTACGCAAGATTCCATCATTATAATTATGTTGGATTTATGTTTGTTTGTATTATTATTTCAAAGATTAATTTTTGAAAGGACAAGGACTACATTTTTATTGTCAGCTTCACAAAACAAGAAAATCAACCATTTGAAAATTTTAGTCAAAATACGGGGGTCATTTGTCAAATCTGAACAATATTTTTTGAAAAAGTAAAATTCTGAATGATTGATTAATCTGAATGATGAACAAATGATGTTATTTGTTAAATTAATATTTCTGAATTTCTGAATGATACAATTTAGATTCTTTTTAAACTTAATTGATCAAAATTTAATTAAATCACCGACTTAGAAATTATCATAATTAAAATATAATAAATTTTTAACTAATAAACTAGTATAAGTCTACACTATATTATTAAACTTGAAACATTTAAAGTATTGTAGTCGATAAGTACGATACCTTTAATAAAAAATTTAAATTTTTTGAAGGGGCTTATTATTTAAAATTTATAGTAAAGAATTATACTATTTTATAAGTTTATTCTAATTAAAACTTATATAAAAGTTTAGTTTTTTTTTGTAGGGTACAAGTATTTAGTTTAAATGCATCTTTAATGTTTACTTATTTTAATAGATATAATAATTTTTAAATCTATTCTACTTGAATAATTTATTACGTTAAAGGTAGAAACCTAAAGGTGTACTAAAATTAATTGTTAAGGCAGGCGGGCAAAATTATAGAAGGTAAAGATTAGTACATGGATGGTTCAGTTAGATTTTTGAGAGTCAACCGTCCAGATGATTTTGAAGTCGTGCAAATCAATAAAAATTTTATCCAAACAATCTGACCAACAAAATTAGTAACCATTCAGTCTGACTCATTCACCCATTAACAAATGCACCCTTACATACTACATACTACAAGTTGTCAGCCTCCACATCTTTGGAAGGAAGACAATTTGGGCAAGATATATGAATCTCAATTATTACATACCAACAAAATTCTCTGGACCCGTTTGGCAAAGGAAAAATAAGCTGATTTATGACTTATAAATTCGTAATAGTTTATGTAAGGTGTTTGACAACCCAATTTATAAACCAACTTATAATTTATATGTTATTAATAACAACATAAATTTTTCTTAACTTATTGACTTATTGCTTGATTTCTTTGTCTTTTAATACTTCATATTTTTACATTTATGTTTTTAAATGTTTTTTAAATTTAAAATGTATGTATCTAGCTCATTGTATTTAATAATTATTTTAAAAATGTAAATTAGCAAATTTGTCACCAAGTAAATTTATCCAAACATCTAAGAATTCATCCACTTATATGACAATTATTCATTTTAAGGTATAAGTCAACTTTTTTAAGATATCCCAAACATGCATGTACTATTCAAATAAATATCTCTTCTTTATTCATATTGTTCAACTCTTTTATTTTGCGCATTTTAATTTGTGAAAATTGTCACTTAGATTTTTCCTCCTTTTTCTTTATTTTAATTTATTATTAATTTAAGCTTAATTCTAATCTGTAGGTACCATAGTGAATACATGTATTCGTTAATGCTAAAGTTTGGAAGACTTATTTTTATTTATAAAACTCGAATATTTATCTAAGAACGGATAAAAAATATAATGATAAATGTTAAGTAATAAAGAAAGTGCTTAATTAACAGAAATAAAAGGCAATTGGAGCAGATAATAAAAGAATGGTGCAGCAACTCCAGAACATTATCTAGTGTTGGCTGCCGGGGTCCACAAGCAATAGAATCATTATCTAGTGTTGGCTGCCGGGGTCCGAGGTGTTGGTTAGATATTTCTGCTTATAGACTAATACTTGTCAATCAAATGGCTTAGCAGGTCCCTTCAATTTTTCTTGTCATAAAATCAAATCAAACATATTAAGTGTGTCTGGGATATCATCAAAAAATTGATTTATAACTTAAAATGAGTAAGTGTCATATAAGATAAGTTGATGAATTCTTATAAGTATACAACCTGAATTTCTGAGTATACAACCTGAATTTGGAAGTCGAGAATTTTATTTATTATAAATTAAAAAAAAAAAAAATTGACCGAGATTGTAAACAAAATCTCTCTATTATTTTGCAACCGAAAATGTTGAGTATGGAATTCGTATAATCGTGCCAAAAGTTAGACACACTGGTTTACTAATTCGCGTTTCGCAGCGGTTTTGCAATAATTTTTTCTCAATTTTTTAAATATATTTTTAGATAAAATTATCATTCTAACAAAAAAATAAGATTTAATTTGAATTTTCCATTTCGTCTTGGTCATTGTTTAATATTTTCCATTAATTTAATAAAATATGAAATATTAATATATTTATCACCATTTTTATTTTTCTCAAAATTCATATTTCAACTTCTAGTTTAAAATACATAATATAACATCAATATTAAATTCTAACATATAATATGTTATTCCTAATGAATCGCTCTCTCGTTAAATATGTTTCCTCAAAGTGACCATTTTTCTCGTCTTTACCAAATCTAAATAGATAACAAACTAATTTCCTAAATAAATTAAATCATTTGTTAATCAATTTTATTATATCATAAATTTTAATTTTAATATTTTTAAAAATTAAAATTTTTATTTTTTAAAATATAGGTACTCGAGAAAATAAATGAAAAAAATAAGACTTCTATATTTTAAATAAAAACTTGCATTTTCTGTAAATATTATTTTCTATATAAATTAAAAGGTAAATCTTAAAAAATATTTTTAGCATATATGTAAAACATATATTATAAATTAAACGTGGTTTTTTTTTACAAAAAAATATGAGAACATAATTTTTAATAGCTTTTTTAGGAAAATATTAAGATGATAATCTGATTTCAGGATAAATTTTATAAATTCAAGAAAAAAATATGTGAGGATATTAAGATGAAAACTTTGAGTTTAAGAGAATATCAACATGATAATTTAACTTGAAGATAAATTTTAGGAGAATATTAAGATAATAATTTACTTTAAGATAGTTATTTGATTAAAAAGAAAGTTTAGGAGAATATAAGTTAATCAAGATTTTCATTACTAAAATTTTAAAAGAAAATTTAGATAGTTTCTAACCTTTAATGTTATTAATTCAAAATTTTGATAAAATTAGAAAAATAGATAAAGAAAATTTGAGAGGCGTTGTACTTATATAAAGGAGAAGACACAGACGGCAAGGTAGCGTCTCTCAAATCTTCCGTTATCTCTCAAATTATTTCTTTTTTTTTTCTCGATTAAAAGAGTAAATAAATTGGACTCGTATGATAAGTTTAGGAAATATTAATATTGTATAATTAGTTTACTGCATTAGAAGATAGTAAAATAATATATTTAGTTTCCAATGGTAATAAGTATATTCATAAATAAAAATTTTAACAGAATACTAAAATTGTATATTTAGTTTACTCGTTTAGTAAAGATTCTAAAGTCAAGAATATTAAAATTGTATATTTAGTTTACTACCTTAGTAAAGATTTAAAATGCAATTGAGATACTGTCTAATAAAAAATCTAGAAGAAAATATTAAAATTGTATATTTAGCTTTCTTCATTAGTAAAGAGTTTAAAGGCAAGAATATTAAAATTGTATATTTAGTTTCTTCCGTTAGTAAAGATTTTAAAGGCAATTGAGACATTTTCGAATCTTTAATATTAATAATTCAAAATTTAGAGAAAATTAGAAAAATAGATCGAAACGATTTGAGAGCCGCCACCTCATTGCCCTCGTCTTCTCCTTTATATAAGTACTAGGTTACTAAGTCGCGCTTCGCAGCAGCATTATAATATATTTGTTAAGAAAAAGAATATTAGAATAAAAATTGTGAAATAAATATCTACAAAATTATATAAATTATCAAATAAAACAATTCTGTAAAATTTGCATTTGGGTAGATAATATTATAAATTATTTACATATTCCTTTTGTTTATATAGTTTGATTTTTTATTTTCTTGGACCGATATCATTACCATATATATATATATATATAATATATTAATAAAAATCAAATTAAACATATAATATTACTTTTATATTTATATAGTATTATTAGAAAATATAATATTAGAACATGATAGTTTGAATTTTAACTTATATAATAGTATTACTTATATATTACTCTAATATATTAGAGCATCAAAATACCCGAGAGTATGCTAGTGTCATTAATGCGTGCATCAAGCATATCCTGACATATGAACTGAAATCCGGACAAATTTGCAAATTTTCAATTCCATTCTTACAAATTTGAAAATAATAAAAGAAAATTGTAATTATTAACATAAGATCCTACAAATTTGAAAATAATAAGTAAGTTTTAACATAAGATCCTACAAATTTGAAAATAATAAAAAAATTATAATTTTATAATTCCTCCACTCTTACAAATTTAAAAATAATAAAAGAAATTTCTATCAAGTTTGAAAATAATAAAAGAAATTTCTATCAAGTTTGAAAATGATAAAAAAGAAAACTACAATTATTAACATAAGATCCTACAAAATCGAAAATAATAAGGAAGTTGTAATTTTCTAATTCAAAGAAAAGTTCTATCAAATTTGAAAATAATAAGGAATTTTTAACATAAGATCCTAAAATTTTGAAAATGATAAGGAAGTTGTAATTTTCTAATTCTCTAATCGTACAAATTTGAAAATAATAAAAGAAAGTTCTATCAAGTTTGAAAATAATAAAAAAAAGTTTTATCAAGTTTGAAAATAATAAAAGAGAAAATTGCAATTGTTAGCATAAGATCCTACAAATTCAAAAATAATAAGGAAGTTGTAATTTTCTAATTCAAAGAAAGCTCTATCAAGTTTGAAAATAATAAAAGAAAGTTCTATCAAGTTTTAAAATAGTAAAAGAGAAAATTGCAATAATTAAAATAAGATCCTACAAATTCGAAAATATTAAGGAAGTTGTAATTTTCTAATTCCTCCATTCTTACAAATTTGAGAATAATAAAAGAAAATTCTATCAAGTTTGAAAATAATAAAAGAAAGTTCTATCTAGTTTGAAAATAATAAAAGAAAATTCTAAATAATAATGCATCAGATCCTAAAAGTTCGAAAGGAATAAAGAAATCGACATTAGATCTTACAAATATGAGAAGTTTGAGAATAATAAAAGAAAATTCTATCAAATTTGAAAATAATAAAAGAAAGTTATATCTAGTTTAAAAATAATAAAAGAAATTCTAAATAATAATATGTAATTTTATACTATCAATTTTATGTATGTATGTATGTATAAGTATTTATATTAATTTTGCAACAATTAATAATATGTAATTAATATAATGATACTAAAAATTCAAAATAACCCTAAAATGATGGAAGGGAACGGAGGGTAAAATGGGATAGTACTAAAAAATGCTACTCCTACCTAGATTGTTTATTTTGTTTCGTGTAAATATTTGAACATAGCATAATCGTAATGAGTTAGCAATGTATGATTAATTAAATTGTTTGTGCTATACATTGTTTGGATGTTGCAAGTTGCAATTCTTACAATCCAAACTCGATAATTCGTTTGAGAACTTAAGTACTCCCTCCGTTTCGTTTCTTTTCATATACCGTTTGACTTTTTTGCACATATTTTAAGATGTTTTGATTGGGTACTTAAATTTATTATTTTTAAAATTTTCTTTTTTTGAATAAAAGTATATAAATGATAGTTTAATTCAAAAAAAGAAAATTTTAAAAATAATAATTTTAAGTACCCGGTCAAAGCGCTTTAAAATGTGTGCAAAAAAATCAAATGACATATAAAAAGAAACTGAGGGAGTAGTTCGTTAAAAAGGTCTTCTTTGTATAATGGAGCGGTTAGACCAGAGTTTGCAGATGCCATAGCAGTAAAGGAGGTGTTAAGTTGGGTGAAGGGAAGTGGTTGAAAGAAGGTAGTGATCGAGACAGATTGTTTAGCAGTGGTTCAAGCCATTAGGAGTCGTGTTAACAGGATCTCTTCTTTTGGTAGCATAATTACGGACTGTCGCAGTTTGATGATGGAGTTAAACATTGAAGTGTTTTTTATTAAACGATCTGCTAATATGGCTGCTCATTGCTTAACACGAGAGTCATATTCTTTTCCGGGTCGAGTTTTCGATGGGAGGTCTGTTCCTATCGGAGTGAAAGAGTTCTGTATATCTGATTTATTTGATTAATAAAATCCATGTTTTCGTCAAAAAAAAAAAAACTCTTTCCATTTCATTTCTCGTAGTATTTAATGTTTCTTCATATAATTTTGAGCTCTTCTCAATTTATTTCACTTATAGCAACAAATTTTGCTTGTTTGTGAATTAATCAAGTAATTTAACAATGCGGATGGCAAGGTTTTCCATAATAATTGGGTAGTATCTTAACATAATAAATTGGCTCTTTTCTTCATTACGATAACAGGCAATGAATGGGTTTCAGAAGAAAGAGTCACAATGTATAATCATTAAAGAAAATAAGAATCCCGAGATTAATCTCATAAGATTATAATAAAAAATAAATCTAAATAATTGTTGATATTATATTTATTGATAAATATTTACTTGGCATATTTTTGGTTTGTTTTAAATTAGGGAAATGGATTATTATGCACCTAAAAAAGATATACCCATTATAATTATACGAGGAAAGGAAACTTTGTTGAGGTTATACGACTTTAAAATTGAGTTAATTACATACTAACATATGTAGACCATTGTTCCCGAGAGAACCATCTTATATACATAATCGGGAAAACCATATATTCTATTATAAAATCTCATAAATAATTTTATATTTTTTTACATAAAATATATAATTTGATTCTAATGTAGAATATTAGCATATACAAACTTTATAAAAAAATTTAACATTTAAAATTTGAATAAAAACATTAATTTTAAATTTGATTCTGCTGCAGAATTATTTTGGGTAGATTTGATTTTGATGTATAATCACTTTCGACTATTTGACTAATTTTTAATTATTTTAAAAAAAATAGTTTAATTTCGTTTTTTGATTTAATAATTGAAATTTATAATCATATCTAATAAAAAATCTGATAAAAATATGTATTATGAATATTTATGTAATGGTTCTCTCCCGGACTCTATATAAAAAATTCTCTCTTGAATGCCACCCAACATATGTATATATATACATATATACATATATATGTTTATATTTATATTTGTATGACTATAAATTGGTCATGTAAATTGATCAGATAGAATTTCTTCTTTGACAAAGAAATTGATAGTGTTAAACTCGAAGGTTAGTTTATGATTAACAGTACTTACGGATTTGCGAAATCGAAGTTGATTTTGGTTGTCTTTTGTTTATTTTTTTACAAAATTAAAGTTGCAATTAAACTATAGTTGGTTGATTTTGTAAGATCCAAGTTGATTCGGGTTGCTATTGGTTATTTATTGAAAATCAAAATTGAATTTCTAGTTGATTTTAGTTGCAAAAATATGTAAGGTTGCAAATTGTTGATTGTGATTTGGATGTCTTGGTTGATTTTGTAACCTGTTATGCAACTTGTTCATTTTGTTTTAATTAGTTTTAAAATCAAAATTGCATTTGTGGTTGATTTTAGTTACAAAAATAGTTGTAAGGTTGCATTTGTGGCTTATTTTGGGAAATTTGGAGTTACAATTGGTGTATCTTAGCTAATTTTGGTGAATTGCAATTTGGAGTTGCGATTATGCAACAAGTTGCAACCCGTTATGCAACTTCAATAACATGTTATGTAACTTATTTTTCAAATTGTTCATTTGTTAATTTTATTGGAACAGGCCCCGCAGGGACACCGTCTTATGAGTAAGATTCAAAAAAATTTATCAATCGCAACAGTTGTATATGTGATTGATTTAGTATGAGTTGATTGTGTTTTGGTTATATTTTGTAATGGTTTTGGTTGATTTTGCTGAATACAAATTTGTTATGCAACCTAAAATATTTTAATTATTAAATTTTTATAGGTTATAAGGTTGATTTTGGTTGTAAAAATTGTAGATGATTGCATCTAGTTGTATACTGTAATATTTTTACAAAAAATTAAAAATACATAATATGGACGCGATGGATATTTATTATAGGGATGGATATTTATGAAAAAATCTCAAATTAAATTGACACGATGAAAAACAACATATTTGACTATCAGTGTGCAAGAGAAATTCTATTTGGACACGCAACATAGACATAAGAGGACCGAGAAATAAGAGCATATCGGAGAGTCTTTTTATAATAAATTTTTATATAGGCAAAATTTCCAGTGCACTTAAATTATAGACCTGTCAGACCGTTAGTCAGTACATTGTATTTTTTATTTATATAACAATACTGAAATTGCAGTATAATAAATTCTAAAGTTGCAGTACAATAAATTTGATTTATAAAACAAGTTCATTTCGATTATGATATTTTAAAAAATAAAAATAAATTATAGGTTTCCAAGAAATATAATGCATAAAATTCATAAAAATAAAAAACTTATTAGTATAGTACATAAAGCAGTACAATGTGTGTAGTATATATATATATATATATATATATATATATATATATATATATATATATATATAATCTAAAAAATCTATAATTTAAGTGATTTACACTGAACATAACTCTTACAAAATTCAAATTCTCTTGCATCAACATATAATTTAAGAATTTAAGTGATCTACACTGAACATAACTCTTACAAAATTCAAATTCTCTTACATCAACATATAATTTAAGTGATTTACACTGATTGACGGTTCGCTTGCGATTTCAAAATTCTCGATTTCGGTTACAAAATCGCATCAATATATAAAGGATATTTATCAAAAATATCATTTTTTTGAAGTTTTTTTGCGATTTTACCATCTTCTTAAAATATTTACAAAAATAACTTCTTTTTAAAAAAATAATTTGCGAAAATACCATCTTTTAAAAAGATTTTTGCAAAAATACGTTCTGCAACTAAATACAACCTACATAGGTTGCATCCGGTTGCATGTGTTATTGCAACTAGATGCAACTGGATGCAACTTTTCAAATACAACATACGTAGTTTGCATCCAGTTGCATATGTGGTTGAAACTAGATGCAATCAGATGCAACTTTTTAAAAAATAATTGAAAAAACAGCTAAGAATTCAAAAAAAATTATTAATAAAATGGGTAAACTTGTGGTCTTGGTTTACCCTGGGGTTCAATAGTTAACTTTTGGGGTTCAATGTTTCTATTTTGAATTTTAGAAATATTAAGAATGACGAATAATTCGTATACGGACTTAGGGTTTAGGGTTGTAAACCCTAACCTACCCTGATTTTAGGGTACAACCCTAAAATCAGGACGCCGGAAAAACATCATTATTAACAAGTTGCATCTGTGGTTGATTTTGGTTGCAGTTTGCAGAAGGTATTTTTGTAAATAAGATGGTATTTTTGCAAAATATTTTTTTTGAAAAGGTATTTTTGTAAAAATATCTCTGGAATGAGATATTTATGAAAAAAACCCATTCAAAATTTTATTATCATTCAATTTTCGGTGCATACAACCAAACACAATTTACAAACTATCTTACACAAGTAAAAGCAGAGGCAAGAAATATCAGGACAGTCGAAATGTCGAATATTCAACTGTAACTACAAATGTTTTGCAACACCACATTTGTACTAGACTCCTGTCTACTGGTATACTAAAACTTACCAACGTTCTTTTCTTTTTCTGAAAAAATAAACTTACCATCATTCTTAATACAAGATGTACTCTATTGTAACAACCTTGTGACTTGTAAAATGCACACTGAAGTGGTACTAAATATAATAAAATTTCATACAAGAGGTCAAAAAATTATTTACATACAAATAATATATATTACTTATTTATTTATTTAATAATCAGATCAGTTCGGTTTTTTTTAATTCGGTTTCGATCTATAACCGAAACCGAATAATCGATTTCGATTCCGGTTTTCAATTTTTCGATTTCTGTTCGGTTCAATTCAAATTTTAGCAGTTTCTAACAGTTTCGATTTCAATTTTATTCGATTTTTTGCTCAGCCCTAACATATGCAACTCACAATCTTCTCATAAGAAAATGGCCACATGTTTTTTTTAGTTTAAGTTCTGATATTCTAAACTTTGAAATTAATAGCTAATTTTTTTTAATAATCACTGTATGTTTGAATTTTCTTGATCCTAGAATATTACTTTAAAGAGATATCAACGATCCTCAGATTAAAATTAAAAACCCCACACATTTTTCTTAGATCTATAAATTAAAAACTTCCTCTTGGCAAGCAATCCACAAGCCACTCAACTCTTCAAAATGTCTTCAATCCAATTTGCCACTCTTTTGGTAATAATCGGAGCCTTATGGTGGTTCATTCATCTCTGCAGAACAATGTTCTCCATGAATCCAAAGCACAAGCCAGCCCCTGGTCCCCGAGGTTTACCAATTATAGGCCACCTCCACTTGTTAGGAAAACAACCTCATCGCTCTCTTTACGAGTTGTCGAAAAAATATGGTCCCATAATGTCCCTCCGTCTAGGCTCTGTCCCAACCATTGTCGTCTCGACTTCAGCTGCTTCCGAGCTATTCCTCAAGACTCATGACACGGTTTTCGCTAGCCGTCCTAAATTACAAGCAGCTGATTACTTGTGGTATGGTTCTAAAGGCATGATTTTTTCGGAATATGGTACTTACTGGCGGAATCTAAGGAAGTTTTGTACGTTGGAACTTCTTAGCTCTACGAAGATCGCCTCCATGGCAGCGATGAGAAGGGAAGAAGTTGTGTTGCTTGTTGAATCACTAAAAAAAGCTGCGAAAAATCGTGAGGTGGTAGATGTTAGCCAGAAGATGGCCCTTTTGATGGAAGGTATGACTTGTAGAATGTTGTTTGGAAAGAGCAGAGATAAAAGGTTCGACTTAAATGCTATAATACACGAGTTGACAATCATTGTCGGAGCCTTCAATATTGCGGATTTTATCCCATTTTTAAGGGCACTAGATCTGCAGGTACCATTAACAAAACTGTAGTTTTCCTTTGATTTTTGCATTTATTTTAAGACGTATTAATTTAAAATTTTGTTATTAGGGCCTAACTAGGCGGCTCAAAGAAACTAACAGAGCAGTAGATGAAGTCTTGGAAACAATCATTGATGAACATGAACAAGATGCTAGAGATGGCTGTAAGAAACTTGACAGGGATTTCGTTGATGTGTTAATATCTCTGAAAAACAATCCTTCAAGTACTCATGAGCAAGTTGCGCAGAACTTGGACAGATCGACTATCAAAGCAATCGTGTTGGACATGATTTCCGGAACCATAGATACTTCCCAAATTGCGATCACATGGATCATGTCAGAACTTCTAAGAAATTCAAGGGTGATGAAAAAACTTCAGAAAGAAGTTCAGAATGTCGTAGGAGATTGTGAATTTGTCGAAGAATCATATATCTCAAAATTAGACTACCTAGATATGATAGTGAAGGAAAGCATGAGACTACATCCCGTGGCAACGCTCTTACCACCTCATGAATCAATGGAGGACATAGTAATAAATGGATATCACATAAAGAAAAAATCGCGTATTATCGTTAATAACTGGGGAATCGGACGAGATCCTAGAAATTGGTCCGAAGATGTTGATGAATTCCTGCCTGAGAGATTTATCGGTAGTAATGTAGATTATATGGGAAACAACTTTCAATTAATACCATTTGGCTCAGGCCGAAGAAGTTGTCCTGGTATACATTTGGGCACAATAATGGTAAAATTGGTGGTAACTCAGTTGGTGCACACTTTCGATTGGGAGTTACCTTTCGGCATGTCGCCTGATGAGTTGGATATGGAAGAGCTATTCGGAGCCACAGTGCCAAGAGCAACACACCTCCTTGCCGTGCCCACACTTCGCAGCCTATAACCTGGCGGACAACACAATTATATTTACATTTGGTTAATAAGTGAATGTGTTCAAGTTTTGATTACTGTTATGTTCTGAGTCCTCTGGGAGTTGTATACCAGATGTGAGTCAAGAATGAGAAAAAGATTAAAAATAACTCAGGTTAATCAGATAGCTTGCTGCAAAATTTATCCATATAACTCATATTTTCAAATTAAAAGATCATTAGAATTAAAGTCAAGTACCCGACTAAAGAATTTTAACAAAAAGAAAGAGAACTTATTCTGAACACTTTCTATAATTCAATTTCGAAGCAAGATAGATGATAATATACTTTTGGTATATAAAATAGTGCACTATAAACAGTATTTAAGTTTAATATATACATGCAGGCCTCCGAATATCAAGAACCAATAACTCTTTCGGTTATATCAAGCTAAAGTAAGTTTGCTTCAATCCACATAGCAAGTACTAATTGGATTTTATACATGCTAAACAAACAATTGAATCTTTAAAAAAACTTTCTATTATCAACATGACTGAAAAGTATTTTGCATAGTTCAGAAGCACGGTAGAGCACAATATAGATTACATAAGTGAACTGAGATTATTTAGTATCACCAGGAGCTGGTGCTTGAGAATGCAGAATCGGAGGTGGAGGAGCAGGAACAGGAGGCCCATAATATTGAGGAAGCGTAGCAGCTTCTTGTCGACCCCGAGCCCTACCAAGAAGATAACATGCTATGGCTACAATTAAGAAGAAGAGAATCACTGGAAACGATATTACATACACATATCCCATTTCCTTCTTTTTACTTGTAACCTCTACTTGCCCTGCATCACCCGAAAACGGTACAAATATAAGTTTCAATATTCAACTGTCTATAGAAATTTAATGGTGACACTAACATATATCTACATGACGACACAACACAAGATCATTGGTAAAGTTCTTACACATACACTGAAGTACACATATCAAATATCAGCACAAACATCATTGAATACTCCGTTTGTGTGTGCGCGCGCGCATAAACAGACAGGATTTCCGAAAGACATTGTGGAGAGAGCTAATAGGACTTCTCATTTCCAGTTGGTAATAATAGAAGCAAGGCTACGCAGAGATATATTAAACAAGGGACTTGTATACTACTATACTCTATGGGGCAATGTACAACTTTAAAATGGTACCCTAGGAGATTGCCTGATCATATGATGTCTGATTGTAATGATCTAACGGTAATCAGTCAAAGGACTATAGTGGATATCACAGATGAGAACATCAGAGTATTTAAGGAAAAGGGTGGTACCCTAGCAGATTGCCTGATCTTGATATGATCATATGATGTTTGATTGTAATGATCTAACGGTAATCAGTCAAAGGACTATAGTGGATATCACAGATGAGAACATCAGAGTATTTAAGGAAAATGGTGGTACCCTAGCAGATTGCCTGATCTTGATATGATCATATTATGTTTGATTGTAATGATCTAATGGTAATAGTCAAAGGACTATAGTGAATATCACAGATGAGAACATCAGAGTATTTAAGGAAAAGGGATGAGCAAGCCATAGTCCTCTGAACATATGATATTTCAATCATTCAGCACAATAAGAAGCACTTCAATTCGAAAGCACGAAGACTGTGGACAATTATTTACAATTTAGTTGCACTATTAGCTCAATATCATACCACCCTGATGCCAATATCTTAACTAGCCCTTTCTTCATATGACATAATTGATATTTAGGCACTTCAATCAACCATTAACCAATTCCAATGTTTGTCATTGCCAAAGATTCTATAACTCATAAAAATGCAGACTTATATATCCTTTTACATGTATAAATAAAGAGTCTAGTTCCTTTACAAACCAACAAAATGAGAACTAAAACGAGAACCGCTACGGTCCAACACTTTAAATAATAAGGTTAAACAAAGTGATTATGTTGAACCTGAGTTACATATGTTGAAACCTACGAAATCTAAACCCCTAATAGTGGAATAGTGAAACCCCTATTGTACTGGTGCCATTAAATAAAATAGAGATATTCGGTATGTGTTCTCCTCGGTTCTCATTTTAATATGGTTCGTATTCAATCTAATCCCTATACGTATCCTATTAAAAGAGTTCAATCTAGGGTAACTTAATATTTAACACTGAGTCTTGTTGCCAAGTACATAATATCATTCAATATGTTGCGGTTCGAAAACTGGAAACAATTCGCAGGCCCTTTTTATGTGTTTGTGGACTGTGTGTGACCATTATCAATCCATACTAACATAAAGTCAGATTAAGGAAGATAGTTAAAAAAACAACAAGTTGCATAATAATCATATAACTAGTTAAATAGTTAACAGAAACACATAGAAATCAAGTTCTACAGATACGGATGTACACAGAGAATTAACAAAGATAAGTACGGAGTGTTAAGTAACTCGTTCATCTAAAACCTAAGGTGTCACACAAAGATTCTAACACGATCTTATACTTTACTATTCAAGACAGATCAGCTAGTATTCGATAAAATTAAAGTGGAAATAAATTTAGAAGCTGAGAAATGATAAATTGATATACGTGGATGACTTGGCACCTTTGTTATTGAAGATCTCTTACAAATTTGGTTCCTCGTATTAAAAACACCCTTTGCGTTTACAGTGAGTAAAGATGATGAAATAAAGTGGAAAGAGTTTAAGTACAGTTTGGAAAGTTCTACCAGAGTAGCAGCCTAGCAGGTGCCGACATAGTTGATAACATACATCACACTGTACGTGACTCGCGTTCTGTTAATTTGGTAAATTGGAGATTAATCAGAGTGAAAATTGGATTTATTTTAATATTATAATATTATTTAATATACTATTTTAATTTCATTAGTTTTTTATCAATTAAATATATTTATCATATCATAATTTCTATAATTATTCATGTTTTGATTAATATATTATTTTAATTTGAATAATTTATTATAAATATTCTGATTAAGAAATACTTGTAAGAATTAATCGAATTTTAAAAATCAAATCGGTCAAGTACCTTGTAAAGGATTAATCAGGTAAATCGAAATTTTTTAGAATCATTATCTTACATATTATTTTTATTTTTGAGAAGACATGTAGTAAGAGAAAGCCATGAGGATGTGTTCGAGATACCTATATCTAATCATTATTGGGCCGAGCCCAAGACACAAAAGTCCACCAGCGAAGCAGGCTGAACGAATCAAGCCCCATAACAGGGAAAGACCGATTGTGCAGGCCCATATCTTGATTGGGGACCAACGGCTTCCGGACTCGGTCAAGGGAGAACTGCCCACGTGGGAGCGAAGTCCACGTTCGAGACGTGGGGATCGGAAAAGACTGGTAAAAGGAAGAAACAGGTTTGAGTTCATCAATCATACACACACAAACTAATTACAGCTCTCGTACGTTTCTTTACTAAAAAGACCAGTTAACTGATTCTCACACCGGAGGTGAATCGGGGGCACATCCCTCGCATTCTTCTCATTGCAGGTCCGACCGAACGAAGGACGGAAGAAAACTGGTTCCAACATTTGGCGCCGTCTGTGGGAACGTACGATTTAGCTGTAATTAAAGGTTGTTATTATGACGGCTGATAGACCACCTGGGTTGGAAGATTCGGGTAGACCGGGCGGTTCAACCACGGTTACGCCCCTAATCAATAGGACGTTAAACTTTGATTCCGAAGGGGATGAAGGACCTATGCTGACCCATGAAGAACAGAGGGAGTTGTTGCTTAAATGGAGGCAAGAACAAGCCGTCAGGAAGGGCAAACAGCGAGAGTCTGACCAAGCGGCAAGAGAGGCTCAAATACGAGCGAAGAAAAAGGAGGCTGATCTCCTTAAATTGGAAGTTCTCAGACTCCGAAGAGAAGAAATTGAGATGGAGGAGAAAGCCATAAGAGATTCTGTGGCAGAAGATGAGACCCCGTTAATTGAGCCCGAAACTCAAAGGGAGAAGCGACCTCATAACGACGAAGACGGGTCTACGGACTCCGAATCGTGTCACAGAAGAATCCGGTCTAAAATTGTAGTATCCTCCGAGTCAGAAGATGAAGACGACCCCCATGTTAAAAGTCGTCTAAGGAGAATGGAGAAAGCCATGTTTGGGGAAAGGGAAATAAGCCACGAACCGGTTGTAACTAAAGAGATCGAGCAATATCGACCCCCTCCTGGAAGGCAATTCCCAAAAATGAACGAGTTCAGCGGAAGAGGGGATCCCGAAGAACACTGTGAGAAGTATGAGTTGTTGATGACAGGCATGGGACATTGCGATATCATGTTGTGCAAAATGTTCAAAACCTACTTAAAGGGAACAGCGATGATGTGGTATCGTTCGCAAAGACCCCGATCGATCAGTTCTTACGATCAGCTCAAGAGGAGATTCCTTCGACATTATTCCCATTTGTGCAGAAGGGAAAAGGATACTGAAGCGCTGATCCACTGTAGACAAAGGCGGAATGAGGAGTTGGGGGACTACCTGGCTCGGTTCAAAGAGGAGGCAGGAATGGTAACTAACCTAGACAAGGTGAAAGCTGTAGGATTTCTAGCTGCCGGACTAGACCCAATCAAAGTTAAGAAACTACGATCCTCTCTTTACGATGTACCTCCAAAATCCTTAAATGACATTTATTTGAGAGGAGAGGCCATTCGGAGAAAGTTAGAGTCAATTGGAGGCTCTAGAGATAGTCGAAGGTATGAAAGCTCGGGAAAAGACGACCGAAGAGGTCGGGGAGATATAAAGAGCAGACTGAATGATACGAGACCAGATAAGGGCGCTGACCGAAGGCGAGATAGAGATAGCACGGTGTTTACTCCTCTTAATGCACCGATCTCAAAAATTCTCCACGAGATAAAGGGAAAGCCAGGCTTTGTTCGACCAGCCCGTTTAAAAACTCCGGATCATAAAAAGAATGGGGACAAGTATTGTGATTATTACAAAGATAAAGGACATAACACTGATCAGTGTTACCACCTGAAAAAGTTGATCGAGAAAATGATCAAAGGTGGAGAGTTGGGTGAATTTGTAGGAGATCTGAGGAGTAAGTTGGAACCCAGAGAAAAGGGCAAAGATAAAGAGCCCGAAGATAAAGAAAGGTATCGAGGCGAAGTCAGGACTATATCGGGGGGTACAGTCATGGAGCGATGCGGTAAGACTGCCCGGAAGAAGTACGCTCGACAGGTTTACAGCTTGTACCAAGCCAATGTAGAAAAACAACCTCTGCCCATCACTTTCACATAGGAAGATTATGAAGATGTGATATGGCCGCACGAAGATCCACTTATCATCAACCCCATTATAGGGGAGAACAAAATATGGAATGTGTTAGTTGATGGTGGTAGTTTCGTCAATATCCTATATCACAGAACGTACACTAAGGTGAATTTGTGAGGCGAACAACTAGAGCCTTGCCATGAGGCCCTACTGTACGGATTCGGAAATCAACCGGTACCGATTGAAGGGACAATCACACTACCGATCGTGCTAGGCAAAGCCCCTTATACTATGCAAAAGGAAGCCAAATTTTATGTGGTAAGGGTTGACAGTCCCTACAATGGCATTCTAGGAAGGCCGATCCTTAGTGCCTTCCAGGCTGTTGCATCCGTCCCTCATTTGAAATTGAAATTTCTGACTGAACATGGCATAGGAGAAATGAGGGGCGATCAGAAAGCTGCCCAAATAATAATGTTGGAGGACCTCGAGAAAGATCAAGAGGTTGTTATGACCGAAGCGGGAAAAAGGAAGAGAAGTGAAGGTGAAGCAAGGGGCAGTCATCAGACAATGAGTATTGAGTTGGAGAAATTTGGAGCAGACCTGTCCAATCCCATAGCAGAATCGGCCGCATAAACCGAAGAGGTTGAATTATATGTGGGACAATCAGGGAAAATGATTCAAATAAGCAAAAATATGGAGCCCAAATTGAAAGAGAAGGTGATTGAGGTAATTAGGCAATATCATGACATATTCGCCTGGGGATCGGAGGACATGCCTGGGTTAGACCCTTCAGTAGCAAAGCATTGCCTTAGTGTGAATCCGGATGCAAAACTAGTTAAACAAAAGAAACGGAATTTCGCGATGGAAAGGCAACAGGTAATTCAAGCTGAAGTAGAAAAGCTGCTAGAGGCGAAGTTTATAGAAGAAATTGAGTATCCAGACTGGTTGGCAAACGTGGTAGTAGTCAAGAAATCAAACAACAAATGGAGAATGTGTGTAGATTACACCGACTTGAATAAAGCATGTCCGAAGGACCATTATCCCCTACCGAACATTGATCAACTGATAGACGCCACTTCAGGCCATCAAGTACTTAGTTTCTTGGACGCCTTTTCTGGATATCACCAAATTGCAATGAATGCCGAAGATATACCGAAGACAGCATTCATCACCCCAAAAGGCACTTATGCGTACATCAAGATGCCCTTTGGGCTGAAGAACGCAGGGGCAACCTTTCAGAAAATGATCAATAAGGTGTTCAAGGAACAGATCGGTCGGAACATGGAATGCTACGTGGATGATATGATCGTAAAGTATATGTTCGAGGATCATGCAGACGATCTGAGAGAATGTTTTGAGACGCTGAGGAAGAACAACATGAGGATTAATCCAAGCAAGTGCACTTTTCGGGTTTCAAGTGGCAAATTCATGGGATATATGGTGAGTGCCAGGGGGATAGAAGCGAACCCGGAAAAAATAAAGGCGGTGATTGATATGGAAACACCGAAGACTATCAGGGATATTCAGAAGCTAACTGGACGACTGGCCGCCTTGCGAAGCTTCATCTCCCGATCGGCTGAAAAAGCACTCCCATTTTTCGAAGTCCTTCGGGGATCCAAAAACTTTGAATGGGGATCGAGCTTCCAGAAAGCATTCGAAGAGGTCAAAGAGTATTTGGTCAGGGCTCTACTCCTTATGAGACCTAACCCGAACGAGACCCTACAGCTATATTTGGCGGTAAATGACCGAACACTGGGAGCGGTGTTGGTTAAGGAACACGAAAAGAATCAACACCCAGTATTCTATGTTTCCCATATGCTGAAGGACGCAGAAACAAGATACCCAAATGCAGAGAAGCTCGCTTTCGGGTTAGTAGTGGCATCAAGAAAGCTGCGCCACTATTTCCAGGGAAGAACTGTACAAGTAGTAACTGATCAACCTCTGAAAATAATAATTCAGAGACCTGAAGCTTCGGGCAGGGTAGTGGCTTGGTCAGTCGAGCTAGGGGAATATGACCTGGAGTACGTGCCGAGAACGTCCATCAAAGCCCAGGCGTTGGCTGATTTTATAGTGGAATGCTCTTTCTCGGGACCTAAAGATTTAACGCTGGAGGAACAGCTAATCCAGGCCCCTGGGAAATGGAAGCTCTTTGTGGATGGGTCAGTCACGAAGTCTAAGTATGGAGCGGGAATGATCCTTACCAGTCCCGATGGCTTCGAGATACGCCAAGCTATCAGGTTCACCTTCCCCTTGACTAATAATGAGGCTGAGTACGAAGCATTGTTGGCAGGGCTTGCTTTAGAAAGGAGCCTGGAGGTGAAGCATATAAGGGTATTCAACGATTCTATGCTAGTGGTGAAACAGTTTTCTGGAGAATATAGACAAAAAGATCCCAGAACGAAGGCATATACAGCCAAGGTACGTGAAAGTGCACTTCATTTTGAATCTTTTGAACTAAGTCAAGTGGCCAGGGAAAACAACAGCCGAGCAGATGCCCTGTCTAGGCTCGCTTCGGCAGAAACCCAGAACCTAACAGGGTCAATCTACCTGACCGAGGTGAACGCTCCATCTATCGATAAGAAGCAGTGTCTGGAAATCCATCAAGGGGTTAATTGGATGACCCCCATCAGAGCCTTCCTGGAAAAAGGAACCTTGCCCTTGGATAAGAAAGAAGCTCAGAAGATGAGATATCGGTCGACCAGCTACACCTTAGTAGGGGGACAGCTATTCAGACGGTCAGCTACTCAACCGCTTCTGAAATGTCTCACCCCCGAAGATCAAAGGTTAATCCTCGAAACAATACATGAAGGAATTCGTGGGGAACACCTTGCGGGACGGTCGTTAGCTTTCAAGGTGTTGAGACAAGGTTTCTTTTGGCCGACCGTAAGGGAAGACGCCAAGAATTACTCCAAGAAGTGTAGGCAATGCCAATTGTTCAGTACGATACCGAAACAGCCTCCCGAAGAAATGTCATCGGTTCTCAATCCCATCCCCTTTGCCATGTGGGCGGTAGACATAGTGGGAATCCTGCCAACTAGCACCAAGCAAGCTAAGTATTGTATTGTGGCCATCGACTACATGATAAAGTGGGTAGAAGCTCGGCCATTATCCGCCATAACTGAGGAGGCAGCAAAGAAATTCATGTTGGAACAGGTAATACTGAGGTTCGGCATCCCGATGGTTTGTGTGTCTGAAAATGGAACCCAGTTTATTGGAAGCAAGTTCAGGAAGTTTTTGGCAAAGTTCGGAATCCAACAGAGGTTCAGTTCAGTCGGGCACCCACAAGGAAATGGAGCTATTGAGGCAGCGAACAAAATCATCTTCGGGGGAATTAAGAAGCGACTCAGAGACGCTAAGGGAATGTGGGCGGAAGAGCTACCTTATGTCCTCTGGGCCTATCGAACTACTCCCAGGTCCTTGACGGGAGAAACTCCGTTCAGGTTAGCATTTGGAACAGACGCGCTGATGCCTGCAGAAATTGGTCTGGAATCTTACCGAACACAAGTGTTTAATGTGGAAAGAAATGAGTTCGGACTTCGGGCAAATGTGGATTTGGTGGTCGAAGAAAGAGAAGCAGCTCACCAACGTAACGTCCGATACCAGCTTCAAGCCGCTCAGTACTACGACGGTGGAATAAAAAAGAGATCGTTCCAAGTGGGGGATCTCGTCCTCAGAGATCTAGCAACTTCTATGCCGACAAAACAAGGGAAGTTAATGCCAAATTGGGAAGGGCCCTACGTGGTAGTTGAAATAGTTCGGCCAGGGACATATAAGCTATCAGGGACGGACGGTTCCTTGATTAAAAACACTTGGCATGCTTCACGCCTCCGTAGATTCTACCAGTAAGCTTACTGGAAATTCTCGTTATATCAGTATATTTAATTTAGCAATTTCGTTCAGTATTTTCTTTACCATGCCCTGCATATTTGGATAAACATTTTTGCCTTCAATATGTATGCCAATTGATTTGTTTACCTATAGCATATATACATGATTAAGGTCAAGATTTACAAGCCTATACTTGGGGGCATGCAAAATAAACTATGTGCTCAAAATTTTAACGCCAAGCATGTACAATTAATATTCCGAACCGAGTTGTATGTATGCCAACCCTTCGAAATAATAAGGGGAAAGGCAGATATAATAGATAAAAAACGCCAAGGCAATTATTAAGCCGAAGAAGTGTTCGCACAAGATAAAAAACGCCAAGGCAATTATTAAGCCGAAGAAGCGTTCACACAAGATAAAAAACATCAAGGCAATTATTAAGCCGAAGAAGCGTTCACACAAGATAAAAACGCCAAGGCAATTATTAAGCCGAAGAAGCGTTATGCGCCAAATGTTAAGGTGATTTATTAAGCCGAAGAAGCATTTACGAACAACAAAAATGCTAAGGCAAGTTATTCTTTATCGAAGACGTACTGCTTGAAAAAACATAAGTACGAGATAAAATCGAGAAGAAAAAACAAAGCGATAAACGTAAACAAAATGTAAAATATGTTAAGTACTCACCAGAATCAAAAGTACTACAAAATATTCCGCCCGGAGGCAATGTTAAGCCCGAAGGCTGAAATAAATTACAGATTCAGTCAGACAACTCGGGTTCAGAGCCCGAGCTAACCTCAAGAGGCACATCAGGCTCCTCCGGCCAACTGATAGGATCGTCCATTCCCTCAGCAAGTAATTGCTTGTAGTCAAACCCCGTAGCATGGGCACGACGAATGACCTCATCAAACCCCGCAGAAAAGCTTCGGTCTTCGGAAAGGATGACCAATTTGCGAGCTTTCTTCTCAGCCTTACAAGAAGCCTTCAACTTGTCGGTCATCCTCCCCAATAGTGCATAGGCGACCTCTAAGTCGGTGCAAACAGCATCCCGGTCGGCCTTCAGCATTCCAATCCTTTGGTTCATACTTGAAATTTCCTTATTCAAGCCATCCACCAGATCTTCAGCCGTCTCAGCTCTCTCTTCAACAAGACGAAGGCTTTTGAGTTGGACATATAAGTCCTTCACCTTCTACTCAATGGTAGCGGCCCAAGGGGCAACCTATAAAAAAGAAACGAAGGGGGGGAAACAACAAGATAAGTAAAGAAGCTTAAAAGGAAAAGAAATATTTACAAGGCACAGAGACATACCATTGCGACATGTCCGATGAGCTCGGAACATGCTGTAAGAGCATCAGCATTATCATACAACGGGCGGTCCTTGGGGAGAATAGACGCTCGGCATAAGTCCGTACCGATCTCCTTTGACTCTGTAGAAGCTAGAGCCCCGAATCGGTCGGTGGTCATAATCGACCAGTCTGGCCGATAAGTGAGAACAACTTCTCCCTCGGCTTCTCGTGGTCATTTAGACACGGAACCGATCTTCTCAGCATCTGATCGGGCAGCCATTTCCGGACCAGGAGTCGTAGTGTCAATAATCTCAACATCGGCAGACTGAGATGACAAAGGCTTCTCAGCATTTGGTTCGGGAACAGCCTCAGGATTCTGATCCACGGGCTTAGTGTTCTTTTTACTCTAGAAACGCTTCATCATCTCAGATTTGGTCGACACTGCACAACAAAAAGAGAAAAATAGGTGTTAGAAAACAAGATTACAAAAGAAAAATACAAAGATGGTAAAACAAGCTAAGTCAATTTCATGTTACCGGTACCCCATAAAGCCCGAAGCCAAGTTTGATCACGGCTGACGATTAACGAAATTCGGTTCAGCTCTTGAGGACGGCAGATCTTGTCGTAGTCGGCTAGATCCTCAGGACTCAAAACAGGCGCAGTGATCAAGGCAGGGTCAACCTCTCGCCACACCGAATACTTGGACAGCTTATGACCACTGATATAGAACCAGTGATCGTACGTCCCTTTATTACTAGAGTTTGTGACGGCCCATTCAGCCTGACCCGTCCTTCGGGATAGCTGATAGAAACCAACGCTCTTAGCGTTTTTTCTAAAGTCGAAGTGATGGAGGAGTAGGGACAAGCGCGGCTTTACTTCTGAGTTTAGACACCAATGCTGGAAAGAGTTAATATGGATGAATGTATTGGGGTCTAACTGGCCGAGAGCGACTTGGGTGTACTTCAGTAGCTTCTTCAAGACAGGAAGCAGTGGGAGTCGCAGACCGCAGAAAAATGCCCTATCAGAAACTCTGAGGGCGACCGAATCATATTCTTCGCCTACTTTAGGGGTATGGTAGATGAGATCGGTCTCATCGGCCTCGTATGTCTGGAAGAGGTCGGGGATGTCGTACTTCCGCGCCATTTTGAGGACATCATCCTTTGTTAATACAGAGTTCATATTGGCAGAGGGGAATCTAGAGGCACTGAAGTGTGCCATGGCCGAATAGACTGGCCCGAATTCAACAGGTTGATCCATATCCTGCAGTGGCAAAAGGAAAGGAAACGATTAGCCGTGTACTCAGAGAAAAAAGGGAAGCAAGTATGCGTTCGCTGAAAAAGAAAAACCCGAGTACATAGGGCTGGAAAAGGCTGAAGAAATAGCGTCATTCGGAAGTCGAAGAAAGTTCTAGAGATGATCATCTAAACCGGAGGATATTCTAAGGCCTAGAGATGGACCGAAAGGTGTTCTACAAGTATGAATATCGGCCGAAGGGTGTTCATACCTATAAAGCTACCCAGAAAAGCAATTATTCTACTCTATGGTTACGTTCCTATTAAGCAGAGGGCGAAAGTGCAAGTATTGCACTACATTTTAGCACTAAACAATCTCAAAATATTTTATAGACCCGGGAAAACCCCCACACCCGCATACACGGCATACGGTGAATACGCTACCATAAAACTTTTAGCAGGGATTCTACAAAACGCACAAAACAGTAAAGGAAAGAAAGCTTACTTATGTTGGTGAGTACGGACGTTGATTCACAGCGCGGAATGGAGTTGATCCCACCTATGCTTTTTTCACCGTAATTATTGTAGAGGAAGGGAAGTTTTGCAGAGGTAAGAAAATTTTGCAAGTATTATCTGTGAAAGTTATATGAAATGGTGAATAGACAATATGAAAGGGCGGTTAAGTGAATATTATTTAGCCGTTTTAAAATCAACGGCGGAGATTGAGACTCTCTGAATTCACGGCGAGGATTTACATGGAAAAACGTGTAACTCCAGAAAAACCATTATGACAACAGTTGTCTCCTGATGACGTGGCCAAGGCTGTCGATAAACATGTGTCACTTCGTTCGGCCAACGTTTCGTCCTAGAGTACTCTCGAAGATGGGCTGAAATGTGGGCCTTCGATAGAAGATTCTTCGACCGAAGTCCATGGACATGTTAGAGATACCTATATTTAATCATTATTGGGCCGAGCCCAAGACACAAAAGCCCACCAACGAAGCAGGCTGAACGAATCAAGCCTCATAACAGGGAAAGACCGATGATGCAGACCGATGGTTCAACCAATCAAAATTCACCAAAACATTTCCTTAAATACATTTTTAACTAGGTTGTTAACTAAGGTTAGTTAGTCATTAACTACTATTTTTAACATATGGTAATTAATATATTTATCAAACAAAAAGATTGATGATTGATGGCATTAACAATTATTGCACTTAATCAGATGCACAATTCATGCAGTATAAATAACTAACTATCAAATAATTAATTTATCATATGTACATTAACTAAGAATAAATGCAGTGTTCAAATTGAAATCTTTCTTTATAAAACTTGAGTCTACCACACCATGTTGTTAACCAATCATAGAATTTTTCATAATTTTCTTTATAATTTTTCATAATTTATTCAAATCAATATATATTTTAATAATAAAATAGTAATATAAATGCAATTCCATTTTTAAAATAGTAATATATATATATATATATATATATATATATATATATATATATATTAATAATAATAAAATAGTAATATAAATGCAATTTTAATCGCTTAATTGAATAAAATTTAAATTAAAAGAATCTAATTATAATAAAATTTAATGGAATTACGATTTTTTAAAAACTTTTGCAAACAGTGAATCTCGCTTCTACATGTTTTAGTTAACCAATCTCAAAATTTAAATAATATATAATTAAAAAAATCATGTACAATATTTTTGCGTTGTACATCGTAAAAAAAATATCGTTTGGTTTCAAACCAAATTTTCGTAAATATTTTAGTAAATATGTGTTACTAATCAAATCGTTTAATTGATTAAAAATATCATTGAATTGTATTTGCATCCAACAAATGACAACTATTTAGATTGATTTGGAGTTGTCAAAAATTCAAATAGATCCTGCATATCTTACAAGATCTTTTTCATTTATACATGATTTTAGATTGATTTATGTTTATCAAAAAATAAAAAAGATCAGGTAAGATATTTCTCAATGATAATTGAT
The DNA here is from genome assembly GCA_030848705.1 of Heracleum sosnowskyi. Classification (NCBI taxonomy): domain Eukaryota; kingdom Viridiplantae; phylum Streptophyta; class Magnoliopsida; order Apiales; family Apiaceae; genus Heracleum; species Heracleum sosnowskyi. The sequence goes on along the minus strand of CM061236.1, from coordinate 147,325,705 downwards.
TTTAGATTGATTTATGTTTATCAAAAAATAAAAAATATCGGGTAAGATATTTCTCAATGATAATTGATTTGAGACTGATTTATAGTTATCAAGAAATTAAAACGCAATATATTTTTTAATGATAATTGATTTAATGATTTGAGATTTGATTAATTATGATCTTGCAAAATATATGTATTAATGTAATTGATAAATTTTAGCCCAAATTAGTAATGGTTTGTACCTATAAATAGATCTACGTGTATTTGTTATAAAAATCACCAGTCTCAATAGCAGATCAATCATTTCTACACTCATACATCATCTCTACAACCATACATCATTTCTACACCTTCAAAATGCAAGGAGCTCTATTTAATCGTATTGCTTCCTTGACATGTGATAAGACAAACTGGCGAATCAAAGTACGATTGACTAGGATGTAGCCTGAAATCAATAGCACTACGGGTGAGTTCAAAGGACTTAATCTAATATTACTTGACGATGACGTAAGTACTCTTTTTACTCATACACAAATTTAGTGACACACATAAAAAAGATAGATTCACGAAACTTTGTTCAATATAATTAATTCTGTTTGTCAAATGTAGAAAACTCACATTCATGTGTACGCTAGACCTGAATTTTGTAACGGGCAAGATTCGGAACATGTAGAAGGACGTCTTTATGAAATTTCAATGTTGCGAACTCAAAGCTTAACCATTCTCCTGTTATCAACAAGAAGTGTATATTTTTTCAAAAATATACTCAGATGGAACCAATAATGGTTGAGGATGAGATGATACCACGTCACAAGTTTGAATTGGTCCCTCTTGGATGTTTACATACAAGAGTTGGTGAATCCAAAGTTCTTACCGGTATGCACATTCTTTATTCACAAACCTATATCTATATTGCTACTGATTCTAATATATCTCTAATCTTACTACAATACAGATGTTATTGGAGTTTATGAGGGTTCGGGTATAACAGCGTCACGCAACACTCAATACGGGTCAAAAAATATATATATGTTTGACATCGTTGATGGAAGGTACTTACACATTGGTGAATTTAATGACATAACATATTGAGGATGTATCTCTAATTATTTTTCAAATTTGTAGCTTTAGGGTTACTGTATGGGATAAACTTGCAGACAAGTTACCGCTTGATCTAGAGAACTTACAAGGTCACCATCCAATCATTATTCTTACCGGATGCAAAATAGCTACCTACAATAGTAAGTAACATATTTATTATCTCTTTATAAGTTAAACATATTCTTTAGTCAAACAATAAATCAGTCACACAAAATCTTATCTTCCTTTATTTTTTTTAGGTATGCTTCAAATAAGTTCATATGGTTCCTCAAAATATTATCTAGATTTAGACTATGAAGTTGTGAACGATATGTGTGGAAAGTTGTCCCCACCGCAAGATGTACATGTTACAACTGAATACATTGATTGAGAGTCCGAAGACATTCTCAGTTCTTACACAGTGAGTGAAATAAACATGCTGCGATCTAAGGATGTGACTCAAGTAAGAGAAAATACGCACATGTATGTAGTTATAATTTTTGTCATTAATGTTTTTACGTGACTGTCCGTTATTATTGTATTATAGATGGAAATAATGTGTTTTGCTAAAATCACAAAAATTGATGATTCCGAGAAATGGTGGTATTACGGTTATGATTCGTGCTTTGCTGAATTGGTGGTGGTTGATAATTTTTATAGATGTGATGATTGTAAAGAAATTGTCTCATATCCTGATAAAAGGTATCATAATTTAATTTTTATGTGTATATGTGTATACTCATATTCACCAAACTATTTTTTTTATGTATCACTATAGGTTCCATGTTATGAGTTATGTCAGTGATTCAACTGAAACAATTCGGGTTATATTCTTTGACCATGAAATACGAAGGTTAACATCAAAGAATGTCAAGAACATTTTGGGAGTTAATGTTGAGGTATACAATAATATAATAAAATTAGATTTGTGTAAATTAATTACTTATCTACTGCATTTAATCTCAGGTTCAGTTTCAATAACCAATTCACCATTATCGAAAATATACATCAATCCTAATTTGTATGAGGTTTTTTCTATGAGATACCGGTAAGAATATTCTAAAAATTCAAATTTCAATATATCTTATTTTTTTTCGACCTATTCATATTCTATATCTTTTTTTTCAGGCTTGAAGTTACTAGATATGATGGTCCTAACAATGATGCATGAAATGAAATTATGTTGTGAATTTTAGGATTGTTAGGAATGTTACGCATTTTTAATTTTTTTTATTGGTGTTATGTTAAGATGCTGAACTACTTTAATCACATTGTCATCTATTTAAATTTTTTTCTTTAATTATGTATTTTCATAATATTTTGTCTAATATAATTTTTCAAGTACATTCGTTAATGATAAGTGATAACATTAAATCACAATTATAAATTTCAGTCTACGTGTTAAACAAATATTACTAATTAAAATAACAATATTGTAAATTAATAATAATTGTAATTTTTATAAAAACAATTAGAGCAAAATGAGACCCAAAAATAAAAAAAAAATCTCGATGCGAAGCACGGGTAAAAAACTAGTGTATATAAAGAGAGTAAGGATCCTAAGGTTAACCTTATGATACTTTTCCTAAGGTCAAAGTAAATACATGTAGAAGACAATATCTCATCTTTTATTATTAAATATTCACTTGCCATATATATTGATTGTATATAAATAAGGAAGGTGAGTAATTAGATATAAAAGATAACACACACAAACCAATAATCACCCCCAGGGAAGTTTCCTAAGATGGATCATTTTTCTCTTATATAAATACTTAAATATAATAATATACTCCCTCCGTCCCATCCATTTGTTATCATTTCAAATGGAAGGTTTGACACTCATTTTAAGGCTCTTATAAAATATAGTTCAATTACAGTTAAACCTCGATTAAGTAATATCCGATAAAGTAATAACCTCGCTTAAGTAATAAATTTCGTCGGTCCCAACTTGGGCCAATGTTGTAAAGTAATATTCTCGCTAAAAGCATAAGATAATAAAAAATTAGAAAGTCATTAAGGGCCCAACTAATATGTAAAGTAATAATTCCAAAATTATATATATATATATATATAATGTATATGAGTTACAAAATTTAATTCTTTTTAAAATATGAATATATAGTAGTAGCTTGTTTCTTCTTTCCACCAAAGCCAAAATTAACCTCATCCTTGACTTTATGTAAAGCATAAATAACTCCTGGTATGTTTTGCTCGTGTTGTAACAAGTAATTGTTCAAAGTGTTGATTGCTTGAAATGCTTCCTTTGATGACACGCTTGGGATGACATTGCTATCGTCCGGTTCAGGATCAATTCCTTTATCAATGTTCATTACCGACTTAATGATTTCTTCATCCGTAGGTGATTTCATAACCGCATCATTCTCGCTTGGATAATTTAAGAGATGTTCAACATTCATCACATTTCTATATCGTAAATTAGAGATAGCTTCATTTAATCCTTCGATACCTTCATTTATTTCACCAAATTCATGTTCATCATTTTCTTCTAAACGAATCTTGCAATGCCGAAAACAATTTGCAATTGTGGTTGTTTTCACATCAATATTCCAAGCCATGTTAGCAATACTAATAGCATTCAAAATACATTGCATGTGATTGATTCTTGTTTTTAAACATAATGTATTGTAATGCGTACACATAAAAATTCGGTAAAGTAATAAAATATTACTTTATCGATAAAGTAATAAATTCGGTAAAGTAATATTTTTTCCCGGTCCCAAGGGTATTACTTTAAAGAGGTTTAACTGTACTTATTTTTAAAAAATTTCTTCTTTGAATAAAAATTAAATGTTTGGATTTTTATCCAAAGAAGAATTTTTTTTAAAATAAGTAATGAAACTATATTTTATATGAGCCTTAAAATGCGTGCCGAACCTCCCATTTGAAACGATAACAAATGAGTGGGACTGAGGGAGTAATTGTCTTAAGTTCATGGTGTTGTTTGAAAAAGATCTCAGGCCCAGCAAGTTTAATATCTTTTATTAAGAGTATTGAGCCAAAGTTCACCCCACGAGAGTTGCTTGAGATTAAAACGCTATTTTCTTTTTTCTTTAAATTTTTTTAAAAATGGGAAGAAGAATTCAGAAATAGAACATATAGATTTTTTTCCAAATTTTTTGAAATCTTTTCTTTTTAAATAAATCTTTTAGAAACAAGTTGAAGAAATCTGATCTCCAACTTTCTTTTCTTTTCTTTAAAAAAATAATTTCTCAAACATAGTATTAGTATTATATAATAGAGGTATTTTTGTAAATGCCAGGAGGGGAGTTTACAAATTTGTTTTTTTCAATTTGTATTAAAAATCCCTCTATCCACATGAAGCCGTCTAAGGACATCATCAGGTTTTCTCTATTTTATTTATATCTTAAAACTAATTTATAAATTTAAGGTTTTTTTAAAAAATATTTAAGGATATAAGTTTTTTTTACAAAAATATCATCTTTTTTAAAAATACTTTGCGAAAATATATATATATTTTTTAAAATATAAATTTTGAAAAATATTTGCACAACTTTATGATCATGTTTGTAATCCAAATCAAACCGGATTAACCATAAATGCAAATTCAAAGTTTAGTAATTGAATTGACTATATTTTTTCTAATATTAGATTTAATTAATTTAAAATTTTTAACAAAAAGTATAAAGAATTTTCAAAAACTAAAGAGCTTTTTTCATAAATACCCACCCCTAAATGTTTTTTTTCAAAAATACTATGGTTTTTTGAAATTTTTACAAAAATACTATCTTTTTGAAATTATTTTCAAAAATACGGTCTGCAACTAGATGCAACCATGTGCAACTTTTGCAATATGCAACCATCTGCAACTTTTGCAACCAGAATCAACCAGATGCAAACAACCCTAAAATCAGGGTAGGTTAGGGTTTAGAGTCTAGGGTTTAGGGAACCCTAAACCCTAAACCCTAAACCCTATGTCCGTATACGAATTATTCGTCATTCTTAATATTTCTAAAATCCAAAATAGAAACATTGAACCCCAAAAGTTAACTATTGAACCCCCAAGGTAAACCAAGACCACAAGTTTACCCCTTTTATTAATAATTTTTTTTTGAATTCTTAGCTGTTTTTTCAATTATTTTTTAAAAAGTTGCATCTGGTTGCTTTGGTTGCATCTGGTTGCGTTGGTTACAGACCGTATTTTTTGAAAATATTTTTTGGTTGCATCTAGTTGCAGACCGTATTTTTGAAAATAATTTCAGAAGATAGTAAAATTGAAAAAAAACTTAGAAAAAGTAGTATTTTTGACAATTTCTCAAAACTAAATTACAATATTTATTCATATAACGTCAAGAAAGTTTACATCATGAAGCTATTTAAAATTCTTCATCAATTAAGCCTTCTTTTTTCTTACAAATTAACTTTTGTCTTCTTTTCTCTCATCTAATCACCATAATTCTTATTTTTCCTTCAATAATCATCCCTTTTTTAAGGATTACTGTTGTACCCTAATTTTTGGGTGTTTTGTTTGTGCTCTTTTGGAGTGGTTGATATGGTTTTAGTATTTCTGATTTGTTGTTTGGTCACTTTGAGAATGATTCAATTGGTGTTTTGGGAGATCTGAAAAGCCTGCATCGAGGCTGGGTTGTTGGTGAAAATCGCAAAAACTCACATTTGACAACAGAAAATTGTTCATATTATAAGGATATTTGTACCTCCCATTTCAGTTGGTGCAACTGAAAGTTCTAAATATTGGACTACAACCGGAATTAATTGTGTGAAGATCAATTGTGAAACTTCAAGGATGGTGCAGGTTGAATTTCTCGGGGAAAAAAAATTTAGTTCAAAAAATATTTATATTATGTATGTTAAACGATCTGGAAACAAAACGACTATTTATTTAACTCATTTATTTGTTTCTCAATGAGGTTGTATTGCCCGTTTGAGAATTTGTCCCAATTGAGTCCAGTCCTAAAATAGAACTAGCATAAAAGTTCGTGCAAGACACGGGCCGCTAGCTTGGATTGTATTTTAAAAATGAATTACGCATGATTAATGTCATTTTGATAATGATTGTATATTGTTGATATTCATAAAAACATTTTTGTTAGATTGTATTTTAAAATTGAACTACGCACGATCAATGTCATTTTGATATATGATTGTATATTGTTGATATTCATAAAAACATTTTTGTTAATAGTATGACTATACTGTACTTGCTTAAATATGTTGAAGTTTGTAATTTGAAAAGTAATACAAGCAGTACTAATAAGTCATGTCAGTTTTTAATTTTGTTGTGTATCATAGAATAAAATTAGAGTGTTATATGGATGTTTCGTAATTAAGATGACTTTTTTTACTACTTATAATCCAAAACTTTTTTCTAGTTCTTCAAAAATGATGCATCCATTTAGCTCATCTCCAACAATATTCAAGATAGACACTAAATAGCCTTCAAGATGTTGCAGTATAAGATTGTAGGTTTTAGTATTGATTTTAGTCAAAAGCCTTCCTAAAGCTTGTAATATTCTACTTAGCCTTGCATTTTCCGTTCTTAAAACTTTCTTTCAAACAGTTTTATGTCTTTTCTTTTAACCTCTTGATTTTAAGCATTCTTTGCATTTATTTCTCTTCCTCTACCTGTCTAACTTTCATAACATCGAACAATTAAGCTAATTGACTAAGTGGAACTACCTTGTGCCAAATCCTTCTATTATTAAGTACGGTTGGTACCACTTCGGCGTGTTTCGATTCTTCCAAACAAACAGTCTCTTTTGACCTCGGAACTTGAGAATTAATCAATTATGAATGGATAAATATTTTTTGTACTTCTACCATCGTAAGTTAAAATTGCTCATCTGCCTTCTGAATTATGTCTGTGGTTTGACAATGAATTCACCCTTTACTATCTTAAAATACAACTCCATCCAGAAAAATATCTTTACTAATTAAAGCATGGGTCATTTTATAGCGATTAACATAAATTTCTTTTCTCTGCGATTTAAAGATTTTTTCTAGGTATGGTTGCACATTTTTTTTTGTCTTGTTACAATTTACTTACTTCAATTTATATAGATACTTTGATTGATCGGGACCTATAATTTTAAATAAATCAGGGTGTATAATGTGAATGATCTGATCATAATTATTTTTGTACCTGTATGCTATGCCATATCCGGTTTTTTAAAATTTGTTAACTGGACTATATATTTTAATCAGTTTATTTTTTACACAAATTTTTATCAAATTTTTAGAATATATTATTCATTTAATTATTTTGTTGTACTGTCTATTTATTTTTATTATCTCATCTTTTACATTATTTTAACTCAAAACAAATAGTTTTTCATAATTTTATTTATGGTTTTTAGTTATTTCACACACACACACACACATATATATATATATATATATATATATATATATATATATATATTAACTCAATTCAAAATAACTAATTATTTTCTTCCATCAAATTAATTTATAATTCATTTGATAATAACAAAAAATGTGTCATATATATAATGCATCCAATCTAATTATAAATCTAGTCACTTCTATTATATTTATTTATAATGTATTATTAAGACCGAAATATTGAAAGTTTAATCGTGGGTTGGTATGATTCTCATATTTTAATATTCGTACTTTAGTTCTTTTACTTTTACTATTTTAGGTTAATTTATAAAAAACAACAATTTTAATCAAAATATAGTTTGGAAGTCGGTTGATCAGTATGATACTCATATTTTGATATTTGCTCTTTAGTCCTTTTCTGTTTGCGGCTTGACTTTAATTTATTAAAAATAAAAATTTAATTAAAATATATTTTTAAAATATTGTCAAACACAAAATTCTTAAAACACAATTTAATCACGCTCAAACACAGACACACAAGTCAATTCAACATTGAGTTCAACAATCACATAAAATAATTCAAATTTAAGATCATCTTCAGAAAAAGTAAATATAAATGTAAAATAAAATATTAATACAATTAAGATAACAAACTTAAAAGTCACTCATCCATCGCACCGACTCTATGCTTGTATAGATAAGAAGAATAATTATAAATATCATGTATACATATTCGATATATGCTATTTAACAATGATTATTATTAGGATAAGTAATATAATCGTCTCTCGAGGATCAAGGCGAGTTCGGGGATTGGGGGAGGGGATAAAACTCCCCGATCCCGAAGTGACTGATCGCCCATACCTAAATTATTGTCTAATTTTGAAATATTTTTTAACACTAATTTTTATTAGTTTGAAAAATAAATAATTAATAAATATGTAAATAAACTACTTTTGATATGTTATTTATGTTATATCAACGTTTTATAATACATTTTATATATTAAATATCTAATAATTCAAATATATTGTGTAGTACAAGAAAAGTTAGACCTTTATGTAAGAGAATAGAATATATTATAGTTAAGTTACATATACGAAATATTTGTTTAACTAAAAGATAGATAAAATTTCACCAGACATTATATTATTTCTAAAACTTAATATTAAAATTTTATAAGATTGGTAATATATATATATAGTTATATATGATACAGTATTAAAAAAAATTAAGTTTAATAAATCTTATAAATCACCCTTATATTTACTCAAAAGTTTAAATAACAATAAATATTGGATAAAGAAAGATGTGGGGTTCATGGAATATGATTTTAACTTAAAATCAAAAGAAATTGTGTAGCTCAATGGTTATAAGGATGTCTTTTATAGAGAAGGTCAAGTGTTCGATCCATCACAAAAACATTATTTATTCAATTTTTTCTTTAGATAAGAAAGTAGTGGCATGTCATGTAATTTCATAATATATAAGGGTAATATGGTAATTTCACAGGGGGTTTATTCGCTCAAAATACCCCTAAAATATTCTCATATTCTCCTATTATATATAGAAGAGGATGCTTAATATTTTGTCAAAAAAAAAAAATAAATTCAGTGGCCGAGTCTTAAAGGAAGGAGCTACAAATTAATGGGCTTACAATGGGCTACAAAACAATGAGTTATATTTTTAATTGCGTTTTTGAACATGGATATGGGGCGTCAACCAATCTTTTATTTTTCTTTCATTGCTTGTGTGATCTTTGTACTCCCAACCCACTTTCGAATTTTGGTAAATTTTTTATTCTAATTTTCCTTTTCGAGATAAAGTTTTGATTATCGTAAACTTTCATCGGTGCAGACAAATATTTTGACACATAATTTAGCAGAGATGTTCAAAAAGCCTAAAGCCCGAATTCGGCCCGATCCGATCCGGAAAAAAACCCGAAAAACCCGGCTTGAAAAAAGTCCGGTCCGGTTCGGCCCGGATCGAGGACTTTAAACGGGCCTATTATTTTCCGTCAAGCCCGACCCGAAGCCCGAAGCCCGAAAAACCCGGATAAATGCCCGGTTCGGCCCGGATAAAAGTCCGGGCATTTTGAGAGATTCAGATAAAAACCTGATTTTTTATAGATAAAATTTGAAAATTTATAATATTTTAAATAAATTTCAAGAATTTTAAATTTAGTAATAGAGGGAATATGAAGAATAATAAGGTTAAGAAGAATCAACAATGTGCAGGACAAACCTTTTTTTCCAGAAGATTTATTGAGTGTAGTGTATGTGCTTCTTGAAATGGTCATGTACGAGGATATTTGTATGGCTCTCGGTCAGGTTAAGTTTAATAGCGCATATTATGTGTACAATGTTCTTGAGTTGCACTCATGTTTTATGATAAAACATTATGGTAATAGTATTTTAGTAATAGGTATCGTGGTGTCTCTTGTTTGTTATGTTTTCTGAATTTCAATAGTTCATGGGTGTAATATATTAACTTTGCAAAAAAAAAAAAAAATTATTTATATATAAATTTAAAAAAGCCTGGATAAAAGCCCTGCCCGGCCCGAGGGCCTAAAATGGGCCTCATAATTTAGAGAAAGCCCGGCCCGGTCCGATTTTTGAAAAAACTCAATTTGACCTGATTATTAAAAAGCCCGGGTTTTAAAAAAACCCGGATAAAACCCAGCCCCAAAGACTTTTTGTGCATGTCTATAATTTAGCATGTCACAAATTCTATATATCACGTCTAAGTGTTTTCTTACTTTTCTTAGGCTTTGAATCCAAGTCCAGATTGTGATATATTTTGAATTCAAATATCAGTATTTTCGATCCTTTTAACCATCTAGAAACTCAACAAATTAAGAAGAAAAATTCAACAATGAAAAATATATATTCAACAAATTTCAAAATATAAGAAGAAAAATAAAATAAGATATGGCAGTCAAGCAATGAAAACAAAACGACGGAGATTTGAAGGGTAAAAACGATATACGCGGGAAAGTCTATGTGGACATGCCACGTAGACACCATCTAGACAGACAAGTAAACTCCAGAAAACTGCAACAAGTTGTAACCAGTGTTTCAAACATTAAATACATATAGATCTCTGTATCTATCATCTTGGCTGTTTCAACTCTGACAAACACATAAAAGTCATCTTATTACATTCTATTTCTTGGTTTTATCATCTCCTTTCTTGGGTTTTTAATCTTTAATCTTTTCATTAAAAGATGGGTTTTTATTATACCCTTTTTTAATCTTGTTTATGACATTAATTAATCTTGGTGATTAAGAGATGGGTTTTGTGGGTACTTTATTGAGTTTTATTGGGTTTGGAATTGGAATCCCACTTGGGCTTTTTCTGGGTTTTTTCATGTTCATTCGAAATGTGTCTCGAGATGTTGAGGTAAAATTTTATATTTAAATTATTAATGTTTGTCTAATTCAATCTTTTTTTGATTCAAGAATTGTTGTAGTTGTTAATTTGTTACTTGTTATGTTTCCATTTGATTTTGTTGATGGATTTAATATACATGTATGTTTAGATGATGATTCTTGATTGGTTTGATCAAATAGGATTGTTTTGTTAGACTGTAATTGTTGTGATTCATGCAATTTTGATCACTTTATTCTTAATGAAGATTCTAGGATAAGTGTCCGATACTTGGTATGTTTTGGTGAAACATTGTTAAAACATTATAGTTTCGAAGTTTAGGTAATTTAATTAAATTTTCTTCACATGGTTGGTAAGGCTTAAGTATTCGATGATTATGTATGTCACAAACTTGTACTAGTAAGGCCAGTTTCTGAATTATAAAATGCTGAGATTTTGTTTAGTATGGGAATTGAAGAAACTTGTTGCACCTACATTGGCACTTGGCAGGAACCAATCGTTAGGCCAATTGAGGTGTTTGATTCAAGCTCCTGGCCTGATATATTACCTGACATCCCACTTTGGGTAAAGAATTCAGATTTCGAGCGGGTGAGCTCTAAACTTCAATGTACTTGAACTGCATAAACTATTGTCTGAAGTTTGAGCCTTTTTACCATTATAGGAATCGACTAAATATTAGACATTCTTTATTAACAGGTTGATTGGTTAAATATGGTGATTTATGACATGTGGCCTTACCTCAACAAGGTTTCATGACTTCCACAGCAGTGCTACTTTTTTGAAACATATAGGAGTATCGTTTACCCATTTTTCCATAAAGTCTAACTTGTTTGTTGAATTTTTTACAAGGCGTTATGTAAGATAATAAAAAGCACCGCAGAACCTATATTTGCTGAATATATAGGCAAGTTTCAAATTCAATCCATAGATTTCGACACCCTTACACTTGGAACTATTCCTCCTGCCATTCATGGTAAGTAACATCTCTACCTATAGAGATCTCAGATCCAAGCAGATCACTCTGCAAAATTATTATTGTCCTAAGAAAGGAAGCTAACCAAAACTGAATTAGATTGTAGTTTTTCCTAAATTTTTCTGACAGAGGAGTTCTGATCCATTGCTAGGTTTGAAAGTGTACGACTCTAATGAGAAGCACCTAGTGCTTGAGCCTGCATTCAGATTTGCTGGAAATCCCAATATTATTTTGGTGTTGAAAGTGTTCTACCTAAAAATTCATGTACAGGTTAGAAATTTGTCTGAAGTACATATCTGAAAGGCCTATGTTTCGTAAGTACATAATGAAAATTGTTGTACAGTGCTTTTGGTTTCCATGTTTCATTTTCTGGCTTGTATAAATCATATTTAGAAAAAAAAATTATCATTTAATTATGCCAGAAGCTCCTCTAGTTTCATTCAGATATAAGTCCGGGTCTTTAAAAGTATAATGTCTCTACTCTTTGGATAGGGGTATGATCTCCATAGCTTTCCCAGACCCAACTTCGCAGTGGGACCTATTGGGCATGTTCTGTTTGATTTTCATTTTAGATTGTAAACTAAAAATGCACATAATGTTTATCCATTTGGGTGCTACATCAGGTCTTTCTCATTTTTTCGTTGGGTCATATATTGCTGTCACGTGATTTGTTTCCATCTTAACATATATTACCGTGGCACATTAAGATTACTTGTGAATGCAATTCTTTTTTATTTAAATTTGACATTTGTATCTGTAATGCAATTCAAAGCTTTATTAAAGAAGTAAATTAAGTGCGTTCATATGGGCATAATTGTTGGAAAATGTGTATATTTTGATTTCAGTTTTTGCCAGTTGATAGATTTACAAGTATCGGTCACTCCTCGAGTTATTTTGAAGCCTTTCGTGCCAACCTTCCCATGTTTTGCGAGTATAATAGTTTCTTTAATGGAGAAGGTAAGTTCAGGGTAATAACTTATGCATGCTGTTCTCCTACTGTGACTCGTAATTGCTAAGCATGTCCCGGATATGACACAAGACTCATACCTATAAAACTTATATTGATCGATGTAGCCACAAGTAGACTTTGGGCTGAAACTGATGGGGTGTGATCTCATGGCTATTCCTGGCTTACATCATTTTGTACAGGTGAATCTCCCTCTCTCTCCTTCTGCACAAGATGAACTCTATCTGTTTTTTCAGCAATTTGTGAGGGGAACTTCTAGGCCATCTAATTGTGGTACCTGACATGGTTAATAAATACACAAGTTTATGGTAAATTATCTGTTGTTGGGTTCTTTAGATTCATTAGAATCTTTGGTGGCTCAATTTTGTGTAGAACTGACTGACACTTGTACTTTAACATCCATAGAAGGATACACCATTGTTTGACTGGTGCTAACTGATGCTTTATTCCTCAACCTTTGCATTGTCTGTAAGGTCAACAGGTTAGTCCAATTCTATTTCGTTTGGGTAGGTTAGGAGGAGAGAATTTCAGCACATGACTTTGTCATGGGGAAATGACGGGGGTTGAGTTGTGCCCAGTGCATTTTGACGTATACAAAATTAAAGATTTAAGAATAGAAATATGGTTATAAAATGTATCAGGTTGGGGGTGGAGTTTCATATATTAGGATCTGAAAATAGTACAGTATATGTTTGTCCCAGTAGTTTAATGTTTATTTAAATTTACTTATTCATATGATAGACGCAGTTACATTTATTTTTTATTTTTGTTTTGCGAAACTATAGGATATTACTGTTCACAAGTTAATGATTCTGTTTGATCACTCTTGAAATGTTAATATCATGCGTTTCTATTCAGTCAGCACTATTGAATAATAGCTATTTAGGTGGAGGTAACTTATACATGTGAACTAGGTGCATGGATAGAAAAGATTCACCTTGCTGATTATAATTGTGAATGAGGCTTTCTTGAGACTTAAATTGAGTAGATTGCCATTAATTCTTTAGCTGCATTTGATGTAATTCTTGGTTTGTCGCAGGAAACAATTAAAAGACAAGTGGCTAGCCTCTTCCTTTGGCCCCAGACTTATGAAATACCAATTCTTGATCCTTCATTGTAAGTTATTGAAGAATGACAAATTGATACTTTTGGTAGACTGGAAATCTAAAATAGCCATTAAGTGCATGCATCTGTAGTTGCATCATGATACAGAAACTTAGCAAGTTGTTGGTGTTTGGGCTCCTATTTTGAGACAGGATAGTTATTAATACCTAGTATTTTCAAAAAAAAAAAATGATTGCATCTTGCTCCTTTGTCTTCTTCAGAATGATTCTCGACTAGGTCACTATCGACAGTATTGGAACCAAACTATTAAATTCAGCCTTATTGATGCAGGGGAGCTGCTAAGAAGCCCGTAGGTTTACTGCATGTGAAGGTTTTACGAGCGGAAAAGCTTCTGAACATGGACTTGCTGAGTACATCTGATCCTTATGTAAAACTCAGTTTAAGTGGTGAAAGACTTCCTGCTAAAACGACCTCCATTAAGATGAACAATTTGAACCCAGAGTGGAACGAGGAATTTAAGCTTACCGTAAAGGATCCTCAGTCCCAGGTCCTTCAGATACATGTCTACGACTGGGAAAAGGTTTTGTTATTATGTTATTTATTTTTAATTAAAATACGGATCGTAACTAATCAAGTAAAACTAGATAGTTGAATACCATGAATTGTAATATTAGTTATTTTAGCAGTTGAGCATATAGGAATTCTAATATAAAAGGTCTGTTTAGGATAGGATATTTTCTGAAGCAGACTTTATTTACATATATATGAACCTGGATTTGTAAATAAGATTTTTTTTATTTGATTCCTAGGTTGGGCGACCTGACAAGCTTGGTATGCAACTCATCCCATTGAAGCTACTTGTGCCGCACGAGAGAAAGGAATTCGCAATGAATCTGCTTAAGAACATAAATCCTAATGACACTCGTGACAAGAAGCAGAGAGGAAAAATCATGCTAGACCTAACCTTTGTACCTTTTAAAGAGGACTATGAAAGAAGTGGGTCTCTTGTTCTACAGAATTCTATGAATAGAAGTTCAATAAAAAGGTCCGAGTCCAGCCACGGGTACGGAGCAGGTTTACTTTTTATCACAGTTGTAGGCGCAGAAGATGTTGAGGGAAAGCACCACACCAATCCTTATGCTTTGGTTGTTTTCAGAGGAGACATGAAAAAAACTAAGGTGAACTTACAGAAACAACATCGCCTATAACTGCAGTGGTTACCGTAGTCATTTCTATATTAATTGAAGCTTTGATTACATAAAGATTAACTTTTGGATTATTGCGATTTTCATCAGGCAATCAAGAAAACCCGCAACCCAACTTGGGAGGAAGAATTTCAATATATGTTAGATGAGGCTCCTATAAATGATGTGATTTACGTTGAAATCATAAGTACAAAAAGGTTATCTTTCAAGTTCAAGGTATGATCATAGCATACAATGTATTAGTTATCTCAATCTGGCTTTAAACTGTTTCACTTCACAATAGCAATATTGAATTTAATTTCATGTTGGACGCAGGAATCACTGGGGCATGTTCGTATTAATCTTGTCGACGTAGTTGACAACGGTCGTATTAACCAGAAGTTCTATCTTATCAACTCAAGAAATGGAGTGATACATCTTAATATGAGGTGGAGGGCAGCCTGATATCTGTTATGGACTGTCCACAGGTGCAGTTCTAGTTTTACGGTCACTGCACGCTCACGGTTGCAGGCAATTTTCGAATAATTTGAGAGAAATGAGAATACTATACCACAGATATCTGTAAATGGTTTGTACAGTTTGATACAACTATACGACTTGTCCCTCCAATTCCCAATACTGCTGTAAATATAACCTTGCAATGCAATGTGTAAACATACTCATTTGATCATCTTCGTAGAAATACAAGTGATATACCTTTTTTGTCATTCTGTGTGTTTTTTTTTGGAGTATCAAGGATCCAGGAGAAAGAGAGGATTCGAACTCGTGACTTTGCGATTATAAATGATTTTTTTAGAAAAAATTGCTAGAACTCCAAAATTTTTCTACCGAAATGAATTCAAAATGAATCACTTACTCATTTCCTGACAGACAAAAAAAATGAATCACTCATTTCATCATTTCATGTGTAAGGTTAAAAAATTGTTTCATTAAACACAATGAAACCTTAGAACATCTTCAATAGTCTACAAGCATAGATGAAATGTCATAAATAAAAAATTTAGAGGATATGTATATTTTTCTTCACTCCAGACAAATGTTAGTCAAAATTTTAGCCAACTTCTCTACATTGACTATTTTTGTCGAACCCCACCTCTAATAATATTTCACGTCATCTATTACCATAATCAAATTATATATTCTATTTTTAACCACTTAAAATAATAATAACATTCTATTTTTAACATATAGTCAACTCGTATAAACTCCATTGAAACACAATACCTTACGGTCAGTAAATTTTACATAATCAATATTCTATATCATTTTAGCTAACAATTTTAGCCAATCCCGTTGGAGATGTTCTTGCAATTCATTCTGCCAGATTTTGAACCGAATATAAAAAAGACTATAAATAATGAGCTTTTTTTTACAAGAACTATAAATAATGAGCTACTATCATATTTCCACTATAATTTTTTATATTATGAGTTAAAATGTTAAAGTAAATAGAAATTTTGGAAAAAAAAACATGAATCCCGAGTACTTATAAAAAGCATGAATCCGGTGTTTTATAACAATTTTTAAGATAATAATAAAAATAAAGTCATTTTTTAAATATAATTATCTAAATTTAAATTTAAGCCTTGCTAACTTTTTTAAATATAATTGTGTGTACTAAAACAAAATAAGCTTAAACCCTAGTTTTACAGCCCCAAGCCCCACTTGGTCATTCCGCAGCACAAACCATTAGACACAGATCTTGTATCTATCACTCCACTCTATGAACCCTAAAACCCACAAACAATCTCTCAATCTCACCATAAAGATCTAAACTTTACTTCAATTTCTTCACAAACATTTCAAGAAAATGTCTTATTTCACCATTTCTAAGTCATCTCAATTCAAACTTTACAAATCTTTAAGCCCATTTTCAATAAAGACTCTACCTTTTTGTTCTTTATCTACAGACCCATCAATCAAGAACGATGTAATCATCACTGATTTGAGCCCAATTGAAGAAACCCATGTCCAAGATGGTGAATTAGAGAGGCCCATGAGAGGAATTCATGTTCAAGATGGTGAATTAGAGAGGCCCATGAGGAGAGCTCCAAGAGGTAAGCTTAAAAATCAAGAAAAAGTTGAAGTTATTATTTGTAGAATGATGGCTAATAGAGCTTGGACTACTCGTTTACAGAATGCTATTCGTAATTTAGTTACTGAATTTGATTATGAGTTGGTTTATAATGTGTTACATGGTTCTCGAAACGCGGAGCATGCGTTGCAGTTTTTTAGGTGGGTTGAGCGTGCTGGGTTGTATAAGCATGATAAGAGGACACATTGTAAGATTATTGAGATTTTAGGACGTGCGTCGAAGCTTAATCATGCTAGGTGTATTTTGTTAGATATGCCTAAGAAGGGTGTTGAGTGGGATGAGGAGTTGTTTGTTATGTTGATTGATGCGTATGGTAAGGCGGGCATTGTTCAGGAGAGTGTGAAGATGTTTCAGAAAATGACGGAATTGGGGGTTCCGAAGAGTGTTAAGGCTTATGATTGTTTTTTTAAGGTGATTATGAGGCGAGGAAGGTATATGATGGCGAAGCGGTATTTTAATAAGATGTTGGCTGAAGGGATAGTTCCGACGGTTGCTACTTATAATGTGATGATTTGGGGGTTTTTTCTTTCGAAAAGGGTTGAGACTGCGAGTAGGTTTTATGAGGAGATGAAAAGCAAGGATATTTTGCCTAATGAAGTTACTTATAATACTATGATTAATGGGTATTATAGGATTAAGAAAGTGGAGGAAGCTGAGAAATATTTTGCGGAGATGAAGGAGAGCGGTATAGTTCCTAATGTGATTACTTATACCACTATGATTAAAGGGTATGTGGAGGCTGGACAAGTCGACAAAGGGTTGAATATTTTGGAAGAAATGGAAAGTTCTGGTTTGAGGCCAAATGCTATTACATACTCAACTTTGTTGCCAGGGTTATGTGATGCCAAGAAGATGTCCGAGGCTAGGACAATTCTGAAGGAGATGGTGGCAAGGTATATTGCTCCTATTGATAATTCCATTTTTCGAAGGCTAATGTTGAGTCAGTGCGAGGTGGGTGATTTGGATGCAGCTGCTGATTTTCTAAAAGCAATGATTAGACTGAGTATTCCAACAGAGGCTGGACATTATGGTATCTTGATTGAGCATTTTTGCAAGGCCGGGGTCTATGATAAAGCTGAAAACTTGGTGGATAAGCTTATTGAGAAGGAAATTATATTGGGGCAACAGAGTGTGTCAGATATGGAGCCTACTGCTTACAACCCCGTGATTGAGTATCTCTGCAACAATGAGAAAACAAACAAAGCTGAAACTCTGTTCCGGCAGCTGATGAAAGTGGGTGTTCAGGATCCAATTGCCTTTAATAATCTCATCCGTGGTCACTCAAAGGAAGGAAATCCTGATTCTGCCTTTGAACTTACAAAGATAATGGTGAGGAGACAAATTCCTTCAGAAGCAAGCGCGTATAAGCTGCTCACTGAGTGCTACTTGAGCAAAGGTGAACCTGCTGATGCTAAATCGGCTCTGGATAGTATGATTGAAAATGGACATCATCCAGACTCATCTTTATATAGGTCGGTGATGGAGAGTTTGTTTGAAGACGGAAGGGTTCAGACTGCAAGTCGTGTCATGCAAAGTATGTTAGACAAGGGGGTGAAGGAGCATATGGACGTAGTTGCCAAGATATTGGAAGCTCTTCTCCTGAGGGGTCATGTTGAGGAAGCCATTGGACGAATTGAACTACTGCTGCATGCCGGATGTGCGCCTGATGTGGACAGTCTGTTGTCTGTACTATGTGAAAAAGGAAAGACCATTGCTGCTTTAAAGCTTGTAGATTTTTGTTTGGAAAGAGACTGCAACATTGATTTTTCAAGCTACGAGAAGGTGCTGGATTCTTTGTTAACAGCTGGGAAGACTCTTAATGCATATTCCATCTTATGTAAAATAATGGAAAAAGGGGGCACAACAGATTGGAGTAGCTGTGACGAATTGATTAAGAGCCTGAACGAGCAGGGTAACACAAAACAAGCAGATGTCCTCTCTAGGATGATCAAGGGAAAGAACAAAACACTTGGAAGCAAGAAAGGCAAGAAGCTAGAAGCCATGGCTTCGTAAATTTCATTGTAGCCTAAATTTTGTCTTTTCAGTTCAAAGGTAAAAGTTTATTGGCTAAGTTTCTCCCTAGGGTGTGGCAAGATTTTCTCAGCAACAGAATAAGTGGCATGAAATTTGATTTAATGTGTTTTTGTTTTCCATTAAACTCATTCCAAGAGTTTTCTTGGTAAAACTTTACTCTATGCTTTTAGCAAAAGGTTGAAATCTTGAAAATGCTGTAGCTGAGTATTTTTTACAAGAATTGGTTCACTATTTTCTCTTTTTGGTTGCATTCTGATTTCTGCGACATCAATTAACTACTTCCATTGCGAATCTTGTGAATTGGAACTTGTACTCACAGTTATAAGTTAAATTGTTGGTCTTTTAAATGGGATTTTATTTAATGCTTGTAAGCACAAGGCATCATCCACATAATTGGTTATGATGTGCAATGTTATATAAGGTACAAATATTGGAATTACTTTCGCAAAGCGTCAATACATGATTACTGTACCTAAATATTAGTGGTCTTTGTTTTTTATTCTTTTATATGATCATCTTATAGGAATTGCATGTAGTGAACATAATTGGAGTAACGAATGCCTCAACTAATTTTTTTTCTATCATAAAAATGCATGTACTTCTGAAGCTACCTATATCTTGTTGTAATTGTTAGTTTTTTTCTTCATAATGTGTCTATTGCTCTTTATCATTCTGGTCTCTTCTCTTCCTAATGATATGTTAGTATATCATACATTCGTGGATGGATTAAAGGTTAAGCCTAGTTTCTCGCAGTCTCACAGACATCACATACTTGCTGCAGTTGCAGCCTGTTTGGTTTCAGTTGTAGCTGTGTTGATAGTCAAGTCCATTTGTAGAACTCTTTAATAGCTATCTTAAATGTAGTCTGAGATTTATGAATAAATTGATCTCACATCTGTCATCTCCCTCGATTATGATTTCACCATCACATTAGGAACTTCTGGATCATTTCTTAGGTCTTTCTTCGAAGTCTATGACTCTATTAGGGCTTGCTGTAATTCTCTTTAAAATATTTCTTTGATCAGTCCTAACACTATTTAGCATCCATAATTTGAAAAGACAGTTATAGATCAACAGTATTAGATATATTGGATGTTACTGATTACTGAATACACTGATGTTCCGTTTAAAACTCTTCCCATATAGTGCATGTAGTTCCTGATATCATATGCACCTCTGTATTACCATGCAGTGATGTTTTGTAGTAGCTGACATGGAATTGCGGTTATATTTAGTATTCAGTGCTTAACACTATCGAATCCTCGCTGTTGTCTAGAATTTCGTCCTTAGTTGCTTGAATATCATTTGAAACCTAAAAAAAATTCTAGAGCTGAGGACAGGAAGAAACGGAATCCATTTTCTGGGTTCACAGAGTTGGATGTCTAGCCATTTTTAGTGCAAGTTCTTGTGGACAGTTCTACCAGCTGACTGAAAGTGCAGAACCCTTGTGAAATTTGCAGATGAAGGTTCACAGTAAACATCTTTTTATTCTGGACAAATGAAAGTTATACAATCTGATTCTATGAGTTAAACCAGTAAACCACAAACCAATTGCATAACAGACCCTAACCATTTCAGTGCGTGTTAGTGTAAACATACTCATATGTCACCTGAGATCTCACTCTAAAAAGTTACGATAATAATTAAACATGTTACATGTGTAAAGATTTTCAAATGAAATTTAAAAAAAAATACGGCCAATACAATAGAATTATATCGATGAAGTCAATAATCTAGTCACAGAAAACTGAGGTTCAAAAACAATAGAATTATACAGTATGAAACAATAGAGTGAAAAAATCTCAACTTGACTAGTTTTTTTTTCTTCATTCTTCTTTTTTTTATGAACAATGGAATTAATTCATTAATAAAAAATCATACGGCATCTACAAAGATAGCCGAGTCGAACAAACATAAAATAGAAACAATTGTCTATCCTCGTGAAGAGATAATCTAGCAATTTATTGAAGATGATGTATTTACATATACCCGCTTTACTCACTTCGTCCGCTTCATCGTAACCTGTGTGAGCTATCGATCATGATTGCAATTTCATACAAACTTTTATCACTAAATCAAAACCAGCACTCACAACAAAGGACATAAAACAGCACCCACTCACAATGGAGAGAAAAACAATACTGAAATTGCAAATTGAAAATCCAAATGAAAAGATCTTAGATCTGAAAAAACGAACACACGATAAGAGATAATCGATCCACTCTCGAATTCAATAAACCCCGCTTGAATCGAAGAAGAAAGAAAACCGAAAGCTACAAAGATTTAAATCTAAAAAAACAAACCAAAACAAACTAAATGGGTAGAAAATCTTACCCAAAAAAGAAGATTATTAAAAAACAAACTAAAAAAAAGAAAAGAATTGGGGTTTTCCACCGGAGATAAACCAATGGAAGCCCAAGGAAAAGGAAAAATTTCTCCTTTTTTTTCCTTAAGACAATTTTAACCTTTTTTCATATAAAATTAACAAAAATATCTGTTTTTAAAATTTTGGTCAACTTTATGGAATATCCAATAGTTGGAGTATTCTGGATATGGGATACCCAACTACAAGTGAATTATCTTATATAAACTGTGTTACCCAACTACTAGTGGAGTATCTCAAAAAATAAAATTGACCATTTTTTTGAAAATGATTAATTTTGTTAATTTTATAAAAAAAATGAATATTTTTGTAATTTTTTCTTATGCGTTTACCATTGGTAAAAAAAACAAACACTGAAAAACAATAATGCAACCCTAATTCCCTCCCTCCCAACTTGCTTTAAACCTCTCTTATCCCTTCCCCTCTCCCCCCTCCCACTATATAACCCATCCCCTCGCCCCTCCCTTCAATAATCTACACCCTCAGCAGCCAACCCTTCTTCTCATCTTCTCTCTATCCTCAACCCCTTCATTACATTATCTCAATTCTTACACACATTTCCATTACAATGTCTGTCTCAACCACAATTGCCTCTTCACTTCACTTCCTTCCCCTCACTCCCAAAACACCCTTTAACTCCACCACTTCAAACTTCAACTTTGTTTCCTTTTTTACACCAACCTTATCCTTATCCTTATCTTCTTCTAGTACTAAAATCTTGAAGCCCATTTCATATACTAAGTTGAAAGTTGCTGTTGATGAGGATGTTACTACATTCTCTTCTGACTTAGATGAAGATGAAGATGAGGATAACAGAAGCTTCTCACCTGACCTTAAACTGTTTGTTGGGAACTTGCCTTTTAATTGTGATAGTGCTGTTCTTGCTGACTTGTTTGGAAGTGCTGGCACTGTCGAAATGGTTGAGGTACTATGTTGTTTTGCTCAAGTTTTGGTTTTTATTCATGGGTTTTGTTTCTTTTTGTAAAAGATTGATGCTTTATGTTAGTTTAGCTATGTATATTGGTTCATATTTGGCTTAATTTGTGTAATTGTAGAGATTTTCTTGATTTGTATGTGCTTGTATGTTATGTAGTTTTGCTCAAGTTTGGATTTTTATTTGTGGGTTTTGTTTCTTTTTGTAAAAGATTGATGCTTTAGGTTAGTTTAACTATGTATATTGGTTCATATTTGGCTTGATTTGTGTAATTGTATAGATTTTCTTGATTTGTATGTGCTTGTATGTAATGTAGTTTTGCTCAAGTTTGGATTTTTATTTGTGGGTTTTGTATCTTTTTTGTAAAAGATTGATGCTTTCTGTTAGTTTCCCTTTGTATTCATGCTCAAGTTTGTGTTTTTTATTTTGAAAGATTCATGTTTTATGTTAGTTCCTCCCTCGAAATTGGTTCAAATTTGTCATAGTATGTGTGATTGTAAAGATTATCTTGATTTGTATGCGCTTGTATGTTATGTAATTGTGTTAGTTGAATGTTTGTTTATGGCAATATTAATGAGATGTGTATTTAAACTTAAGGGTGTGGAAATTGATTGCGATGATGCTAATTGGTGTGTTCTAAACTTTAGTGAGATTCTAGGAGTTCAAAACTCTTCGACTTGAACTAATATATTTTGGAACCAGTTTTAGTTATTTACACAAAAGTAATTGTGTCTGCAAATGGCCATTTGCGGTTAAAAGTGCAGGCCACTAGGTTTCTGGTCTATGTTGTACTACTTTGATTATTTTCTTATTTCATGATATGATAGTAGGTTTTACAATATAGTTCTGTTTTTGTGGGCTTGTATGCCAAGAGGAACCTATGACTGAATTTGTAATCTTTTGTAGGTTATATATGACAAAATCACAGGAAGAAGTCGTGGATTTGCATTTGTGACTATGTCAACAGTTCAAGAAGTAGAGGCAGCTGCTCAGCAGTTCAATGGTTATGTAAGTTAGATTGTTACACCACAAACAGCGTATTATTTTGTTCTGTTTTGTAATTTTCCATGAGTGAAATTGAGTTGTGCTTTGTAATTCTCTTTTCTCATCAAAACAAAATCCATTGCACTTGGCAGGAACTTGAAGGCAGAGCATTAAGGGTGAATGCTGGACCTCCTCCTCCTAAAGAAGAGAACTCTTTTAGATCACCCAGGGGTGGTGCTGGTGGTGGCGGTGGCGGCGGTGGCAGGAGTTATGATAACACCAACAGGCTTTATGTTGGAAACCTATCTTGGGATGTTGATAATGCGGCACTTGAAACCTTGTTCAGTGAGCAAGGGAAGGTTGTGGATGCAAAGGTGGTTTATGACAGAGAGACTGGTAGATCGAGGGGATTTGGATTTGTGACTTATGGTTCATCTAATGAGGTCAACCGTGCGATTGATAATCTGAATGGAGCTGTAAGTGTTGTTTTGTGAATTTCTAAATAATGTTTTTCTTATAGTATCATCAATCTCTATGTTTGTTTGCAAGGACTATAGTCCGTAGACTATGTTTGAACTGCATTGCTTTTGTGCAAATGAGTACTAGTACAACAAGCCTTTTTATTACTTTATAACGACTTCTCTTACAAATTGATATGCTTCAGGACCTTGATGGTAGACAAATCCGTGTGAGTGTTGCTGAAGCTCCACCACAGAGGCGCTATTAAGTATCGAATCCTTTTGTGCTACACTTCATCGAGAAACATCACGATACAAGTCTACTGAAGAAGCGGCACTTATATTAGGTATTCAGATTTGTGTTACTCCTTCAACCAAAAAAAGAAGAGCTACTTAAGATGCACATTTGATGGCATGTCATTCATGGGTGCATCTTTATATGTAAGGCTTTAGTTAGAAATGCCAGAGTATTTATTTTCGGCAACGAATCTTTACGAAAACTTAGTAATATCTCCATTCTAGACAGAGGAAGCTTTTGATTTTCTATTCCCTCTAATTATGTATGTCAATTGTCAAATGCTGAAGATATCAGATACAACTTGCTCGTAAACACCGAAATTTTGTACATCTTATGACATCTGACCTTAATTGAAGTTTTGTACTAGCCCAAGAACTTTTATATTTGGCCGTCACGGTCTCTTGATCTACCGGTATTTCTCAGGTTCTTGTTAAAGACATGATGTGTGCACGAGTGTGTTAATTATAAGTTCTTGTTAAAGACATGACGTGTGCACGAGTGTTAATTATAAAAAAACAGATGTTTATATTCTCAGCTAATATGTTGGAAATAACAAATTAACATATTAAAATACATCTGCAATGAACTAATCCGACAAGAAACAATCCACAAATCAGTGAAATCAAACATCCAATTACTTTGTCACTCGAAAACTAAAACAAAGCTCAACACCAAATATTTACGAACCCGTTTCAATCAGATTACAATTTACAAATTCCTAGTAGAGCATATAAACATGGAAAATTGCTCCACAGCCATCTTTTAGAAAATGGGTTGCACTCAAATGTATAAATCTGAATTTGTTGGAATGTGCCGTACCTGTAAGGTGTTTGATAAAATGCCTGAAAGAAATGTGGTGTCTTGGACTGCACTGGGTTATACTTAGAGCGTTGGGAAGACGAAATAATGCTATTGCAGTGAAATATCGACAAGTCATGATATGACCATGAATTTGAGCAATGCTCATATTGAAATGTACAAGAAATCTGGAGAAATGAATGATGCTAACCAGGTTTTTTATGAGATGGAGGAGAAAAATGTTATTTTATCGATGACTCTAATTGTTAAATACGGGATGCATGGGGATGCAGACACATTGCTAAAACACTACGAGAAGATGAAATATAATGCATTGCCGAGAGACAAGCACCACTCTTGTATGGCGGATCTGTTTGCACGACGGGGTCAGATGGAAGAAGCCTATGATTTGATACTCAAAATGAACACAAAGCGAAATGCCTCACTGTGGGGCGCGATTCTTGGTGCTTGTAGCATCTATGGTGAGAGAACTCTTGTAGTGGTAGCGGCCAAGCATCTATTTAATTTAGAGCCGACAAACAGTGCAATTATGTTGCTCTAGCTAGCACATATGCCGTAGCAGGCTTGTGGAGTAGTGCATGGAAGACAAGGAAAGTAATGGATGATCCAGGTTCAAATTAGAATTCTGGATGCATCTATCTTCGGTCCAGAAGAGAGAGTGCAACACTTCTGCCAACAGGTTGAATTGAATGAACTTTACAGGTAAAGCATTTCCCCATCTAATTGGGTCTTCTGATAGGGAAAGAGTTGATTACTTACATTTCCTCGGTTACATTGTAGCAGCAATCTTCATGACTCTGTATTGCTGCTTAAAACTTCCTTTATCATTACATTAATTAAACAAGCATAAAAAAGAGACTGAAGTGAAACAAAGACTAACTTGGGTATTAATACTGAATTTGATTTATGTACTGTACTAATAGTAATAGGTTTATTGTTACGCAAAGGGGAGACATAGTAAAATTACAGATTCCACGCATATTGACCAGGATTACACCTATAACACTTGGTGTGATAAACGGTTTAAAGTATAACATGTATATATAGTTAACAATGTTAAGTAAACAACATATACTGTGGGTTGATGCAGTTATATTTAATTGTGTAACTCGTGGTTTGTATAACTATGTGAAGTAGAACTGAGTTGCTTTATGGAATTATAGGGTTAATTGATTTAAGTGATTGGGGAATGCTGATCAAATTTCAAAATTCTAGTGTTTAAACGAAATTATTAAATTTTATCTTGATAATTTCAGTTATTTAATTTTACATAAGATGAGTAAAAGACTAATCAAATTAGATACCTGTTATGGATGCTTCTATAGTTTTTTTTAGGTAGAGCGGTTCTTGAATAATCGGTGCATCTTATTTTCTTATCATTGACTACAATTTTTGAGATAATTGTTTAGACATCGGCATCATGTACTCTAATCGTTGCAACAGAATTGTTTTCATATAGGGTTGCAAAGTATTTAGAGTTGATAAGAACAAAGTGTTTTTCCCTTCGTTTTCTTCAATGACAGTAATGTGCTTCTCTTCCGGGATATGTATAACAATTGTGGCGATCAATGTATGTTTCTTTGTTAGCTGTGGCGCTGTGGCATATGTTGTTGGACTTGCTGTTTGCTGCTGTCTACCACTTATAACGGAAATCCTATATGTTTTGGCAAATCAGGTAAATATCTACCATCTAAGATCACACTCTACTTCTGCTGTGAAGACTGCATATAAATAATATTCTTGTTAAGCTCTCCAGCTCTCCTATATGACCCAGGGCCCAGGGGTATTATCATGCTTTTCAAACAACCCAAGAAAACCATTAAAGTAGGTCATATAGAGGTAAAATCTAGAGTTTAATTGTTGCTCTTGAACTTGTAAGTGATCATACATCTTTATGTCCATGTTAATGTGCAACATTAGCACAAGCGTTGAACCTAATAAGCTTATGGAAAGAACAATCTGTGATAGTCAACAATGGTGCGTAGTTTAGATTCTTACCATCTTTATTGCTATACACCTGTATTAAAAAATAAGCATGTGTTCAAATCCATTGATCCATCTCTCTCCCTGTCTGTGTTTTTCCGTTTGCTATGTTACTCAGATGACTCCTCAATTTCAAATATCGGTCGTTGTACCCATGTCGGACACGACACTTATTCCTTGTTAGATCATTTGACTAACATGTGGACACTTTGACCAACTGGAAGACCACATATGAGTTGTACTTACGATGTGAAAAAGAAAAATGTGAGAAGAAAGAAAGAAGCAACAATGAGAAAAAAGAAGAGGAGACAAGGACGCTTAAAAGAGGGCTAAAAGCGCACAGCTGGAAATATACACGATGGTTCACTTGGTTCAGTGGGTAGCTGTTGTCACTGTGCTTGCGAGTTCCGCGGTTCGACCTTTGGCAACTGTAGTTTTTTTTTGTGAAACCATTAATAATCATTCCACCAGTTACACATGCAAGTCAGTGTAGGTGACCGAGAACTTCATCTGAAACGCAGGGTTAAACATTGTTTTTTAAGAAATGCAACATGTCATTGCTTTTTTGATATTTTTGTAAGAAACCAGTACGGATTTTAAACAATAGTAACACAATTTTTTTTTTTTTTTGCGTTTTTAGAAGCATGGGATAAGTTTGTATGCTGATTGTAGAACACACACATACAAATAAAAAAAATCTCATCTGGGGAATATTATCAACAATTCAACATGATTGTTAGATACAAACTAGTGAAGTTTATAATTATTGACAAATAGGTTTATCTACTTGGTTTGACACTTAACATGGTTGCATTTATCGCTTCTTTATCTTTCTGATAATTATTCTTGTTGCATACATGAATTCCTATTTGTATTTTCTTGCAATTATTCGTATTAGTTTGTGACGACTAGGAAGAGGTGGCTTATTCGTTTTAGTTTGTGAGGACTTGGAAGGGGTGTCTGAAGCTGAACATGTATTTCTTTGATATCAATTTCCATCAAGGGGACGTATGAGATTGAGCAGGATTTTTCTCATGTCTTGAGCATGTTTAATTCTTTTTGCTTTATTTTCATCCTTTAGTATTAAGAGTTCCCGTCCATGAGTCTGATAAAAGCTTGGAGATGAATGGATAATTTGGATATCTTTAATGACTCTTGCTGTCATTATCTTTATGTACAGATGATTGAATGTGAAATTCAACTTGTGTACAGATTTGGCCTACTTCAACCGTAGTGATTTCTTACTAGTAGTTTAAAATGATGACCAGTTTGCTTACAACTCTGACAGAAAGAGGCCAGAAACGTTCTGAGTTTATTTAGATATTTCGGTAAGGTTCTCAAGTATGATTGCTTGATTTCAGTTGCAGGGTCCCAGAATTTCTCATGAAGATCATAAACAATCAGGAAAGAAGTGCATTCTTCAGTTATTGGACTCCTAAAATGTTCGATTCCCTCATCTTATCATACTCTTATCTAAATCATGTGCGATAATTAGGTGTATATTAGGCAGTAGTTCATATAGTACATGCAGTACTTATAAGTACAGTTTGTTCGTTTTCTTAGGCAGTTGCAGAAATTGCCAAGGTGTTTGAGCATCAGGCTGATATGTTATGTTCGTTAGCAGAATTGTATTAGGATCTTGTCATGTGTAAAGTGTCTACTGTGGAAATCGGAAAAAGAGAGCTAATGTGGTTTACGGGGTTCAGTGTCACAAGGCTGCAATGATATCGACACTGCTCTTGTGGATTGTGGTTAGTATTCGAAAATTTCACAAAGTTTTACTTATTGTAGAATGAACACAAATGATTAATCAGGCTTCCTGTTAGTTTTTAACCCTGGTATAAAAAATGTAAAAGCCCAATCCAAAAAATTAGTACTGTATGAATGAACATATGAGAATAACAAGTCTTGCTGTATGAATGTAGTTGCAACACATTCATATTACTGAAATTTCCTCCTTTCTTACTGTCTCACTCAATCTGTTGGTTTTACATGTTGGCATATACAAGTGAGTGGATGTCTTTTCAGCCTACCTTTCATTAAAACTTTATTTTCTAAAATTGAATATTATCTAATCTACATGTACAAATCTATCATAATTGTATCTATACCACAGAATCCCTGATATATTATGACATGACTAAATGAATATAAGTATGTTAGTCGTTAGGTCGAAGATGTATCTGCAAATATCTATAGAAATTGTAAAGGCTGGGTCATCCATGGCTATATTCCATATTATGAAGATTTTCTGATGAAGTATTGTTTTTATATTTAAACGTATAAGATACATGATTCAAATGTTGTGAAATTTGATTGATTTATTTATTTTTACTGTGTATTACTCATTTAGATAAATTTAAATTTATGTAATTATCTCCGCGAAAAACATTTTAGTGACTATCAAAATGTCGACATGTACATAGAGGAGATGAAGTCTACATTGGTTACACTGAATGATGTCAGAAAGATATTAACGTGCAGTTGGATTGATTGTTCATGTGTGACGGCTGTAACGCGTCTGCATATCTCTGTATAGCTAGTGGCTAACCTGGTTGCCTTGGTATTCATTCAGGTATAAATATGGCTTGCTAGTTGATGGTTTACACTTACGCTAAAGCTGATTTGTGATAGAAAAATTAATTGCATCATACTTATATGTGTCTCTATAACTATTGGCAGCTTTGGTTAATTTTATTGTCAGGTCTTATTGTTTTTCATTACTGAGTTTCTAGACTGGCAGAAAACTTGCCAGGTATCAGTTTCTGTAAAGCTGTAACACCATTACATGATGGTGTTTAACAACGTTCAAAGAGCATGAATTATACATTCTTTGTAATAAAAGCAGTGTTACGCAAACTCTTCATTTTGCCTCCAGTACCCATGTCAGACACTCGACACTTGGACATGGGAATGGACACTCTGACACTAATTTTAAGCCAAAAACATGTTTTCTCTCAAAATATTGCGAGTCCGACACTTAATCACGTGTCCTTGTTGGACTCTACAACTTAGTCCGGGTAAAAAAGAACAAAAGTCTTTGGTTGGCCACTCATCTTTTGTATTGTTCTCTACTTGTGATAAGGATGTATGGATATTTATCAAAAAATCTAGGGCCCTTCACTGATGAGCCCAATTATGCATCCTGGATGCAGTGCACTATTCTGACGATCAGTTTTTTTAGCATTTATTCCCTAATCGCTTCTAATTTTACTGATTTACTCTGAATGCATACTTCTACTGCCGTGTACAGTGCATGTTAAAGCAATCTTACATAGTATGGAGCATGTGTGCGCACCTATATATTGATAGTGTACAATAATACTTTCACATACATGGTTGCGACAGTTTAATCCACTTCTATCATGCGATTGCTGGTATTTGCGAGAAACATTTCACACAACTTTCTAAGGACAGTTAGCTCTATAGACCTTCAATAATTCTCAAGAACATATATGTGCTATATGTTTCCCACAATCAACTTGACCCGTCCACTCTGGCACTTTATTCTAAAACAGAGAATCCATTCTTGATAATGTTTTCAATTTGAAGGAGGCATGTTTATTTAAATAGATCCGTACCATCACACACTCCAATGTGTACATGAGATGGGTGATGACATGGACTTTCATTGTACTTCCTAGAGTTGAAATAGAAATGCATCTCTATTTTTCCTAGCAGAATCATAAAGCATTATAGAGGTGTATGTCAGCACTCTATATTTCATTGTCACTTGTGAGCATATATAAATATTTCTTGATTATTAATAGTTTCTCCGACTTCTAAATTATAATTTTCATGCAGTTTGTTTGGGTGAAGGATGGATTTTTTTGTGGACTATGGCATAGTTATCGCCCATTAATGAATTGTTGCGTTGTTGAAATTTAAAAGCCTTTTGTATCTTCGAACTATTGATTTCAACAGGCTGTTGGCAAATGCTCATCCATGCTAAGTAGTTTACTGCAAATCTCTAGAGGATATATTTTCTCATGCAGCTTTGATACTGATGTGGCCCATTCTAAAAGAAGAAACCTATTCTAAAAGAAGAGATATCCCCTCCAACTTTCTAACCGAAGTACTCGTAAAAATGCTATGGCAGAGTTGTTTGATTTGAAAGGTTCAGCTAGCAGTACTTATATGATTGGTAGTACATTGCAAAACAGGAGTGCTTCAGCACCGGATGCAGCTCTAAAAAAGGTTAGTGGAATTGTTGTAGGGATTGTGTGCATTGTTTCAACGGGCTTCGGGATGCATCTGAAATTGCCTTAGCAGGGCCTGCAAGTCTGCAACCATTGACCCTGATCCGGTTTGCCTTCTTTTAGCTGATGTTTAGTACTCAACTAAAAAAACCACACCGCCACAGGCAATAGCCCACTGCAGATTTTCCAAGATTTGTCAAATTTTTATCCCCACCAAGTCTACTGAAGGCTATTCTTATTTGCATTATGGAGGTCAAAGCTACAGTTTTGACATTGATACCTCTTCAGTGGAAATTGTTCCAAGAAACTGCATTCTCAGGTTTATACTTCCCAGTTTTACATTTTATTATCAAGGTGAAATCATATACATTTACAGTTGGGAGTAGTAATCTTTTCGCTCTATTGAGTATCGATCCTTAAGAGATTGGTGCTTAAGCTTTGCACCGGTCTAAATTGTCCCAGTGATCGGTGCTAAAAGATCTGATGCACTGATTACATTGAAATCGACAATATATGTCGAAATATCTTCATAGAAAACATTTCAATTCAAGCACAACTATCTTGCTTCTCCACTAGGGCTATTAGGTCAGGCCTACTAAAGGCCCAAACATTTACCAACTTTCTTAGACCTTTCTAAGATCATACCATCATATATAATCATGCATCTCTATGAAAAAATACACCAACTGACTTTAGGGTTGGATAGTTTGTGTAGGGCATCTCAGAAAATCTGCTTGAAATGTAAAGAGAGTGGAAGACAAATTGATGAGGCCAAGGCATAAACTAACTAGTAAAAGAGGGACAAGCTAGCTCAATAAAGATAGAGGTGACACTTATAGGGTCCCAGAAAAATAGTCAGATGCCTCAAAAACTATCTCCTTTAAAATTGTATTAGACTTGTCTTTATAAATTCTACTAACTTTCTGAGTATGCATCACTAATGGGACCTTTGCATTTGGTATATCCCTTTCGGTGAGAAACTTTGATTCTTAGTCAGCAAAGACAGCCCTACTCAGACTATCCTTCCCAATTGAACTTAAAGTTTCTTGAAAATGTTCTTTAAGTTGTTAAGAAAAGATAGCTCAAGATGTCTTTTCAGAATCTAAGCTTTTCTTTAAAGTTTTTAACCTAAAAAAATTACTTAGTTTTGTTTAGGTTAAAGATTAGGTTTAATGACCTTTTAGCCCTAAAGATTTACTACCATATACCCACAACCCCTGTGTTTTAAAGTTGCATCTTTTTAACCCATGAGGTACTGAAATCATACTTTTCGACCCTTATACCGGTTCAGAATAAAAAACCGGTATAACTCGGATAGGCAAAACAAGCTTAAATTCATGTTTTAAAGACTGTTTTAAAGATGACAGTCATCCAAACCAATAACCTTCTTGCAACCAAGCTTAAATTCATGTTTTAAAGACTGTTTTGCCCATCCGAGTTCTACCGGTTTTTTTATTCTGAACCGGTATAAGGGTCGAAATATATGATTTAGTACCTCAGGGGCTAAAAGTTACAACTTTAAAACAAAAGAACCGATGGATATACGGTAGTAAACCTTTAGGGCTAAAAGATCATTAAGCCTAAAGATTAATGTTGAATAAGTTCATCATTCAACCTGGGACTATGTGTGACAACATGTTGGTTCAAATTTTGGGTCCATACCGACAGTTACTTTCGAAAATGTTACTGGTTTGGAAAATTCGTAAAAAATTCATCGTAGGCTCTCAAACTACTATGATTAATTGATTTGTATTTGGTAATCGTATTAGTTAAATACCGTTATTAACTATTTGATTAACTAACCTCCATCCCCACCACACTATGATTATACAATTTTCACACTATTCCCTGAAACAGAAAAAATTAACAGGAGAATTATGCGGAGTAGTAGAGAAGAAAAGGAAAGGAGAATAGAAAAAGTGGAGTTGGTCTTGAGACTAAACTACAGCTTGGGTCACCTTAATTCAATATTTTATGATAAATCAAAACGAATTTTAGTTTGACTTTTAAAACTGTATTAACTACCAGATCCGTTGTAACTGCAAGAGATCTACTCTTTTTATTAATTTATACTATATTGTTGGATTTGCGGGTCCATGAAATCTGAAAACCTTTGTTTAACTATGTGTTCTGTTAAATACTACTCCCTCCGTCCCGGTGAATTCTATACATCGGGACTGGGCACGTAGACTAAGAATATATATAAAAAATGAGTAAAATTAGATGAAAAATGAGTAAAATGGTGGGACCTATCAATATTTAATAATAGATTTGAGATAGTGGAGGAAGTAGTGAGTGTAATAGTGATTTATATTGTTATAGAATAGAGATAGCGGAGAAAGTAGTGGGTGTAATAGTGTTTTATATTATTAAAAGTTACTATTTTTGGAATGTATAGAAATGAATGGGACATCCCAAAATGGAAAGTGTATAGAAATGAATGGGATGGAGGGAGTAGTATTGTGTTTAGTTTGTAATGTTTCTGTTTAGTCAACTAATTACTAGGCTAACGATTGTTTAATGTCTTTTCACCCTTTTTACTACAAGAATCTTTGTTCTTTTCACATAATTTAATGCTATTTACTGTTTGACATGTCTTATGTATAGTAAAGTGTCGGTAATCGGACGTTTGAAAAATCAATGACATCTCAATTTATCGGCTACGTCTCTTGTTGTGTTGCGGGTTCTTGTCAAAGATAAGATAGATACGGGAACGTGTGTTTAACGAATAAAAATGAAACTCGGTATTGAAAATTTGAACATGAAAACGTAGATTTTGAAATTTTGCAGTTGACAGACGAATTAATTTTCGTTTCCGTGTCCGGTTTAGGTAGTTATAAAATTCCTTATCAGTATTTGTGAACTGTACTGGAGTTTTCCTGATGCAGAATATACAAGGAGTCTGAAATCTGGTTTTGACACGGAAAGATCTGGTTTGGTTGAATTTGGTTCTTGACTAGAAAATTGTTGGCTTTGTTTCAAAATGGATTTGATTGGAAAAGAAGTATTTGATAATGCTTGAAAATTTCAGTAGGTTGGAAATGGAAGGGACCTTGACTTTAGACGGAGTTCCGTAAATTATTTAAAAGAACCCGGAGCTGTGTAGATTTAAATTAAACTTATGACATATAAGAATCCGTAGTATAAATTGAGTTTTATGATTCTAAGTACGTACCCAATTAACTTATTAAGACGGAAGTATCTTTTGTGTTAGGAATACGAACTATATTATTAAAAGTGATCTGGGAAGTACGCAAATATATGATTTGGTAAAAACAAGATGTGGGGTGGGGGGTAAGCTGAACAGAAAAATAGGAAATATATTATCTTTCTTTCTTCTTCCTCATCCTATGCTGGCTGCTGCTGCTGCACTGTTCTGTTTATAAATAATTAGGTGCAGTGTCCTGGTTTTATGTCTCAGAGTTTCTTTTAATAAAAGCTAAAATGGACCTCAACTTTGTGCATCATTAGGTTTTGTCATATGTAGTCTGCCACAAGAGCATCCTTTTCTTTAGTAAGATTCCAAGCACTCTTATCTGGTTTACTTCAACAACCTTATCTTCTCAATCTCTATGGCTCTATCTCAATTTGA
This sequence comes from Heracleum sosnowskyi, assembly GCA_030848705.1. Taxonomy (NCBI): domain Eukaryota; kingdom Viridiplantae; phylum Streptophyta; class Magnoliopsida; order Apiales; family Apiaceae; genus Heracleum; species Heracleum sosnowskyi. The sequence continues at coordinate 147,290,923 of CM061236.1, read as the reverse complement.
GTTTTCTACACAATCATGTTGGTATGAACGCACTACAACACTTGCTATATTTCGGAACAACTGTGTTTCAATGTAGGCGGTCTAATAGACAATTGACGATCACATTAAGAAACAATGTGACTGATACGAAACAGACACTTGACTATTGCATTAAGCACGACATGTAGGTATACAACGATCATTTTCGGGACCAAAAGTTGATGTTGTATATATGCCAATGTGAAGAAGATAAGAGCTAACTAGGAAGCATCTTTGATCATGTTCATAGGTTTGTTGTGGGGACAAATTTAAGCGGTGTGTTGATAAGATGAGCAGATACCATGTTTTGCTAAATTGAGCAGAAAAGAAGAGATGATGTTGCCTTTAAATTGGTATAGACAGTGTCATAGGTTAAGTCCTTAAGATGTTACATCTCACTGAGACCATGAAAGATGCAGGGATAAAAAGTCTTGAAAATCCTTAACAAACTTAATTGGTCCATGTCTTTTCCAGTGGCACAAAAATTGAAAGAAACATTTGTGATTGGTTTGAAAAATTAGTAGTGAAATTCTTCTACTCTTGGGGGCCAAGTGGCTTTATGGGGTGCACTTGCTTTTATTTGCTTACCATGTGACCAAATGGTACAGGACAACCAGACTCCATGACAGGCCTGTGGGGATGACCAGTCTTTACTAAAAGTAAAACATCTCAGGCAGGTAACCTTTTAATCATGAAAAATTATGTCTCTTTTGTTTTCAAAGGGAATATATGTAAATTTATGGCTGAAATAGATATTTGTCAATTATTGTTTTACGAACCGTGCAAATCACAAATCAGACGGAAATAAAATCGCACAAATTTTCTAAGAGATGACTCCGTTTGGCATTGCTGTTGCAGACATCAACAACAGTTTTTTTTCTGAAAAACATTGGTTAGCAAAGTTAGCCATTAGCTGAACCTGAACGTGTGAAGTAATCGGTGATAGAACACCTATCTTTGGCTCTGTATTCATTGGTTCAGGCTTGATCATTACTCACACACTATTTTCTTTTAAGTTGAAACCATCAATCTCCTATTATCATTATAAACCAGAGAAGATACTTCTACTATGCTGCTGTAACTAATAAGAGTATAGAGTGTATAGTTCAAGGCAACAAGCATCAGTAACACACACTACACGTTGTTTTTCCGCTAAAATAAATGGATATGGATATGAATTTAAGCCGATCCGATCCAAACCCGATCCGTTGACAGGCCTAATGCAGGTCAATCAGTATGAGTTTAAAGGGTCAGGTAACTAATCAATTATGTAGAGCATAATTATGTGAAATTAAAGTGCATTTGCCTTGTAACACAACAAATATTATTAGAATGGTATTAAAGGTTTAATTATAGATTTTGACATAAATTTAAATCGGAAATGGAATTGATATATTTCATCCTCGTCATCTTAACGTAGTCTGGAAAAGTCGGCAGAAAACGTTAGTCCTACAGAGCCGTGTAGGAATGGAGTCTCACGAATGAAGGCACACTTCTTCTCCATACATCTATTATACCCCATTTGGAGGTCACTTTCCTAGTCCAATGAGTTCACTACTTTAATCTTTTTGTCATCTCCTACTTGTTCCTTTTTACTTCAACACTATTCTTTTTATCCGTTACCGCAGTTAAATTTATCACGCTTAATTCATTCGTATGGATTTCGAACTTTTTACGAGTCGAGCCGTAAAAATATCCGTAGTCTCGATTGGAAAGTTGTGACACTGTCCGTATTCTTAATTTACATAGCCTAGAAATTTAAAATGGGTAGCAGACAGTAAGGAACAAAAGACAGTAAGGAGTTGTAACAGCAGCTAGAAAGGAGTAGCTTCGGGATTGAAGATTCATGTCTAGAAAATTCATTTATTAAATTATTTAGAGTAGCACGCAGCATTTGTTTAATTTAGATCGCTTCTGTTCCTACAATCTCTGACCGAACATGTATAATAATATTACTTCCATTTTACAAGTTTCCATGACCCAAACAGCCCATCATTCATGTTCTTCATTGACTAATAAAAAAAATAGATATATGAATAAATAGACAGTGTGCGAGGGAGAGAGAAACTCTGTTACACTAATTTTGATAGTTGCGGTTGCAAGAACTGTCTGTGGTTTGATGAGTTGTGATTTGGATTATTACAAACCCGATAACTTTTTGGTATCTAGTAAACAAGACTCTCTCATACGTAAACACTTTATACAGCCAATAGAGTAACTCAATATGAATGTGATCTTTTAATACCTATTGAACAAGATTCTCGAACATAACAAACTCTCGTTGTATCTAGTAAACAAGACTCTCGTACGTGATAAACTCGACATATTAGCGGAGAGGATTAAGAGAGGACAACAAGGGTTGAAATGGAGGTGCAAGGGGTTATGGGGTTAAGAAATCAAGAAACAAAATGTTTCCAATGAATAGAACAAGTATGTCTACACAAGTAGGGTTGATAAGGGTACAAACTCAATAGGCCAATGCCCACATGTTTAATCAATCATCAATTTCACATTATCCCACTACTTCACTCTTCTCAATTTCCCTTGAATTTTACTACTAATTTCACCCATATCCTCTCCCCCTCTCTGTCTTGTATCACATGCTTAACTTAATTACCTTTTACGCATGCACATACTAATTATATATAACTCCCATCCCTCCTTCTGTCCATTTTTTCTGATCTTCTCTTCAAAAGGTATCAACCTTTTTGAATGTTTACAGACCTCAATCTACTAATCTTATATAAATTCTTCCTTAACTTTGATGTTTTCTTGCTTAATTAAGGTATAATGAAGCTACATTTCCTGCCACCTTTTAAGTTTGCATGTGAAATTTTTAAGAATATATCCAGTTTTCTGGGGGCCATTTATGCATACATCATGTGATCAGAACTTTATGTTTCTAGTAGGTCACAATTTCACAAAACTTCCCCTTGTTCATTTGAATGTTGCCACATGGGGTGTAAACCCTGACACTTGTTTATGGAGTACTTGGTGTTATAATCTCGCTAGCTATTGCAATTTCGATATTTCCCGGTCCGTCTTGTGTTTTACGTGATATATAGTCAAGTGTCTATTTGTTATTCGATATCCCGTTATATTATCATTCGAGTTCATGTAATTATCATTGGAATATATGGACACATTTAAAGAGAGGTAGCTTTCAGAGTTACGTAGAGGAGAATATATATAGATAATTACACCACTGATACATACTAGGCAACTTTAGGACAAAAGTTGAGAACGATGGAGTTAAAGGCATTCAACATATTCCTGAGGAAAAACACAACTAAACACTTAGAAAAAAGTATCAAGTTGTGTACTTGAGTATAGTTTTTGTAGTATTTAAGAAAAGACATCACCAGTTATCATTATTATTTGTGATGGTAATATTTAACCTTTCGGTTTAGTCAAATGTTCTACCCATTTTATGAAAATCACTTATGCCTACCATCATGTTGTGCCATGCTAATTGTGAAGTGAGAACTAATGTTATGTTTTTTTGAGACCCGATCAACCCGAAAATGATTATAATTGTTCCGTTTACTAACACAAACACAACCCTTAAACCCACAAATATCGAGTTTAACATTCGGAATTTATACGGTACATAATATTTTTTTCATTTACGGAAGATCGAGAGTTGGAACGAGATTATAATATTTAATTTTTGGGACACCGTAAATAGGATAATAAGAGCGTGTTGGGGGAAGAATGAGCGTGGAGGAGAGTCTCTCACGTGGGAAGAGAGCAAAACATAAAAGAAATAAATGTAAAATGTTTATAGTACATGCTTGGTTAGCACGCACCAGAAGGGCAATACTAGTGTTGTAGCCTGAAACCTTTTTGTATACATGTTTTTGTGGCACACCTATTCCATTACATCCTCTCTCTCTCTCTCTCTCTCTCTCTCTCTCTCTCTCTCTGTCTCTCTCTCTTGTACGTATAGTTTATACACACACCTCTATATATATGTGAATATACTAGAGTGAGGAGAGACCAGATTCTTCCCTTCATTTTCTTGAAATACCAATATTTCTTAAACTTAAGGCCAAAAGTACAAAAAATAAAAAAAATAATATTTATTTTTATAACAAATGGGAAGTGAAGGAGAGATGAAGCTATCAAAGTTTGGGAGAATTTGTGTGTTTTGTGGGAGTAGTCAAGGTAAAAAGAGTAGCTATCAGGATGCTGCTATTGAGCTTGGCAAAGAATTGGTACTTTTTTACAACCCTTTTATCAAAATGTGTTATTTTTGGTTAGTTTTTGCATTTTTGTACTTTTCTTGGAGAAAAGATGAGTTTTTGGCATATGGGTTTTTTAATGGAGGCCTTTTTTGTTGTGATTTGAGATGGGTTTTTTATTTTTTGTTTTTTTAAGGTTGTGAAGATTGTATTTGGTTACAATGTGTTATGTCTGGTTGTAAGTAAGTTGATTCATGGGATTTTGCAGTTTTTTATTTTTAAGTCTTTTTTGTGATGTTTTTGGATGTGTCATGCAAATATCCTGGTTATTAAGATGCTTGAAGCTTTTTAGTTTTTTCAATCAGGGCTCCCTGTTTCTGTGTTATCAAGAAACACCCATTTTTTTGTTTTACTGTCAGTAGTCCTTTTTTATGCCTGTTTGCTACATCTCTCTCTCTCTCTCTCTCTCTCTCTCTCTCTCTCCCTCTCTCTCTCTCTCTCTCTCTCTCTCTCTCTCTCTCTCTCTCTCTCTCTCTCTCTCTCTCTCTCTCTCTCTCTCTCTCTCTCTCTCTGTGTCTCTCTTGCCTTCTCTCTCTCTCTCTGCTATACACTAGTGTGTGAAACTTGTATTTAGTTATTAATTAGCTACATAAAATGTTACTAAGTGGGACAAAAATGGATATGGGCTGATTTGATTTGAGTGATAATGAAGGTATCAAGAAACATTGATCTGGTGTATGGAGGGGGAAGCATTGGCCTAATGGGTTTGATTTCTCAAGCTGTTCATGATGGTGGTAGGCATGTTATTGGGTAAGCTTCCATTATTTACAATCTCAATAAGAATGTTCAAATGTTCTGTTTGAGACCATTGTTTTTGTTATCCTCTAAAAACTCTGTTTTGTCATGTTTTTATCTCTGCAGGGTTATTCCCAAGACGCTCATGCCTCGAGAGGTATGTCTGTCCTGCTATGGTCAAGAAAGTTTTTGGCCTTTTACCATTTTTTATTAGAACAAAAAAAATCACTGCAACACTACTATCTGCAGTTTGTTTAGGTTGAGCTTTATTTGATGCTTGCCTTGTATAGAACTCTTGTTTGGTTACTATTTAAACTCATATCTTGTGATCTTGGCCATCTTTCTTTTCTTCTCCTCATATGTTGGAGGATAGGAAAGGAAAAAGATGAAATATATATGCAATACTATAAAAAGGGTTTGAAAATTGATGGATGTTGTTTGAAAAAATTGGTTTTGATAGCTTCTATAGGCTTATCCATCCATCCAAAGCACTGTTGTGGTAGCTAGCTGTTCACTGTTCAGTAATTTTAAGTATTTTTTAAGCTGTGAATTTAATTTTCAAAACAGTCCTTTATTACCTGTTCATCATGATTACAGTTCCTTTCTTGTGTTTACTTGGCTTTTCTTAAGGTATATCTGCTGTTTTTACATATGAGTATTTGCATTCCTGGGACATGAGCTGCTTGTCTATTATGTCTAGTTTTCTTGATTTTAGTTCTTGGACCAATCCACCTGCAACCCTCATCATTGCTTCCCCTGCACAAGCACCCATACAAATATTTTGGACTCTCTTTCTTTGTTTCTCAACTGCTTATTTATTTAATATTCTTGTGTTTTTGGGTTTTGGTACTATTTGCAGTTAACTGGTGAAACAGTGGGGGAAGTGAAGGCAGTAGCAGATATGCACCAAAGGAAAGCTGAGATGGCTAGGCACTCAGATGCATTTATTGCCTTGCCAGGTTAGTACAAGGCCTGCAATTTTCTCACTGTTCTGTAACAATATATTAGGATGATGAACACATAGATATCTGGTGATTTTATATTTTCCTTTTTTAGCTCTGCTAATCTGTCTGGTCTTTGGTTCTTTTTGCAATCCACATATTTGCCTTTCTTGAGAACTCCATTACCATTATAAAAAGTAGTTTTTTAATCTTCTTGAAGCAAAGAACAAAGCACTTCTATTTTAGTATTGGTAGATATGGCATACTTTTCTACTGCTGCTTTTATATTCTAAAAATGCATTTTTAAAGATTGACCAAAACAGATTATCATTTAGTTTTAGTTAAAAAAAAATGAAACAAGTAAATGGTGATTTTACTGAGGACATTGAATAGGTGTATATTAGTAAATATAGCCAAAGTTTTACTATGGGCACTGGTAACTTTATAGTGCCAAAATATAGTCTAGCTCTAGCATTCTTCTATTGTGATTTGTGAAAGCAACTGCTGAAGCTCCCATTATGAGTTTCTTAAGTTTATCTCACACAAACCCCAAGACCCATCAATAGAAAGCAATCCTACTAGCCTTAAATGTTGACTGATGACATACTGCACTGAGTCCACAGAGTTTCTCATCCTGACTTGCTCTGTCTCTATGATTAACAGTAGTCAATACTCATACTTTTATGCCATGGTACCTATCTATTTTTATCCCTTTTATGGAAAAAGATAGTTTTTCATTATTTATTTAAATTGTTATTGCCAACTATCACCATTGAACCTTTGGAAGGAAACAGCTGCTCATGATCACTTCTTTCAAGGCCTTCTCCTAAGCATCAGCTTACACTGATATATATATATATATATTCACCAACATTAATATCTGAATTCTGGAGACACAAGATTTGAAAAGAAATTAATATAGCATGGCATGGTATTATGACAATATGACCTGGTTGTTTCGGAGAAGATTAACCCTCCTATACAAGCAGGAGAGCCAGGGGAAGGGGGGGATGTAGGCAATAAAAATCAGCTTTCAGTAGTAATATTACAAGTGCTAGGAACAACTTATTACCAGACCTTAGAGAAACAATGATAGTCAATGCGGTAAACTATTCTTAGTCAAGCTTAATTTGCACGTATTCATCATAAGCAATTTAAGGTTAATATCATCATATTAGCAGTCTTTAATAGTCTAACCTTACCGTTATTTTTGTTTTTACGGTTAACCCTTATCTCTTATCAGCCTTCTGGCATATCAGAGTTGTGAAATTGATATTCATGTGCATACAGGTGGTTATGGCACTCTTGAGGAACTTCTTGAAGTAATAACTTGGGCTCAACTTGGTATCCATGATAAACCGGTAACTATTCTGCATATCTTATACAAGTTGGAGGTTGTTGACGAGTCTGATGGACTCTTAAACTTCATTAAGTACTAAAAGGATCAGACATTTGTACATTTTGGCAGGTGGGATTGCTCAATGTGGACGGATACTACAACTCTTTACTGTCATTTATCGACAAAGCTGTGGAGGAAGGCTTTATTAGCCCGAGCGCGCGCCACATTATTGTATCTGCTCCAACAGCAAAGGTGCTGGTCAAGAAATTAGAGGTAATCTCTTGCCACAAGTTAGAAAATGAAGATAGATACAGTGGAGCTCTTGTTTCAACACATGTTCTAACTTTCTTATTATTAAGCACGTTATACGCAGCGTGATACACATATACTGTCTAGACTCGACCACACAGAAATTTGATGTAATGGTGTTTATAATGTCATTCAGGAGAACAGGTGAATTTACTATATCTGGTAGAAACTTATGCCTTTTTGTGTTTGGTTTTGTAGGAGTATGTTCCCCGCCATGAGATAGCTGCTACTAAGTTGAACTGGGAGACAGAGCAGCTCGCCTACCCTCCTGCATATGATATCTCCTGATGGATTGGCAATGGCAGTAGAACAGATTGGTAGATGAATGATATTTGGCAGCGAAGAAGCTAACTGAAGATTACTAGTTTTTACTGTTCGGAGATGGGGATTCGTTCTTTCTGTAAATTACTGCTAAATGACCTCAGTTAAAACTTAATTAGTACTCCATCCCCACTTGAAAGTTGTTTACTTTTAAAATCATTGTAAGTATTAGTACTTAATTGATGCATATGAAATTTCCTACTAAATGGTTATAGAACTCAAGTTTCTTGATCGGCTATGTTTAATTACAACAAATTTTGATGATTTTCTTCCGAATATGACCATGTATTCGAAGACACAAAGCAAAAGCATTCGAATGCACATTTCTTGCCATTTTTTCGGGTTTTGGCAGGGGTCTGTTGAATATTGTTGTTATTGTTGTTGGTATTTCATTTTAGGAAGGAGATTATGGGACCAGGAGTAGGGATTTGAGAGGAAGCAAGGGGGTGAAGGAAGCAAGGGGGTGAGCATCAAGATATTGTTTGGCTTGGGACAGTGAAAGGTTGGCTTGGAACTATGGTCCCTGTGTTGATATTGTTTGTGTACTACTACAGTACAACATGTTTGTAAAATATCCAAATTGATGCACTTACATATTGAAAAATATTAGAGCTCCCGGGTTTCATTCCAAATCAAATATCAACATTAGCCCTTTGGACCAGACTCACCTAACAAGTAAAAATGCAGTAACAATGAAGGGTGATGCTAGTTAAATTATAAAATGATCGAAAATCGAACATGTGATTTATCGTACATAAAATCTTCAAGATTCTCGGTATTTGTTACTAGGTTAGGACTTCATTGGTAAGATAGTAAATCTAAAAAAGATATGAAAAATAGACAAGCCGAATGGGTCGGTCCTTAACGTGTAATGCACAGTGCTATAAGAATAAGAAACTTTAAAATAATATTCAAATTTGACACTACTCTAATAAAATAATATTATTTAAAATAGCTTGCAAATTAATATATTTATACCCAACAGAAACTACATGGATATCTCAACTTCCAATTCACTTGCTTCCAAGCTTTGTTCAAAGTCTTGCACTAGAACAAGCTTCCACTTTTTGCTTATGTTTTACCTAATGCTCTGCTCTCTCAAGTCTTAACCATTTTTAGTCTACACTTGCTATATAAACCAAGACCTCCAACTCCATTTTACACTCAAACTCGAAACAAAATCTCCTTCCTGCGAATATCTTCAGGCAAAAATCGCGAAAAATGGCACTTTGCTTTCGATGGTCTCGAGCACTGCTCTTTTTCTTCATTAGCTGCACTGCAACTTCTCTCTTGGCTGATGCTGCATTGAAGACGTATCGGTTTGATGTAAGTACATTGGTTTAACGCTAGTTGATATTCGGTCATTACTCATTGGTTCAAGTTTTCGATTTTATTGGATTTGATCAACAGGTTCAAGTGAAGAATGTTAGCAGATTATGCCATGCAAAACCAATTGTTACAGTGAATGGGATGTTTCCAGGGCCTACTGTATACGCTCGAGAAGGAGATCAGCTTCTTATAAATGTTACCAATCATGCACAATACAACATGTCTATCCATTGGTAAGTACAATGTTTATGCAAGTACAATATAAATTACTCTGTCTTGAATCAAATATCGTACTCACTCTTTCGAATGTAGTACCTAGTACATATAATTGAGACGGTATTGATTTTGAGAGCATGAATGCAGGCATGGTCTGAAACAATTTCGCAATGGATGGGCTGATGGACCAGCATATATAACACAATGTCCGATCCAAACAGGGAACAGCTACACTTACAATATGACGGTGACAGGACAAAGGGGAACGCTATGGTGGCATGCACATATTTTGTGGCTACGAGCCACTGTTTACGGTGCCATTGTTATTATGCCTAAGGAAGGAACTCCATTTCCATTCCCTCAGCCTTATCGCGAAGCTAACATAGTCTTGGGTTAGTATTGCATAAGACTAATGATAGATTCATCGTCTTTTGAGAAGTTTGTAAAGATGACTGAAATTATATTTGCATTGGTTATGAATGAATGCAGGAGAATGGTGGAATGGAGATGTTGAAACAATCGTTAAGCAAGGCAATAAGTTGGGACTACCACCACAAATGTCCGATGCTCATACCATCAATGGAAAACCAGGACCGCTTTTCCCTTGTTCTGAGAAACGTAATTTCTAAATCAGCAATGAACAATACTCACTGATTTTTTAAATATATCTTCTTCTATAATAACAAATGTCGTTAATTTTAAATATGTAGATACTTTTGCAATGGAAGTTGAGTCAGGGAAAACATACCTCTTACGGATCATTAACGCTGCACTCAATGATGAACTCTTTTTTGCTATTGCTGGTCACACCTTGACAGTAGTAGAAATTGATGCCGTTTACACAAAACCCTTCACAACCAATGCCATTCTTATCGCACCTGGCCAAACCACAAATGTGCTGGTAACAGCTGACCAATCTCCAGGCCGTTACTTCATGGCAGCAAGGCCATTCATGGATGCACCAGTACCTGTAGACAACAAAACTGCCACAGCAATCTTACAATATAAAGGCATTCCGAATACTGTACTTCCTACATTGCCTCAACTTCCAGCTCCAAACAACACCAACTTTGCATTAAGCTATAGCAGTAAACTAAAAAGCCTCAACACTCCACAGTTTCCAGCTAATGTACCCCTTAAAGTTGATCGACGCCTGTTTTATACCATTGGTCTCGGGCAAAACGCCTGTCCCAACTGCCTGAATGGAACACAATTGACAGCATCACTGAACAATATAACATTTGTGATGCCAAAGACTGGACTTTTGCAAGCTCATTATTTCAACATTCCCGGTGTATTCAGGACCGATTTCCCAGACCGTCCCTTGGCCCCTTTCAACTATACAGGTGCACCACTAACAGCTAATCTCGGGACTACCTTAGGCACCAGGTTAAGTAAGCTGAAATTCAATTCTACTGTGGAATTGGTGTTGCAAGACACTAACCTCCTCACAGTTGAGTCTCATCCATTCCATCTTCATGGCTTCAACTTCTTTGTCATGGGAAGCGGTGTAGGAAACTTTAACCCGAAGAAAGACCCTGCCAAGTTTAACTTGGTTGATCCACCAGAGAGAAACACTGTTGGGGTCCCTACTGGAGGTTGGACTGCTATCAGGTTCAGAGCTGACAATCCAGGTACCCTGCACACACACACACATTTAGTCTAGATTTCTCGATATGAATTTATCATTAGGTAACCAACTCATCTAAAACCTTAAGCTCTAAAAGCCTTAAATGGATCACATATTATTCAAAATTTATGATCTAATAGTCTAATATAGTGAATTTGTTTTGATCATATTAGGTGTTTGGTTCATGCATTGTCATTTGGAACTGCACACAATGTGGGGTTTAAAGATGGCTTTTGTGGTAGAAAATGGGCAGTCAACAGAAGAATCTATTCTACCACCACCTAAAGACCTTCCTCCCTGCTAGTAACTGAGATTGCAAGGACGTCCAAGTTGTTCTGTCCAGCTCTTGTGTTGCGCATATTTTTTTCTAGATTTGTTCGAGCAAAAAAGCTAAATTTTTAGTTTGTTCTGCAATCATGTAATATAATCTTTGGTGATCGAAGAGATTGCTTACATTTTGTAATGCTCTTGACAAGATTATTTTGGGGTCTAAATGGGACCTTCATGTGTAAAATAAAAACTGATCAATGAAATATCAAGTTCAGTAAATGTAGAAATTTTTTTAGTTTTGCGCATGTAGTCTATTTATGGTTTTCCAAATGAGTCACAAGAACGGTATAAATTACAGCAAAAGAAATGGGAGATTCGGACCCCTAATATGTTATTACCTATATGTTGTGATGTTATTACCTATATGTTGTGAGAGAAATTTGATACAACAATTCGAGAATAAATCGCTGGAATAATCGGGTTTATCCTTGGTTTTCGGATGATGGCAGCTGGAGCGCACGCGAGCAGCTTCGGCCTCCACTGCTAGGACAGGTGGAAGAATGTGGTGTTTTTTGGGCTGAATTGACAAGACTGCCGGATAATTGTGGCTGAGTAGTCCTCTAGCTCGCCGGACAGATTAACCGAAAAATTCACTAAGGTTACACGTGTCTTTTGTGTATAATGAATGAAAGTTCGAACCTCTCTTGCCAACGCCTACATATCTTATTTATAGGAATCAAGCCCCAATGTAGTTCTATGATAATCCATTTCCGTTACTTGTGTAATCAGCCACCTCCTCATAAGCCATTGAAGAGGTTTGAGCTGATCCAACCACTGCCAAGTGAGCCTTAAGTGCCCTATTTCGAGTAGACACTAGAAATCCTTAATATCATAAACCCTTAATAATTATCTTCATATTTATATACATATATCATGTATATTTAATAATTATCACGTTTATAGTGATATAATCCAGCCAAGAGTCCTCTATTTAGGGACATTCCCGAATCCCTAGGGGACTAGAAGTAGAATTCTTGTAAAACTCTGCCTCTGTCAAGTAGAGCTAGAGCTAAAGACGTACCCTCATCTCCGACGGAGATGGAACTATTTACGTACCTCCTCCATATCAGGTGGAGGTGGAGCAACTTACGTACCTCCGCCTTGTCATAATCAATCCATGACCCGGCCCAATCCATTCATATCAAGACTATAACACACATGGACCATAAAATAAACCCAAAGCATATTTTGGGACACAACACTATCATACACAAGATCTCGGTCTCGATTTTCATCACTAGACTAAGATTTCATCGGTCTGTAGCCTATGTATGTGATATTCAGAATATTACTTTGATTACACAAGTTAGTTAGGCCTCGAAATAATGATTGAAATGAAGATACATCACGATTTCTATGTAGGATTTTGGCTTGAACATGCTCGATAAGTATGGGTTCGAATTTTTGAGTTTAGGAATAAAAATTGAGTTAAATGCATGTTTAATTAAAAAAAGTAAGTGTTTTAGAAGTGTCCGTGATATTTTTAGAAGTGTTTTAATTATATTACTTGTATTTATTAAAGAAATACGTTGATATGTTAAAATAAGTAAGTTTTTTTAATAAGGATAAATAGGAAAGCTAACATGTCTTAATTAAAAAAAAGTAACTACCTATAATATTTTTAGATGTGTTTTAATTATATTAATTGTATTTGTTAAAAAAATACGTTCACTTGTTAAAATAGGTAAGTTTTTTTCAATAATTAAAATTATTAAAATAAGTTTTAAAATATATAAGTAAGGGTTGCACTTGATATTTTTGAAAAAAATAGATTTTAGTGATAACAAATATAAAAGGAAATATATTTTAATTTAAAGTTAATCGCCCGTGATATTTTTGGAAAATAAGTAGATTTTGTTAGAAAAAAAATGTTTTAATTATAAAAGGCAATCAGCTAGTTAATATTTTTATATTATTTTATTATTTATTAAATAGAGTATTAAAATAGATTTTAAAATAAATTTTAAAATAAATAAGTAAGGATTACACCTCCTATTTTTGGAAAATAGAGATTTTAGTGATAACAAATATAAAAGATATTATGTTTTAATTTAAAGGTAATTGTCGTGATATTTTTGGAAAAGGAGTAGATTTTGTTAGATTTTTTTTAATTATAAAAGACAATCAGTTAGTTACTATTTTTATATTATTTTATTATTTATTAAATAGAGTATTAAAAAGATTTGATTTGTAGTAGTTTTCGTTATCCTAAAAGTAAAGAAGTATATTTGTAGCAGTGTATCCTAAATTTAAACAAATTAGATCCCATATTTCCATTTTTTTGATTAGATTTCAATATTATTTAATTTTTATGTAGTAAAATATAGTGAAATATTAATGTAGAATAAAACCTTCCCGAATTTTGATTATATTATTAATTTATTAATTAGAAAAAGTACCGAAAACCAAAAACTAACCGAAAACCGAAAACCAAAACTTTCAATGTTTCAGCTTTAATAATATAGTATAGATACAGTTCAGTTTCTCTGCCTTTATCTTTCTGCTCTCTACTATGATCCCTTTAATATCTTTCTTATATTCTCACATAATCTGAGATGATATCAGAGCGAGAGTAGAGATGAGGAGATTCTTCAGTTGCAGTTTGTTGATTTTCAAGGAAAATGTAAAATGCCCAGACCCAGATTTATAGTTTCAACAAATAGTCCCACAAAACATAACCCAAGATACAAACACGTAGTAGTGTAAAGCCTTAAGGAGCGATTCACTAGTTGAATTCCGGCTTGTAACCACCACCATAGACTGTCATGTGCCACTTGTATCTCCAACTCTGGTCCATGCGCGACACGTGGAGATCTTACTGAGGTATATTCTGACCAGTCTTCTTAAGGGAAGGCTGATTCATCTCCTCCAACCGATTCAATCCATACAATGACCAAATTTCATACGTATATTCATATACAGTTCACTCAAAGGGGATAGAGATATTTAATTTGTGACTGTTGTGGTTCCTGTTCAGTTCACATTGTGCGTGTATGTTATCATATATAACTATGTATAAATACACATCTGTACTATAAGAAGAGTATGAGATACGGAAAGGAGGAGAAGAAGAAAAAATAGTTGGCCTTGCTTTTCTTTTGTCTGTGTTTAGTTGTGTAGACTATTGTTGGTTCTGATCTGGTCATAAAAGAGGAAGTTGAACAGCCTATGTTAAAAGTTCTAGGTTGTTCTAACAATCACATAAAGGAAGTCAGCTTTCTTATTTAAAATTATGGTCGGAGTTAATATGTTCTTAAATAGAATGATTATATGTATCTAGATACACAAAAAAATTGACAATTATTTTCTTATAGGAAAATTCTGTTGGGATCTTTAATACAAGCGTATCATTTTAGTTTTTAGAGTTTGCCTCAGTCATGGATTTAATTGTGCACTAGAAAAAAATAGATGGTTGGTTGATAATAAAATGTTCCGCTATTTTATTATGTTCCTGCAAATTAAATTGTGCAAGGAGCCAAGTTTAGGTGATGATCCTTGTGTTAGGTTGAGGGACTACACACTTTCGAGATTCACAACACATCAATGCAAAGCACACACACAAACAATCGATTAGTTGACAAGTAACACACACAAAACATATATAACGTGGAAACAACCACGTCCCAACTTGTATTATTAATCAAAACAGTTATCAATAATACAATCAATCTCACCAACGGTGTATCACTCACACGATACTCAAGCCAAACAATGCTCAAGCATACATCAAACAAATACAATATGACTACGTTTATATAGCCACCCAAAACTTAGCCACCAAGACTTGCCATACTTGTTTTACAAGACTTACCATACTTGTTTTACAAGACTTTTTATTCTTGGTACCTAATTCCCTAATATAATGACCAAGATATACCATATATAATAATTGTCTATCCATACAATTATTACCATATATAATAATTTTCTACCCATACAATTATTATCAAAACAGTCTTAATCACCCAAACTCATATTACCATATTGGGTTGAACAACCGGTCAAACCCAACAATCCTCCCCTTCAACCCAATACCCATATCAGGTTGAACGGTATCCATCAACGACATCGACGTCCCTCCGCCATGCCTCCACTCGATTAAGAATCCTCTTGCTCTTTCAAACCTTCGGTAAACGTTACTCAGAAACATCAACGTCCATCCGCCATGCCTCCCCTCGAACAAGAATCTCCTGCTCTTGTTCTTCCAATCTTGAGAATCACTAAAACCCGTATAGTGACCTTCAAACCATCGTTCTTCAACATAACGATGTATCAATTTACAAAATCACGTGCATCATCCACCACAAGTGCCCTTCCATCAGTTGAGTCAACCGATCCTTGCTTCATCAATCTTTCGGCCAGTAGAAGAACACTAGTATCATCCAACTCATACACCTGGTTGATCAAACCATTGAAACAATTGCGATGATCTCTTCCATCTTCTTCCATCTTGAACCCGAACAAATTGATCCACGGTGCAAGTCAACCATCATACCACACGTAACTGTGTCTCCTCCCACGTTAGTAGGCATCTTGTCAGCAAATCCTTCATTGTACTCCTTCATATCAATTGAATCTCGATCTTTCTCTCAACCTCATCCTTCTCAAATCACGAACCTTGGCTCTTGATACCACTTGTTAGGTTGATGGACTACACACTTTTGAGATTCACAACACACCAATGCAAAGCACACACACAAACAATCGATTAGTTGACAAGTAACACACACAAAACATATATGACGTGGAAACAACCACGTCCCAACTTGTATTATTAATCAAAACAGTTATCAATAATAAAATCAATCTCACCAACGGTGTATCACTCACACGATACTCAAGCCAAACAATGCTCAAACATACATCAAACAAATACAATATGACTATGTTTATATAGCCACCCAAAACTTAGCCACCAAGACTTGCCATACTTGTTTTACAAGACTTACCATACTTGTTTTACAAGACTTTTTATTCTTGGTACCTAATTCCCTAATATAATGACCAAGACATACCATATATAATAATTGTCTATCCATACAATTGTTACCATATATAATAATTGTCTACCCATACAATTATTACCAAAACAGTCTTAATCATCCAAACTCATATTACCATATTGGGTTGAACAACCGGTCAAACCCAACACCTTGTTAAGGCGAGTTCATTCATCAATACTAATACAAAGGCAAAGTAGCAGAAGTAGTAGTATGTATACAGATACATACACACAGCTCACTGCTATATGTTGCACTCATTTTTGTAGAATCAAAAAGACCAGTTTGTGGATGATCTTAAGGGATGCAGTCTACTAAACCTACGGTTCCATTTGCTCTTTGTTCGAATACAAATTTGTGTTGACAATAGCACCTCCTATGTTCAGACATAGACTCATTTAAACTGATCACAAAGTTAAGTCTCGATATCTTCAACAATTATCAGTTCAAGAATTGATAGAGGATATCCACTGTAGTGCTAATAGAGCACCTTTTGTTTTTGACATTGCCTAAAATGTACTGCGTGATCGCAAAGTCGAGTCCTAGTATACCCAAAAGTCTCAATCCTAATATGGACGCTTAGGTTACGCTCACGATCTCCTAGTGTTCCACTCTTCAATCCCAAGTTAGGTTTTGCATCCTAAGATGGGATTTCGAGTGAAGGGGCGTGTTAAATATCAGCAATAATTATGACATAAGTAGGTCATCAAGATGATATCATGTAGTACTTGGTTACTGTAGCAAGAGTAGCCACCAAGTTTCATGTTTTCTATATATTGAGACTCTTGCCTCCTTTGTAATTTGCAGTAGAAGTATTAATATATATACAGAGTTCAGTTTCTCTGCCTTTGTCATTATCTCCTCTCTACTATGATCCCTTTAATATCTTTCTTATATTCTCACATAATCTGAGAAAAACCTTGAGTTCAGAGGTGTTTTATGAAGAAATTTAAATGGTTAGGCTCGAGCTCATAATATAATTTTTTGAAAAATGATAGATTGCAGGTGATGATGTTCATCCTTCTTACTAACTTCAAAAAAAATGCTAAAATTTTGAATAGATTAAACTCAATAATATTTTGAAACATTTTAATGTGTTTTAACTAGGCTCGGTCTATAAGTTAGTTGAATTCGAAATGTATGTTCAATCAATTTAATTGAAATGTTACGTTCACCCACATGTATATAGGGGTGAACATTCGGATCGGATATTCGATAACCGAATGGATAAATTCGAAATAGTTGAGTTTGGATACCGAACCGATAAAAGATAATTTGTTATTTGGAAAGAAAATTTTAAATTTAGGAATTTTGGTTTTTTTTTATTTGGATTTTCGGATTATCCGTAATATCCAAAATATCCAAATTTTATTAATTTATTTAACAATTATATTATTAATAAAAATTAAATATATATTATTGTTATGTCGTGTTAATCAGCACGTAACCATCAATCTATCGTGAACATCATGTCCGTCTTTTTAGTTTGTTCCACTTCATCTTAAACAATTAATTTGTTATGCTACACCACACGTCTCTGATTTCTAAAGGTATATAATCCATATATTGTCATATAATAATATCATTCTCTGCAAGTATTTTAACTATCTACAAAGGTAAAAACTTTAACCATTTAAATATTGGGCGTTTAACCCTAATTTTTGCTATTTTCTCATGCTATATGGTTCTAGTTTTCTTTGAAAAATAATTAAAACTCTCAATAATCTATCTCTACTTCAATTGCAGATAGCTGAAATGGAGACTGAAAATGCCATGGAAGAAGATAATAACACCAATATTCCTCAACGAGTTAAGAAGAGGAAAGCAATGAAGCCAAGAAGTACTATTTGGCAACACTTTGAAAAATTCAAAAATGATCATGGAGAAAGGTAAAATAGTACTAAGGATATATATTTGCTTCATCTAATTAACAGAATTGTTTTTTTTAATACATCATCATATAGTTCATACTTGATTGTCATTAGAATTCATTTTTCAAGAGTAAAATTAATTTTTTTCATAGATTTTAGAATTTATAGATGTTGCAAGTGTTATACAGAAATCAGACTGATATTTTTGATAATAGTTATATTAAATGTTGGCATTATTTCTTATGCTTCCACATTTTGCATACTTGTATTGAAATTAAAGTAATTAACTTTTATTTTGTTTTAAAAATTATTTTTAGTTAAATATTTTTGTTATAATTTTCTTTTCTTCTCTTTAGAGGGAGATGCTAATGTTAATATTGAACATCTGGCACACATTGAAGAAAGCTGGACAAACTAGAAAGACGTTATTTCTTTTCTATTCTTAGGATTTTTTTTCTAGATTTCATTTCAATTTCTCTTAGCAGACATTTTATTGATTTTCGTGAACTTGGTTTAGTGACCGGCAAGGACTAGTTTATGGTTTGAAATGTTATTCTGTTATTATAGTTCCATTCAGTAGTACATAGTCCAATTCAAAATATGTCTTTATTAATATGAATGAATTGACAATGCTAATATTTTGTTCATATAATTTTTGGATTTTTTATTTTTCAACAACCGAACCGAAATAAAATATTTGGTTCGATATCCAACCGAATTTAATTTGGTTCGGAATTTGAAAATGCAAATTCTTATATTAGTATATTTGGATATCCAAGTTAGAATTCCAATATCTGAATGCTCAGCCCTACCCCTATGTGTTTACATGAGCTTTACATAGCATTAACTAGTATGTTTATAACTATATTTATTCACTTTATTTAATTTAGTTTTATTCTTTTACTTTTATTTTTTGACCTAATCAGTAATGCATTATTATCTTTTTAATATTAATCATATTTAAACATATAACTTAAATTGGCAACAATTTCATTAAAATGTCTTATACTAATATCATGTTGCTTAACGAATGTTATAAACTTCACTTAATATTACATTCAGTTTAAAGTCAATTTTTTAATATAAAAAAAAGTTAATTGAAATATATTTTTCTCAAATTAAAAATAATGTCTTTACTTGTGAATAGAAAAGAACTCCTTGATTAAAATTTAATGTTTTACTATGTAATATAGTGTAATATTTAAAATAGGCTTAAAATTTTAAAAATTCAAAATAAAATTTATAAAATTGAGAAATGATCACAAATTAAATCTGGAGAGAATTATATAAGTTCGATTCATTTTTGTACTTTAAATTGTAGATATAAGTATTTTACAATTTTTTATTATGACAAGTACTTGAATAATTTTTAGTTGATAGATTATCAAGTCAGTGCATTTTTTATCTTATAACTTACCAAAAAAATTGTTAATTAATCATGGACTTTAATACATTTATTTTATCTATATGATTTGTTATTGTCACAAAGATTACAACTATGTACTACTCCCTCCGTCCCTCTCAATTCTTTACTTTAGGGGACAGGGGTTCGACACGCATTTTAAGACTTCTTTAATATATAATTCGATAAATTATTGTAATTATTTTTTCTGAATAAAAATATAATGTTTAAATATTTATTTAGAAAAAGAAAATTTTAAAAATAAGTTGTAAAACTATACTTTATAGAAGTCTTAAAATACGTGTCAAACAGTGTAAAAAACCGTAAAAAATGAGAGTCACGGAGTACATAGGGCCTGTTTGGCTGAATAAACTTATACATTATAAGTTGATAAGAGCTTATGAGGGGTGTTTGTGTACTCAGCTTATTTGATAACTTATAACTTATAAATTGATAAGTTGAATGTTAGAAATCACTAACATTTTACTTAACTTATCAACTTATTCTTTGATTTCTTTATTTTTCAAATATTTTATATTTTTACATTTGTGTTTTTAAATATTTTTTTAATTTAAAATACAAGTGTTGAAATCATTGTATTTAAAAATAATTTTTTCAAATTTAATTTAGCAAATTCTTCAATAACTTATAAGTAAATTTATCCAAACACCCGTATAACTTATAAGAATTCATCAACTTATCACTTATATGACACTTACTCATTTTATGCTATAAGTCAACTTTTTTGTGATATCCCAAACACGCACATAGTATCAATGATTGTTGCCCGGTAATAAACAATTGTAGAAGGGGGGTTGAATACAATTGTATAAGATTCTCGACTTAATAAATTATGTATCACAAATATGAAAGAATAATAACAGCTTTATTAAATCTGATATAAAACTGTTACAAACTCTCTCAAGAAATTCTGATGTTCTTGAGAGCTTCTAGGTTACAAAATACTCGTGTATGTGATCGATATAAATCGAAACCTAAACTGTGTTTATATACTACACAGCTTCTCTATCAATTACATGATAAGTCCTAATCAATTACAAAGATTGAAACATATCCTAAATTGATAGCTTCATAACTATAAATAAGGAACCGACAAAATAAACTTTCTTATTTAACTAGACTCCAAATATAACTCTAAGTAGAAATCCTGATCAGCTTCCAGTCCTGATAATCAATCCTGATCTCAGTCCTGATGTAGATCCTGATGACAATCCTGATACTGACGCTTGAGCAAATACTGATGACCATGTAATACTGATGACGTCAACAATCCTGATCAGTTGAGTCTAGATCCTGACGATCATTGAATCCTGATCTAACAATGATATTTATAGCAAATAATATATGGCTCATGTTACAAGAGATTAAAAGTTTATTTTAATTTTTCTCTTGCATTGTTTGTTAGAATAAAATAATTATAGTGAAAGGATGTAACATGTAAAATCATGGAACATGTTAAGTGGAGTAATACTTAGATTCTTATTTATTTGTAGGACTTGTTGTTTAATTCGTAATTATTTTTTTATATAATTAATGGTAAAATTAAAAAAATAGTAAAAAGTTTCTAAAATAATAATTAACTATGATAGAAGTGTAAAATCGTAATATATTGTTAAATTGTGATTAAGTGAGTAAATGTAGTAAAAATATATATAGCGTAGCAAATAGTTTAATTAATGCTAGAGATGCGTCATTCTGTGTAAATATTCTGTAACCAATTATGTGGCCGTAGCATTTTTCTAAATTTAAATTTGACTCTGATAAGTAGGTGTAACACCCCAGTCCCACATCGAGGAGATTTGGGACTTGTGTTCAGTTTACAAGGCAAAGCACTACTACTAATTAGCACCAACAAAATCATGATATTTTGGGGGCCTGTGGTGGGCTAGTCGTTACCCAAGTTGGCTGCGTTTGGGCCATTAGGCTTCAGCTTATTCGGACTCGGAATCGGGACTTGACCCGATTTTCGAAAAAGGCTCGGGATTTGACCCGGGTTGTCACAGTTGGTATCAAGAGCAGGTTGTCCTTCGGAGTGTGTTAGGTATGGGACTAGTACACTTCCTAGGATGCGTTTCTATGGACCATAGTTTAAGTTTGACTTGTAGGAGATTAGTGGGTAAATGTGTCACGAACTTTTGGTGTATATGATTGTTGTGAATTTGGGGACCAAATTATTTTTAAGGAGGGTAGTTTGTAATATCCCGGATTTTTTTTGTAATTTTAATAGATTAAAATTTGCTAGAAATTAGAATTAGAAGTGGATTAAAATATAAGATAATTATATAATTTGATTTTAGAATAAAAATATAGAATTAATTAGTCTTGCTAATTTAATTTTATTGGGCTTTAGTTTAAAGTTTTAGTTGGCCCAATTTAATTAAAATTGACCTATACATATCTAGATACGAGCGTGTTAAAAAAAAAGATGAAAACCTAGCAAACATGAGAGAGAGAGAAAGAGAGACGCCGAAAGAGAGAGAGGAGGAGGATGAGAAGGAGAAGAAGAAGAGCACGAGAGGAGGTCTCATAACAAGTTTAGAAGAAGAGGTAGCGATTCTTTAATTCTCTTGTTATTCGTGTGTTATTTCACGTGTATGATATTTGATTTATTCTGATTATGTCAAGGATCTTTATATGTTCTCTTGAGTATTTGTATATGTGTATAATATGATATATATCCATGAGTTCTTTGTTTTGTCCACTGTGTTCGTATGGCTACTCCAATTTTGTATGTATACTATATATAAAGTCTGAATTCTTGTAAAAATCGTATCTGACTCGTTATTTGTTGGAATTTATGATATTAGACTCTCTGAAAAGGTATTTGAATTATCTACGACTTTGATTCTTTGTGTTTTTCGAAATTCGGTCTGCAAACGTGAGTTTTTCTGGGATTTATTGACCAGCCAGTATGTTTTTGAAGCTGAGAAGTCTAACTTTGAAAATTCATAGTAAATTGAGTCTTTATCGAAAAATTACGAGTGATACCATTCTGGAAAGCTCTTTTCAACCTCTGCACTTTGTGTTTCATTCCTATGACTATTTCTGTGATTGTGATGTCTTAAACGTCGAAATACCAACCTGATCAGGGGCTGATTCTGTTATGCAGTCCGCAAATGTCTATGTTCTGAGTTCGTTACTTGTCTGTTTTTAACAAGCCTTATCATTCTGGAAAGGTCTCGGAATTGTCTACGTTTTTTGTGATTTGTACTTTTTCAGATAAAGTCATTTTCATAGAGTAATTTGTCAATTTCTAGAACTGGTCATAACTGATTTTGTTAATAATTGTCTATTTTGCAAGATGTTTTGGTGTCTGATTTTTGAAATTTCATTGAGTAAGTTATATTTAAGCGTCGCATGGGTTCTATTAAGGTGGTGTGAAAATTATTTGACTTTGATTGGTTTAATAAAATTATAGGATTTGCTCACATTGATTTCGGTATTTGATCGCTTTTGAGGTAAGTACATTTTGACTTACTTTTATTTTCAGAAAAGATATGTATACTCTGTTTTTTGAATTTCTTATAAGATATAAGAAATATTGTTTCGAACTCTATAAGATATAAGAATCGAGAATCTTTTGAATTCCCCAGTCTCTACGTTTCGAACCCGTTCTTAATTTATGCTATAGTTCCGGAACTAGCCTTAGATACCCTTAGTAGGCGCACAAGTGTGCAACTTTAGATACCTATTTAGGGGGCGTAATTATTGAACTTTAGATGCCGGTCACTGGCAAAGTGTGGCGAAATAATAAGAATAAGAATAAGATCCCGGCTACTGGGAAAGTGTGGCCGTAGAGCAAGACTGTGGTTATTTATAAGAATTTCGTTTATGTTTTTAATTTTGCTTTTGTTTTAAATTCTGTTTCTGTTATAGATTTTAAAAATATAAACTTTGGGTTGGATCATTTTTCGCAAAGGCTTTTAAATTATTATGGTTTTGAGAAAATCTGTTTTGCTAAAACACCCACTGATTTTTGAGAATATGGGTAAGTCATTTTGTTACTTGCTGAGCTGTGTAGCTCACTCTTTTCTAATATTTCAGGTTTGTACATTGTGGAAGATTATTGAGAATATGGATGTGAACCTGTGATTTTCGTGCTACGTGATTTGATGTAAATTATTGGTTAAGAATAGTTGTGTTGTTAGAACATTTTTTTTGTTAAATGCAAGATATGTATTATTGAAATTGTGGAGCTGCGTCTCAGATTTTATGTTTATGAATCATTAAGTTTGACCGATGCTTTGACTTTTGTGAAATTTGGAATTTATTGAGTAATAAAATGTATTTTATTTTAGTTTTGTATTTAGATTAATAGTCCAAAAAGTCGGGATGTTACAGTAGGGGTGAGCAAAAAACCGAATTAAAACCAAAACTGAACCGAAACCGATAAAAACCGAACCGTAGAAAACCGAAACCGAGTTGAAACCGAACCGAAACCGAAAATTAAAAAACCGAACCGTTCTTGAGGTTTCGGTTTCGGTTTTAGGTCCAAACCGAACGGAAAAAACCCGAACCGATCTGATTAATAAAAATAAATAAATATATATATTATATATTCTACTAGACCAATTTTTATGAGTAGTGAGAGTAGATTAATAAAGAGTCTGACATTCCTTTTAATAATTACACTATTTTGTTCTTGTTTTTGAAGTTTTAATTTGTAATAGTTGATTAATAAATGTAGTTTATTAAACTTCTATATCTAGGTGTTTTATATGTTTGCTTTATTTTTAGATGTGACGATTTTTCTTGGCTTTCTCGAAAAACTCTTTACTTATACAAAGATTTCAGATAGGCTTGAGATTGTTGAATTTCGAACATTGTCTTATATACATCTCAAAGAAAATATTTTTGAAGATAATGTTAAATTTCCATTATTCTCGGATCATGTTGGACTTAAATAATTTATTATGAAAACTTTGCATGTTTATTTTGGACGAAAAAATAATTTGTAACTTTGCATGCTTAAAAATTCGAAGTCATTTTATTTTTTTTGTTATGTTTATTTGAGACGGTTTTAAAACCGAAACCGAACCGATTGTAACCGATCCGATCATTATAAAACCGAAACTGAACCGTCGATTTCGGTTGCGGTTTTGGTTTTCAATTTTAAAAACCGAGGATATGCGGTTTCGGTTTCGATTTTAACCTAAAACCGAACCGATCCGACCCGCGCTCTCCTCTACTGATAAGGGTTGTAATTTGAGCCGAGCTTTTTTGAGCTCGGCTCCGGCTCGGCTCGATTAGCTGGGCTCGAAAAGTTTATCGAGTTTGAGCTCGAACAAACTTTTGGGCTCGATTAAAAACTCGAGTCGAGCCAAGTTTTTGTGAGTTCGACTCGAGCTCGACTCGATTAGCTCGAACTCGAACTCGACTCGACTCGAGCTCGATTATATTTTTATAATTATTTATTATTAATTATTAATATTTGTAATGTTATTTAATAAAAAAAACATGTGTAGCATAAAATTTATATATATATATATATATATATATATATTATCACTTACACACTTATAACATTAATTTTATATATTTTTTTAATAATTTTATTAATAACTTGGTATTATTTCCATATATTATGTATGTAATATGTTGTTATCTATACTATTATATAAAAGACGGAAAAGTTTTGTTGATAGTGTGTTCCTCCATAGTTTGGTCACTTATTTTAAAAGACGGAACATTGAAACAACTCATTACTCATTTTCTGAAAATAACACGGGAGACATATATATAATTGTAATATTATTATATTAAACTTATAGAATCTATGTTTATTACAATTTTTTTATAACTTTCAATTCCAATAAAATAATTTATAATAAATAAAAGTAATAGAATATTAAGAGAAGCCCGACACATAGCACATAAATCATGTTAATGCTATTGCTCGAACTACAAGTGTAATTTAAAGATTAAGATAATTCTTGAAACTGTTTTTCATTCTTTTTTAGAGGTGAAATAACAGGAAGACATGGAGATTTGATGTACTTATTTCCTTCTCCTTACTAGTTACTACTTACCTATATAATATTGTTGTTTTATTTATTTTTTATAATTGTCAAATTATTAAAAAGCACAATTGTATTTTTTAAATTCTTAATGAATATATCAATCAATTAGGATCAATTTCCAATTTTACAATAATATATTATAAGTTTAATACTCTAGTATAAACTAGATCAAGTCATCATTACGGTAAAGTCGTAGTATCGTAGTTTATTATTTATTTTATTAAAAATATAATTTATGTAATTACGAATGATTTAGTGTACATTGTTTTTAGAAAAGTAATTAAATAAAAATTATTCCCCAAACAAAAATAATAAGATTCACATATTATTATTTTATAATATATTTAAGGTGTATCATTTATAACAATATCGAGACAAATAATGAAACATGAACAAACGAGAAGAGATCGACTTATTTACATGATTTGAAGTTAACTATAAATACTAATATAGTATTAACAATTTACATTAAGTCATTAAGTGACAAGTACAATTGTACAACCAAATCATATTCGATCATTTGAATGTGCGGAGCAAAATTTATTTTAGATTATTTGAATATAATTCATTGTTATTTTCAAAATTTATTTGTCATTTTTAATAGGGGAAAGAATATAATAATTTTTCTGAAAATCAAGTAAAAATCTCGGTAGGCTCGGTAAGCTCGACAAACTCGATAAGAACACGATAGCTCGAAAACTCGTTAAAAATCTCGTTTAGCTCGAAAGCTCGTCAAAAAGCTCGTTAAGCTCGAAAACTCGCGAATTATTTTTAAGCTCGTCTCAACTCGACAAAAAAAAACTCAAATATAAAAAAAACTCGAACTCGACTCGACTCGGCTCGAATTACAGCTCCTGTAATAACTAAAAATTCTTATCTCAAACGTCACATATGCAGTTTTCCTGCAATTATTTTACAGGTACACTGTGTATGATTTGAAACTTTAGTACGTACACCGTAATCAATTTAACATGTGGAATCAAAATGTTAATATAATAGTTACCACCAAATTAGTAACTATTATATTAACATTTCGTCTTAAACTACTTCACTTTTTTACTTTTATAACTTTTTTACCTATTAAACAATACACATTTTTTTATTCAAGCAGACATTTTTTCAATTTAAAATCCAATTTTAAGTCCCTAACCTGAAATTTACACAAACACCCTCCCAATTTTGTCTCACATAAGTCATTTCTTGCAAACATTGTCACCTACAGTAGTATGCTTTCAACTTTTACACTACTCAAACAACAAAATATTAATATTTAAATAATAGCTTGCAAATTAATGGATTAATATTCAACAGAAAGTAGTCTGATATCTCAACGTCCTATAACAACACTTGCTTTCAAGCTTTGTTCAAAGTCTTGCAATTTAGCAAACTTGCACTTTCTGCTAATGTTTCACCTAATACCCTGTTTTCTCTCATTCATAACAATCTTCAGTCTACACTTCCTATATAAATCAAGCCCTGCAACCTCATATCACACACAAACTCAAAGCAGATTCTTCTCCCTTCGAATATCGAAAAATCAGCTAGAAGGGAAGAAAATGGCACTTTGTTTTCGATGGTCTCAAGTGATACTTTTTCTCTTCATTAGCTGCACTGCAACTTCTCTCTTAGTCGATGCCGCGTTGAAGACATATCAGTTTGATGTTAGTGCATTATAGCTAGTAGCATATAATGCTAGCTGATATTTAATTATTAGTTGAAGCTAATTTCAGTTTTGTTGGATTTGATCAACAGGTTCAAGTGAAGAATGTTAGCAGATTGTGCCATGCAAAACCGATTGTTACAGTAAATGGGATGTTTCCAGGGCCTACTGTATATGCTCGAGAAGGAGATCAGATTCTTATAAACGTCACGAATCATGCACAATACAATATGTCCATCCATTGGTAAATATAATGTTTATGAACGGTTTTACCTCATGAAGCAGGGATAAATATGCGGAAAATTTATTATATGAGCTGATTTTAATTGTACGAACATGAATGCAGGCATGGTCTGAAACAATTCCGCAATGGATGGGCTGATGGACCAGCATATATAACACAGTGTCCGATCCAAACAGGGAACAGCTACACTTACAATATGACGGTGACAGGCCAAAGGGGAACCCTCTGGTGGCATGCACATATTTTGTGGCTAAGAGCAACTGTTTACGGTGCCATTGTTATTATGCCTAAGGAAGGAACTCCATTTCCATTCCCTCAGCCT
This sequence comes from Heracleum sosnowskyi, assembly GCA_030848705.1. NCBI lineage: Eukaryota > Viridiplantae > Streptophyta > Magnoliopsida > Apiales > Apiaceae > Heracleum > Heracleum sosnowskyi. The sequence continues at coordinate 147,262,971 of CM061236.1, read as the reverse complement.
TATCGCGAAGCTAACATAGTCTTGGGTTAGTATTGCATAAGACTAATGATAGATTCATCGTCTTTTGAGAAGTTTGTAAAGATGACTGAAATTATATTTGCATTGGTTATGAATGAATGCAGGAGAATGGTGGAATGGAGATGTTGAAACAATCGTTAAGCAAGGCAATAAGTTGGGACTACCACCACAAATGTCCGATGCTCATACCATCAATGGAAAACCAGGACCGCTTTTCCCTTGTTCTGAGAAACGTAATTTCTAAATCAGCAATGAACAATACTCACTGATTTTTTAAATATATCTTCTTCTATAATAACAAATGTCGTTAATTTTAAATATGTAGATACTTTTGCAATGGAAGTTGAGTCAGGGAAAACATACCTCTTACGGATCATTAACGCTGCACTCAATGATGAACTCTTTTTTGCTATTGCTGGTCACACCTTGACAGTAGTAGAAATTGATGCCGTTTACACAAAACCCTTCACAACCAATGCCATTCTTATTGCACCTGGCCAAACCACAAATGTGCTGGTAACAGCTGACCAATCTCCAGGCCGTTACTTCATGGCAGCAAGGCCATTCATGGATGCACCAGTACCTGTAGACAACAAAACTGCCACAGCAATCTTACAATATAAAGGCATTCTGAATACTGTACTTCCTACATTGCCTCAACTTCCAGCTCCAAACAACACCAACTTTGCATTAAGCTATAGCAGTAAACTAAAAAGCCTCAACACTCCACAGTTTCCAGCTAATGTACCCCTTAAAGTTGATCGACACCTGTTTTATACCATTGGTCTCGGGCAAAATGCCTGCCCCAACTGCCTGAATGGAACACAATTAACAGCATCACTGAACAACATAACGTTTGTGATGCCAAAGACTGGACTTTTGCAAGCTCATTATTTCAACATTCCCGGTGTATTCAGGACAGATTTCCCAGACCGTCCCTTGGCCCCTTTCAACTATACAGGTGCACCACTAACAGCTAATCTCGGGACTACCTTAGGCACCAGGTTAAGTAAGCTGAAGTTTAATTCTACTGTGGAATTAGTGTTGCAAGACACTAACCTCCTCACAGTCGAGTCTCATCCTTTCCATCTTCATGGCTTCAACTTCTTTGTCATGGGAAGCGGTGTAGGAAACTTTAACCCGAAGAAAGACCCTGCCAAGTTTAACTTGGTTGATCCACCAGAGAGAAACACTGTTGGGGTCCCTACTGGAGGTTGGACTGCTATCAGGTTCAGAGCTGATAATCCAGGTAACCTGCACACAATACACACATTTAGTCTAGATTTCTCGATGAATTTATCGTTAGGTAACCAGCTCATCTAAAACCTTAAGGTGTAAGGGGAAGACCTTAGATGGATCATATATTATTCAGCATTTATGAACTAATAAGGTGAATTTGTTTTGATCTTTTTAGGTGTTTGGTTCATGCATTGTCATTTGGAACTGCACACAATGTGGGGTTTGAAGATGGCTTTTGTCGTAGAAAACGGAAAATCAGCTGAAGAATCTGTTCTACCACCACCTAAAGACCTTCCTCCCTGCTAGATATTGAGATTGTCAAGAATGGCAATAACGTTCAAGTTGTTCTGTCCAGCTCTTGTGTCGCGCATATTTTTTTCTGGATTTGTTCGAGCAAAAAAGCGAAATTTCTAGTTTGTTCTGCAAAGATGCAATATAATCTTTGCTGATCGAAGAGATTGCTTAGATTTTGTAATGCTCTTGACAATATTATTTTGGGGTCTAAATGAAATTTGGTTCGACCACCAAAATGTTAAAGCGACTAAAGTTTAGCCATAAATCTTTTATTTACTTGATTTATTAACAGGCTTGAATTAGGCTCGGTTTATAAGTAAGTTGAATTCCATTGTACGTTCGGTAATTTTTAAATTCGACCTGATGACTAAAAATTCTGAGATCTCAGTTGTCACATCTGTCGTTTCCGGCCAATTATTTTAGAGGTATACTGTGTATCATTTGAAACTTTAATAAGTACAATATAATCAAGTTAATATGTGGGATCAAACTGCGATTTTAAATAAATTCAGTGACCTATTGGATAATTTGTGTGTTCATACAATATGCTTGTTTATATCAAATTTTAATTTAATTATTTTAATTATTCAATATCAAATCTATGTATAAAATACATTTTACTTTATTCGATAATGACTAATCTGCAAAACGCACCCATTTGGTTCGGTCGATTGTCACTTTGGTACTCATACATTGGTTCAAAATAAGATAACATAAATGGTTCAAAATAAGTTTTGGCCAAATTTTCTCCTACCTAAATTACAACCACTTGCACCATTTGTCACAAAATAAGTCTAGTAGAAATTGTCTATTGCCTTCAATTTCAATACAACTGAGCCAAAAACAAGTCATTAACAACTGAAATTAAACTTTCTTCTTCATGTTACTTTTCTTCTTCCTGATTGCAGACTGTAGCTGTTTAAGGGTTGTAACATTCTGGCCATTTGTTTCAAAATATTCCACCCCTGAAGGTCCTATCTGGGCTGGTGCTTTGAATGGTTTCACAACTCCTCCATGGTTGACAGTCTTGGTCTTCTTCAAAGCGCTCTTTGCTACAGATTTCTGAGCACACGTGTCTCTTTGTGATTTTTGAAGCTTTGTCAATTTCTCCTTAAATGCAGCTGCATCTTCTGCATCTCTTTGTTTCTTGTTAGTTTCTTGGTCAGTTTTCTGCAAATATATTTCCAACACTTATAACTTTGATTTATAGTTGCAGTAGGAATACATTAGTCTTTATATTACATTTGAGTTTTTATACCTTAGAAATGCAAGTTCTTGAGTTATGTCCTTACTCATTGCAGTAGGAACACTTTGGTTTTTTAGGTTCCCACTTTAACACCCCATCTTCACCTTCTTGACCTAGTCCTTCTTGAGGATTCTGAAAAAAAAAATTATACATAATTAGCCTTTAATCATTCACATTGACAAGTGATGTTACAAATCCATACCTTTTGGGGACAACTCCTCATATTGTGCTCCCACTGGTCACACTTTGAGCACTTTAGACTTGTTCTGTGTCTCTTGAGCATGGTGGGATTATTTTCTCTACTTAGGATTACATCATTTTTTTTATCTCTGCCTTTCTTGGGAGTACCAGGAGCTATCCTCTTATTTGGTGGCAAAGGTGGCTCATGTTCAGTGTGTTCCCAATATGCCTCCCCACTAATTGGCTCCAAAATATGGCTATAAACCTGCAAGTATTTCTCCTTTTCATAGCATTCATGAATGAAGTCCAATGGATCCAATTTTTGAAAGAAAATACAAGCCACAGCATGGAAGCATAGTATGCCAGTCAGCTGCCATTTCCTGCAAGCACATTTTCTCTGTTTCAAGTCACAAACAACTTCATGGCCTCCTTCTAACATAGTGACATGGTACTTGTCTCCACCATTCCAAACAGGATTTGCTTTACCTACTAGTTTTATGGACCTAAATAAAGTAACATGACAATCTTCATTATGACATAAAGTAACACCAAGATGTTAACATGTATTTAAATCGATTCTTACTTGTGTACTTTCTTTAGGGTTTTACTGTAATATCTGATATTTTTCTTCTCTATTTTTGTTTTCCTTTTTTGTATCCTCTACATGAAGGTCTTGTGTATATTCTTGAACATAGTGGCAATCCCATTGTCTCTGTATTTGTTGATGGCATTATTGAATACCTCATAATTATTATTCACAAAGACATCTGACTTGCATACATCCCTAAAACCTGACCTAGACCATTGGGACCTAGGTCTTGCTGCTAGCCATTCATAAGATTTCTTATTCATCTATCATCATTAGACATATGCTAGTTAATATGCATTTAAATTTAGAACATTTCTTACAAAAAAAGACTTCATTTACCTTTTTAAGGATGTCCATGTTCATATTGAAAAAGTAATTTGTGGTGGACTTTGTTGCAAGATACATTTGCCTTGTAACACCAATCCCCTTTGTTTCTTTCTGTATCTTCATGTTATGATAAAGGTGCATTACACAGAATCTATGTTCAGATTATGGGAAATGGGTTTCAAGAGAATTAACAAGGCCCTTCAAGCAAACATTAACAAACAATAAGTACATGCGGGTGTGGAGGTGGAGTAACTAACAGTAACAATAAATACATGAGTTTTACCTTCTGCCTATCTGGGATGAAGGTGTAAGTGGTAGTGTTCTGAATATGCAAATCATTCTTCAACAAACCCAAGAACCAATTCCAGCTGCTAGTATTTTCTTATTCAACTTGTGCCCAAGCTATTGGATACATCCCTTCATTTGGATCTGTACCAACAACAGTAAGAAAAATACCTCATAGTGAACCTTTTAGATGACACCCATCTAAATCAATTAGAGGTCTGCATCCATCCAAAAACCCTTCCTTTAAAGGTCCTAAACACACATAGAATCTTTTAAACCTTCTACCCTCAACACTTTTTTCAGCAGCCTTTGTCATCAACTTAATAGTGGATGATGGCATCACCTTCTTCACTTCATTAGCATACTGATAAAGCTTCTTAAATTCATCTTCATGTTTTCCAATGATATTTTCTTTGGCCTTTCTCATTGCCTTGTATATCATGGACTCTGAAATCTGACATTTTAAATCATTCACCACCTTTGCCCTAAAAGATGTTGTTGGCCAACTTGGGTTCATCCTTAGTTCATGTTCATATGTTGTGGCTATCCATGTGGAGTTCACCTGTTTTTGAACTCATGTTGGGTTACATGTGTGCTTGTTCAACAAGGTCTTTATCTGAATATTGGTTGACCTTTGCTGTCTAATACCATAACATTTCCACTCGCAACCATCTGTGCATATCCACTTGATTTTGTCAGCAAGATTTTTTTCAGTCTAATGCCTCTCTGGTGTAAGATGGCATGTTTCCTAACATCTTCCCTAAAGACCTTACCACTGCTGAATAACATACCCAATTGAAATTGAGGATCCTCCATGTCTGTCATTTCATTAAATTTTGGGTATTTTATGTCTTGCTCATCACAAGAAGAAATGACCATCCTCTCATCATTACTGTCATACTCACTCTCTGAAGTTGCACTGTCATAATTCACATCTTCATCATCATCCTTACTCTCATTTTGTTGCTTAATATCAGGTTCTTGCTCCTCATTTATCACATCTTCATCTTCCTCCATACTCTTATTATTCTGCCCATTCTGATCATGTTCATGTTGCAGGTCCTCTTCATTAATCACAGACTCCATTAGATCTTCAATTATTGTAGGATGCTTGTCAGCATTTGAAGTTTCACCCTTACTCTTTTTGCTGGCCTCGTGATTTGATATTTGACTATCACTCTTTTTCTTTGGGACAACCTTTTTATAGTCACAATTTTTCTTTTCTGTAGGGACAACATCATCAGTATCATCTAGTATCACAGGAGTATCTTCTGTGTTCTTGAACAACCCCCTCAACACAGAGAATCTACCTCTCCTCCTAGCCCTGTAAGGTGGATTAGGTGGTGGCACTCTCCTCACTTTTTTAGGGGTGGGACAATCACTTTCACTGGAGTCCATGTTGGAACTGTCACCATGGAATCTTGCTTTTTCCTCTTCTTTATCATCTTCTGTGGCCTCATCATTGGCAATTCCCTCAATTTCAACTCTAATGTCTTCTGTTCTCTCAGTTCTTTGATCTATAGCCATTTGAGTGAAAGAAAAATCCCATGTTTCATCATCGGAAGTAGGACTGTTTGAAGTTGCATACAACCTTGCCAACTTATAATTACACTGAACCAAGTCTATTAGCATAATCAAATCTCTTTCAGTTTCAACCGGGATTAAATTTTCATGCCAGACTTCTAACTCATTCGACAACAACCAGAAGTCCATTTTCTCAGTACTACATCCTAATTTTGAATACATAGCTTCCATTTCAGTTAATGTTAGCTTCTCCACAGAGCACATGTCAAAATAAGCAATTTTCCCCCCAAAAATATTCATTAAAGCCAAAATTGAATTTACCACCGAAATGAAGTTTAATCGAAAAGTAAGGACTAATCTCTGCAATATCAAAAAAATCAAAAGCGGACTAAAAGATCAAAAAACCACATGACAACATCCACACAAAGACAAACATGATGGGACCACAAAAAAATACATTTTATTCTATAATTTTGCATGCAATCAAGAACTAATATATCAAAACTCAATTGTCTACATGCAAAACTAATATAACAACAGAAAGAAGTTTACCTTCATAATCGGGAAATTCTTTGCCATCTGGTAGACCATAATCAATCACAATGTTCTTGCCTCCTTCACTAGATCCACCTTCACTCTTCAATTTTTCAGCCTTTAATAGATTGTCAGCATCGAACACACCCCTCAATCGACCTCTCATTGCTCTCGTAAATGTGTAATTGCAATTTGGGAATTTAGGGTTTCATATAATTGGGGAATTTAGGGTTTTAGGATGGGGAACGAAACGATCGGGCTTTACTGTTTTGATTAGGGATTTTTAACATAAATGATTTGTTTTGTTAAATACTTATTTAAGATGGGGATGATGTAAATGATTTGTTTTGTTAAAGACTTATTTGCCCCCGATGTTAAAGAGTTCACGGTCAAATTTAACGGTTCTTGGTCAACATGTTGCAAAAAACAGCGCCTAAACATTTCTAGAGATGCAAAGTGCAATTACCCAATGTATGAGTACCAAAGTGATAATCGGCCGAAACAAAGAGGTAGTCTTCGATAATATACCTTTTATGCCCAAAAAAGTGTACATTTAAGTTTTTGCGGTCTTGCATTGAACATCCCGAGCTCATTTGGTCAAATCTAATGAAAAATACTCATTCGGTTAAACTTACAAAAAAGTTTATGACTTATACTTGTTACACAAACAGCCAACACACATTTTCGTAATTTTAGTAAAATTCATTTTAAGTCCCTGGCCTCAAATTTACACAAATTCTGTCTTACATAAGATACTTCTTGCAAAAATTGTCACCCGGTATGCCTTCAACTTTTACACTAATCAAATAACAAAATATTAATATTTAAATAATAGCTTGCAAATTAATGGATTAATATTCAACAGAAAGTAGTCTGATATCTCAACGTCCTATAACAACACTTGCTTTCAAGCTTTGTTCAAAGTCTTGCAATTTAGCAAACTTGCACTTTCTGCTAATGTTTCACCTAATACCCTGTTTTCTCTCATTCATAACAATCTTCAGTCTACACTTCCTATATAAATCAAGCCCTGCAACCTCATATCACACACAAACTCAAAGCAGATTCTTCTCCCTTCGAATATCGAAAAATCAGCTAGAAGGGAAGAAAATGGCACTTTGTTTTCGATGGTCTCAAGTGATACTTTTTCTCTTCATTAGCTGCACTGCAACTTCTCTCTTAGTCGATGCCGCGTTGAAGACATATCAGTTTGATGTTAGTGCATTATAGCTAGTAGCATATAATGCTAGCTGATATTTAATTATTAGTTGAAGCTAATTTCAGTTTTGTTGGATTTGATCAACAGGTTCAAGTGAAGAATGTTAGCAGATTGTGCCATGCAAAACCGATTGTTACAGTAAATGGGATGTTTCCAGGGCCTACTGTATATGCTCGAGAAGGAGATCAGATTCTTATAAACGTCACGAATCATGCACAATACAATATGTCCATCCATTGGTAAATATAATGTTTATGAACGGTTTTACCTCATGAAGCAGGGATAAATATGCGGAAAATTTATTATATGAGCTGATTTTAATTGTACGAACATGAATGCAGGCATGGTCTGAAACAATTCCGCAATGGATGGGCTGATGGACCAGCATATATAACACAGTGTCCGATCCAAACAGGGAACAGCTACACTTACAATATGACGGTGACAGGCCAAAGGGGAACCCTATGGTGGCATGCACATATTTTGTGGCTAAGAGCAACTGTTTACGGTGCCATTGTTATTATGCCTAAGGAAGGAACTCCATTTCCATTCCCTCAGCCTTATCGCGAAGCTAATATAGTCCTAGGTTAGTATTGCATAAGACTAATGATAGATTCATCGTCTTTTGAGAAGTTTGTAAAGATGACTGAAATTATATTTGCATTGGTTATGAATGAATGCAGGAGAATGGTGGAATGGAGATGTTGAAACAATCGTTAAGCAAGGCAATAAGTTGGGACTACCACCACAAATGTCCGATGCTCATACCATCAATGGAAAACCAGGACCGCTTTTCCCTTGTTCTGAGAAACGTAATTTCTAAATCAGCAATGAACAATACTCACTGATTTTTTAAATATATCTTCTTCTATAATAACAAATGTCGTTAATTTTAAATATGTAGATACTTTTGCAATGGAAGTTGAGTCAGGGAAAACATACCTCTTACGGATCATTAACGCTGCACTCAATGATGAACTCTTTTTTGCTATTGCTGGTCACACCTTGACAGTAGTAGAAATTGATGCCGTTTACACAAAACCCTTCACAACCAATGCCATTCTTATCGCACCTGGCCAAACCACAAATGTGCTGGTAACAGCTGACCAATCTCCAGGCCGTTACTTCATGGCAGCAAGGCCATTCATGGATGCACCAGTACCTGTAGACAACAAAACTGCCACAGCAATCTTACAATATAAAGGCATTCTGAATACTGTACTTCCTACATTGCCTCAACTTCCAGCTCCAAACAACACCAACTTTGCATTAAGCTATAGCAGTAAACTAAAAAGCCTCAACACTCCACAGTTTCCAGCTAATGTACCCCTTAAAGTTGATCGACACCTGTTTTATACCATTGGTCTCGGGCAAAATGCCTGCCCCAACTGCCTGAATGGAACACAATTAACAGCATCACTGAACAACATAACGTTTGTGATGCCAAAGACTGGACTTTTGCAAGCTCATTATTTCAACATTCCCGGTGTATTCAGGACAGATTTCCCAGACCGTCCCTTGGCCCCTTTCAACTATACAGGTGCACCACTAACAGCTAATCTCGGGACTACCTTAGGCACCAGGTTAAGTAAGCTGAAGTTTAATTCTACTGTGGAATTAGTGTTGCAAGACACTAACCTCCTCACAGTCGAGTCTCATCCTTTCCATCTTCATGGCTTCAACTTCTTTGTCATGGGAAGCGGTGTAGGAAACTTTAACCCGAAGAAAGACCCTGCCAAGTTTAACTTGGTTGATCCACCAGAGAGAAACACTGTTGGGGTCCCTACTGGAGGTTGGACTGCTATCAGGTTCAGAGCTGATAATCCAGGTAACCTGCACACAATACACACATTTAGTCTAGATTTCTCGATGAATTTATCGTTAGGTAACCAGCTCATCTAAAACCTTAAGGTGTAAGGGGAAGACCTTAGATGGATCATATATTATTCAGCATTTATGAACTAATAAGGTGAATTTGTTTTGATCTTTTTAGGTGTTTGGTTCATGCATTGTCATTTGGAACTGCACACAATGTGGGGTTTGAAGATGGCTTTTGTCGTAGAAAACGGAAAATCAGCTGAAGAATCTGTTCTACCACCACCTAAAGACCTTCCTCCCTGCTAGATATTGAGATTGTCAAGAATGGCAATAACGTTCAAGTTTTTCTGTCCAGCTCTTGTGTCGCGCATATTTTTTTCTGGATTTGTTCGAGCAAAAAAGCGAAATTTCTAGTTTGTTCCGCAAAGATGCAATATAATCTTTGCTGATCGAAGAGATTGCTTAGATTTTGTAATGCTCTTGACAATATTATTTTGGGGTCTAAATGAAATTTGGTTCGACCACCAAAATGTTAAAGCGACTAAAGTTTAGCCATAAATCTTTTATTTACTTGATTTATTAACAGGCTTGAATTAGGCTCGGTTTATAAGTAAGTTGAATTCCATTGTACGTTCGGTAATTTTTAAATTCGACCTGATGACTAAAAATTCTGAGATTCTTATCTCAGTTGTCACATCTGTCGTTTCCGGCCAATTATTTTAGAGGTATACTGTGTATCATTTGAAACTTTAATAAGTACAATATAATCAAGTTAATATGTGGGATCAAACTGCGATTTTAAATAAATTCAGTGACCTATTGGATAATTTGTGTGTTCATACAATATGCTTGTTTATATCAAATTTTAATTTAATTATTTTAATTATTCAATATCAAATCTATGTATAAAATACATTTTACTTTATTCGATAATGACTAATCTGCAAAACGCACCCATTTGGTTCGGTCGATTGTCACTTTGGTACTCATACATTGGTTCAAAATAAGATAACATAAATGGTTCAAAATAAGTTTTGGCCAAATTTTCTCCTACCTAAATTACAACCACTTGCACCATTTGTCACAAAATAAGTCTAGTAGAAATTGTCTATTGCCTTCAATTTCAATACAACTGAGCCAAAAACAAGTCATTAACAACTGAAATTAAACTTTCTTCTTCATGTTACTTTTCTTCTTCCTGATTGCAGACTGTAGCTGTTTAAGGGTTGTAACATTCTGGCCATTTGTTTCAAAATATTCCACCCCTGAAGGTCCTATCTGGGCTGGTGCTTTGAATGGTTTCACAACTCCTCCATGGTTGACAGTCTTGGTCTTCTTCAAAGCGCTCTTTGCTACAGATTTCTGAGCACACGTGTCTCTTTGTGATTTTTGAAGCTTTGTCAATTTCTCCTTAAATGCAGCTGCATCTTCTGCATCTCTTTGTTTCTTGTTAGTTTCTTGGTCAGTTTTCTGCAAATATATTTCCAACACTTATAACTTTGATTTATAGTTGCAGTAGGAATACATTAGTCTTTATATTACATTTGAGTTTTTTATACCTTAGAAAGGCAAGTTCTTGAGTTATGTCCTTACTCATTGCAGTAGGAACACTTTGGTTTTTTAGGTTCCCACTTTAACACCCCATCTTCACCTTCTTGACCTAGTTCTTCTTGAGGATTCTGAAAAAAAAAAATTATACATAATTAGCCTTTAATCATTCACATTGACAAGTGATGTTACAAATCCATACCTTTTGGGGACAACTCCTCATATTGTGCTCCCACTGGCCACACTTTGAGCACTTTAGACTTGTTCTGTGTCTCTTGAGCATGGTGGGATTATTTTCTCTACTTAGGATTACATCATTTTTTTTATCTCTGCCTTTCTTGGGAGTACCAGGAGCTATCCTCTTATTTGGTGGCAAAGGTGGCTCATGTTCAGTGTGTTCCCAATATGCCTCCCCACTAATTGGCTCCAAAATATGGCTATAAACCTACAAGTATTTCTCCTTTTCATAGCATTCATGAATGAAGTCCAATGGATCCAATTTTTGAAAGAAAATACAAGCCACAGCATGGAAGCATAGTATGCCAGTCAGCTGCCATTTCCTGCAAGCACATTTTCTCTGTTTCAAGTCACAAACAACTTCATGGCCTCCTTCTAACATAGTGACATGGTACTTGTCTCCACCATTCCAAACAGGATTTGCTTTACCTACTAGTTTTATGGACCTAAATAAAGTAACATGACAATCTTCATTATGACATAAAGTAACACCAAGATGTTAACATGTATTTAAATCGATTCTTACTTGTGTACTTTCTTTAGGGTTTTACTGTAATATCTGATATTTTTCTTCTCTATTTTTGTTTTCCTTTTTTGTATCCTCTACATGAAGGTCTTGTGTATATTCTTGAACATAGTGGCAATCCCATTGTCTCTGTATTTGTTGATGGCATTATTGAATACCTCATAATTATTATTCACAAAGACATCTGACTTGCATACATCCCTAAAACCTGACCTAGACCATTGGGACCTAGGTCTTGCTGCTAGTCATTCATAAGATTTCTTATTCATCTATCATCATTAGACATATGCTAGTTAATATGCATTTAAATTTAGAACATTTCTTACAAAAAAAGACTTCATTTACCTTTTTAAGGATGTCCATGTTCATATTAAAAAAGTAATTTGTGGTGGACTTTGTTGCAAGCTACATTTGCCTTGTAACACCAATCCCCTTTGTTTCTTTCTGTATCTTCATGTTATGATAAAGGTGCATTACACAGAATCTATGTTCAGATTATGGGAAATGGGTTTCAAGAGAATTAACAAGGCCCTTCAAGCAAACATTAACAAACAATAAGTACATGCGGGTGTGGAGGTGGAGTAACTAACAGTAACAATAAATACATGAGTTTTACCTTCTGCCTATCTGGGATGAAGGTGTAAGTGGTAGTGTTCTGAATATGCAAATCATTCTTCAACAAACCCAAGAACCAATTCCAGCTGCTAGTATTTTCTTATTCAACTTGTGCCCAAGCTATTGGATACATCCCTTCATTTGGATCTGTACCAACAACAGTAAGAAAAATACCTCATAGTGAACCTTTTAGATGACACCCATCTAAATCAATTAGAGGTCTGCATCCATCCAAAAACCCTTCCTTTAAAGGTCCTAAACACACATAGAATCTTTTAAACCTTCTACCCTCAACACTTTTTTCAGCAGCCTTTGTCATCAACTTAATAGTGGATGATGGCATCACCTTCTTCACTTCATTAGCATACTGATAAAGCTTCTTAAATTCATCTTCATGTTTTCCAATGATATTTTCTTTGGCCTTTCTCATTGCCTTGTATATCATGGACTCTGAAATCTGACATTTTAAATCATTCACCACCTTTGCCCTAAAAGATGTTGTTGGCCAACTTGGGTTCATCCTTAGTTCATGTTCATATGTTGTGGCTATCCATGTGGAGTTCACCTGTTTTTGAACTCATGTTGGGTTACATGTGTGCTTGTTCAACAAGGTCTTTATCTGAATATTGGTTGACCTTTGCTGTCTAATACCATAACATTTCCACTCGCAACCATCTGTGCATATCCACTTGATTTTGTCAGCAAGATTTTTTTCAGTCTAATGCCTCTCTGGTGTAAGATGGCATGTTTCCTAACAGCTTCCCTAAAGACCTTACCACTGCTGAATAACATACCCAATTGAAATTGAGGATCCTCCATGTCTGTCATTTCATTAAATTTTGGGTATTTTATGTCTTGCTCATCACAAGAAGAAATGACCATCCTCTCATCATTACTGTCATACTCACTCTCTGAAGTTGCACTGTCATAATTCACATCTTCATCATCATCCTTACTCTCATTTTGTTGCTTAATATCAGGTTCTTGCTCCTCATTTATCACATCTTCATCTTCCTCCATACTCTTATTATTCTGCCCATTCTGATCATGTTCATGTTGCAGGTCCTCTTCATTAATCACAGACTCCATTAGATCTTCAATTATTGTAGGATGCTTGTCAGCATTTGAAGTTTCACCCTTACTCTTTTTGCTGGCCTCGTGATTTGATATTTGACTATCACTCTTTTTCTTTGGGACAACCTTTTTATAGTCACAATTTTTCTTTTCTGTAGGGACAACATCATCAGTATCATCTAGTATCACAGGAGTATCTTCTGTGTTCTTGAACAACCCCCTCAACACAGAGAATCTACCTCTCCTCCTAGCCCTGTAAGGTGGATTAGGTGGTGGCACTCTCCTCACTTTTTTAGGGGTGGGACAATCACTTTCACTGGAGTCCATGTTGGAACTGTCACCATGGAATCTTGCTTTTTCCTCTTCTTTATCATCTTCTGTGGCCTCATCATTGGCAATTCCCTCAATTTCAACTCTAATGTCTTCTGTTCTCTCAGTTCTTTGATCTATAGCCATTTGAGTGAAAGAAAAATCCCATGTTTCATCATCGGAAGTAGGACTGTTTGAAGTTGCATACAACCTTGCCAACTTATAATTACACTGAACCAAGTCTATTAGCATAATCAAATCTCTTTCAGTTTCAACCGGGATTAAATTTTCATGCCAGACTTCTAACTCATTCGACAACAACCAGAAGTCCATTTTCTCAGTACTACATCCTAATTTTGAATACATAGCTTCCATTTCAGTTAATGTTAGCTTCTCCACAGAGCACATGTCAAAATAAGCAATTTTCCCCCCAAAAATATTCATTAAAGCCAAAATTGAATTTACCACCGAAATGAAGTTTAATCGAAAAGTAAGGACTAATCTCTGCAATATCAAAAAAATCAAAAGCGGACTAAAAGATCAAAAAACCACATGACAACATCCACACAAAGACAAACATGATGGGACCACAAAAAAATACATTTTATTCTATAATTTTGCATGCAATCAAGAACTAATATATCAAAACTCAATTGTCTACATGCAAAACTAATATAACAACAGAAAGAAGTTTACCTTCATAATCGGGAAATTCTTTGCCATCTGGTAGACCATAATCAATCACAATGTTCTTGCCTCCTTCACTAGATCCACCTTCACTCTTCAATTTTTCAGCCTTTAATAGATTGTCAGCATCGAACACACCCCTCAATCGACCTCTCATTGCTCTCGTAAATGTGTAATTGCAATTTGGGAATTTAGGGTTTCATATAATTGGGGAATTTAGGGTTTTAGGATGGGGAACGAAACGATCGGGCTTTACTGTTTTGATTAGGGATTTTTAACATAAATGATTTGTTTTGTTAAATACTTATTTAAGATGGGGATGATGTAAATGATTTGTTTTGTTAAAGACTTATTTGCCCCCGATGTTAAAGAGTTCACGGTCAAATTTAACGGTTCTTGGTCAACATGTTGCAAAAAACAGCGCCTAAACATTTCTAGAGATGCAAAGTGCAATTACCCAATGTATGAGTACCAAAGTGATAATCGGCCGAAACAAAGAGGTAGTCTTCGATAATATACCTTTTATGCCCAAAAAAGTGTACATTTAAGTTTTTGCGGTCTTGCATTGAACATCCCGAGCTCATTTGGTCAAATCTAATGAAAAATACTCATTCGGTTAAACTTACAAAAAAGTTTATGACTTATACTTGTTACACAAACAGCCAACACACATTTTCGTAATTTTAGTAAAATTCATTTTAAGTCCCTGGCCTCAAATTTACACAAATTCTGTCTTACATAAGATACTTCTTGCAAAAATTGTCACCCGGTATGCCTTCAACTTTTACACTAATCAAATAACAAAATATTAATATTTAAATAATAGCTTGCAAATTAATGGATTAATATTCAACAGAAAGTAGTCTGATATCTCAACGTCCTATAACAACACTTGCTTTCAAGCTTTGTTCAAAGTCTTGCAATTTAGCAAACTTGCACTTTCTGCTAATGTTTCACCTAATACCCTGTTTTCTCTCATTCATAACAATCTTCAGTCTACACTTCCTATATAAATCAAGCCCTGCAACCTCATATCACACACAAACTCAAAGCAGATTCTTCTCCCTTCGAATATCGAAAAATCAGCTAGAAGGGAAGAAAATGGCACTTTGTTTTCGATGGTCTCAAGTGATACTTTTTCTCTTCATTAGCTGCACTGCAACTTCTCTCTTAGTCGATGCCGCGTTGAAGACATATCAGTTTGATGTTAGTGCATTATAGCTAGTAGCATATAATGCTAGCTGATATTTAATTATTAGTTGAAGCTAATTTCAGTTTTGTTGGATTTGATCAACAGGTTCAAGTGAAGAATGTTAGCAGATTGTGCCATGCAAAACCGATTGTTACAGTAAATGGGATGTTTCCAGGGCCTACTGTATATGCTCGAGAAGGAGATCAGATTCTTATAAACGTCACGAATCATGCACAATACAATATGTCCATCCATTGGTAAATATAATGTTTATGAACGGTTTTACCTCATGAAGCAGGGATAAATATGCGGAAAATTTATTATATGAGCTGATTTTAATTGTACGAACATGAATGCAGGCATGGTCTGAAACAATTCCGCAATGGATGGGCTGATGGACCAGCATATATAACACAGTGTCCGATCCAAACAGGGAACAGCTACACTTACAATATGACGGTGACAGGCCAAAGGGGAACCCTATGGTGGCATGCACATATTTTGTGGCTAAGAGCAACTGTTTACGGTGCCATTGTTATTATGCCTAAGGAAGGAACTCCATTTCCATTCCCTCAGCCTTATCGCGAAGCTAATATAGTCCTAGGTTAGTTTTGCAAATTTCTAAAGACAGGATCATCATCTTTGCTTCTTGAAATTTCGAAATTCTGAAAAGATGACTTAAATTGTATCTGTGTGCAGGAGAATGGTGGAATGATGATGTGGAAACAATTGTTAAGCAAGGCAATAAGTTGGGATTGCCGCCACAAATGTCAGATGCTCATACCATCAATGGAAAACCAGGACCACTTTTCCCTTGCTCTGAGAAACGTAATTATTAACAAAGCAATGAAATATAGGCTGACATTCGGATAATTTCTCATATATTTGTAATTTTTTTGGACATGCAGATACTTTTGCAATGGAAGTTCAGTCAGGGAAAACATACCTCTTACGAATCGTTAACGCTGCACTCAATGATGAACTCTTTTTTGCTATTGCTGGTCACACCTTGACAGTAGTAGAAATTGATGCCGTTTACACAAAACCCTTCACAACCACTGCCATTCTAATTGCACCTGGCCAAACCACAAATATACTGGTAACAGCTGACCAATCTCCAGGCCGTTACTTCATGGCAGCAAGGCCATTCATGGATGCACCAGTACCTGTAGACAACAAAACTGCCACAGCAATCTTTCAATATAAAGGCATTCCGAATACTGTACTTCCTACCTTGCCTCAACTTCCAGCTCCAAACAACACCAACTTTGCATTAACCTATAGCAGTAAACTAAAAAGCCTCAACACTCCACAGTTTCCAGCTAATGTACCCCTTAAAGTTGATCGACGCCTGTTTTATACCATTGGTCTCGGGCAAAACGCCTGTCCCAACTGCCTGAATGGAACACAATTGACAGCATCACTGAACAATATAACATTTGTGATGCCAAAGACTGGACTTTTGCAAGCTCATTATTTCAACATTCCCGGTGTATTCAGGACCGATTTCCCAGACCGTCCCTTGGCCCCTTTCAACTATACAGGTGCACCACTCACAGCTAATCTCGGGACTACCTTAGGCACCAGGTTAAGTAAGCTGAAATTCAATTCTACTGTGGAATTGGTGTTGCAAGACACTAACCTCCTCACAGTTGAGTCTCATCCATTCCATCTTCATGGCTTCAACTTCTTTGTCATGGGAAGCGGTGTAGGAAACTTTAACCCGAAGAAAGACCCTGGTAACTTTAACTTGGTTGATCCACCTGAAAGAAACACTGTTGGTGTCCCTACTGGAGGTTGGACTGCTATCAGGTTCAGAGCTGATAATCCAGGTAACATACACGCACACAGTTAGTCTAGATTTCTCTATGAAGCTATGAACTAATATAGTGATTTGTTTTTGATCTTTTTAGGTGTTTGGTTCATGCATTGTCATTTGGAACTGCACACAATGTGGGGTTTGAAGATGGCTTTTGTGGTTGAAAATGGCAAGTCCGCAGAAGAATCAATCCTACCACCACCTAAAGACCTTCCTCCCTGCTAGTTGTTCTGCAATGTTGCAACAGAGTCTTTGGTGAATTAGATTGATTAATTTGTGTAATTCAAGATTATTTTGGGGGTCTAAATGGGACCTTCATGTGTGAAATAAAACCTGTTCAATGATTTTACAATTTCAGTATTTATCGTTTATCGGAAAGATTTATTTAATTACAGGACCTCAAAAGATGCAGGCAGAGCACCATGTATGCTTGAATTTCATGTTCTTGCTAGTTTCTAAAATCAACTACTAAGGAAGTAGACACAATACACTTTACATGCCTTTTGTCTTAAGAAAATCTGCTAGCATAAGCCTGAAATGGTGCAACAATTTCAGAGGTTTATAAGTGAAGTAAAAGCAATAATCATTAAAGTGAATCTGCTAAAAGAGCTGCTGCTGCTCAGCATCTAAAAATGCAAGAATCATTAGAACATTTTAACTGCAGTTAAACCTCGATTAAGTAATAATCGATGAAATAACAATCTCGCTATTATAATATTTTTTTCATACATAATAGTGACCGTGTATTTTTACTCTGAATAAAATAACAAGCTTATAAAGAAATATTTTTTTTTATCCCAAAGCTATTAGCTTTAACTGCTATGTTGACATGGCAATTTCAAGATTCTGTTCAAATGTCCTAAAACCAGTACTCCATAGAATATATATTTGCAAATAATAGAACGGCCCAACAACTTCTTGTGTTGAAAGTTTCAGACTCCCAGCCCATCTTTAATTCTGGTGTCGCAATACAAATATTTATTCGTTTTAAATTCCTAAAAAAAAAAAATTTAGCATCAGGCTTCAACATAAATTTAAGGAACTCGATTTTGCTCTCAGAAAAAAGAAAACACTGCAATGTGTGTATTATTAGACTATTAGGTGTCACAAATTTTCGCAAATCTAACGATACGTACCAAATTTATCAATATCGTAACATCTAACTTTTTCGTCCATTTCGCAACATACGTACCACATTCATATTAACCGATGTCATAACATTTCGCAATTTGTTTACATGACTTATGTATGACACTGTGACAGAGTGATGCTGATGAATGTCCTGGTAGAATGGACAATGGTGAAAATGGGAGGCAAGAAATGGTAAAACCAGAGCAACTCAGAGTACAATACATTCATAATTCCCACTTAAATTCCCCACTAGTAACAAAGCGACAGAGATTCGGGCCATGCAGTCAGTCAATCACATCTCCGGGACCAGCACTCTATTTACATTTTTATACATTTAAGCAACCGATCCCTTGCATTTTCGATATTTGTGTCGCGTACCATTTTCTCACACTAATTCAAGGTTTCGAATTCATTTATTTGACACGGAAGATTTGATATTTTCGCAAACAAACATAGCCAGGCTATATTTACAGTTTTTTGTTTTTATTTGGTAATACTTTATTTTAAATTTTCTTATTTAACTTTTTTTTCGATTTTTTTATTTAAATTTTCTTATTGAGGGCATCTTTTTAGTTAGAGTAGTAATTTTTTTTTTGATTTACTAGTTTATATATCTTGCAAACGGGCATATATTCTAACAAATTTCATATAACGACAAGAAATGAGCTATTAACACTATCAATAGACTCGTCTATTCTTTTTCCAAATTTTAAATTTTAATGATTATCGAAACCGGAAATTCATGGGGCCGAACCCAGAGTTCGATTACTAGAAGGCTAGAATACAGATATATAAATTAATTCTTGTAGAATTTAATTTTATTTTAGTTCTTAAGAAAAAATAACTGAATTAAATTCATAGTTTTGCATTTTAAATACTATCTCAAAATATTCAGTGTCACAAATGTCAACGCGTCCTCTCAATTTCCTTGACGAAAAATACAAATTGCTCCCCCACTATACTTGTTTTATTGTCATTTGTCACGTTGCTGTCAGCTTAGCGTGTTCATCCTTTGCCAATTCCCTTTTTCACTCGCCTTACTGCGTCTTCAATCGGTCTTCAATCGGAGCAACCCCTTACTAAAATTCAAATTAACATACCATAATTACGAATTATAAAGATTATGTAAAATAAGATACACTTCAATGGTCCATTCCTCTTAGCAAAAAAATTAGTCAACCTCCTTACATTGGCTATATTTGTTGAACCTCTAGGACCTGTAGCAATATTCCACATCATCTATTGCCTTATTAAAATAACATATTTTATTTTTAATGATCTGAAATAATAATAACATATTATTTTTAAAATATAACCAATTATTATAGCCAACTCTATTGGTGCACAATACCTTACAAGTTCAACAAATTTTAAATAATCAGTATTTTATCTTATTTTAGCTAACTACTTTAGCCAATACCATTGGAGATGCTTTTAAAACTTTATTACGTCATAAATTGATCTTTTCTATAAAAGATACTGCCTCTTTCCCTCTCATTTCTTTACACTTTCATTTTTGGTATGTTCCTCTCATTTTTTTACATACCAAAAATAGTAACATTTTATAATATAAAATCCAATCATATTCACTAATTTTCTGAACTATACCTACTTTATACTCATTTTATATTAAATATTGATTGGTGTCACCACTTTACTCATTTTTCTTACTTTTTCATATTAATTTACATTTACTACTTTTCTCAACTATACCTACTTTATACCCATTTTATATTAAATATTGATTGGTGTCATCACTTTACTCATTTTTCTTACTTTTTCATATTAATTTACATTTTTTCTTAACCTCCGTATCGTCTGTTCAATGTAAAGAATTGAGGGGAACGGAGGGAGTATTCACTCCATGTACAACTACAAAATCACTTGAAAGTAAAAATTATTCATTAAATTATTTTTTTGCAATTTTTTAAAATCATGATATGTAAATTAATCTTAACAAAATTTAGCTAAAAATAAGAAAAAAATTATAACAACATTTTATTCTTGTTCACTCTTTTAGATAACCTATGGCCAGCCAATTTAGTACCAAAACTAGGACCCCAGAGAATAAAAAACAGGTCCAGCTAAATTTGTATTTTAATATTATTATTTATTTATTTTCAGAGGCCCCGCTTTTTTGAAAGGGACTGTTGCGACCCATTTGTGGGGAACTAATTATTCGGTTTGTGGTAAGGTCCAGGTACACGGTGGACCTAAATTAAACCTTCTTTCAATTTTGTTTAATACTGTAGTTTCGTGTTCAAGGAATCAAGGTGCTTGAAAACAACCGTGGAAGAGAGGAAAAAGTCTAGTCTGCTTAATTAGTTGTTGTCGAGCTACTGTGTTAGTTTATTTCGTATTATTTGTTTCGTTAATTATAATTTATTTATTTTGGGTAATTGTTTTAAAATTTTAAAGATAATTAGAAAGTAGGGGGAATTAATTATAAAGACCTTAATTTCTATAGGAGCAAGTTCGCTCTTACCATTACAAGCTTAGAAATATGATGAAAAACAACAAATCATAATTGTTCATTTCACTTCCGATTCGCCTTGGCAATCTTAGCAGCCAGTTTTCCCTCCCTACGAGTCATCATCCTTTCTTCTTTCAATTCTTTCAACTCCAGAGCAATTGATTTTCGATTCTGGTCCCTGAAGAGACCAGAGCTAGTTTCCATGTTTGAACAGTCATCATAAATGTGGCTAGTTCGAGTCCGTTTTGTGCCCAGCTGCAGAGCAGATGGACAGTGAACGCCAACATCATCATTACAACTTTCACTTTTAGGCCAAAGATGTCTAGCCTCGTCCTTACTAGCTAACCAGCTAATAGAGATCCTTCAGTCCTTCACTGATTAGTAAATGAGTGGGATATTAGAAAACTGAACTCAGACTTTTACTACATCATCGTTCCCCGAGTATATGTTTTCCTTACAAGATTTGAAGAAAACTTCAACAACAGGAGAAACACTATCAATAAACATAGATAATGTACCTATAACAACTGACAAGTTATTTCTCGTGTCAAATTTAAACAACATAGTTCCTAATCTATGTCGAAAGACCTCAACCAAACCCATAGAAGCAAATTATTCTAACGCCAAAAGACGAATAGACTCAAAATCCAAAATAACTTTATCACTAACCATTTCAAATCAACAATTATCCCAAATAGAATTCATTTCAGCAAAATACGCATTCAAAGGCTTAACAAGGACATATCCCGATTTGGACAGAACATGAGAGTGAAACTTACTGATATCTTTATGTGAATAAGGATGACTAGAAGCCTTACCTAGTTTAGTAGTACCAAATTTTGGAGTAAAACAAGATAGAGGATTCTGCACACAATTTGTTTTAGGACTAGAGCTCTGCTCCAAAGATTTAAGCTAGGTAGTAAATAAATTCTTGTCACGAGAATTCACAAGTCGGAGATCAAAAGTCGTCTTAGGTTCAGATCCAGAAGTAGTCGCCAATGATTTCGTCATAAAAACCCAATGAGAGAAGTCAAAAGGAGAACAGGGTGAAGGAAAGGGAGATAGAAAAAAGTGAGGCAAGAAATTAATGCATTTATCTAACCAATGAGCGTTGACTCACGCGCTTCGATCTCTCTCTCTCCCTTTTTTTTCAGCCCTTTATCCTCCACCGCCTCTTCCTCTCTCTCTTTTTCGTATTACTTATTCCGTTAATTATATTTAATCTATACAACTAATACATTACAATTTAAAATTATGTGTACACTATTTTCAACTAATATCAAAAGGTAAAAAAACAAGATTTTACGAACATGTAAAATGTTATTCCAGGCTTAAACTTAAATATTACAAGTTTGGTTAAGGGCTGGTTGTTACCTAGTAATGGATTTTTTGTTTCTTTTTGTTAATCATTTTTTATTTTTTATAAATAGAAATATACGAAATCGTATGCGGCCTTATGAAACTATAGAGCCAAGTCATTACAAGAAACAAGTTCATGGTATAAGGCCAAGTTCACTACATAAATGGAATATAAGATTAAAATTAAAGATTAAAATCCTGTTTTATCCTTCTTCATTCTGTTGTTGTTGTTGCTGCTGCTAAAACTAAGAGAGTTCATTGGAATCTCCACCCTCAGAAGTCGGGTCCACTGGGTTCGCAAAGCTGCCCTGATTCCCACTTCTCCTACTTCTTCTGTTATTGTACCAAGGTTCACTGCTCCTGCCTCCGTTACCCGCCTTACCAAGCTGTCCAGTCTTGTTCCCAATTTGTCTACCAGTACTTCCTTGATCCCTTTGATCCCTATCAGGTTCTTGTTGACTCCTGCCAAGAGCCCCACTGTCATCATGCTCACCATGCTCACCGCCAGTAACCGCGGTCTCTAGTATCCCTTAGGCTTGGTTCCCGTCTAAGAGTGAAAAGGCGAAAAATAGTGCCATCATAATTGAGCCCATTAAGAGAGGCACGACAGCCAAAGAAGGTAGCAGTCTTGGAGATTATCTAGTCATGCTTGCGATGGTAGTAACGAGTCGCTCTGGTTCTAGATGTGTTTCTATAAGTCACCCGGACAGGAACATTAACATATTCAAAGTTATCATCCAAGATTCCAACCCAAATATAAATGGGTTTATGTCATTGACGATCTAGCTGAATCAGCATCCTATCAGCACCATCATCATCTAAAGCCCTAGAAGGTTGGTCAAGGCAAATAAGCTTCCCAATAGCACTAGGCACAAACAATATAACAAAGACCATGTTAGCAAGGGAAAACCCCAAACTATCCTGCCAATTACAAAATATCATGACACTATCCCTAAATATAATCTTCCCTAGGTCAAGAGCTGTCAGCATACTATTCTCATTCTCAAAATCAAATTCATAATAACCCAAATTAGTGTAAGTAGCCTCATTCAAGTCATCTCATCTTAAAAAGGCACATGCCTTCATAAAAAGGTGAGGAATAGTGCCCCCAATCAAGAAACCAATCAAACAAACCTTATCTAATTTATTTTCATTAACATTCACAACATTAACAGTCTCAACTGAATTCAAATTCACATTCACCTCACTAGAAATAGGAAAAGTAGTACAAAAAACAGTATTAATTGGTCTAATGGCCAACAATACTAGCATTCAAGGTATGAGATTTAATAGTGAGAAAAAAACCCATAATCGTCCACCTGCCTATTCAAGAGAAAATGTTGAGTAGGAAAAGAGTAAGCCACACCAGCCATAGAACCAGTCGTTGTTCCATTCATGCTAGCCTCGCCCATTTCAATAATCACCGAGTCAAGCCATGTTCGTTCTTGCACCATAGTTGTGACAACCCAGGTCAAATGCCGAGTATTTTTTGAAAATCGTGTCAAGTCCCGATCACGAGTCCGAAATAAGACGAAGTTTACTATCCCAAATTCAATAACTTGGGTAATGACTAGCCCACCACAGACTCCCAAAATATCATGATTTAGTTGGTGCACTTAGTAGTAGTATTTTGCCTTATAAACCAAATTAAAGTCCCAAATCTCCTCGATGTGGGACTGAGGTGTTACAAACTCCCCTACTTAAACTCATGACGTCCTCGTCAGGCCTGAACGGATATCCCATAGGTCCAAGATCGTTCCTCCTTAGCTATTGTAAGATAATACCTGCTAGTTTCGTGTCCCCGCCTCTGGACATCTGTCCATTATGGAATAATACCATCAGTTTTCGTGTCCTCATCTCCTGCAACTTGCGTTAACAAGCTTTCGAGAATCGGCTCTGATATCATATGTGACAACCCGGATCAAATCTCGAGTCTTTTTCGAAAATCGGGTCAATCACGAGTCTGAAATAAGACGAAGTCTACTGGCCCAAATGCAACAACTTGGGTAATGTCTAGCTCACCACAGGCCCCCAAAATAATATGATTTTGTTGGTGCACTTAGTAGTAGTATTTTGCCTTATAAACCAAACTAAAGTCCCAAATCCCCTCGATGTCGGACTGGGGTGTTACAATAATGCTTAGATCTAGGTCTATGGGAGAGGAAGAATGGGGAGGATTTGAGCCCAGGGAGGACAAAACTCTATTTTCTTTGGAATCTCTGGAGACTGGAGTTAACAACCCAAGGAAAGTTCATCCAAAAATTTAGGGTGTGAGTCATCTATAACATCAAATGGAACGAATTCCTCAAAAGAGAATTCATCCCAAGGTAGAGCATCTCAAAGGAGTGAAGTGGTGAGGAAGAGACATGCTGAAGATCGAGGAAAAAGAAGAAGAGAAGATGAACCATGCAAAAAAGGAGGGGCTAGGGTGGAATTCAGGGTGGGTAGGTACGGAGGGTGGGGGGGACTTATTTAGTTGATTATTAATTTATAATGGATCTTTTGTCAAATGCGGCAAAAGTTGAGATTGTCAGATCATAATGAAAAAAATCAAATTTTAAAACAATCTTAGATAACTTTAATTAAAAATTATTGAATTGAGCAATATTTATTTAAATTATTGACAAAAAAAAATTGTGGTTTGAACTTAAGTTTCAAATTTGAATTTTAACAAATTAACAAAAAGTTCAGTTCATTCACAATTTTGTTATGAATAAATTGAACTCAGCCAAACTTTTAACAAATTCAAACAAGAATTACTAAATAAAAGAAAATTTAATTCAAACTATCGAAATAAAATTTATCAAACTCGTACAAAACTTAACTATATAAAAACTGATTTAACTGACATCCACATATGGTTGAGTGCAGAGGGAAAGTATATTTTCTTCAATTGTCCCAGCCCTACGGCAACGCCTACGCTAATCTAGTGAAACAACTTCGATGTCCGTGTTCTTCAACGAGTTGTTACCACTTAACCACAACAAATCGCTTCTTTTTCTCTCGCATGTTATTATATATAAGTATGGCAATATGAATTTAATTTATTTACTTTTTCTAACCCGAATTTAATTTATTTATTTTGATTAATTGATTGAATTAGTTATTTCATGTAAAAAAAATTGGTAATTAACCATTCGGATTAATTTTTTGTAATTTAACTAGATATATTTATAATTTTCTAATTGAAAGAATTCTTCTAAGTAATTTTTTTAAAATTATCTTATTGAGTCCAAACTATAATTTCAATCCACTAACTATCAAATACTCAGATTTAACTTGATCAAATCTCTTATTTTAGCTCAAATATGTGACTTTCAAACATGAACATAATTTTAATTAATGGAGTGAAGCATGATTATAGCTAAAATAATTAAGTAAAATAATATTACATAAATTTTATTTTAAATTATTATTTAGAAATACGTAAAATATTAATAAATGTAAAATATGTAATTCAAAATTTAAGTATCCTTTGAATAAATATTTTAAAATACGTAAAATATTAATAAATGCAAAATATGTAAACTTTAAAATTATGAATTTCAAACTGTTCTATATTTTTCCCAATTTAACTGAAACTTAAAAATTATCCAATTTCTCAAAAATAATTTATTTTTGAAAATAAAAAAACAATTTTTTTTTAAAAAAGATAAGTTTTGGGTATTCACCCAAACCGTGATGTTGGTGCTCAATCTAAAATTAAGTAGCGCTTGGTTGATAATATTGAAATTAAAAAATTTAAATTCATTTTTGTAAAATTGATGTGGTATCACTCTATTATATACAAACTAGCTCTATAACTCGTGCGAGTCACGGGTTTATTCTAGAATATTACATATTTTGTTATTAATTTTGATATATTCGTAGTCATGATTTGATGGAGGCATATTTGAAAATGTAAGTTAGCACTCGTTTTTCTGAAGAATTTCACTTTTTTATTGTATTGTATTTTTTTAATCAGAACATCGTGACACGTCTATCATTTAGATGTATGTTGGTTTTGATTTTCGTGTAAATATTTGATGTTTCTTTACTGCATGATTTGTTTTTAAAAAAAAAAAACATGAATGATCATACTACATGTTCAAAAAGTTATATAAATACTACTCGATATGATTTTATATATACATATTCTAAATTAGTAAATGGACGAATAACTCTTTCAAAATATTTGTTTGTGGTATACTCATATTCATGGTTTAATGGCTGAGATATTTCAAATTGTAAATTAGCAATGGTTCTTGTGAACTTAATATTCCATTTTTTAATTGTATTGTATTCGTTTGATCGAAAGTTGGTGTGATACACGTATATCTAAAGTGAATAGGTTGTTGTTGATTTCTGGGTAAGTATTTAACATTTCTTTATTGCACATAATTTGTTTAAAAAAACATGAATGGTCATACTGCATGTTCATAAACTTATATAAATACTACTTGATATGATTATATATATATATATATATATATATATTCTAAATTAGTTAATGATGGATAACCCCTTTCATCACAACTGAGATAACTTGAACGCATACCATATTACTAACAATGCCATATCTTCGAATTCGTATTTTGTATATAATTATTTCAATATCATTAATTTTTTTTTAATTATATTATATTACTTTCTCAAATAATATATATCATTTAAAATATCATGTAAATAAACGATAAATGTTAATTATACTACAATTAACATGCTTTAATGAAGATTAGTAATTGATGTATAGATCTATTAATAAGTAAAATAAGAGAGAATTGATATGGAATAATCAAGGAAGAGGTAAAAATGTCATTTTACAACATATAGGGTATAATTATTATTTTATTTCAACTAAAAAAGCCAAGAGACTTTTCAGAAATAGGCTCATATCGGAAAATAGAAATTTGCTTGAGTTCTTCAATAGTGTGGACGAAAAAGAAAATGAAGAAGGTATGTTGCAATTTCAAATATTAATAAATCTCATTTATATATGAAAATTACGCTGAATTTTTTCTTTTAAAATCTCAATAGTGATACGTGAAGAATATGAAAGTAGTGACAATGAAGATGAGTTTCAGATGCAAATTAATGGTAAGCTTCAACATTTACTAATATATATATATATATATATACTATTATATTAAAGACGAAACATTGAAAGTTTTGTAGTCTGGTCATGAAAGTTTTTGTAGTCTGGTCACTCCATTCATAGCCGTTAGATATTTCTGATCAGATCGATGAGAACCGTTAGATAAAATATTAAAATTATTATATAGAATATATTTTCTACTTATCCTAACTAAAACATATCTTTTTCCAAAAATATCGCAGACAATTTCATTTAATAAAATAACATAATAAGGTTATAATTGCTAATAACTAATCATTATCATTTTTAGGCAAAATGTATATTCTTTTTTATATTTTCTAACTAAAATTTCTACTTTTCTATTTTTCCTAAATAAAACCTATCATTTTCCAAAAATATCACGAACAGTTCTATTTAATAAAATAAAATAATAATATTATAATTATTAATGACTAACCGATTAGTTTTTTTTTCCAAAACGTGTATTCTTTTTTATATTTTCTAACTAATATTTCTCCTAACTAAAACCTCAAAAATATGACGGGCTATTTCATTTAGTAGCATAAAATACTAATATTATAAATCTATCGCTCTATCTATATCATATTATTAAATACGAAACACTGAAAGTTTTGTTACCCGTTTTTTGATACGGTACTTGCCTTATTTAATTGTTTATTTAATTATTATAAAAATTATTATTATCAGTTACCCTTTTAGTTAAAATACATTACCATTTTTTTCTAAAAAAATCACGGGCAATTTCCTTTTCAACTAAAACATGTTACTTTTTCTATTTCCCTTGCTAAAATCCCTCATTTTCTAAATATATCACAAGAAAACCCTTACTTATTTATTTTAAAACCTATTTTAATATTTTTAATTGGAAATTACCTTTCCCCTTCTTTTTCTAGAAAAGTCACGGGCAATTATCTTTTTGAGCTAAAACATGTTATATTTTCTATTTCCTTAGTAAAATCCCTTCTTTTCCAAATATATCACGGGCAAACCATTACTTATTTACTTTAAAATTCATTTTAATACTTTTAATTGATAATTACCCTTTTCAACTAAAACATGTCATTTTTTCTATTTTTATTACTAAAACCCCTCTTTTTTCAAAAATATCACGGGAAAATCTTTACTTTTATATATTAAAATTCAAGGAAAACATGTTACTTTCTATTTTTCTTACTAAAACCCCTCTTTTTCCAAAATATCACGGGCAACCCGTTATTTATTTATTTTAAAATGCAATTTAATACTTTTAATTATTTAAAAATGTTTAACAAGCCTACTTATTTTTTTTAATAAATGCAATTAATAAAATATAAAATATAAATAATAAAATTAACAATTATTAAAAACAATCCGTGCATCGCACGGGTTTTAAGCTATCCATACTATATTAATACTATTATAGAATAGACGAAACATTAAAAGTTTGGTTGGTCGGTATGGTACGTAGTGATTTTACTTAATTGCCCTTAACTGTATTTCGTGTTTTTACTTAATTAACCTTAGTTATTTATAGAAATATATTATTAAATAATAATATTACCTATTTATAACCAATTACCTTTTTTTCCTAAAATACATTATTTTTTCTAACATATTTTTCAAACATGACAATTACTTTTTTAACTAAAACCCATCATTTTCCAAAAATATCACGACAAACCTTTAGTTATTTATTTTTAAAACTATAATATTATAATTATTTTTTTAAAAGTTTACCTATTTTAACATGTCTAATTATTTTTCTTAACAAATGCAATCACTAAGAATATTAAAATATAAATAATCAATTACCTATTTATAACCAATTACTCTAAAATACATTATAGATTTTTTCTAATAAAGTCCCTTCTTTTCTAAATATATCACGGGAAATTGTCTTTTTCAATTTACTTTTTCTATTTTTCTCACTAAAATTCATTTTTTTCCAAAAATATCATAGAAAACTCTTTACTTATTTATTTTAAAACTAAATATATGTTACATTTTTTATTTTTTCTTACTAAAACCCTTTATTTTCCAAAAATATAACGGGCAACCCCTTACTTATTTATTTTAAAATCTGTTTTAATGTTTTTAATTAATTAAAAGTATTTAGCTATTTTAACATGTCTACTTATTTTTTAAACAAATACAATTAATAAAATATTAAAAATATAATAATAAAATAACAATTAACAATCCGTGCATCGCACGGGTTTTAAGCTAGTATATATATATAATCTGATAGTATATATAATTTGTAATCTAACAGTATATATAATATGAGCCATGTACTTAATGCAAATAAACATGCAATATAATATAATTCCTTTTTAATGGATCAAATCCAATTTTATAACATTTTGTATATCTATTTTTGCGTGAGTTTTTCCCTGAAATATAATTTTGAGACACTTGTGAAAATAAATTATCTACCTTTCCAAGTAGATTACAAGAAGAGGCCAAAATAAAGTATAACATATTAAGTATTTGCGGATATTAATAAAGAGTTTCATATTTTTTGGATCAATTACAGTTTTATAACATTTTGTATATCTATTTTGCGCGAGTTTTTCTCTAACATTGTCAGATATATGATTTTAAGGCACTTGTGAAAATAAATTATCTATCTTACCAAGTAGATTACAAGAAGAGATCAAAATAGAATATAACATATTGAGTATTTGCGCATATTATAAAAGAGTTTCATTATACACTCAAAATAGATGTCTAGCATAGTGGTAATGAATGTCACTTATAATTTAGAGGTCAATGGTTCAATTTCAATTTTTTTGTCATTCTAATATATGAGGGGTAATATAGTAATTTTACATTGATTAAATTGTCTCAAGCAACCCCCTGATTGCTCTATTATATATATAATAATAGATTTAAGATTATGAAAACTATACCAATTTTGTCTATTAATCATTTTTTAAGAAATTTGTACAAATTTATTACGTGTCTAATCAATTAGATGTCATTTCGTTAACACTGCATTTCTTAAAATTATTATTTCCAGATTAATACGAGACAGTTTTTCCGTCTCATCCATTTATTTACACTTTCCTTTTTGAATGTACCTTCCAATTCTTTACGTTTCAAAACTTTTCTAGCCAACTACTTTCCTCCATTTTAATTACTTTATATACTAAATATTGATGGGTACCATCATTTTACTCCTTCTTTTTACTTATTTCCGCTACTTTATCTATTTTTCGGGACGGAGGGAGTATTAAATACCGATCAAATTTGAGTGCCTTGCTTTTAGAGCACCCCAGATATATAGGAGAAAATATAAAAAAATAAATATCGAGATACGACTTGCGAGTACAAAGACTGACTCATTACTTAACTACGACTCCACGCAAACAAGATCTCGTTATTTTCATTTTTATTTTAATATAATATAAAGTGATCTCAGCTTACGTATAGAATTAATAAAATACTTGTTTAATGATTAAAATAAGAAACTATAACTGTCGTTGTCTCTCTTCTGTTTCGTGTGTTAGATTATAAAAAGGTTGAAAACAGATCTCCTTGTCTACAATAATTACTTGTGTTGTCCTGTTTCTTAAGCAAATTATTTGCATTTTTTGTTGAAACAAATTTGATGTTTTCTGTATCTATCATTTTATCTTTATGTTGTAGATTTCGTAAAGTAAAGTTTCATGTTTTTAGATTGGTTGTTTTTTTGGTAAATTAATTATTTACAAAAGAATAATGATGCTAAATTCGTCTTATTAAGTTCATGTGAGAATTTGATGTGTTTTTATTTTTTGCGATAGTAGATTTACGAAAAAAATTAATATAATAAAACTTAAAATGTTATCAGATGTATAGTTAAAAATACTTTCAAAAATTAGGTATATATATTTTTCACTATTTTACCCATTTTTTATCTAATTTTACTCATTTTTTATATATTTTTTTTATCCCTGATTTCTGACACCCCCAATGTATATAATTAGATGGGACGGAGGGAGGCTTCACATTGCAAGATTGACTAAGAAAATTTTCTTTGTTCTTTATGGTGTGTTTGTTTAATATTAATGTTTTTGTACAAATTGTATACATTATTATTAGTAACTAATTTTATTTTATAGAATTGTACATAGCCTCATAAGCTCATAACAACACGCGAACGATCTAAAAATGGGTACCTCATGGCTCTCGTTGACTTAAATAATAATCTACAAAACCTTGAAATTTTTGTGCAATTTTATTAAATAGACGAAATGTCGTAACTTATCCCAAATATTTTCCTTTCTATAAGACATACAGTATTGTTAGTTTTAGTATATTGCTCCCTAACTTAACAAGATATGGTTTGAAGTAATCTGGTTAAAAAAAATATTCATGGTCAAATAAGAAAAACAAAAGATTACATTTGTGAGTTAAAATCCCATCATCAACAACAAAACGATGTGAGCTAGCTGACTCTAGGGGCCGAAGTATTGATCCAAAGAATTACGAGTTTGATTATTAATCTTAATTATAAAAAAAAAGATCGCATAACTTCTACTAAACTTCCTAAATTTGAGTATGAGTTAATATGTACAATTTTCGAAAAAATATTATACTAATTTAGAGTACGAACTAATATACAATTTTTTTAATTTATTCAATTCGTTATGCTTGAATTAATGTTGTAAAAGTTGGAAATCACTTCAATTTGGTTTAGGCGTCCGAAAAAATGAGTAATCGAAATCAAAAGGGTACTCAAAAAGAGTATTTGGACTACTAAATGAATATTATTTTTTATAATTACTACTCAAAATATTAAATGTCTACTTTAGTATACTAATGTTAAAAGTTATATTTTTTGTTATTTACTAATAATCTTATATAGATACTAAAATTATATTTAGTAATATTTTAAACAAAATACCAGTGTATTAATGGAGCTTAGTAGCTTACCATCCCGAGACCGTGGTTCAATTTTAGTTGGATGCATGAATTATAAGCGGCACACCAAGACTAGTTAAGTTGCACGTAAATTGGTCCTTGTAAAATATAAATAATTAGAAAACAAATATATTAATAATATTTATGTGATAATACTTATCAATATAACTGAGAACGAATTATGATGATCAAATATATATTTTGTGATTATACTTAATATTATAATAAGAAACAAAATAATTTGAAATCGAATTTAAATTCGAGTACTCGAAATTTGACTGAATTATTTTTTAATATAATTCGAATCAAATCATATTTTATAAACGAGTACTTGGCCGAGTGATCGACCAATTCAATAATTATTAGAACACTCACTTAAATACCTACTATGTCTTTCTCATTTCTTTACATTTTTTTTTGGTACGTCCCTCTCATTTTTTTACATACAAAAAATAGTAACATTTTATAATATAAAATCCAATCACATTCACTATTTTCCTCCGCTACACCTACTTTATACCCATTTTATACATTAAGGGGTCGTTTAGTTCAAGAAGGGGTATGAGTTTGGAATCAGGAATCGTGTTTAGGTGGTAAGGGGTTTAAATTTCATTATTGACATTATGTGTTTGATTCAGTGCTGGAATCAATCTATTTAACTTAAAAATATTATTAAATTATTAATTAATTTAATTTATTAATGTTATTAAAAAATTGAAAATATTATTTTTAATATTAATAACAATTATTTGTAATACTCACCAGGTATCAAAAACTCATATTTTGGGGGTTTGAGTTATGTGTATGGAATAGAAAAAAGGTCAACTAAACACGAGGCATGAGTTTTGTTCATTCTAAACCCATACATGATTCCTAATACCTCCCAACCAAACGACCCCTAAATATTGATTGATCTCACCACTTTACTCATTTTTCTTATTTTTTTCCTATTAATTTACACTTTTTTTAACCTCAGTGTCATCTCCTCAATGTAAAAAATTGAGGGGACGGAGGAAGTACGAGCTAACGTGCACAATTCTCATTTTTTTAATAAGTAAAAACTACAAACTACCGCAAAAAAGTAGTATGAGATAACGTGCACAATCGTTCATAACATTTTTCTCAATTTATATTGCAAAAAAATCGATAAAATGGTAATTTAAATAAGATCATCCTTAGATCCTTTTTTTTTCTTTAAATAATTTATATTTAGAGTGAGATATAATTTAAACCATTATAGATATTATTTATTTTTATACGTGTGAGGGATAAAATTACGCATTTCCAAGTAGATAAAAGCGGACAAAACACCAAGTAACAAAAAAATCATAAGCCCCGGTGAACAAGTGAAACTGTATCCTGCTAAAAAGCAGGTGCGCAGATTACTACTACTTGGACTACTTTATACTTACACTTGTCTACATATATACACACACACTGTGTGTGTATGTATGCATCCATGTACCAGCTTTATTGTTATGGTGATATGTGGTAGTGGACTTTTTTGTATTGATCCAAGAGAGTGAGAGAGATATCTGAGAGAGAGAGAGAGAGAGAGAGAGAGAGAGAGAATATTGAATCTTTTGGAAATCTTTGTGTGTCGGTCATGAACTTTGTTCTTGTTTGAAGACGACAGGACTCAAGTTCCTCTACTAGTAGTAGTTACATGGATTTTTCAACTTCTTTTTATCTTGTCGTTTTGATTCATACCTTCTTTTATTACTCTCTCTGTTGAAATTTAAGGAGAGAGAGAGAGAGAGAGAGAGAGAGAGAGAGAGAGAGAGAGAGAGAGAGAGAGAGAGAGAGATAAAAGTTAAAGAACATATAAAGAATCATAGTACTTGTGGAATCAATCCAAGATTCAGGTACCCTTTTTGTCATCCATACATTTACATACATATCTTGATCTCTCTAGCATGATTGTGTTGATTGGTGTTTAAAAGGTAGGAACTTGTGTCTAAAAATTTTGTTTCATCACCCTGTTTTATTCAAGAATTTTAATTCATAAATTCGGAATTTAAATTTTAGTATGTGATTAAATTTTATGTGAATTGTATCCGTATGTGGTTAGTTTTATGTAATATTTGGTTATAGTATTTTCTGAGAATTGTCTTTTTGATGTAGTGATGATAACTTTTATGGATTCAAATGATAATTTGAGTGAAACTGAGAAATGCTTAGATTCTCAGTTCTGGCATGCTTGTGCTGGCAGTATGGTGCAAATGCCCCCGGTGAATTCTAAGGTGTTTTATTTCCCTCAGGGTCATTTCGAGCATTCTTGTCAGAATGTAGATTTTGTGAATTCGGACAAGGTTCCGCCTTATTTTGTTTGTAGAGTATTGATTAATAGGTTTATGGCGGATCCGGAGACTGATGAGGTTTATGCTAATATGAGGTTGGTTCCCGTGAGTGGAAACGAGATAAATTGTGACGATGATGGAATTTTAGGAAATAATGGATCAGATGCGCAAGATAAACCTACTTCGTTTGCCAAGACGTTGACACAGTCGGATGCTAATAATGGTGGGGGATTTTCGGTTCCTAGATATTGTGCGGAGACAATTTTCCCACGGTTGGACTATTCTGCTGATCCTCCGGTGCAAACTATTCTTGCTAAAGATGTTCATGGTGAAACTTGGAAATTTCGTCATATTTACAGGGGAACGCCTAGACGCCATCTATTAACGACAGGATGGAGTACTTTTGTAAATCAGAAGAAGCTCGTTGCAGGCGATTCAATTGTGTTCTTGAGAGCAGAAAACGGGGACCTTTGTGTTGGAATACGGAGGGCAAAGAGGGGAATTGGCGGTAACCCTGAATCCACTTCTGGATGGAATCCAGCTGGCGGAAACTGTGTTGTGCCATATGGTGGGTTTTCAGCATTTCTCAGGGATGATGAGAACAAATTAGCAAGATATGGTGATGGAGGAAGTCCATGTGGTAGTGGAAGTGGAATGAGCAAGGGAAAAGTGAGAGCTGAATCAGTAATTGAAGCAGCAACCCTTGCAGCTAAAGGGCAGCCCTTTGAAGTTGTTTACTACCCTCGAGCAAGCACTCCAGAGTTCTGTGTGAAAGCCTCTCAAGTGAAATCTGCAATGCAAATCCGCTGGTGCTCAGGAATGAGATTTAAAATGCCCTTTGAAACAGAAGATTCGTCACGTATAAGTTGGTTCATGGGAACTATATCCTCTGTTCAAGTTGCTGATTCCATGCGCTGGCCTGATTCACCTTGGAGGCTTCTGCAGGTACCAT
Source organism: Heracleum sosnowskyi (assembly GCA_030848705.1). NCBI lineage: Eukaryota > Viridiplantae > Streptophyta > Magnoliopsida > Apiales > Apiaceae > Heracleum > Heracleum sosnowskyi. Next base: position 147,227,494 of record CM061236.1, on the reverse strand, counting down.
GTTTTTCTTTAATATGCAGTTATTTCTTTTAACAAAGCTTCCTTGATGGTAGCTATATTACATTCTTATGAATCACTTTGGTGGTCCTGTATTTTTGCAGTAGTTGTATAAAGAGATTCTTCAGGAATCCTGTAATCATTTTAGTGATGTGCTCAAGATAATTTTCTTCAACATGGTCAAGTTAGGAGTTTCTTTGAGGACAAAATTGAAGCCTGTCCTCTTCATCTTGCTTCAATGTAAATTAGTGGAAAATATATTATAGAACAGTAGATGCTTCAGTGTTTTACTATTATCTCTCTTGCCTGTCTTCTACTGTTTTAATTTTCCCCTAAAGCACCAGGTTTTGTCAAATTGAAGATCAACTTATAGATAATAGACTTAAATTGAAAACTGCTGCTTTTAGGTATGCACCCTGGCTAGAGTTCCATTAGTTTCACGGAATGGTACATACAACAGATATGACTAAGCCATCATCAGCTGCATATTTTTTGTGTTGTGCCCGCTCTTCTATGCTTTAGCCAAATTGTAAATTTTTACAAAAAAATACTGTTGTTTCTCCGTCACCATGTCTTAATACTTCATTATCGATATGTTTATTTTCCTATACCTCTAATCAAGTAATATGCTGCAGGTCACCTGGGATGAACCTGATTTACTTCAAAACGTGAAAAGTGTCAGCCCTTGGCTTGTGGAACTAGTGTCAAACATGCCTAGTATTCACATGTCCCCCTTGTCACCACCACGAAAGAAGCTAAGACTACCCCAACACCCAGATTTCCCTCTCGACTGGCAACTTCCGATTCCAACATTTTCCGGCAATCTTCTAGGGCACAACAGTCCTTTTGATCGTTTTCCCGACAACACTCCTGCTGGCATGCAGGGAGCCAGGCACACTCAATATGGTTTACCATTACCAGAATTCCATTTTAACAAATTGCAGTCGGGTCTATTTCCGCCTGGTTTCTCACCTTTTAGTCATGGTTGTATACCTACCAGGCCTTCCATCAATCCAACCTTTAATAAGGCTAGCAGCAGTGAGAATATCTCTTGCTTGTTAAGCATAGGAAACTCAACTCCTGCTGCAAAAAAGTCTGATGACCAAAAACCACAACAATTCTTACTTTTTGGTCAGCCAATACTCACAAAACAGCATATATCACTCAGCAGTTCTGGTGTTACGGTCTCACCAGTTCGTGCTGGCAACGGCTCGTCTGAAGGAGATGTAGATAAGGTATCAAATTTATCTGATTGTGACGGTTCCGCCTCTGGTTCAGGTTTTGCTATTCATCGACATGCAATGCGAGATCGCCAATCCTGTGAAGGACTCCTTCGATATAAAGGTAATCTTCAAGAAGCTGATGCCAATTTGGAAATTGGTCATTGTAAGGTATTCATGGAATCTGAGGACATAGGTCGAACTCTTGATCTATCTTTGCTTTCTTCTTATGAAGAACTGTACAGGAAACTGGCAACCATGTTTGGCATAAAAAGTTCTGATATGCTGAATCATGTGCTATACCGTGACATCAGAGGTGCTGTGAAGCACATCGGAGATGAATCATTCAGGTGACTTGGCTAAACTGTCTTCTTAAAATATGTTCTTTATGTCCTATGTTTTATCCAAATGCTGGTTTACACTTTTTTCTCACTTTTAATCTGTTGCAGTGACTTCGCAAAAACAGCAAGAAGATTGACTATTCTAACGGATGCCAGCAGCAATAGCGTAGGAGTCTAGAAATTAACGAGAAATAGCTAACTCAAGCACTCAGATGTTACCCTACATTACAGTTTCCGGTTTTCACTTGCAAGATGGTGATACTGCAACTTTGAAGGCATCTTGCGGATATTTTGAGACATCAACTAGTTATCTTCTTACTTCAGACATTTCCTTTGAATCTAGTCATGTTACCCTACATTACTGTTCCCAGTTTTCAACTGCAAAGTAGTGATACTGCTTGTTGGAGGCATGTCGCGGTTATTTTGAGACATCAACGAGTTATCTTCTTACTTCAGACATTTCTATTGATACATTACAGTTTCCAGTTTCCAACTGCGAGGTAGTGTCGTAGTGATACTGCAACGTTGGAGGCATGTCGAGGTTATTTTGATTACTTCAGACATTACTATTGAATCTAGTCATGATTTGCACAAGATCGGGTGCTGACTTCAAGAGTTAGCTGAAGCTTAAAAAGACAGAAGTTCCCTGTTCGTGCGAGAAACCTGATATTTATTTACAGTGTTAGAGTTAGAAGTTGGACAAGTGAATACATTCGACACTGTGTTGATCTAATCCTTAATATAATCTTGCTATTGCCCTCTTGATTTTCTTCCTGCTTGAAAGGGCAACATCCTCATCCTTGTTATTTTAGTTTTTGAAGTTAGTACAGCAGTGACATTGATCAAATAAAATGACACATGTCAAGTTGTACAAGAAGCCTTGACATATTTAAAAAGGGTCCGGGTTCCTGACAAGCGATTGTTCTAATCACTTGTTCTCTGATCACTCGTAACACTGAAATTTTTTGCGAATGCACCATGTCGTCTATCTAAATACACCCTTTGTAGAGTTTTTGCTTATTCACGAAAATTATAACGAACAGATGATTAGCAACCATCGCTTGTCAGAACCAGATTCCATTAAAAAAAAGTTGTGTAAAGTCTTGAATCTTGACAGACACTAGAGATATACCAACTCAGAGTTGTCTGTTGAAAAATGGAACAGTTGGGCTTATAACAGCCCATCACAATAATTAAGACAGGGATAATTAAAAGGTATTAATAAGGCCTTTAAAGCTGATGGTGTTATGACAGTAGAGTGGGCTTGCAGAACTGACAAAAGTTCAGTTCAATTATCCATCCGACCTACATTCACAAGAAGCTGTCGATTTATCTCTCACTCTTAACATGATTCAGACTTATCACCCATCACTTTCCAGTTTCCCCCAAAGTCCCATAAATATCTTTACAGCTCTTAACTCTAGACAGAAAAGATGCTTTATTTATTAGTAATAGTAAAATAATATATTAATCGGATATATTTACGGTACAACTTGTTTGATAGACAGAAAAGATGCTTTATTTATTAGTAATAGTAAAATAATATATTAATCGGATATATTTACGGTACAACTTGTTTGATAGATAGAATTAGGTATTACGATCAATTGTGTTTTTCACAACAATTTTTAACAACAATCCCAAACAGAGCTTAAGTCTCGAAATTCGACTCAAGTTAGCTCAGCTTCAAAGTTTAAAGTTTTAATTTTCTCCCCCCACATTGGGTGAAAATGAATAATACCCATTTTTTTATCCGGATAAATCAAAATATTTATCTTTAACCATTGAGATACCTAACTGTAACTTGAGTATTCATATTACACATACATGATTGGGGTATTAAGATATTTTAATTTTTTTAACATGATACGCATTTGTTACTTGGGTATCACATATGTAATACTCAACTCAGAGTTGGGTAACATAAATTTTTTTTTTAAATTTTATTTTGTGATACGCATTTGGGAAAAGAGTATCTTGTATAAATGGGATACCTCATTCAAAAATGCGTATCCCAACGGTTTAAAACAATCATTTCCTTCAACAATTGGTATTTTCGTTAATTTTGACTAAAAATATGTTATATCTGAATATCCACAATGTTAATTTTTTTAATTCATCATTGTTTGCAATCAAATTCAAAATATATTTGAATATCCAGTTCACCATTTTATATATTGCAATCTGCTACTGATTTTTTAAATTCACCATTTTCTTGCAATTAAAACAATGTGGAGTTGTTATTTGTGAAACGGTCTGCAAATATGATAACCCATCATCTAGCTAGGGAATCATATTTATACCCAGATCGTAGTTTTAGTAGGTCGACTATTCCGAATGTCGTCCAAAATTGTATTGAGATGGATTTGATAAGTTAATAAAATTTCCCAGCTTTTCGTCAAAAAAATAAATAAATTCAAGATATATCTAAATATCCAGTTCACAGAAAAGAGTGAGAAAATCGAACGTCTTTCATTTAAAAAAATATAATTTGATTATCGACCCAAAATTTTAGTTACTTTTGCAACTCTTTAACATTTTATTGCATATTTGCAAATAAATTGCTTGGAAAGAACAAAGCCCACCTAATATAGGCTTCAGCCCATCTACAAAATAAGTAATCCTTCTATCCGGCCCAGATCGTGTGTGATAATTCAATGCACCAAGAAAAAAAGTATGGTAAATCGTGTTTAATAGTTTTCCATCATGCATACCGGACGAGTATATAAAATATTTATGAGAGAAATTTATTCGTTTAATGTTGAAATATATCATAAAATTTATTTGGGGTCTTTCTCTAATATCTTAAGATTTTAGATGAGCTGATTACTTAACATGGTATCAAAGCTCTGGTCGATACGGGTCACGAGTTTGATGAACCGGTTACTCAACATTTAACAAATATTTATTTATCGAGTTTCTAAAGTAATCATAAAATCAAATCATACAATATAAATTGATCCCTGAGATTTATTTTTCAATAATCTCAAAGTTAATCCAAGTCCTCACCTCACATAAGCAAGACACCAGACATGAGTTCTTCTGACTTCTCCAATGGTGGTCAAAATTACAAGTGTACAAATAAGCTTTAAAACTTAAACAAATCTGCTAATTAATCTTCAAAACCAGTGCGTTTCCAGACAGCATTTCTCACCATTCTCATATCTCTCCCTTTAAGAGTCCTTCCAATACCTTCATGCACAGAACATGAAGCAACCCTAGTCCTTGCTAAATACTCATGAGGTGGTACTCTTTCATCTTCATCCTCATTCTCATTCTCACCTTCCTCAAACTCCACTTTTCGATTCGTAAACTCGTTACGAAGAACCTTAGACCAATCTATCACGTTCACTGGCAGTGATGTGGAAGGCACATCTCTCCCATGATCACCACCTTGATCATCATTCCTTTTTATAAATTTTTTCGCAGCGCGTGCACTAAAAAATGGCCTTTTAGGCTCCGTGCAAGCAACATGAACTGAATTCCACACGTCGGATTCGTCGAACTCCAAGTCATTAGAGACTTGATTGATTTTCTCTGATCCGAAATAGAGGTAGTTCTTCCTTGTTGCCATTGCAGAGGAAATGTGGAAAATGTTGATTTTTTTGTTTAGTGTAACAATTTTTCTATGGGATAATTGTTTGACACGGTAGACTAATATGCACTAGTCTTTGTATATATAATGCTGATGATGAAGTTGTGGATAAGCTCTGTCATTTTCAATAATGTTCAGCCTAACAAGTTAAGTACATTGGACTGTAATTAACACTTCATTAATACAATGTTATCCCCGTGATTTATCTTACTTACTATAATTATGTATTGATTTTTAACTTCGAGCGTAATTTTTTAGAGATGAGAGAGAGTCGAACAACAACAATAAGTCTTATCCAACAATCCAACCACGCTTTTATAATATTAAAAGGTACTCCCTCCGTTCCAAAATAAGTGTCGTTTTAACTTTCTGCACGTATTTTAAGGTGCGGAAAAAAGTGACTTCGTCTAATTATTTTTTAGATTTTTCTTTTTCTGAATAAAAGTTTAAATGCTATATTTTTATTCAGAAAAAGAAAATTTTAAAAATAATATGTGGAAGTTGCTCTATTTTGCACCTTAAAATACGTACAGAAAGTCAAAACTACACTTATTTTTATGACGGATGAAATAAATATTGGTAAAATTTTAGCTAGTGTAACATGTTACGCTGCCGACCAAAATTGGCATGGATATTTTAGGGATGATAAGGACAAATACGTGGACCAATAGAAATTATATGCAAATACACGGCCACGAACTTGTACCGGAGGGTCCATTGCCCGTCACCGTCCGGTTGAGATGTTATTGAAATGACAACATGCTCCATCCGTGTCATTTGAAATTTTGCCATATTTTCAAAATAATGTTTTAAATAAAAATTCATACCTATATATTTGTAATTGTCTTATGAAACATAATCACAGCTGGAGCATATTAATTCTCAAATTTATTTCCTCACCGTGAGCAAAAAATTAATTACTCTTAAAATACAAAATATTTTTGTGGTAGGCAAACCCAATTTTTAAGCAATTATTAATAAATATATATTAAAATATATTAGAGCAATGGAAAATTCAAATATTTTATAGGTACCATTATAGTTGACCAATAGTCTTTTCATGAATTTCTTTTACACATAATAATGTATTCTTAAAAAACCAAATATTAAACGAAAATAAAATATCTTAACCACTTTTTTTAACGAATAAATAATTACCTACCAATACCATCATCAATGATTGAGATTTGACTCTCCAGAATGTTAATTTTGCAAGATAATTCTTTTCTTTTGAACAGATCACCATGATCAATTGATCAGGACCGATTATTGTCTGGAGATCATGTTCATCCAAATAACGATAGTTTCACAAGTCTTGATGGAAAATGCTAGGTAATCAAAAAAAATAATTCAAAATACCTCCGGTTTGTAATTGATTGACATAATAATTAATGAAATGAATCCTGCGTACATTCATATGAATCTCCTGATTAAAATACTGCTTCTGTCCTATTTTTATTATCCATCATCAAAAACCCATCTTTTATTCAATCATATGAAATAAACTGATATTTACCAAAAAGTTATATTGTTTTTCATAAAAATTAACATAATTAACACATAATTTACCATATAAACTAAAAGTGAACAACAATTTTAGGACGAACGAAAAAGGAAATTCTGAAAAATAAAACTGGACGGAGGGGTACTTTATTTTACCAAATCAAGATGGCCACATCATTTTGAATATTTTTTGAAATTTTTGTTTAATTACCTAACATTACTAGACAAAATTTTGTTTTGAGAAGATTAGAGTTTTTATCCGAATTACTTATTTTTAATGATTTGGAATATTTAAATAAGACCTTATAATGAATCATAATATTGTCATGTGATAACTGATAAGCTTTACTCATGCATTTGTCTTTAATGATTTCGAACGTTATAATATTATTATACTAAGATAATATTCTATAACGAGTATGTAATTTTTTCATTTTTTAACAATATATTACATTGTATATGAGAAATTCTATAGGAAGAGATATCGAAGAAAATTAATTCATTTTAGGAAATAGAACATCTAGCAGAGATGGATCACGACCTGTGACTTTGAGACCGAAATGTCACGAAAATATACCACAAATATAAAAGAAAATTTTGATTTTGAATGCACCCGTTTACTTTTTGCCTTCAATTAAATTTCATTTCATTTTATAATGTATAACTAATATATAAAAAAAAAAACTTAAGAAGTTATGGTACTCTTTCGATGAGAGTTAGCTCTAACTCCCAAAAATCCTCCCCACTTTCTCTTTTTTCTTCTTTGATTTCAATTTCTCTTCCGCCTTCTCTTCATCTCCTTTCTGCTTCCACCATCCTAAACCCTTTCACCCCTCTTCTTCTTCTTGTCACTTAATTCTCCGGGCTTCTCCGAATTTGTTCATAACTATTATCGTTGAGATTGTTTCTCCTTCTTGGAAGTCTATGGGTCCTAACTTGGGAAGCTCTAGAGAACGAAGTTTGGTTGTGGATTCCGGCACGGAGCAGAGGATTAATCCTAAAATGGAAGGTATCTCGAGGTCACCAACCTGTTTTACTCCGACTATTGGTGGTGCTACCGACTCCTTTCCCCGATCTGATAATTCTCATAATCTATTTACCCATTGTGATGTCAGGAGGTTTAATTATCATAGTCTTAGTAAGGATGGTTCAATTCTGGTTAAACTATCAGATTTCTTTTATGTTGATGCTTTTGAACAATGGAAGTTTAGCTGTGTTGATATCATTAACGAGAATTTCAATTTTTTCCTTATCCGCAAATTGGCTATGAATGATCTCAAGGATTTGGGTCTTTTAGATATCTTTAGACACCACTTAGGGTTCTTGGTGTTTAAGTTTAGTACTTATCAGAACTTACTGACTGTTGTAGCTAAGGGAACTATTAACATTGGTAATTGTGAATTGTTGTTTAGACCATGAAATGAAGGTGTGTTTCATGGGATTAGGGAATTGGTCAATTTTTGGGTGCAATTGCAAAGGGTGCCATTCTATTATTGGTCTGTCAAGGGCCTCTGTCTGTTAACCAGTACATTAGGCACTCCTCTGGGATTTGATCAGAGAACTTTGGAAAATTTGAGTAATCCAACAACCAGTAATGATGTTGTTATTTGTGTGAAGATGTCTGTGCTCAGCTCTAGACCTCGACTATCCTGGCTAGTTTGGATAGTAAAAACGAAGTCATGACGAAGGTCCCAGTGCTTTATCTCTCTGATTATGATGCATGTGACATTTGTCATCAAATTTCACATGAAACATCCAGCTGTGCTCACCTCAAGGAGGTCTGGAATTCTGTTTGTATGAGGAGTAATGGGGGGACTTTTGGGTCCATCTTGAATTTTAATGATATTTCTCCTTCCAAAGGAAACGTTCATAGTGGGTCCTTGGAACTTGATATGCTGACAACGAGAAAGAGAGGGAGGATTCTGGACCTCAATGGTGGAAGTTTTTTCGGCTCTACTTCGAGAAATGTTTTTGCTTCTAAAGTGATTGATACCAAGGTTGTACGTTGTGCTGAGACAAAATGGAAGAGAGGACGGCCAAGAAAGTAAGAGTCTGTTGTTGCAGTTGCGGGGATGGGGGCCAAAGTTTGTGCTTCTAAGCCCAAAGGGACAGAGTATGCACCTCTTAAAAAAGGTAGAGGACGTCCAAGGAATCTATCAAATCCTAATGTCATGAATCATGAGGGTCTCATAGTTGGACCGCACTTGCAGAGGAAAAATCAAGACCAACGATCATGTAAGCAGGGGATAGAGCAGACTCAAAGCAAAGGGGAGAAAAATGCACGATGTGATGGAGCTGAAAATGGTGGCCAGGATGTTGGTGCCACCAAGAGATCATAGTCTCAAGACCCCGTGGCTTCGGACCGGAAAGAAAGCTTAGTTGTTGTTTCATGCTTTACAAATTAAGTTTAAGACTCTGGTTTGTAATATGGTGACCGTTGCTTGCATTCCTAAGTGCAAGCGTGAACTTTCTCCTTTCTAGGAGTCAGACTTCTGTCATGGATTCCCGTTATTTTAATATTTTAAATTTACAATATTTTACCAAAAAAAAAACAGAACTTTATTAACCATTTTGTATTTCTTGCAACATACATTTTTTCACATTAAGACCCACATGTTATTAAGTTTTTTACTTCTTATGACATTAGTACTAAATTAATAATTATTATATATTTTATTTTAATTTTTTTGAAAGAATATTCCATTCCTATTTTTTACGTACATATAAACATAAATATTAAAAAATTTCCATCGTTATTTCAAATACCTTATCAACCGGTACATCATCAAGGCCCAATTCATTTCTGAAAACAGAACATCAGTGTGCATGACCAGTGTCAATTTTGCTTGATCCAACCCAAACCCATACAAACTACTTCAAATATAATCATTTCCATATACTTAACCCATAGTAATTAAGCCTTTTAAAAAGCCCAACACCTCATCACAAAACCCTAATCTTTTATAACACAAACCCTAGAATTCAGACCTAGTGTTTTCGTGTACTTGAATGTAGAACTTATATTCTACCCGTTCAGGATTCGTGTACTAAATTTGAAATACATTGGGTTGTATACTTTTCGTGTTTTATTCGTGTACATTAAATAAAAATTTAATTTAATTTAATAAAAAATTATATATTATTAAACTACTTTTATTATGTAAATTTTTATAAAATGTATACTAAATATGTATAATTACATATAATTCTACAAAAAATTGTAAATATGTATAACTTATATATATATAAATGTATATTTCTTACATTAAAATATAATTATTTATTAATAAGTATATTTATTTTTTGTACTTTCGTGTCGTGTCGTGTATCTAAAGTTAAAGCACATACACAACACTAAATTTATCGTGTATGTTCGTGTTCGCATATTTTCATGTACCAAAAAATCAAACCAAAATACTAAATAGTCGTATCATTTTCGTGTCGTATACCAAATTGTGAGGTCTACTAGAATCTCACTTCCTCGCATCACATTCTCTCTAATCCACCAAAAATCTCTAACGGTACGTGGTCAAAATTATAACAAATAAGTCAAATTTTAACTACTAAATTCCCAAACGATGGTTTAAACAAGTTACAAATGCCCCCCTTATTTTCACCAGGGTTAGCAGGGCAATCCTCGTAAGTGGCTTCCTTCTCATCAGCATTAAGCAGAACAATTGTTAGGAATATGTTGTTCTTGATGATAGACATAAAACACTTAGTAGAATTTGTGTAAAGTTATTTTGTAGCTGTCAACGAAATGGCATGCTTTGCAGCATTCCGTTGACAGGAAGCTCATCAACGAAATGAGTGATGTAGCAATTGCACTGTACAATACTTCACAGTTTGATATGCATTTTGTTGTATGTACTAGATAGGTTTTCTAAGTCATGTTGACTAAATGATAGATAGGCAAAATAGGTTGGTTAATTGTAAATATCTTGTGCCTTGTAATTTTGCCTAAGTGAAGACATGTCAACGGTATGAAGATTACTCTGTCAACGGTATGGAGTTTACTCATCAACGAAACGAGGAAAACACCATCAACGGAATGAAGAATAAAGCTATCAACGAAACACATCTCCCTGCTATCAACGAATCATTATTGCTTTTCTGAATAGTTGACAAAGTGATAGTGACAGTTTACTGAACAGATTTAAAGGTGATGTGGAAGTGTACTTTGCATTGGAAACCATTAAAATGGACATGGGGAATAAGGAAACATCCCAGTTTCCAATTGGGTCTTGGGAGTGATCATAATAAGCATGAAGACAAAAGCAAGGATCTCCAAGGACCACTGGACAAAGGGATGAAAAGCAAACTATTGGCGGTTACTCATTGTACTTTTAGTGTAGCCAAAAATAGGGTTGTAAACTTGGGGATATATAACTAAGTGTAGCAGTTACTTTAGAAAATAGAGAAGAAAAACAAATAGTGTGTACTAGCTATCTTTGAGAGCAGTCTTTTCTACAACCTTGTAACTGAGCAGCTGTGTACTTTTGTATCACAGATTATTTCCGCAATAAAAATCACTTCAGTTGGATCATCAAACAATCCAACTGAAATTATTAATGTGCTTGTGATTTTTACTTTAAGTTCAGTTTTATTTGTAAGTTGTTTTTAAGTTCAAGAAATATCAAAATTGTATTCAACCCCCCCTTCTACAATTCTGTTAGGTCATTTGGGAATAACAATTGGTATCAGAGCAAGCTTCTAGCATACAAGAAGTTTAAAGATCAAGACCAAAAACAGAAACCATGGTGAAGAAGGATGCAGGTGTAAAGATACCAGTTCTTGATAAGGACAATTACTTTCACTGGAAAGTAAAGATGCATTTACATCTCATGTCTATGGATGAGAGATATGTAGACTGCATTGAGAAAGGTCCACACGTTCCCATGAAGTTTGCATCTAGAGTTGGAGTGCCAGATGATGCTCCTGATGTAGAAATTCCAAAACTTGTCTCAGAATGGACTATTGAAGATCTTGCAGAAATCCATAAAGATAAGATAACCATGAACATTCTGTTTAATGGTTTGGAGCAAGAGATGTTTGACAATGTCATCAACTGTACAACCTCCAAAGAAGTATGAGACACTGTTAGAACTCTCTGTGAAGGTACTGAGCAAGTTAGGGAAAACAAAATGCAGCTCCTTATACAACAATATGAGCATTTTCATTTTAACGCTGGTGAAACCCTAAATGACACGTTTAGTAGGTTTCAAAAGCTTTTGAATGGATTAAAGTTGTATGGGAGGATCTATCAAACCAAGGATTCAAACCTTAAATTTCTTAGAGCTCTTCCAAAAGAATGGAAGCCTATGACTGTTTCTCTCAGAAACACTCAAGAGTACAAAGACTACACTCTTGAAAGGCTTTATGGAACCTTGAAGACATATGAGTTGGAAATGGAGCAAGATGAAGAAATTGAAAAGGTACAGAAGAAGGGTGGATCTATTGCATTGATTGCATCTGTGAACCAACTGGAAGATGACACTGAAGAAGCTGTAAAGGCCACAACTAGTCGAGCTAGTTGTAGAAGTGATGTTAGCAAGGGTAAAGGTAAGATGACAGAAGAAGAAGAACCAGAACCAGCCAACTTGGATGACTTAGATGAGATTGATGAACACATTGCTTTTCTGTCAAGAAAATTCTCTAAGTTCAAGTTCAAGAGAAACTCAGAAGCAAGGCCACCAAGGAGAGACTTTCAACCTAACAAAAGTAACTGGATTGAAAAGTCTAAATCTAAATGTTTCAATTGTGGAATGCTTGGTCACTTTGCTGGAGACTGCAGAAAGCCCAAGATTGAGAAGAGCAAAAGGAAATTCGAGCCTGTTGATTATAAAAAGAAATACTTTGAACTTCTCAAGCAAAAAGAAAAGGCTTTCATGTCTCAGGAGTATGATTGGGCTGGTAATGGTGAAGATTCTGATGATGATGTTGAATATGTCAACTTGGCTCTTATGGCTAACAATCATGAGCAGGAAGCAAGCTCCTCAAGCAACCAGGTAACAATTACTAATCTTTCTGAGCTTTCTAAAGAGGAATGCGATAGTGCAGTAAATGAAATGTCTAATGTATTATATAATTTGCGTGTTACTCTTAAATCACTTACCAAAGAGAATTCAAGAATAAAAGAGACTAATTTGCTCTTAAGTGATAGGAATGCAATGTTAGAAGCACAGCTCATTGAATTTGAGAAAATGAGATGTGTTAGTAGGGATGCTAAGAAGGAACTTGAGAACGTGTTACAAAGGGAAGAAATTCTTAAGACACAACTTGAAATAGAACAAAGTGTGATTGCTAAATGGAAAGATGCCAGGAATGTTGCTACCAACATCATTAATGTTCAAGGTATGGAATCTTTCTGTGAACAATCATGGAAAAAGAACAAAGAGAAACTAGGGTATGTTTGTGAAACCTTAGAATCAGAAACAGAGTCAACAAACAACAATGATCATTTGTTGAAGGTTGATATGTCAACGGAATGCAATGTTTCGTTGACAGATGAACCATCAACCGATCAGGGTGTTTCGTTGACAGAGAAAAGAAAAGATGAACTCACTAGACTTAATAATAAGTATGGTCCTGTCACCAAGAACTTTGTTCAAGGTGAGTCTAGTAAATCAAAGAAAGTTGAGAAGCCTGTTGAGAGAGCTAATGTAGGTCACTTGTCCAACAAGCAATTGAAAGATAAGTTAGAGAATGTTCAAGTTGAGGCTAAGGGAAATAAAAAGAATAACAGGAATGGCAAAGTAGGAATTAACAAACACAACAATTACACCCCTGATAAATATGCTCCTAGAAAGACATGTGTTAATTGTGGAAGTGTTAGTCATTTATCTACTAACTGCAAATCTGTTAATAAGACTGTTAAAGTGAAAATTCCCAAGCCTGCAATGAATAGTTCTATGCCTACAATGCCTGTTATGCCTAACATGTTTGCTCCATATGCACAATTTCAAAATCCATATGCCAGCATGCCATTTGTGTCTAATCCATACATGAATATGTTTAATGTGCCACAAATGCCATGGAATATGAATAACATGTTTGTTCCTCCAATTATGCATGCTGTGAATGAAAATGTGAGCAATCCTCAGAAATCAACACCAAGGATAAAGATTGATTTAAATCAATCTGAGCCCAAGGTGAAAAATGATATAAAAGGAAAAGCAAAGGCTAACAAAACAGGACCCAAGGAAACTTGGGTACCAAAATCGACTTGATTTGGTTTTATTGTGTGCAGGGAGACAAAAGGAATCTTTGGTACTTGGATAGTGGTTGTTCAAGACACATGACTGGTGATTCTACCCTGCTCACAGAGTTTCAGGAAAGAGCTGGCCCTTGTATTGCTTTTGGAGATGACAGCAAAGGCTACACTAAGGGATATGGCTTGATTTCAAAAGAGAATGTCATCATAGATGAAGTTGCATTGGTGGATGGTCTTAAGCACAATTTGCTTAGTATCAGCCAACTTTGTGACAAAGGATTTTTAGTTACTTTTTCTAAAGAAGCCTGTGTTGTTTCTAAAGTAGGAAACAACAATGTGGTAATGACTGGATTCAGAAGAGGGAATGTGTACATTGCTGACTTTAGTAGCACAAGTCCAGAAACCATCACTTGTCTTTTCAGCAAGGCAAGCAAGGATGAAAGTTGGCTATGGCACAAGAAATTATCTCATCTGAATTTTAAAGTTATGAATGATTTGGTGAGGAAAGATCTTGCTAGAGGAATTCCACAGGTGGAGTTTTCCAAGGATGGTTTGTGTGATGCCTGTCAAAAAGGGAAACAAAAGAAGGCATCATTCAAAAGCAAGACAGAGTCATCAATTGTCCATCAGCTTGAGTTGCTTCATATGGATTTGTTTGGCCCTGTAAATGTCATGTCTATTTCAAAGAAGAAATATTGTCTTGTGATTGTTGATGATTTTTCTAGATTTACATGGACTTTCTTTTTGCTCTCCAAAGATGAGGCAAGTGAAATCATTATCAATCACATCAAGATGGTAAACAATCATCCTGACTTGAAAGTGAGAAGGATTAGGAGTGACAATGGGACAGAATTCAAGAATTCAAGCATGAAGGTGTTCTGTGAAGAAAATGGTATTTTGCATGAGTTTTCAGCAGCAAGGACACCACAGCAAAATGGTGTTGTTGAAAGGAAAAACAGAACACTTATTGAAGCTGCAAGGACAATGCTAGATGAATCAAAGTTACCAACTTATTTTTGGGCTGAGGCAGTTAATACAACTTGCTTCACTCAGAATATTTCTTTGATTAATCAGGCCAAATGAATGACCCCTTATCAGCTACTCAAAAGGAAGAAGCCACTATTGGATTTTCTTCATGTCTTTGGATGCAAGTGCTTTGTTCTGAGAAATCAAGCTGAGCATTTGGGGAAATTTGAAGCAAAGGCAGATGAAGCAATATTTGTGGGATATGCATCAGGGAAAGCCTACAGAGTCTATAATCTCAGAACCAACATTGTTATGGAATCTGTACATGTTGTTTTTGATGATCTCAAAATTCAAGGTCTCTGTGATGAAGGTTTCCATGAAAGTCTTTCTTTTGAAAATGAGGAAGGAGATCAAGTGAATCATGTTAAGGCTACTGAGAAACAGCCTAAAGTTGTTGTATCTAGCACAGATGAAAGCAGCAGTGAAGATGAAATTGCTGCATTAAGATTGAAAAGAATAGCTGCTAGCAGACCAAATGGTCATTTCGTTGACAGTCATGATGGTGGATTCGTTGACAGTCAAAATGAGCGTTTCGTTGACAGCCAAAATGGTAATACCGTTGACAGTCATAGAAATGCTTCTAGAAGTGATCATTTAGGGACAACAAACTCAGGGGGAGTTTCTCAAGGACAAATATCCAATCAAGGCAATCATGATCATGAAGCTACCTCTTCAAGAGCAAATCTACCTCCCTCAAGGAAATGGACTAAAGATCATCCCTTTGAACTTATTATAGGAGATGTGTCTTCAAAAGTCCAAACTAGAAGAGCAACTCAAGAAGAATGTCTATATAGTAGCTTTCTGTCTCAAGATGAGCCAAAGAAAGTTGAGGATGCACTTCTAGATCCAGATTGGGTTTTGGCTATGCAAGAGGAGCTAAACCAATTTGAAAGGAACAAAGTTTGGAAGCTGGTGCCCAAGCCTAAGGACATGAGTGTCATAGGCACAAAATGGGTGTTCAGAAACAAGATGGATGAAAATGGCATAGTCACAAGGAACAAAGCTAGATTGGTTGCAAAAGGCTATTCACAGGAAGAAGGAATTGATTTTGATGAAACCTTTGCTCCTGTTGCAAGACTAGAAGCAATAAGGATTTTCCTAGCCTATGCAGCCCATGCCAATTTCAAAGTCTATCAAATGGATGTGAAGAGTGCTTTTCTGAATGGGGAATTGGAAGAGGAGGTGTATGTAAGTCAACCTCCTGGTTTTGAAGATGATGATTTTCCAGAATATGTATACTTCCTCCTCAAAGCACTCTATGGTTTGAAACAAGCACCTAGAGCCTGGTATGACACACTTTCACAGTTCCTCCTTGAGAATCACTTCACTAGAGGTACTGTAGATAAAACTCTTTTTCACAGGGTTATGAATGGTTCTACTATACTTGTTCAAATTTATGTAGATGACATAATCTTTGGGTCTACAGATGTGAAACTTTGTCAAAAGTTTGCCAAGCTTATGCAAAGTAAATATGAAATGAGCATGATGGGAGAATTAACTTACTTTCTTGGTCTTCAAGTGAAGCAAGTTAATGAAGACATTTTCATTAGTCAAACAAAATATATTCATGATTTATTAAAGAAGTTTAATTTAATGGAATGCTCTCCTGCCAAAACTCCCATGCCTACTGCCACCAAACTTGAATTGAATACTAAGGAAAAATCTGTGGACATTTCAGGTTACAGAGGCATGGTAGGCTCACTTTTATATTTAACAGCTAGTAGACCTGATATTATGTTTGCTACATGTCTATGTGCTAGATTTCAGGCTGATCCTAGGGAATCCCATTTAGTTGCTTTTAAAAGAATTTTCAGATATCTCAAAGGAACACCAAACCTTGGCATTTGGTATCCTAGAGAATCTGGTTTTGAACTAATTGGTTATTCAGATGCAGATTTTGCAGGATGTAAAATTGACAAGAAAAGCACAACAGGCACCTGTCAATTCTTAGGAAACAAGCTTGTCTCATGGTTCAGCAAGAAACAAAACTCAGTTTCTACCTCCACAGCTGAGGCTGAGTATATTGCAGCTGGAAGTTGTTGTGCACAGATTTTTTGGATGAAAAATCAACTACTTGATTATGGAATAAGAGTTGAGAAAATTCCTATTTTCTGTGACAACACTAGTGCCATTGCCATTACTGAAAATCTAGTGCAGCATTCAAGGACCAAGCACATTGACATCAAGTACCATTTCATTAGAGAGCATGTTATGAATGGTACTGTGGAGTTACATTTTGTTCCAAGTGAACAACAACTTGCAGACATCTTTACCAAACCACTTGATGAATCCACATTCTCAAGATTAGTAAGTGAGCTAGGTATGCTAAATTTCTCTTAATTATTTTGAGATTTTTGCAAGTTAAAATGCAGCCAGAAACTTGCTATGTTTTTCTGTGAATTAATTTTCTTAGGAAAAAGTGAAATTTTGTCTAAGTCAAAATTACTATGTCAACGAAACGAACCATTTCGTTGACAGTCTTAGCAGTTTTCTGGGTGTTTCGTTGATAGCTCTTTTATATCAACGAAACGCAGCTTTATCAACGAAATAAGATGGGACTTTAACCGCCCAATCCTGATTCGTTGATTTAGCGCTTTTAATCTGAACCGTTGAAATTTGACACGTCCGTTACCACAATTTATGCATACACCCCTGTAAGTACAAATTATGGTAATTCTTTAAAAGTAACGGTTATATTTTTAAGCCAATCCAGTAATTTACATTTATTATTGGACTCTTTTTCTGAGAATTTTTGGGGGAGTATTTAAGAAATTCTATTTTCTTTATTTTCTTTTTACCTGTTCTCAAAAATTCCAAAGGCTTTTCTCTCTTCTTCTCTCTAACAAGCAATTTAGCTCAAAGCTTTTCTTCACACAACAATGGCACCCATAGTCAAGCTTATGTCTGCTGGAGGGTTCATTTACGAAAAGAACAACTCAATCCCATTTGTTGTCAAGGAGGGTCCAAACAGTACCTTTTTCAAGATGATGGACTTCATGAAGAACTGCAAGTTGAGCTATGCTATGTTTCACTCAACTCCTCTCTATAATGAGATAATCGAGGAGATCTGGACCTCGTGTGAGTATAGTGGAACAAACTGCACACTGCAATTCACTCTTCAAGGTAATGAGTACATAGTTAATTATGATGTATTGCAAGCATGTCTACAAATTCCTGAAAATAACTGTGATGCTTTGCCTACATTCACTGAAATGGTTAACTTGCTAAACTCAATAAACTACTCTTTGCCTACTGATAATTTGGGTAAGATAATTAGAAGAGGTTTGGTTAGAGAATATAGTTATTTAGCTGATGCATTTATCAAGGTATTTTCTGGTAAGATTAGCAACTTTGATGCATTGACCAATTCTATGTTAATTCTATTTACCATGCTCCTAACTGATAGATATTACAACTTTAGCACCCAACTTATGTATGAAATTGGTGCTAAGTTGGGTGATAAGGCTAATAGGAAAAAGAATATCTATTATGCTAGGTTTCTGATGATGTTGGCTAATCATGTTAGTCCAACACCATTAGTTATTTCTAACCCTGTTTCCAAGTTTGAGTGTTTTGTGCAAGAAAAAAGAGTATTGACAGACATACTGAGGCTGAACCACAATGGTGATGTTCCAGTGGTGTATCTGCCAATAATTGAGGTAACTACTGCTATTCCTTCTAGTATTGTTGTTACTTCAACTGTATCACCCAATCCTGTTGCTGTGGAGTCTGTAGTTGTGACCCAACAGGCTCCTGCCCCAGCAACAAGACCAAATCAAAGAAATCCTCCAAGCCAACCTCAGGTGCTTCCCAAAAGGCATCTGTTGTAAAATCCACTACACAACCTAAGGGGAGTGTTGTAGGTGCTGTGAGAGGTGAGGGAAGGGGTGAACATAAAAGAAACCCTAAGGATAAGGAAGGACAGGTGAGTGAAATCCAGCCAAGCCCCATTGTGTCTTCCCAACAAGGCACAATGAATAAAATGGATTTAAACACAAGTCTAATTGCATCCTCCCAAAAGGATGTGATTATTGAAACAAGCTCTCAACCTAGAGCACAGTCCAAAAGGGTAAGGGACACTTCAAGCCCACAGTCTACATTTTCCCAATACCAAAGGAGAGTGAAGCAAAAGTCCAAGGGTACACAGGGTGCACACACACTGGAAGCTACACTTCCAGTTTCTCAAATTCAGTTTGATGTAACCCCTATTATCACTCTGGGGTTACAGTCCCATTCTCTAAACATCAACCTTGAACTATCTCCATCGAATTCACCAACTTTATCTCTAGATGTGGACATGATCGATACATCTATTCCTGATTCTCCAACTCTAATCTTGGAGAAGCCCCACTCTGAAGCTGGTGGCCATCACTTGTTAAGTGATTTGTTGGGCCATCAACCAATTTTTTCTGAAGTTGTAAGAGGATCTGTGGACCAATCTCTCAAATCAATCACCACAGATTCTACTGTAATTTCTCATTCTCAAAGTGCTTTCTTGACTTCATCAACGAAACAGTCTATTTCGTTGAAAAGTGTTTCTCCATCAACGGTATCCATACCGTTGACAGTTCAAACTACCATTCCGTTGATAGGTCATTCTACACCCCTTATTGAAAATCAAGTTGTTTCCACAACTAGTGTAGATGACCTGGTGGTAGTTGAGACACTTTTAGGTTTGAAAGGGAGTGAAATTGAGAGGCTGGCTTGCAGCCAGGCAAAAGGAGAGGCTGAGAGTGAGAGGCTGGCTATTTCTTCCAGCCAGGCAAAAGGAGAGACTGAGAGTACCACCTTAGTAGGTGAAGGTGAGGGTGTGAGAGGTGTGAGCCATGGGGAGCCCATGATGCAAGAAAAGAGTGGAGAGAGAGAAGGGACTACAGGAGCCATAAGGATGGAAGCAGCCATTGCAAGTGAGTTAATGGGGGTTAGTGAGGGAGAAAGGGAACTTACCTTCCAAGAGCATTATCAACAAACTCTGGATAGTATTTCCCTGGATCCTGAGACCTTTACTCATCCCGTGTCAGCCTATCAAGTTATGGCTCAACAGGGCAATGTGGAGGCAGAAAGGTCATTCAACTTAATTCATACTACTGCATCAATGCAAAGAGCCAAGGATGCCTTGACCAACCTACCTCCAGGAGCTGCAGCAAGTGGAGAATTTGAGTTTTCTGATGATGAAGACAGCTTTGGTGACAATCTACAGGTGGCCACTACTACACAGACTGGGACTTCTGTGGTGCCTCCTACACCAAACTGGCTTTCTCAAGATATGCATGGTAGATCCAACTTGGATGCTGCTATTACAAGGCAATACAATGAGGCATATCTAGCTCATGAGTCAGCAACTGCAAGGGACAAGAAATTCTATAAGGCCATAATGGATTCTATGGAAATTCAAAGGCTACAAATGTTGCAGACAAGGATTGAAGCTACAGAAATAAAGGATTCAATTAGCAACCTTAGGGATGCTACTGACAGGAGGCTAGATGAAAAGCTTCCTCTTCACACTGTCTCCAAGATGTCAAGGTTTTTCACCAAGGAACCTGAAGTGTCCTCATCTTTGAAAACTCTCTCCTCTAGAGTGGACAAAGTTGAGGCTACACTTTCTCACATGCAGAAGGAACAGGAGAAGCAAACTAGCCTACTCACCCAGCTTTTGGCAGCTCAAGGAATCCCTATTATCTCACTTGATGATAACAAAAAGGGGGAGAAAACTAAGGAGCTAGAGATACAAATTACAAAGGTTTTGGTCCCAGCCATCTCCTTGCCAGAAGAGCCATTAGCAATGGGGGAGTTTGGAAAGAAGAAAAAGGATGGCATTGACCTGATCCAGGAAGCTTCTATGAGGATGAGACTTGCAGAACAAATCAAAGACCATTGGTCCAACATAGAAGCAAGGGTCAAGAAAATTGCTGGAACTACAAAGGACTCCAATCCATCAACGGATGCCATGGTTCTAGTGTCAACGGAATGGGAGCCACAGACCAATTCTTTCTATAAGGTAGAGCCCCTTCTACATGGAGTCACTCAAGGTCCAAGGAAGGAAAAAGGACAAACTTCATGCATTAGGGATGTGGAACAAGCTACACTCCAAAGAAGCCTATCTCCCAAGTCCCCTGCTAAACCAAAGGGCAAAAATACAGAAAGGACTTTCTATCCTGCACCTTATCCAGATGAGCTCAAGCTTCTTGGTCTACTTATCACAAAAAGCAAGGAAAGTAATGATTATGAGATAAGGAAGCAAAGGGCAATTGTCTACAGGAATGGACAAGAAATTTGTGTTTGGGCTGGTCACCCAAACTTTGCTGAAGCTAAAGCTGAAGAGTCAGAAAGAGCAGCAATGCAAGCCCTTGATGTTGCTCAGTCTCTTGATGAAGAAGAAAGACAGCAAGAAGAAAAAGCAAGAGAGGAAAGGAGTGCAAAGAAGAGCACAAGGCAACCAAAGGCAAGAGCAAGGAGAAACATAGCCTTTGAGAATGATGACTTTCAGAACACTGCATCAGACTCTTCTGTACCAATTGCACCTCCAACAAATCCTGATCCAGTTTCAGAGGTAAAGTTAGCCTGTGATCTCAATCATCCTGTAAATTTCCATGATCAACCAATTGAGCCAAAGGAAGAGCCAATTGAGTTTGATGAGGCCAACTTCCCAAAATTCCTATTTGAAAAGGATCAGCCAATGAAGACCAAGAAAAGGGCTGTCAAGGCAAAGCCAATATTTGTGAGAAAGCCACAACCTCAAAAGCCCCCTTCAAATCCAGAGGACTGCATGTACATTGCTGACATCAGGGAAGAATCTAGCTTACATCTTGATTTAGACAACCTGGTGGAAGTAAGGGGCATTGCAGCTTCTCAAAAGATGCCTGAAAGATTAGTTTTCACATTCAAGGGTGGTAGAGAACAAGTATGGCCTCTCTACAGAATTTTAGGAGAAGACTACCAAACACTACTCACAGTGTTTAGATGCTTGAAGAAAGACTTTGACTTCACCAAAACAGCCAAGTCTGAGGTGGTCTCCAAAATATGTCAAATAAAGGCTAGCTGGAACAAGCCTGAGGCTCTTCCCAGGATGCTTAGAGTGCCCTCAACAGGAAAGAAGATCCATCTTCAACCTTACTGGATGATGGAATTTAAGGACAAGGACAACTACAGAAGGTTCTTCAGGATGGAAGACCAGCTGGATAAGGCATCTAATCAAACTCTAAAGCTTATGCAATCCAAGCTTGGTGATCAGGATGAGGAAGAGAAGATCTTCTACAGAAGGCTACAGGTCCAGATTGAGGAAAACAACTCTAAGAGAGGGAAGAAGACTATGCCACAAAGAAGACAAAGATGAATCATTTGCTCATTCTAGAGGAGCACTTCTGGGCATTAGTCTTGTAAGTCTTGTATTTTGTTCAAAATATTATGAAGCTTAAATGCATTTTCTACTTTTGTAATTTATAATGTATCTGAGTGTTTTTGTTATCATCAAGTCTCTTGATTTATGGCTGTTATTCTATCAGTCATAAATTGGGGGAGATTGTTAGGAATATGTTGTTCTTGATGATAGACATAAAACACTTAGTATAATTTGTGTAAAGTTATTTTGTAGCTGTCAACGAAATGGCATGCTTTGCAGCATTCCGTTGACAGGAAGCTCATCAACGAAATGAGTGATGTAGCAATTGCACTGTACAATACTTCACAGTTTGATATGCATTTTGTTGTATGTACTAGATAGGTTTTCTAAGTCATGTTGACTAAATGATAGATAGGCAAAATAGGTTGGTTAATTGTAAATATCTTGTGCCTTGTAATTTTGCCTAAGTGAAGACATGTCAACGGTATGAAGATTACTCTGTCAACGGTATGGAGTTTACTCATCAACGAAACGAGGAAAACACCATCAACGGAATGAAGAATAAAGCTATCAACGAAACACATCTCCCTGCTATCAACGAATCATTATTGCTTTTCTGAATAGTTGACAAAGTGATAGTGACAGTTTACTGAACAGATCTAAAGGTGATGTGGAAGTGTACTTTGCATTGGAAACCATTAAAATGGACATGGGGAATAAGGAAACATCCCAGTTTCCAATTGGGTCTTGGGAGTGATCATAATAAGCATGAAGACAAAAGCAAGGATCTCCAAGGACCACTGGACAAAGGGATGAAAAGCAAACTATTGGCGGTTACTCATTGTACTTTTAGTGTAGCCAAAAATAGGGTTGTAAACTTGGGGATATATAACCAAGTGTAGCAGTTACTTTAGAAAATAGAGAAGAAAAACAAATAGTGTGTATTAGCTATCTTTGAGAGCAGTCTTCTCTACAACCTTGTAACTGAGCAGCTGTGTACTTTTGTATCACAGATTATTTCCGCAATAAAAATCACTTCAGTTGGATCATCAAACAATCCAACTGAAATTATTAATGTGCTTGTGATTTTTACTTTAAGTTCAGTTTTATTTGTAAGTTGTTTTTAAGTTCAAGAAATATCAAAATTGTATTCAACCCCCCCTTCTACAATTCTGTTAGGTCATTTGGGAATAACAACAATTCTCTGAGGATTGCCCTTCAATATCAACTATAGCCTGATCCGAGCTGTTTGAGTGAATGTACGTACTACGTAGATGCACCTGACCATACGAGAACCATAGTGGGGGATAGATTTCCGGGGAAATGGATCAGAGACGAGAGAGGTATCAAACTTTACATATATCAGTATATTTGATTCGATTATAACATTTAACATATATCAGTATATTTGGAGTTCTAAATATAAAATTTAAATATATTGTTAATGAGTTTCAAGCCCTTAATTTTTGGTAATATTTTTAAATTATCTCTCTTAACCGTATTAATTATAAACTTTTTAGTATAGTTGTACATCTTCATGTATGAATCTTTTTATTTAATATGTCGTAGATGAGAATCAATCCTTTGACATACAATAGTATTATCTTATTATTCATTTTACTCTTACTATGTAATAGAATAAAATAAGTTAAGGGTATATGTAAGACCCCCGTCTATAATTAAATGAGGCGATACTTATTAAACCATAAACCTATATGCAGAGCACTAAAATACGATAAATAACAATTAAACAAACCTAATAAATCTATAATTGCATAATTCCTAAGCATCAGGATTGTAGGGTAGCTCTCTATCACAAAACCCAAGCCCCCCTAAGTACCTGCCAGAAAAAAAAGAATACGGCATGAGCCAAATACCTAGTACAGATTTGGAATACTGTTTATAAAATAGGAAACCTATATACATAATTGACAATTTATAATAAAACAATTATTTTAAAAATAAGCATGATTGAAGCAACGAAAGGGGTAGGATATTTAATACCGAAATCAGAGCAGAACATATACATACATCATAGGGTACCGTAATGCATGCAACAAACCGGATAACGTGTACGACATATACATCGTTACCGCCAAATCAAATCACAAATCAAATTAAACTCTGGGTGCACCAACGTATCCTGAAATAAATATCAAAATGCGCAAAAGCTCGCCTCCTGAGCTATCAGAAGGATACGCCGTGACCAATCACACTGTCACGAAAGTGTCATGCCACTGGTGTCGCAATGACATGACTGTAGTACCCCTACAGCTGGTTAACTCGGTATACCCTATATCACTAAGGGTCCAAATAAAATATTTCGCACAAGTTAAAAATATATTTTTATTATAGAGAGATAAGTACTCAAAACAGATAATTCATATTAACAATTTTCTGAAAATCACTTATACATATGTCAAGATACTCCGTAATAGACATGAGATAAATACATAAATGTTTCGGAACAAAAATGAGAGGTATTCAAATATTCTAAATAGATACTTAATATAATTAAACTTTGTAAACTGTAGAAAAAGATTTTTAAATATTTCAAAACACTTATTCTTTTTAAAATAATCTTATAGAGTCAAAACAGTCAAGACGGAAAAAAGTAAACCAATTTGAGAACTTATCGAAACAAATATAGCTATTTCTAACAGGAGTACCGCTGAATAAAAAGGAGGGAGAATCTGTACCTTGAAATCGTAGTCTCAAACACTAATAAAATTTGCAAACAATCCGCTAAATTCTTGGCCCAAGATCTAACTAAAAAAATTATAATTTGTTATTAACATTTATCCATTACTTAATTAAATTAGTATAATTTATAACTTATCAATATCGACGAATACATTTTTAATATGGATATAGTAAACCACATTCACATTACCTAGAATCTGATTTAACTTGGCTGACAACAACATAATTCCATTCTATTGCTTCACTAGTAGATAGGTTTTAATAAACTAGCTCTTTAGCCCGTGCAATGCACGGGCATATTCTAAATATGAGTAAACTATTTATTTGTTCGATTTTTTTGTACGTTTGTGTAGTAGAATATCAATTTTTTTATCAGCTACAATATCAATTTATGAGTTATACAATAAGTAAAGTTCATACAAGTTTGTATTGCACTTATCTATTTAAATTGTAAAGCCTGAAGGCCTTTCTGCTGCATGTTTACCGTTATACCCTCCTAACTTTGACCGTATTTACTATATTCTGCCATTTGACATGGTGACTTATACGGTTCTGTCCCATGTCATCGATTGAAATTGAAGCCCTCTATGCTTTCTTCAGTCCAGGTATCGAGGTCACCGATCTTAATTTGAAATTTTAATTGAAAGAGTACGGATACCATTCAAAACACTACATCCTCTGTAATTCAAATTCAAATTCAAATTCGAAATATAATTGTACGCCTCTCTTTTCTCTCATTCATATATTAATTAAAGTGGTCTGAAATTTATATTTTGATTTTACATCTCTCTCTCTTTAAGGTTTCTTCTTATTTCATATGTATCGTTATATTATTTATATTGATATCCTAAACTAATTGTGGTTGTTATTTCTGATGGTTATAATTGATGATTTGCAGGCATCTTAGATTTACGAAAGATAAGCCCCCTCTCGATTCTTTCTTCAACTTTTTTGGTAGGTCTTGATTTTTTTCTTGACACTCTAAACTGATATAATGAATTTGCATCTTAGAATCTTAGAATTTGTATATTTATGTGTCTGCGTAGTATTTTTAACATTTATTTGAATGATATCGTGATGATTGGGGGAATAAGTTGTGCTCCAACTGTTTGATAAAAGTTCTATGATTGTTTTGTTATTTCAGATGATCATGGTTGATTATTTGCAGCATCTTGGATGTTTGAAAGAAAAGTCCTCTCGATTCTTTCTTCAATTTTATTCATTGTTCTTGATTTCTTTTCTTTATACTTTGAACTGATACCATGTGTTTGTATCTTAGGATTAGTATTTTTATGTGTCTACATAGTATTTTTTTACATTTACTTGGGTGATATTGTGATGATTAGATTTGTTGTGCTCTAACTGTTTGATAATAGTTTTGTAAGAATTATGAGTAATCAATGTCTATATTGATGCTTAAATATAGGAGGTCAATTACAATAATGCAATGTGTTTGTATGTTTCTTATCTTTGTCAAGTAATATATGACATTGATTACTATAAATGTTTATCAGTAACTTGCACAGAGTGGGAGAATTAACCACTTGATTGAATTAAGAACAAGTAGTCTGATTAACAAAAGGTTAGTCTTCAAATAATATATTTTACATTCCATTTCAATTAAACTATGTGTTCTACACGCTGCTATGTTCTATTAACGATATGTCTCTAACTTTAAAACTTGATTGAGTTGTATATGCAAGACATTCAAAACTGTAGTAGTATCACTCCCAATTCGACAATTTGCACATGAATGTGAAAAATCTTAAATCAATTTGCCTCATTTCATACTTGACAAAATTTAAGAATCGAAGCTCTAAGATGGATTTCACATCAAGAGTTTAGTATAAATTATGTTCCAATTAATTTGTTTTGTTATTGTATCCTTTGTGTTTTTTTTTTTTGTAGGTAAACAGATGTTGACAAAAATGAGAGACTTATAACTATCTTGATTTTAGAACAGTATTAGGATTTGGATGCCTCAGAAGATGAAGGTATGCTTTAATACGAACTTATACTATTGTTATATGTTCTATTAAATTTACTATACATACCGTATGTTGAATGTTGAATTGTAGATCTGAATATTTATATTCTTTTGATTTTATAGATGGTTTTTTAGAAGCCTTCCAACCAATAAAGCTGATAACTTTGCATGGACTACTTGGATCAGATACAAATTTTCGAGTTATAATGAAAATCTATTTATGGATTATAGGATTTTAGATATGTATGCCACCTAAAAGTTGCCTTCTATTGTATACACCTAATATGCACACTGTTCTGTTGTAGAAATTAATCCATTACACTAAGCTCTCTATTTTTATGAATTGAGTTTAAAGGAACCTAACTATATCATTGTTTTGAATAGTATTTGAATGTTTCTGGATCAAAACTTTTTTTGGAAAATTCTTGAGTTAATATTGATACGTCTAGCCATTCCAATTATAGGTATATCATTGATCATTTGATATCTTCACGAGCCTTAGTATTAAGTCATTAGATTTAATAAAATGATTAAATAGGAGAGTGAAATGATTTTACTAATCAATATTGTGAATCTCCGCAAATTAATGTTGTTAATCTACAACTTGATAGTGAATTTTAGGGAAATTGGGCCAGCCTTTTGCATAATTATGCAACTAAAGTGAGTTGATTCTCATGCATAAAGATCTCTGAACAAAATTAATCGGAGCCCCCTTAACAATTCTTGCGAAAAACATTTGTTGATAATTTGGTGAAAGTTTTCGTCATTACATGTTCAGAAACAGCCAAAACACTTCATTATATGATAATCATCTCCCAAGTGATAGCGTTGTTCACTTGAAAGTTTGTAAAAATGACATTTAAAACTGTGAAATCCCCTCTGAGCTACATGATGTCAAAACAGACTAATTTCAAGGACCAAACTAATGTATTCATTTTACTTTCTTAGAGTACGTCCATTTTGACTAGCCTAAAATTAATTATTAATTTTGTCTACATTGCAATTGCAGCGGCCATTTTTTAAAAGTATATTCACTTTATCATATGGTCTTATCATTCGGTACAATTCCTTGCATATCCAGCATTTATCATATCATTTGCAAATATTACGAAGGAATTACCTTTCTCTCAAAGTGCTCTGTGTTTTTTTAGTAATTAAATTTTAATGGATTTGATGCTTATCTTTTCCTTAATTTTGTGTTGTATTGACAGGATGTGACAAGGTTGACTTTTAGAAGACTACTTGTGATTTTTTATATATATATATATAAGCTTGCCATTGTGTTAAAGCCCCCACGGAAAAATTATACAATGAGACAGATTGAAAGTAGGCAAGTAATTGTTATCTTAATTTTTTATTTTGTAATTTAATAATTATTAGTTCATTATATAATTCAAGGTGTGCTAAATTAGTAAAAATATTTTTTATCAGTTACGGTAAATGATAGTACTTCACGGTTCAGGCAAACAATGTACTATACAAAATGTAAATGCTGTTACAATGTGCCTGTAATTTCCCTTAGACTTCAGCTATAAATGCTCTAATTAGCTTCCTTTATACTTAGTTCATTCTTCATGTTAATATAACATATTTCATGTACCACATTTGTGTTCCTTGGTGTAGACATAATTTATAAGTTCTAGATTTTTAAAATTCAAAAGCTGTATAAAATAAATGAAGCATACTCATATTAAGGTGGACAAGTTCTGGTGTCTTGACTTTTCATCCGTCCCAATTGATGGCATTAATTTCATAATCTGTATAGCAGTCACAAACAATTAGACAAAAGCTAAAGTGTAGGTTGTACAGTTTCAAAACACAAGTTTTCACAAACACAGGGTAACTTTATCATTTAATATTTAGCAAAAAAAAAAACTTTATCATTCAACGATATATTAAACGGAAAAATGCTGTTTTTCTAATATAAAAGCTTAATCTACACATATGTCATGAAAATTGATAATTAGTTCTTCTACTGATTTTACATTACAAAACAATATCCTTCATTAAATTTATGTTATACATAAGTAATACTCTTTAAATAAATCAGAATCATCCACCAAATAAAATAAAATTTTGATACAACTATTTGGATTTAATATAAATTTATGTACTAATAAATGTTACTCCCTTCGTCCATAATTACATGTCCATTTTGCTTTTCTATGAGTCAACTTGACTAAATTTTGACCAAATATTACAAATAATCTATTTATTCTTTTTAAAAACTAAAAGTTACATTCGAAAATAGATCAAATATACTTTTTAAAGATATAATTTTTTTTAATTTTTTTCAATTATCTAATACATGTAAAATTCAGTCAAAATTTGGTCAATTTGACTGGTCAAAAGTCAAAATGAACATTTAATTAGGGACGAAGGTAATAATTTACATTTAATTTCTTATAACAATATTTGTAAAATTTGCATCTCACTAGAAAAAGAGTCAACTCAAATAATTAATAAAGAGCATGTTTGTCTTACAATTTGGGAGTATTGTAAAAAATTTGGGACTCGATTCCATTACAATTTGATTCTGATAACCAAATACAGATATATGCAACAGACAACAACTGAGCAAGGTAACTAAGTGATGAAGGAAATTTAAACACATTTAGGTGAACTAAATACTGTAATAAACAGGTAGGTACATTTAATATAAAATAAAGATACGTCAGAGAGTTTAACTGCCTTGAAAATGGAGCTGTATCATAAATTGAAAACTAAGTCAACTATAACAAATATTACGGTGTATTTTTTTCCTATTTTTTAACTTAACAGTTTTAATCGAAAATAATTATGCATAAGTTTTTTTATATCAAAAACAAATAAAAAAATTCTTTCCCAACCATGCGTAGCGGGCAATAATCCTAGTATACATAAAAGCTCTTTCTTCTTTTTGTTATCTTGTGTTGTTTTGAACGTATTTGTGTCATACACATCTAATACTTAAAATATGTTAAAGATTATGAGGTATAAATAATTACAATGCACGTGCATCCAAATAATAATATAATGAGATATGGTATATATTAGCGTATATGATCATATATTATCATGTATGTTATGTGTATGTATGTATGTATATATATATATGTGTATATATATATATATATGTATATGCATATTTATTGTGCATCATTTAAATAGAATGTAATAAATATGCATATTTATTATGCAACATTTAATCGAATGCAATAAATATATTGAAATTAAAAGACTAAAATAACCCTGAAAAATATATTAAAAATGAGGGCAAAATAGTCCATGAATTAAATTGCTTCAACAAACCCCCCTGTTGTTGTATTATATATATAATAGATAGATAGATTAATTGTAAATACCATATGATGTACAAACCATTGTAGTGACTTGGTTAAGCTCGTGTAGGCTAACGTCATTTGTAAAAAGGAGGCCGGCCATATAGAGATTAAATATAATATAAACTCATAATTTTCTTTTAACATTATAAAATACATAAGTTCTCAACATCTTAAGAGTGAAACTGCATAAATATATAATAATTAACCAAAATGCAAATGATCAATAAACTAATATAGAAATATGATATATGTTAAAAAAAATCACTCTCACCAATATAATAATTACGAAATATCATCACTGTGAATTCAAATATCTAGACATAAAAATCAGTTTACATAAAATCAAGTTATGTTTTATTATTATTATTATTATTATAAAATCTCGGATATTACAGTATAATATAATGAAATTTAGTACTCTACTTTGTTAATTTATGTACTATTTAAATAAGTAATCCTTATCAAGTTATAACTATTTATTAGTTTTCGAAAACTACAATTCTCATACAACCTCTTTTAATTTAGGAAGCTGATATTTGCACCCCCTTCATTGTGCGTGTTTGGGTTATCACAAAAAAGTTGACTTATAACTTAAAATGAGTAAGTGTCATATAAGTGATAAGTTCAAGAATTATTATAAGTTATACGGGTGTTTGGATAAATTTACTTATAAGTTAGTGAAGAATTTGCAAAATTAAATTTCAAAAAATAATTTTTAAATACAATGATTTCAACAATTGTATTTTAAATTAAAAAATATTTAAAAACACAAATGTAAAAATATAAAATATTAGAAAAATAAAGAAATCAAAGAATAAGTTAATAAGTTAAGTAAAATGTTGGTGATTTCTAACATTCAACTTATCAATTTATAAGTGATAAGTTATCAAATAAGCTGAGTACACAAACACCCCTCATAAGCTCTTGTCAACTTATAATCTATAAATGAAACCAGCCAAAGAGGCCCATATATAGGTGCACATCTTTTGTTGGAATTGAGACAAAACTATCTCTATCGTGTCTAAGAATAAATTTGAAACTGAAGGCACTAAGGTATTTTAGTCTCAATTCCAACAAAGGTGTGCACCTATTTTAAATCAAGAGTGTTCATATATCAGCTCCCTTCATTTATGGGTCTCTTCTTTAGATAATAAGTATTTTAATTTTATATGATATAATTTTGATCGTCTATTATTAAAAATATACCAATATCTATTACAAATATTATTATTTAATTTATGTATTAATATATTAATATCTTGTATTTCATATCATGTCGTGTACCCGAACGCTAAACCCAAACACGACACTGAATTATGTGTACTTTCATATTTATTTACTTTTTTGTCGTTTACTAAAAAGGTAAATACAAATACTAAATTTTCGTGCACTTTCAAAAATCAAACTGCCGAGTCTAAATATAAAAGATGGTGCTATATTATTTCAAAATTGCCATTAACTTCGATATTTGAAAACCACCTAATGTCATTATGTAACAACCCTGAAATTAAAACAAAATGCATATAAGAACAATGATACTTTTGTAAGTACATGAATTGGTGTTATATTGTTATAAAAGAGATTGATGTGCCTGAGGAATGAGGATGTCCTTTTGAGAATTCTCTTAGGTTAAAAGAATTGTGTAGTAATAAAAGAAGAGTATTTTTGTAGTATTTGTATAAACCAACTCTATGGAACAAACTTGTCATGATTATAAAACATTTTAAGATGCAAGGCCTAATTCATTTTAAGCCCATACAACCTTATATATCATTTGCCTAGACTTGGCCCATAGTAATAAAAGCCTACAAAAAGCCCAACACCTCATCAAAAAACCCTAATCTTTTATAAACCAAACCCTAGAATCTCCCTCCCTCATTTTCTCTCCAATCCACCAAAATGCCGCCGAAATTCGATCCCTCTCAAGTCGTCGACGTCTACGTCCGCGTCACCGGCGGCGAAGTCGGCGCAGCGAGTTCACTCGCTCCGAAAATCGGTCCACTCGGTCTCTCTCCCAAGAAAATCGGAGAAGATATCGCCAAAGAAACCGCTAAAGACTGGAAAGGCTTACGTGTCACCGTCAAGCTCACTGTCCAGAACCGTCAGGCGAAAGTCTCCGTCGTGCCGTCTGCGGCGGCGCTGGTGATCAAGGCGTTGAAAGAGCCGGAACGTGACCGGAAAAAGACGAAGAATATTAAACACACTGGTAACATTTCGTTGGATGACGTCATCGAGATTGCGAAGATTATGAGGCCGAGATCGATGGCGAAGGAGTTGACTGGGACTGTTAAGGAGATTTTAGGGACGTGTGTTTCGGTTGGGTGTACGGTTGATGGAAAGGATCCGAAGGATTTGCAGGAGGAGATTGACGGTGGCGATGTCGAGATTCCACAGGATTGATTTGTGTGGACAATTAAGTGATGGTAGTTTAATTGCAGTTATTATGTTACTGTTTAGTTTATGTTTTGGTAGTGTAATGCGATATTATGTTTTGGAGTTTCGAGATATTGGTTACGGTAATTTAAGGGTTGTAGCTTTGTTGTGTGCGTTGTAGTTATCAATACATTTTGCTGAAATGCATGATTTTATGAAGTTATGATGCAATGTGGAAGTTAGGATGCTTTACTGTAGTTATCGTGCTTAATGAATTTTTGTTAAGAAATGTTGCAATGTGAGATATAATGTGTTGTAGTTGTAGCATTTCTTTCTTGTGGGTTTATTTTAAATAGAGTTTAATGACAACTTTCCTGGCAAAATTAGGGAATTTGATAGAACTTGCTATAGTATTGCCCTTTAGTTCATGTAATTAATTTTGCGATGTTGTATATTAGTTTTGGCTTGTGTACTTTGACAATATATAGTGGTTAGTTGATTAGCTTTGATTGTTTGCAATTATATGATTATTCTTCACCATTATCTTCTATATAGATATACGTGATAATCATGGACTACCACTAAATATATTGAGAAATAGTGTTCCTTTTTTAGTGAAACATGGTTGTTTTTGTTCCACTCGTAATTATCACGTTGAACAAATTTCTTATGGCGTCTTGCTGGCCATTGTGATTGATGTATGTCGTTGCCATGACATCCTTTGTTATCCTTATGGTGTTTTTGTACACCATGGCACAACCAAATTTGGTCCAATTGCTCTTGTTGAAAGTGGCCGTGCAGCCCTAACAATTATTTGTACTTGTTTACGCACACCACATATTTGGTAATACTCTTGTGTTATAGCTTTAATTATGATAGTTGTAATTGTGTTTTTGAGATTTTGGTTATGATAATTTAAGCGTTGTAGCTTTGTTATGTGCGTTATAGTCATGGATA
Organism: Heracleum sosnowskyi; assembly: GCA_030848705.1. Classification (NCBI taxonomy): domain Eukaryota; kingdom Viridiplantae; phylum Streptophyta; class Magnoliopsida; order Apiales; family Apiaceae; genus Heracleum; species Heracleum sosnowskyi. Next base: position 147,193,918 of record CM061236.1, on the reverse strand, counting down.
TATTTTGCTTAAATGAATGATAATATGAAGTTACGATGCAGTGCGGAAGTTTTGATAATTTAAGTGTTACAGTTTTGATATTTGTGTTTTAGTTATCAGCATATTTTGCCTAATTGGATGAATTTTCTTAAGTTATAATGCAATGTGGCCATGTGGGATATAATGTGTTGTAGTTGTAGCATTTTTTTGCTTGTAGGTTTATTAGATATCGAGTTTAGGGACAATTTTTGTTGCAAAATTAGGGATTTTGATGAACCTATCAATTTGCCCTTTTGTTAGTTTAATTAATCCTTGTGTGGTGATCACTTCATAATATCTTTTGCATAGATTCATGTCAATGGTCTCAGTGCACTATTTGTATATATGCCTATATGGTCAATTCATGGTTTACTCTTGATTATTTTCATGTAGTTTTGTGTTAGTTCTTGCGAGTTCTGTACTGAATATATATACATAGATGTTTTTAATTGATTGCATCTTTTGTGCTTAATGCATGAACATCTGGTGTCTTGGATTATGATCACCTCTTTGTCTATCGTGTGGATTGTAAAGCTGCGCGGTGATTGATTAGGAGTTGACTTTAGAATAATTGATATTGATTGATTAACACTCTTTATACTGGTTAGTTGATTAGCTTTGATGGTTTGCTGTTAGATGATTATTTGTGTACATGATTATGCACTACCACTACATATTGAGAAGTAGTGTTCCTTTTTTAGTGAAACATGATTGTTTCTTGTTCAACTCATGATTGTCACGCCTTAATGGAAGGCACGTATGAATTTTGATCAACATGTCTTGTACAGAAGAAATTGAGCGGGCAGAGTTGCACCTCTCTCTTTCCGCTGTCCTGCTGAAATGTAGGGAGCATCGAATGGAGTACTTTTCTCTTGTTTTGGGAAATGTAAAATTATAAAATATGTTGTTCTGATGTCCTTTTATACACCTTGATATACATGCAGGAATGGTTATGTTATCCGAACTGGAAGAACTTTCAGAATTTACGTCTTTCTGTTTTCATGACCGGAAATTCTTTCTCTATTTCTATGTGCAACTGTTCTATGTGTTTTTTTATGATTTTGTCAATTTGAGGTGATTGCGGAATGTAAGACTTGTGATTCAGGCAATTCAATTTTGCGTGTGTAAGGAGGTGGAGTACATCAACTAGCTAGAAGTCCAGAAATATAACTTCTATGACTTGCTCTTTTGATCACCTTGCTCTTTAGCCCCTTGGTGAAATCATACAACTGGAAGTGCAATATATTGCCTTGACAATGTGATGAGACCTTTACAACCAAATTTGGCCCAATAGCTTTTATTAAAAGTTGCCCAGCAGCCTTCATAAATCTGTGATGGCTTGCACACCACATGTTTGGCAATACTCCTGAGTGGATACACCGTATATATATTATATATATACTTAATAATGCTGTAAACTTTTATGCTCTATTCTGTTTATAGAACTTGATAAAGTTTTATACATCATTAATGATATGAGTTGGATTTGTCCAATAATGTCCTAGTTGGTTACTTATAAGTATGATATAATAATGTGTTTTAGTGATTTATGGACTTCATTTCTGGTAGGAACTCCAACAACATTACTTATATTCATTCCCTATTATTATTATAATAATATAAAAAGTGAAAGAAAGAGAGAGAAAATAAATATAGAAAAGGAGGGAAGTGAATTTTTTATTTATGGAAATTAAATATGTAATGACTAGTGGTTACTTATTAATAGGTAATGAGATAGATGTTCCAGTGATTTAGGTAACTATTAGGACATTGTTGGAGCACCATTTTTTGCTAAATTACTTATATTTGAGCTTAAGATATGATATAAGTAAGCTGTTGGACTTGCTCTCGTAGAGTTGTAGTTGTAGCTAATATGTATATGATTTTGAGTATGCACATATATCAAATGGGTTTTCACCGTTTAGATGCCATTTCGCCATTGTGCCATGGCCCTCTTACCACCGCCCTGTCACCTCTCGACCTCATCTTATACCAGAATTTTTCCCACCAATCCTGATTATAGACTTATTGTAAAGATTTGTAGTAATATAGTACTTGCTCTTGTAAGAATATGAAGTCACCACAAAGTATATGACACATGGTTGAGTTAATATACAAACATAACTTGATTTCTTGTTTCTTCCTTGTCCATGAGATATGTGGGTGCAGCTTGAGTTCGTCGGTTGGCTGCTTTGACAGGGTAATGATGATTTGTTAAGTGTACAAGGTTGGTACCAGGCTGCATAACGAGTGGTTGCAAAATCAAAGAATCTGAAATGACTCGGATGGACTGTTCTGGTATGATTTTGAAAATGGTTTGTTGTGCATCACACTTGGTTGGTTCTCTTTTATATGACTTGTTCCTAGTTTGAGTTTTGTATGAATGAAACAGATGAAGGAATGAAACTCGCGAGTCTTCTTATTATGCTAAATACAATCGTGAATGTTTTACCTATAAAGTAGTAGGAATTTGATATTATTATCACTGGATTTCTTTTCTTACAACCAAACAGAACAAAAGTGTAGAATCTCTACACTTTTCAATATTTCATCCCTAAAGAAAGAAGATATAGAGTTACATCAATCACAAAAGGGTTGCAATGTAAAAATAAATTATGACATCTAATCTTACACAAAAAGTGTGTACCTAATTGTTGTGATCTGCAAGCATTAGTATAAGATGAGGGGGATCACCAGTAATCCCCACAAGAACAAGCACCGTCCTTGAAGTGATGAAATCTATTTGCATCTCGGACGATAATAACCCTTTGTGTAACAGCTGATACAAATTTACTGAATGTATGACAATCTCCACAGACACGGAGATTTTTTGTAATCCTGATGGGACTTCCTTCAGCTGTGCTAAGAAGGCCAAATGCGATTGCCAATTTCTCGCTGTGTGTGTATAAGCTATCCAGCTTGAGTTCTTCATCCACATCATGTAGCACAAAATCAGTATTAGGAACATACCCCTTGAGTTCCAATTCCTTTATCAAATTCATTAGCTTCTCATAAATCTCCCTGGATTTAGGATGAGTACGGTCTCCAATGCTAAATCGATATGTTTCGTTCTCCACCTCAATCCATGTCCAGCCAGGAACTTTCTTCAGTCTCCTGTGTGTCATTAGTTCCCTGATCTTTGCCACATCTTTCCACCTTCCTGCTTTGGCATAAATGTTTGAAAGCAACACGTAACTCCCAGGACTCTGCGGTTGCAGTTCAAGAAGAGACTGTGCTGCCTTCTCAGCTAGCTCTGTTTGACCATGAATCCTGCATGCACCAAGCAATGAGCTCCACAGCCCCTCATCTTTTTCAATGGCCATTTCTTCGATCAATTTCATAGCCTGGTCAAGTTTGCCAGCACGTCCTAAGAGGTCCACCATACAAGTATAATGTTTGACATCAGGTCTGAAGCAGTATTCTTCTTTCATCAAGGAGAATAACTTTAGGCCATCCTCAATCAAGCCGGCATGACTACACGCATATAGCAGAGAAACGAATGTAACCCTATTTGGTATAATCCCACTACTCAACATCATTGGAAGAAGATCAAGAGCTTTGCGTCCTTCTCCATGATACCCATAAGCCCCTATCATCGCACTCCATGATATAACATTCTTCTCCCTCATGCTATCAAAGATCACTCGAGCAGAATCAACATTCCCGCACTTAGCATGCATATCAATCATCGCAGTACCCAATATTACATCCAGTGAAAACTTTTTCATTGATATATAATCATGCACAAGTTGAGCTTTATACATAACTCCTAATTTCGCACAAGCATTAACAACCGTCACCATAGTAACTTTATCAGGCATAACACCTTCCTCCCTCATCCTATCAAACAAAACCAATGCTTCACTAGCATCACCAAGTTCTACACAAGCCCCAATCATAACAGTCCAACTAATAAGATCCTTCTTCACCATTCCATCAAACAATCGTCTCGCATCATCAAGAACCCTACATTTCGCATACATATCAACAAGGGCAGCAACCACAAACTGATCCAAATCCAACCCAAGCTTACACACAAAATTATGAACCAACCTCCCCATCTGAACATCCATCGTATCTCTACACGCTCTAATCACATTAGGCAACGTATAATTATCGGGACACTCACCCGTTCTAACATACTCCCTAAAAGTCCCAAAACAATTCATATAATCACCAATCTTGGCAAACCCACCAACCATAACACTCCAAGTGTAAGGGTCTCTCTCAGGCATTCTATCAAACAGTTCATATGCATAACTCAAATTCTTATACTGCACATACAAATAAAGAAGCTTGTTTGTAACAAATAAGTTTTTAAGCAACCCATTGACAACTACTTGAGAATGAACTTGTCTGATTTGATAAACATTTCTACATTCAACAAGTTTATATTGAAAAAACTTTGGGTCAATACTAGGTTGAATATGCAAGTTTTGAGAATGTAATGTTTGAACATTGCAAGTTGTCAAGTGATTTTGAGAACTGGGAACAAGCATTGATGCTGCAGAAGTAGCTGAAAAGTAACGTAGTCTCTCATGTTTGAAAACAGAGAGTTTATATTGTCTGGACATGTACATAAAATTTGTTTTGTCTAGTGCAATGCAATGCATCAGTCTCGAATTCAGATTTTAAAGGATTAATAATAATCCCGAGTTTTTAAATTTTTTACGGATTAATTAATAATAATTTATGAACTAGTAATGATACATATATTTACTATTCATACTTTTTATTTAAAGAGATGTACTTCTTCCGTCCTCCTCAATTCTTTATACAGAGGTCGAGTACGGAGATTAAGAAAAAGTGTAATTTAATGAATAAAAGTAAGAAAAGTAACTAAAGTTGTGAGATCAATCAATATTTAATGTATAAAGTGGAGATAGTAGGGGGAAAATAGTGGATGTAGTTAATTTTTATATTATAAAATTTTACTATTTTAGGAAATTTTTGGAATGTAAAGAATTGAGAGGAACATCCCAAAAAAGAAAAAGTAAAAAATGAGAAGGACATGAGGAGTATATGCGGTTCAAATAAATTTTTATTTAACGGGTCGAAAATGTAGAGAGAAAACTAGAATAATTCAATTCAAAAAGTTTATAAAATTGACATTCCGGAATTAAGCAACAAATTCAAGTCCACATTCTTGCTAAAGGTATTGTAGAAGACTAGAAGCTCAAACAAGTTCCATAAGCTACTTGGCTCTACGTGTCTCTGTGCATTGATAACTAGGATAGTGTAATGGAAATAGTCAGCGGTTGCAGTTACAATGACACGCTACTTTCTCCGCATCCACCGGGATCTTATATTATATTCTAACAATGCTTACGGTGCTGAATGCTGATCACTTCCGGGCCAAATCCATAAACCAAGTAGGAAACTTTCTTTCAAGTAGGAAACCATAATTTTGCATCATTGCAGTGGCTCTAGCACTAAAGTACTATGCTAACAATCCTGCATTCATGATTGATCTTACTCACTCAATTTTGCCCAAATGCACTATTCAACTAGACCTTATTCGGAAAATTATTTTTGAACGGATGTGGACTGGTTTGACGGAAGAGTGCCAGAAACTGATTCAAGTCGAGGTCAAGGACCCCTTGGTGGAAAGTGGAAACCAGCCTTTGTTATATACAAATGCAAAGCATATATGTAGCTAATAAATTTAAGATCATATCAAGTAAAGTTGCAATATTCTTTGCCACCACTGGTGTTCCACAATCATTTGAGCAAATGCAGACATATAGATTTAAAATATTCAACGGACAAAATTCATTCTTCATCTTCTTATTATAATGGCACTCTAAATTTTGTTCTCGTAAAGAATGTTTGTAAGATTCTGTATCAGGCATTTGTTGTTTTTTCTTTTTCCTACATGTTATAGACTGTTTTTTGGATGGATTGATCACAAGAAATACATACATTTGCTTCATTGAGACTTAAACTCAAAGCATCGACTTTTTTTTAACACACCCATATTGTTTTTGATAAATTTCGAATCATCGATATCTCATAAAGAAAACAAGAAAGATGTCATTACATCAAGAGGTATTGGACATATATCATCGAGTTTTAGTAAGGACGAGAAATATATCTCCGGTCTTCTTTTTTCCGAATTCTGAAAACAAAATTGACTGATTTCTGATCAAAGAGGACAAGGGATTCGAACTTGACCTTTGTACGATGTCATTTTCCTAAATTTTATGCTTCATCAGTTGTGTAAGAATATAAACCAAGAAACTATTCTCTATATTATTTTGTCTGGTAAGAATAACATTGATGTAGAACCTTTTCTTTGGCAATTCTGATCCATTACTAATCCAAAAATGACAATTACTAATTTCAATTACTAAATTATTTCTTTCATAATTATTACAAAAGGCTTTTTCTGGTGAAATCAAATAAGTCATGTCATGTCACGAGAATACCATGAAATCTAAATCCAAATTTCCACTGATTTTTCATTCACTCCATACTAAATGTAGTGTTTACATAAAGCACACAGAAAAGATGGGAAAAAGAGAGACTTTTTTGCAACAAAATTCAGCCTAAACATCATTTGTAAGTACACAACAGATACATACAGAGTGGGTTCAAACTGTACATGTACATCAACAAATCCATTAACAAACACACTTTTGCCCCTACCCTTGTTCAACTAATCATCATCATCATAATCTTCTCTTCATCCCCCTCTATTTATATCTTCATTTTCTTGATCCAATCCTCTTGTACAATACTACAATCATTCATTAATCCACTCTCTTATCAAATCTTCACCACCCCCATTTCCCAGTTTTCTTGATTATCATCATATAAGCCCCACTTCAAAATCCAATCTTGATTGTGTTAATCAAGAAAAGATTACATATTTACACACCCAATTGCATAATTAACAACCCCTTTATCTCAAAATCATGTTTTTCAAGTGTTAAGACCATAAAGTTTTGATCTTTATCACAGTTCTTGAACTTTCTTCAAATTTCTTGAAATTTGTTGAAAAATTGATATGGGTAACGTGGGTAGTAATAGTATGAATGGCCGGAGACGACAAGGGAGTCGCCGGAGCCACCCACCAGCAGCACCACCACAACAACCCCAGCAAGAAATTACCCCGAATCGATACGTTTTCGCAGCTGCAACACCATTACCATCTCAATACCCTAACCCTAACCCTAATCAACCACCACCACCACCACCTTATTATCAGTACCCTGGTTATCACCAGGCTCCACCAATGCCGGTGCCTTTACAGGCTCCGTATGATCACCATCATCGTCCGATGCCAACGCCTCATATGCACCCGGGACAGGCTAATTGGGTTGGGGGACAGTATCCTTGTGGTTATGTAATGCCTGCTCCTACTCCTTATGTTGAGCATCAGAAAGCGGTTACTATTCGGAATGATGTTAATTTGAAGAAGGAAACTTTGAGGGTTGAGCCGGATGAGGAGAACCCCGGGAAGTTTCTCGTTACGTTTACGTTTGATGCAACTGTTGCTGGAAGGTACTAATACTACTACTGTTGTTGTCACAAGTTTATTTTATGTTATTGTTAGATATTACTTATTAGAATGACTTCATTTTGTCTATCTTGTTGAACTACTATGTGAAGCTAGCTTATTTTCGGCATTATTTGATTGAATTGAGTAGGACGAATCAGTTTATTTGGACATATTCTTTTTGTCGGTGTGTATTATATGGTGTTATTTTGATATTCTTTTTGAGGGAGAGACTGACAAGGAGCTTTAATTTAAAGAACTGTAACCTGATTATTAGAATTGAGATGAGTTTTAGGTATTGTGATACACGTTTTCCAGCTTAACTCGCGAGGACAATCTACTGTACTAGGAATTTGGAGCTTGGAAGGTTGAGTCGAGAAGAGACAATTTGTATTTGAACTTTCTAAAAATAGTTCAGTTTTAGCTTGGAGACAATGCTAATTCTGTGAGGCAAGAACGACTTGCAGATATTATTCAACTTTTAATCCCCTAATTTAATGTTTAATTGTTGATTATACTAGAAGACTGCACTGGCAATTGTGTGGTACACACTTTGTGAAATACTAAAATATTCATCCAAAATATCTTACCTGTGAAGTAATTTATTAATTACATTATAATATAAAATGTATGGACATTTTATCATTACCAACAACAATGCATAAACGTAATTGTCTTGGGGGTTTGATAGCTTTAACAAGTGAGGTATTTATGTTACAATAGTTTGACCTATTTATATTAGAGAAGGTCATGGTATTGTTTTTTATTGGATTGAAAATGATTGTTTGTCCTTTATATATATGAAGTGTTGTTTGTCTATCATTTGGGCTCAGTATGATTCTTTCTATTCTTTTCCATATTCCTCCATTCTTTTTGCTCTACAAAGTCAACTTCACACTATTCTATTTTTAACTTAAATCAAAAGTTGACCGACCTTAGCTTACTGACAAAGACTGCCATCTGTTTAGTTTTCTTATTGATACCAGTTACCATGTGGCAAAACTTGCTCAGAGCAACAAGAAAACTATAATCCTCTTTTTAATGATAATATAGACTAATCTATTTTCCTTTTGTTATGACCTCTGTACAGCATTACAGTTATTTTTTTTGCGAAAGAGGATGAAGACTGTAACCTGACACCGATGAAGGAAAGCATATATGCACCAGTAACAGTACATTTCCCACAAGGTTTGGGCCAGAAATTCAGACAGCCCTCAGGAACGGGGATAGACTTTTCAGCTTGTGAAGAGGCAGAGTTAGTGAAAGAGGGTGAACTGGATGTCTATCCGCTGGTGGTAAAGGCGGAGACATCCCCAAGCGACCAAAGTGGATCAGCAGATGGAAACACTGAAAATGGAGCCAGCAACTCTCAGATCACTCAAGCGGTGTTTGAGAAGGAAAGAGGTGAATACCAGGTGAGAGTTCTGAAACAAATTTTATGGGTGAATGGAATGAGGTATGAGTTGCAGGAGATATTTGGCATTGGTAATTCGGTTGATGGTGATCTAGACGGGAATGATCCTGGAAAAGAGTGTGTTATCTGCTTGTCAGAACCTCGTGATACAACTGTACTTCCATGCCGGCACATGGTAATCTCTCTTAATCTTTCTTTCACATTGGGTTTGAGAAATATCTGAATGAACCTAGCATGTTAATCGTGTAGATACTCTCCTTTTAGCAATTTCTTTATCATACATACTAGCTTACAACCTTGCTTGGTATGGCTAATTTTCGACTTATATAATTAAGAAAAATTAATTCTATTTATAATATTCTAACCCCTATCTGAATTTAAGTACTTTAAATATACAATTATTCCCTATTCAGTGCTGTACTTGTTACTAATATCATTTTGTTAATTATAATAATTAGTTAGTAATATTTCTAAAAGTTTCACATGAACTTGGTTTGACACTATACAATTTATGTTAAAATAAGGCTCCGTTTGTTTGCTGGAAAATATTTTCCGGGAAAACATTTTCCGGACAAAAAAACTATTTTCTGATAATTTCCGTAAAAATATTTTCCAAAATCAAGTTATTTTCCGGGGAAAAAAAACAGAGCCCAAGTGCAATAGGTTACTATATTCATGAAGATTTAGGGTTATTATAGCCTTAAAAAATTAATGTCGTTTTGCAAATTTTCGTATTTCTGTATCTAGTATATTTCATCTTCAAATTCATTATTATTATATATATTATTTATTTATTTTCATTGACAGAATTTTTTTTTACTCTGAATTAATATAATTGGAATCATATTAAGTAACTTGTTTTTTTCTCGCCTCTGAGTCTCACATTTAGATTATTTGTTTTTCCTTTTTAAACCTATTTTATGGAATTTTAAATTGTTAAATTGTATCTTAATTAACTTAAATTGTTATTCTGTTTGATTCTAATATATGGTTTCCTTCTAGAACAACTCTTCGATATAAAATAGATTGATTAGAATGAAAATTATGTACAAGATTTTAAATATAATTGAAAGAACTTTGAAAAACAAACCTCGTCGGACATGTAATGGACTGCTAAATAGTTAAAAAACCTAGTTTGATTACCGAAACCCAAAATAAGAATATTCCGAACATCAAACACCCAGTAAAACCCCTTCAGGGATCTCCAGTTTAGTTTTATGCTAAGAAATAGATGCGAGTAATCTCTGTGGTTCCTTGTCCCTTCATAACAATGAGTTAATTTCTTTAGGATGTAATTGAGTAGAGACTATAAACATAAGTCACCACCCAATATTTCCAAAAAATAGAAGGGAAAACAATCTTGGTAAATATGGTTAACACCTAGAATGGTTGTTGGCAGAGCTTGCCAAACTTAATAGATAGCCGCAAGCTGTAACAGATTCGTTAAAACTTGATCAGTTAATCCTTACACTATATTGTCCTACATTGCTCCGATGGTCGTATTATTTTGATTTTTTGCTTCCGCTCTCACTAACCTAATAGGCTTCTATTTATTTTGGAGTTTTATGACTCATATATCTCATTGTTAGATACTCTCTTGGTGCAGTGTATGTGCAGTGGCTGTGCCAAAGTTTTAAGGTTCCAAACAAACAGGTGTCCTATATGTCGACAGCCAGTTGAAAGGCTCCTGGAGATCAAGGTCAGCAGTGAAACTGTCGAGCCAAGCACGGATGAGTCTCTGCCATGACAGGGCTGTTGCGTGTTATCAGCTTTTCTCTTACATATTCCAATCCAGTGTCTCCTGCATGACTACTAAGTTCAATAACTAAATTGGGATGACATTGATATGCAGATTGATTCAAATATAGTGGTGTGTTTTGATCGAGTTTGTAGAATTAGATGTTGTAAGCTGATTGGTTTTTTGCATGATTTTGCTGACTGCTTAGTGGCCTTCTCCCAGTCTCCTTGTATAATTCAAAATGAGATATATAGTTTGTTTATTTTGCATTTGCTTTGTGCAGTTCCTTGCATGAATACCAGCAGATCACACTGTTTCCTAGTACTAGGCGTGAATATACATGACAGCAGCCTCTCAGTTAGTAGAGTAAAGTTCCGCTTCCCTCTCATCTACCTCATAATCTATTTTCGAAACACTCAGTATGTTTTGGTAATCTGTTTTTTTACAGTATTCTGGTTCTAGATAACTCTAAATATAATCATGAAATACGTCGACATAGTTCAAATATTTACACCGCTCCACCCTACGGTCCTTTGACGAGATTAGGCAAAATGTGATACATGTCCGCCCATAATTTTCATGTATTCGTATACTGCTAACTACCTGCACATACTACACACACATTTAGAACCCAACATGATGATTTGAGAAGACGGGTCTACAACTTTGTTCTGAATGATTACAAACTAATCAATGGCCTATAGCCCTATCCTAAAAGCTAGCTAAATCCACAGAAATTCCTATAAATGACTCCATAGTCAAGAAAATGCTTGATGGCTGCAGCAATCATATAATTTAAAGGAGCGTAGAGGTGGGGTGTTGATTCGAGAGGATCAATATCCATTCATTTACACACAACAAAAATGGTGGGGTGACATAAATTCCTATAATGTGCTTGTCTCCATGTCTAGAACGAATAGGATTCCATATAAGTAGTGGAGCCCTAATAGATATATACAACAATATCTCTACAAAATAAGTAATACATCTTTTGGTTTCCTAATGCTTCATTATTACATCTTAGCCATTGGTTTAGAACAAGTACCTTGTCATTTTCAGAGTAGGAATATGGTTTCAAGTCAAGTAAGATAATGAAATCTTACTTTGAGCTCTCTATGTTCTTTGTTCTGCTAGTGAAGTGATACAAATATATTTCTGAAACTTTTGCAACGAACAACAGTCTATGGTTGTGCCACTACGCTATAAGCTCATTTGACTAAAATGAATTTACGCAATTAGTAGATTTTTGGTAGTGAATATTGTCTTATTAGTTGGCTCTCCGTAGATAACAAGAGGCCAAGAGCTTGAATATTGAAGTGTGACTTGTGAGGCATATTTGCAGGCGACTCTTGTGAGGCCTAATCTAATACATGGTTTTCTTCTAGAACAACTCTTCAAATATGTAATAGGTTCATTAAACTTTATCAGTTAATCCTTACACTATATTGTCCTACATTGGTCCAATGGTCATATTCTTTGCTTCCGCTCTTGTTAAGCTAATAGGCTTCTATTTAATTTGGAGTTTTATGACCCATATATCTCATTGTTAGATACTTTCTTGGTGCAGTGTATGTGCAGCGGCTGTGCCAAAGTTTTAAGGTTCCAAACAAAGAGGTGTCCTATATGTCGACAGCCTGTTGAAAGGCTCCTGGAGATCAAGGTCAGCAGTGAAACTGTCGAGCCAAGCACAGATGAGTCTCTGCCATGACAGTGCTGTAATGTTGTGTGTTATCAGTCTTTCTTACATATTTAAATCCAACCTCCGTGTCTCCTGCAGAACTACTAAGTTCAATAACTAAATTGGGATCTCATTGATATGCAGATTGATTTAAATAGAGTGGTGTGTTTTAATTGAGTTTGTAGCATTAGATGTTGTAAGATGATTGGTTTTTTGCATGATTTTTCCGATTCTCCCAGTCTTCTTGTATAATTCGAAATGAGATATCAGTAGGCCTTACTAACTTGATCTTTTAGGAAACACAAATCTTAGACATCCTGTGCCAGGTTGTTGAATCTGACCTAATAGCTTTGGACAAGTTGACTCCTCGAAGTTGACAGGTTGTTTGCTTGAGCTCTATGCTTCTGGCGAATCCCCATAAGTTCTCACCATACACCCCAGGTATGTTCGGTTATTATCTTATTTCAGCTGGTTCATGGTTCATGGTTCATGGTTCATGGTTCATGGTGCAAGGATTAGACTCCAAGCAAATGCATGGAGTTGAGAATTCTACTTACTAATGGCTAAGATCTCCGAATATCACAAGTTCAAGAAAGTTAACTTTTCAAGGAAAATTATCCAGGAGTTGGGGCTTGGAAAGGCGGGTTAAAGGGGTGGCAACTCTAAATATGTATAGCACAAACAAGCAAGTGCCTCACCACCATTTCCACCCAATTAGTAATTCAGGTCCGAATGCTTTTTAGCTGGGTCCTTATACCCAGATACTAAAACTATCTATTTGCCGAGCTCTCATGTTGACAAACAAATTAAGAACCATATTTGGTAAAGTAATTTTGAGTGAAGGATGGGGTTGATACATAAATGTGAAATTATGATTGTATCAGTGTTGATGAAAAACCAACCTGTACATTGAGCAGCCTGCTAAGCTACTCCACACAGTTGCACAAGAAATGGTGCACATTTGAGGTGCAATCGAGATTTAGATAATCTAGAGCATGCCCGTACCTCGCACGGGCTATAAAGCTAGTAATATATAAATAACACAAATATGGCAAAACAAATATCAAATCAAATCCCAAGACAGGAGATAAGCATGGGACGAGTTAAACAAAGGATGACTCTGATTCAATACAAGAGTTTAAGCTATTACACCCTCTTGATGGCATATAACACAGATAAGAGCTTTCTAGCAACCACCTGCCCAGACGCACCAGTTGTGCCGCTTCTGTAACAAGGAGCACGTGTTGTCAAAGCAGCAGCTGTTGACATCATCCTGAATGTCGTGAATGTAAAGGTGCTTTTACTAGCAGGATCGTTAGGCAGGCTCAATTTTTCAGAAAACCTCTGAGAAGCAAACCAAACACAAAGACATCTTACTGAGCTCAACATTCAGGCAAAATAAATTTATGCAGATATTAATTAAACCTAGCAGATTCAGTTACCTTCAAAGTGTCCGCCTCTATGATCTTTTGTTGAATTACACACCCTAGACTGTCCCGGAATTGGATGGTATCACTCAAACTGAGTTCCTCAATTTTCTTCCCATTAAGTTCCCTGTTAACAGATAAAACTTAACCAAAAAATTCAAATGCACTAATCTTAGATAAGGATAGAGTTGTTACCTGAAAAATGCTTCTGTTATAGCCCTGCCATTTCCGCTATAAAGCCCATCATAAGTACGAAAAATTTCAGTATTTCCGGGAGGCGCCTGTTTCAGAGTTGCAAACAATTTATTCTTTTAATGTTCAAAAAAGTTGCACACACACAGACACATGCATGTTTGGTAAGTTTTAAACATGCCTGTACTAACAAAACAACTTTTCGTGATACGGGGATTGATATGTAAATGAGTAATTTTCATTTCTAGATATAATTTTTATATATACTACTAGAAACACTAATAACATGTAGGGTTGTGTTTCTTTACGAGGATTGTAATATTGGACGAGTTAAATATCAAAGTGGTCATTAAAATGAACACCATATATCATTTTTATCACTGATCTCAACGGAGTATCGTTTCAATCACTAAACTCATCATAAACATCAAACAAATAACTCTAAATATGTGTTCAAAAAGTAAAAATAACTTTTCTCGAGTTCTACACCTATTTCTTCAATACTACTGCAACCAGATGAAAAGTTATGAACTCTAGTATTTATGATATTATATTTAGATTTTAAAAAATTCATTTACTATTTATTTTTAATTTATTTTTAATTAAATCAAAGTAAATAACTATAAAATTAAAAATAAATAGTAAATAATTTTTTTAAAATCTAAATATAATATCATAAATACTAGAGTTCATAACGTTTCATTTGGTTGTGTTAGCATTCAAGAAATATGTGTAGAACTCGATATAAATCATTTTTACTTTTCGAACACATATATGTTTGATATTTATGACGACTTTAGTGATTAAAGTGATACCTCGTTGAGATCAGTGATGAAAGTGATATATGGTCTTCACTTCAGTGACAACTTTGATATTTAACTCTATTGTGAACTATTTACAATCACTTTTCACCCTTGTGTTGGCATTATATCTCATGCAAATAATGTAAAAAGTGATCAATTTAGTATATGGATCAAATGATGAAATTTTAGTATAAGACAATAGCATTTAGTAGTATATTCTAGTAATTCCCCGAGACAAACATGGCCTGAGAGCATAGATAATAATTACTATCATAATAATGAGGGTTTGTGCTAAAAATACATGTTATTAGACAAGGATTGGAGTGAAACAGGGTTTATTACTTCCTTAGGTTTTTTTACAATTATTGTATAGTATGTGACACTGCAATCCTACTCAGATCGAAAAATAACTTCTTGCTACCAAAGTAAAAACTACGTCCCTTACCAGCGTGTAGAAAATTCCACACGGCTGAATCTCTGACGGCATTTTGTAAAAGCTGTTGGGATCCAGGTACCTGCTTGCCCATGATTCATCTGCAGTTGAAATGTGCCCAGAAAAACTATATTATTAAGCAACCGGTAACAAAAACTACAGTCTCTAGTATCACAATTGTGACACTTGCATGCATTTCAGGGCATATACGGCAAAAGCTGTGAATACAGATATTTGAGAAGCAAGGAGAAAGAAGCTGTCAAACAAAAGGAGTGCAACTCCCATGACAGTAATGCATCAAACAACAAGCTCTAAGAATATGAGACCAATCAATAATGTGCTTTGAGCTATTTTAAAAATGAAGTACTAGACAATTAAAGGGGACCTTGTGATCCTTTCGGAAAGTCATGAGCATCTTCGATGCTGAACTCTAGTTTCTGCAAGAAAAAGACAATCCTTGTAAAGATAATACAGATAAAAATATGCAACATGACTGGCGAGAAGAAAAAAACAGCTTAAAACTTGAACTTATTCACCAACGACAATCTAATAATGGGTTCTTTTGCACCTATTCGTTCTATTTCAATATAGTCAGCAATACCACCTACCTCGATGTAGTAAGGGGAAAATCCAGCAACAAGTTCACCCCTGTCAGCAGAAAGCAATAATTTCATAATAGTTGTCATTTTGGTCAAATCAGTGCTGCATTTCTCACTTTCCTCATCTTCCTTCCTGGTATTTGCAACGGGATAGCCGGATAACTCAATCTGCTTTGCGATCAATGATGAGATTCTAGCTGCCACAAACAGGCGCAACATTATGGGAACTTGCTGATTGTATTCAGGAGGTATACTGGCAGTCGGAAGATGCATAGAAGATAAGTTTGTGTCAAAGACAGAAACCACCATCAACAAAGCGACAAGATCAGTAAGGTTGCCTTGAAGTGTATGTTTCATGATTAAGTCACGAATCCCTGATGATTTATACACAAGGCTACTTAAGTGGCCGAGGAGTAATGTCTGTAGTGAATTAAAGTGCAAGTTAGATAAAGATGTAAAAATTGGAGAAGCAAGTGGTTGTTGTTTTAGTTGTCTATCTATCACAAATTCATACCGCTTTCCTCCCACGAAACTTAGAAACAAACTCAACACAAGATAGTTCTGGAGTCCAAGGAATAAGCTGCCTACAAATTGTATAAAGAAGTGAAATGTTTAGCCACTCAAGGGTAATCAAAAAATGTGCGTGCGTGTGTGCGTTACCTCAAAATATCGAGAACCATCTCAAACGGAGACATCCCATGGAACGGAGAGGCAGCATCGAAACATTTGACATCAAGCTTAGCTCCACATTTATCAATTAGATAGTCAAATAAGTCGAACGATGATGCAAGAAGTGCAAGGTGGAGAGGGAACAATCCATCAAAGACAGGAGCATTGATATCCTTAACAGGGGTAGCCATTTCTGGTTTTCCGAAAAACAATATCAACAATTTCTTTCTGGACACAAACAAATCTTCATCTCCATATATTGAATCATCAGCACACTCGTGCGGTGAGTATTCAAAGTTTTGAGAAAGTTCATCCTTGGTTAACAACTTGTCGATTTTGAGTTCCAGTTCGGAAAAGATATCTTCATAAAACTAAACAACAAGGGCCATGCATGCTGTGAGAACCAAATAATAAAAACCACCTTCATATAATTTAACGGAGGAGGGAATCATACTTACCTCCATTCAAGCAGACTCCCGAGATTTTTTATCTACTCCTGCTCTCTCTCCTTTGTCAAATTTAGGGTTACTCTCACCTAAACAATATTTTCACTTCTAACCTAGCCCAGTGTTTTATTTTCTTCTTCAACTAGTCGATAAAGCCACCAACGCGTTATAATTTTTCTACAAATAAATTCAATATGTTAATAACTCAAAAGTTACTCGTAATACAAAATTATCTAAACAGGTTTTATATAACTTAAAATCTTTACTTGTCACTTTAAACAATTTTAAGTCGTAAGCAATAATTTTAAGCTTACCCAAACGGGCTCGATAACTCGCTCTCATTAACACACACCACACACACACAACGCGATCTCAAAACAATCAATGGTGGCGGCCGATCAGCCAAGGGGAAACAGCAACGATGATAATTGTGGAGATGATCCTGATAGTGGTGATGAGAGGTCGGTCTATCCTTTTTTAATATATTTATTTAAAGCACCAAGTTTTGCATAGCATAATTATATTTCATCGAAATTTTTAAAAACAAAAAAAAGTATACTACTTGATAATTGATTTATTACAACTTGAGATTTTGATTTGGATTGATTGTTGTTATTTTTAGTACCAGCTGCTCAAAACAAAATTTTCTAATGCCACTTTTCATCCTTATAGGAGGCTGAGCCGTTGTTGTACTCTTCCTGTCCTCAGGAAATGTATTGAGGTCTGCTCATCAAAACTATTACATGTTTTTAATGTATACAGTTTTTCAGTTACATGTTGTTGCGGATTACATCCCCGATTCAGTTATGTTAATGTAGAATTTAAGTTTGTAACATGTGTTGAGTAATGGCAGGATTGGAGTTCTTTTACAGCAAAAGAGTTACGTTTAATCAGGGTCATTATCGAGAATGATTTAGATAATGAATTTAAACCTTTCTTAGAGAAATCAGAGATAAAAGACAAGTATGATTTTGTATTGTTGAATTATCAAGGACATGACTTATGCCCACATGCTATTCTTGGGAAACTATGTCTCCACGGTGCCTCCAAATGTGCAAGTGTAATGTTTTCCCACAAGATCGGTTCTCTGATGAACCTTAACATCAAAAACTGTTATGGAAGTCACCCCTTGAACGACGCAGCAATCAACTTGTCCAGTAGTTTGGTTAAGACATTGCTTGATCATGGAGCGAATTGTGAATTACTGTCTCTGATCCCTGTGACTGGTCAGAGAATATCTTCACTGGATTTTGCACTTGAAAGTTTAAGGTATGTGCAACATGACATTCCCTTTCATGCCATAAACTCTAGAATTCCCTTTCGTGATCTAGTTCTGTTGGTAACCTCCCACCCTTCCTGTGCAGCTTTGACAGAAACCTGGTTAACTGGAGTCCGAAGAAATCTGTTTTCAAGCTGATCATCACACTGTGTCTCCCGCAGATGGTTTGCTTCTCGACTATTACAATTTTGTGTGAATTTATGTACTGGACTTGTAACTTCTCCGTCTGTTGCAGAGAGAGGCACGTGAGACTATCACCTTACTTGCTGGGGTTGCTACCCATAACACTCTGGCAGATACAATCTTCAATGCTGTTAGAAGGGGACAAGTTGTTCAGGTGGCGGCTCTACTGTTGGTGGCTCGAGACAAAATTTTGGGTGTTTCATTCTCTGGTAGTACGACCTGGCCTGGTTCCATGGTGTTCCGTGAAGCTATCATGAATGAGCTGGCAGCACTCATTAACCAGAAGTACACCTTAATGGGCAAACAAGAGCACACAATGATTTTGAAGCTGTGTATGGAGAAAGAGGGGCTGATGATATATATTCTAAAAATGATTGAAATCTTTAATAGGGCTGGATCAGAGTTGAACCTCATTTTAAAACAAATGAATTCTAATGTGAGTTGGACCATTTTTTTACTGTCGTCAAACATGAGAATTTGTTCAGTCATTGGCGCTAGAACTTTTCGATATGATGTATTGCTGATTCTAATATCTGAGAATGGTGTTTATTTTTAGGTGTTGCCAAATGAACATGTTTCTAGGGAAGTGGCCGAGTTGTTTAAAAAAGCTTACTTCACCTTGACTAACAAAGATACTGACACAAGTGATATAAGTGAAAGTGACGAGTCGTGGCGAGTACAATTATATGCTGTAATGGAGCAACAAGGATACAGTACTTTCCTTCCCAACATACTCTGCTGTAATGTTATTACCTTTTTTTCTTGCAAAGATAGCAGTAATGAGTTGTTATGTTTCAGATGCAGAAGATAATCCTGGAGATAATTATCTCAAATCTTGCCGATGTGCTGTGAAAAATGTAAGATAATAGGATATAAAGTATTAATTTTCTCTTCGTCGCCACATTGTCTGGGGTTTGTTGTTGAACTTTGCTATCATTTTACTTTGGGTGATAAAAGCCCACATGCACCGCAAGGTATTTGCTTCATAGGATTGGTGGGAGTAGCAGCTTACCATACGTTCAACATCGCGGTCTTTCATCACATGCCGGTCCATCTGTCCAACCATCGGGGACGATTCCAGGGAAGAAAGTATTTAGAAAGGTGGAACTTCAAGACAGTAGTAGAAGTACTGTGAAGGATAGGTCTGGCAAGTGGCTCCAACTTCAGACTAGCAAGAACATTGTGAGATCAGTATCCGTTCTTATGGCAGCACTCAGAAGAGGAGTAAGAGGTGTTTGATTTTGGAGATACTTTTATGATTTGCAGATGCTTTGTTATATCTGTTGTGACAATGCTTGTTTCCGAACTATAGACTTTTGCTACAAGAGGATGTCAGCATCCATTGTGAGGATTGTCTTAATGTCTTATTACTAAGCTTTTTTTCTTATGACATATTTTCAGTTTTATTTAATATCATGTGTTAAAATATTACTCATTTTTAATTCTAGTTGATTACTTATGTTTATGTTTAAGGTTGGATGCATATGTTTAAAATCTCTATGTTTACGAAATAACATGAACTATAAATGTGTAGTTCCGGGTTTAGCATTTAGGCACACGAAACACGAAAGTACACGACACATGAACGAATTGCCAGGTCTACGGAGGGCTATGAACTATTTAGGTGAAGTTGAAAGTGTTGCTGTCCGTGAGGCTACTGCCGTTCCTTTTGCACTTTAATCAAAACCAAACTGGCAACCTCCAGTAAGATGCCTCTACAAAATGAATTCTGATGCTGATATGTACAGGGGAGAGCACGAATCGGTTCGGATCGGTTTTAGGATAAAACCGAAACCGAAATCAAAGATCCTTGATTTTTAAAATCGTCCGTTTCGGTTTTAAAAACCTCGGTTCGGTTGCAATCGGATTGATTTCGGTTTTAAAACCGCAAAAAATAAAACAATTATAATTTGAATAAAAAAATTAGTGAAAAATTGGATAAAAAAAGATTGCTTAACTAAAAAATTTCTTGCTAAAACCCTCTAATGACAACTGGCCTTTCTAATGACACTTATTTAAGTAGCCTTGTTTCATTCACTCTAACTACTGTAAGTCTAAAAATTATAATTGACCAATCTTAAATGATTAAACAGTTCAATGAAAAAGAGAAGTTGTTTCTTCGAACTTTCTGTGATATGCAAATGGTAAATCCTGAAGTCTCAATCCCAGTAGAATTTCTAATTTTTATTAATTATATTTATAAATACATGTATTTATTAATTTTAAAAATTTATTTATTTATTTGTTTTTATTAATCGGATCGGTTCGGTTTTTTTATAGCCTATGGATGCTGCTATGAGTTCAGAGGAAAAGGTTTGTAGTAGATATCATGATGTTAAAAAAATAATTTTCAATTTTATTGTGATATAAAATAAGCATAATTTATTTTTATTCTAAAAAGTTATGAAAAAATTAATTCTAATCTATTTTCAATACATTTAAAATATGTAAAAAATGAATCGAAAAAATAAACTGAGAGATTTAAATATTACATATCTAGGAATTGTTTACACACAACAAAAAGCTTAATCAGGATATAAATTTAATTAGTATAGTAAGAGTAATAAGTAACAGGATTATTATTTGGGGATTGTAAATTATATGGAAAATTTTCTGTGTTTCCCTTTCAATTTTTTGTTATGTTTGTCAACTTAGAATTACCATATATATGTTGTTGGATGATTTTCATTTCTCAATGCTTCTGGATTTTATTATATGCTCATGCAACCTGGGAATTATATTTGTCGAATTTCCGGAGCCTGGAGGGTGATCATACAAGTCTGATCATGGTAAATTCGGAATTATCTACAAGAACATGCATGCATGCATTCACGGTTTCTGGTTTTGGCCACAACTAACTATAGTTAGTTATGGTTTATGTTTCGATGTTTCCTTTAATCTTTTTTTCTTTAGTTGAGATGATGTTACTGAACTGACAGAAGCAGAGCACATAGTTGTTATTGAATACTGGCCCTGATTTTATTATTTTGATTCACTGTATTCTTAGGCTCCGTTTGTTTTGCTGGAAAATAACTTGATTTTGGAAAATCAAGTTATTCCTCTGCTGAAACGGCAAGAATCATCCCTTCAGCAGAGGTGTCTGTGAAAACAAACATTTCCCGAGGGACAAGTCCAACTCCGAATAGGCTGAACCTTCCAACTACCCCTTGTTCTTCCAGTCCATCATCTGTCCCCGGGTTTGAGCTACACGATTGTGTCTTCGTGTTTAAGAATTTATAAATTTGTCACTACGTGCTGTAAGGTGCATCTATCATCACACATTTTATCTTAAATGACTTGTGAACTTATATCCATGGAACAATGTTACTGGACTGCTTAGTGTTTGCCTAAAAAAATGCAGTTTATCATCAACATTGTTCGACTCTCTTGACTATTGAAACAATCAGGCATCATACAAATAATTGAAAAGTATTTGTACTTTTCAATTACTCGAGTACAGGAGAACCTTCTGCACGTAGATCACCTGAGCAAGTAGAGTACACCGACAAAGACATCGGTTGAAAAGTTCCCAGAAATCGGTTTTTGTCTATTGACGTTTTTCTAGTAGTGAGTGGTGAATTTGTGCTATTTTGTTTTAGAACTTTGACAGTAATACATCTATATATTAGGTCCAGTTTCAGGAACATGGAGTCTGCTATTACCAGCTCTTTAGTCCTTGGAAGTCTATTAAATCTTATTTAAAATATATTTGTTCCTTTGCAAGGCAAAACTTCTCAATCTCTGAGCACCTATGTTGCATTTCAGCTAGTGTTTAAATAATTTTTTGAATAAGTACATGATCGATTGTGTAATGTGTTATGGTTGTCAATTTTCTTGGTGAACTCTGAATTTACATCGACATAGTTCAAATATTTACATCGCCCCTGACGAGATTAGGTGAAATGCATACACAAATTTCATGTATTCGTATAAAACTAGCTATCTGCACATACATCACCGGCACACACTTATGCACCCGGCAGGAAGATTTGAGAAGACGGGTCTACAACTTTGTTCTGAATGATTACAAACTAATCAATGGCCTATCCAAAAAGCTACCTAAATCCATAGAATGACTCCATGGTCAAGAAATTCTTGATGGCTGCAGCAATCATATAATTTAAAGGAAAGTAGAGGAGGGGTGTTTGATTCGGGAGGATCAATATCCATTCATTTACCCACAACAAAAATGGTGGGGTGACATAAATTCCTATAATGTGCTTGTCTCTATGTCTAGAACGAATAGGATTCCATATAAGTGGAGCACTAATAGTATATATACTACAATATCTCTACAAAATAATAATACATCTTTTGGTTTCCAAATGCTCCATTATTACATCTAAGCCATTGGTTTAGAACAAGTACCTAGTCATTTTCAAAGTAGGAATATGGTTTCAAGTGAAGTAAGATAATGAAATCTTACTTAGAGCTCTCTATATTCTTTGTTATGCTAGTAAAGTGATACAAATAGGGGTGCCAGTCGGTTAGCTACTCGAACTCTATTCGTAAAATATTCGAATTCGATTCGGTAATAATCGAGCCGAGCTCGAGTTATTCGAATATTCTATCGAGCCGATCTCGAGTTTCAAATTACTCGGCTCGTAAGGCTCGCGAGCCTAATCGAGCTTCTATCATTTTTAATTTTTATATATTATAAATATATATTCATATAAATATTTAGTATCTAGATATAATTTTTATATATAATTAAGTCGAACTCGAGCCATATTATCGAGTCAAACTCGAACTGAACCGATCATATAAATATAGGGTTAAATGGCATTTAGGTCACTGTACTGACTGCTAATTTTCAATTGGGTCATCCAACTCAAAAAGGTTTCAATTAGGTCACAAATCAGATAAAAGTTTTCAATCAGGTCACTGGACGTTAACGTCGTATTGACAATTAACAGAGTTCTGTCTAATAGTGCCAGCTCGGTGCCATATATGTCTAATAGTGTCGCAAGAAGGAGATGTTAGTAGATTTAAAAGAATATATGTATGTTATGTTGCCTGCAAGAATGCTTGGAAAAATGAATGTAGACGAGTGCTAGGACTAGATGGTTGTTTTTTATACATATATGGCACCGAGCTGACACTATTAGACAGAACTCCGTTAATTGTCAATGCGACGTTAACGTCCAGTGACCTGATTGAAAACTTTTATCTGATTTGTGACCTAATTGAAACCTTTTTGAGTTGGATGACCCAATTGAAAATTAGCAGTCAGTACAGTGACCTAAATGCCATTTAACCCTATAAATATATAAATGAAACTTTTGTAAATTACCAGAATTTATGTAATTCTATGGTCTATGGTTGTGCCACTATACTATAAGCTCATTTGACTACTATGAATTTACGTAAATAGTTGATTTTTGGTAGTGAATATTGTCTAATTATTTGGCTCTTGGTAGATAACAAGAGCGAAGAGGCTTGAATATTGAAGTATGACTTGTTGTGAGGCATGTTTGCATGCGACTCTTGAGAGGTTGAAGACTCGTATATTATTTCAGAGAAAGTTTATTTCAGAAAAGTTCTTATAATTCATTAATCATCACCTATTTGATCACAAGTGTTCATAAATACTCCCGTCCTCCTCCTCAATTCTTTACGGTAAGGGGATGACACGAAAATTAAGAAAAAATATAAATTAATAGGGAAAAGTAAGGTGGGATCAATGTATAAAGTAGGTATAGTGGAAGAAAATAGTGAATGTGATTGGATTTTATATTATAAAATGTTAGTAAAAAAATGAGAGGGGCATAACAAAAAGAAAAATGTAAAAAAATGAGAGACGGAGGGAGTAAATCATAAGGAATAGTTTAGAGATATTAATGATGAGTTTTTATAACACTAAAAATGAAAGAAAAATTAGATGCCTCTTAATAGTTTCTTCAGATAATCTTTCATAATTTTTACCTTTTTTAACCCCTCTCTCAACATAAAAATACAAAAAAAAAATTACTAGATAGTGGCAAAGTCAAATTTGCATGTTTTACACTTTAGTAAGATGTTCATAAATTTATTTAAATTCATGGATTTTATTGAAAGGAAATATATCATACCAATTTATTAATTTTTTGCCTTGTATCTCAAATAATAAAAAGTATGTCCCATTAATTAATGAGCATCAAATTGCAAGTCATTTCTTAACATATTTTAATTAAATAATAATAAATAACTAATAAAAAAATTGGCATTCGAAAGATATTGAATCTTTTAGACTTCATCATTTACAGAAAAATATCATAATAATTATTGTAGGGCTTTCGATTTTTTTTTCATAATATTTTAATGATTTTTGGAACTTGCTTTAAAAAAACTTATTTTATATTTTTCTCCCGAATTAAAATAAATTACTTTATTTTTAATCTAAAAGTTGTGATTTTTTTTTCTAATTCCTTTTCAAAACATCTAAAATATGTAAAAAAAATTAATCAACTTGCTGAAAATGATTTTTTTAGAGTTTAAGGTATTCCTCCTCCCTCGGTTCCCTCAATTCTTTACATTGGGACGGGAGTTCGACACGCATTTTAAGACTCCTTAGTATATATTTTGATAAATTATTTTAAATTTTTTCTTCTAAGTTGTAAATGTATACTTTATACGAGCCTTTGCGTGTCCAATAGTGCAAAACACTGTAAAGAATTGAGAGGGACGGAGGAATACGTATGTTTACACAAAAAATAGCTAAATTAGGATATAAATTTTAAATATTACTATAGTAAAAGGAAAGAAAGTCAGTAGGTAATAGGATTGTTATCTGGAGATTGTAAATTATCCGGCCTTGTAACTTCTGGCTGCTGCTGGCCGTGGTTTCAAGATCGAGGCGCAGCAACCAGCCAGAACAACAACAACAACAAGAAGAAAATAAGAAATTTATTGGTGTAATTGAACCTTTACATTGTGTTCATTTACCTGTTTTGTTAAATTTAAATATGGAAGATTCCCATGTAAATTATTTGAAAAAACATGGTGATAATGATGTTGATGTTAATGATGAAGATGGTTGCATAAATTACCCATCTCCTTCCAGCAAGGTATTTGCTTTTCTTTCCATTAATTCTCTTTTTTTTTTAGTTTTCGAAAATTCTTTGTCTTTCCCTTCCAATTTTTTCCTATGTTTGTCAACTTAGAATCCTAGAATTACTATATTTATGTTGTTGGGTGATTTTCTTTTCTAAATGCTTCTGGATTTTATTATATTCTCATGCAACCTTGGAATTATATTTGTCGAATTTCCCGAGCCTGGAGGGGGATCATACAAGGCTGATCATGGTAAATTCCGAATTATCGTACAAGAACATGCATGCATGCAGTCATGGTTTCTGGTTTTGGCTACTACTAAATATAATTAGTTATGGTTTGTTCTTTGATATTTTCTTTAATCTCTTTTTCTTTAGTTGAGATGATGTTATTCAACTGACAGAAGCAGAGCACATAGCTGTTATTGAATAATGGCCCGAATTTTATTATGTTGTTTCATTGTATTTTTAGGATGGAAAAAGGAGTGAAATAAGTGATGAAATGGCAAGGAATCAGCCGGAGAGAACTCTTGAGGGCTCTTTAGCAGAGGTGTCTGTGAAAATAAACATTTCCCGGGGGACAAGTCCAACTCCGAATAGGCTGAACCTTCCAACTACCCCTAGTTCTTCCAGAATCAATGTGCCTTCCAGTCCATCATCTGCTCAAGGTAGACCATCCTATAAAGGCATCTTTGCTAGACTAAATTTCAAAACGAGGGACACGAATGCAGGTTCATGTTCACCACCATCATCGCAAGATAAGTCTTTCATCGCAAGGACATTTTCTCTTACAAACCTATTCACAACCAAAATGAAGTTAGCAGCCTCTTTACCGGTATCACCAGTTGCACACTCAAACCCGGGGTCTACACATGGAGGGAGCCCAATCAAATCACGAGATGCTTTTGTAAGTATAAGCCCCTTGTTTTAAACAGAGATATTGAATTAGTCAATTGTACACCCAATTTGAGCAATAAAATTTTTAGGATAAAACTGTGTTCCTGATCAGAATTTGATTGCATAAGGAGCTACACGATCGTGTCTTCGTCTTTAAGAATTTAGAACTTTGTCACTATGTGCTGTAAGGTGCATCTATCATTACACATTTTATCTCGAGTGACTTGTGAACTTATATCTATGGAACAATGTTACTGGACTGCTTAGTGTTTGCCTAAGAAAATGCAGTTTATCATGAACATTGTTCGAGTCTCTTGACTATTGAAACAATCAGGCATCATACAAATACTTGAAAAGTATTTGTACTTTTCAATTACTTGAGTACAGGAGAACCTTCTGCACGTAGATCACCTGAGCAAGTGGAGTGGTGAATTTTTGCTATTTTGTTTTAGAACTTGGACAGTAATACATTATATATTAGGTCCAGTTTCAGGAACATGGAGTCTCCTATTACCAGCTCTTTAGTCCTTGGAAGTCTATTAAATCTTATTTGAAATATATTTGTTCCTCTGCGAGGCAAAACTTCTCAATCTCTGAGTAATTCAGGCAGCCCTTTGTTGCATTTCAGCCAGAAATAAAAAATAGTGTTTAAATAAATTTTTGAATAAATTTTCGTGAACTCTGTACATACATGAATTAGTTCTTCCGCTTGTCGTTCTTGAATGCTGAATTTACAGAAACACGGGAATGTTCATCGCTCAAAATCAGTTCCCGACTTAATTAAAGGCACACAGTCAGATTCTTTAGGGGGTGTATTTCGTGTAATTCCAGCTACTCCGCATGTGGCAGGGGAAACTGGTTCAGCATCAATATCTGGTCAACCTCTGGATGCCGGTAATTCTGTTTTAAAACTTACTCTGAATATGAAAACTTACAACTTCATAGTTGAACTATAGTGCTAGGCCAAAGCCTATGATTTCTGGTAGACACATATCATATGCACTTTACACATCTTGTGTAACATAGGCCGCCTGATCTGCTACCTGCCATTCCCAACCTACACCTCATGTTTAGTCTTGTGTTTCAGATGGAAATGATGCTGATCATGATCACATACTGGAAGAAGAAGCTGTTTGTAGAATCTGCTTGGTTGAACTAGGGGAGGAAGATGGAGATACCTTTAAGATGGAGTGTAACTGCAAAGGTGATCTTGCCCTGGTGCACAAAGAATGTGTAATTAAATGGTTTAGCATCAAAGGGAATAAGATATGCGAGGTTTGCAAGCAAGAGGTTGAAAATCTACCTGTCACCCTTTTACGAATACAACCTGGTCAATCTAATAGAGGCCGAAGAAACAGAGCTGGATCCGCTCAAAACAGGCAAGTGATGTGCACTATTATCAATTACAGCCCAAGAAATCACACGCCTAAATAAACAATATACAAGAATTGATTTAAGTGGATATGATTAGAAAAAATAAAGGTACTTGCATTGAATATCTGATATGTCTTTTTTACCATCAATTAACATTACTCTAACCCTTCTAAAAATTACCAAGTGAACATTTGAATTTGTGATACTTTATGCTGTAGTTAGTCCCCAGTTTATCATTAAGAAATAATTTTTTTCCCGTCAAATAGGAATTTAAAACTTTGTTAGATTCTGGAGATTAACTGTATTTTTGCTTATATACTAGAATTTTGAGGAACTTGGCCTGAAAGCTGTATATGTTTGATCAGCATTTTGCAGAATGTGCCTGTACTTGTCGTAGCTAGTATGATCTGCTACTTCTGCTTTCTGGAGGAACTTTTGGTAAGCCAAGATAATTTTCAGACTTCTAGTTTTTAAGCCTATACATGTCTATAAAGTAATCTGTGAATGCAGTCTTCAAAATTAGGATCTACTGCCATAACCATATCTTTGCCATTTTCCTGCGTAATGGGTATCCTTGCATCCATAGCATCAACAACTATGGGTATGTGTATAATTTCTATGATTCTGTAAATGTGATACAGTATATCGAAGCAATTATCTTGTCATCTTGTGTTGTATAACTGATATCTTTGCATTTTCTCTATAGTACCGAAATCATTTGCCTGGTTATACGCGACCATTCAGTTAGCATTGGTGGTTGTGTTTGCACACCTCTTCTTTAGGCTGGTAAGGATGCTTTCACTCGTTTCTTGTGTTTCCAATCATATGTTCAGAGATTAAAGTTTGATCTGGCAAAAGATTTCTCATTTTTTGTTGGAATGTTAATAATTCACATTCGGTTTGTTATGCAAGTAATCGCCATTTCATTTGTTAAGATTACAGCCCCCATCACATCTCAAAGAGGGTGTTGAATAATAACATGATTCTGATTTATGTCTTCTGATGATTTTTATTATTTGTGCGGCGGAGGAACAGCTCGGTATGCGGGCAATCTTGGCTGTTTTTCTTGCAGCATTTTGTGGATTTGGAACTACAATAGTTGGAACCATCATTCTGGTTGGCCTTCTAAAACTGGCCTTATAAAACTGAGAAGAAATTCGCGTGAAGCAAGCCCTTTGGAGCAGTTATCTGAACCTCCGCAAGAAACTTGAATCACAAACTGCCCAAATGCACCCAGTAACAGACGACTTAGTTGTTTGTAGATCCGTATTTTAGTCCCCCAGAAGGAGCTGTATGCTCTTCATGTTAATATGTTATGTCTTTAGATAAATGCTTACACCATGGAAAGAAACTATGAAATCATAGTTTAGTTCGTAAATTAATACTTAGCATTTTTTTTCACAAGCAAGTTCGGAACATATATTAGCAAATATTTAGAAAGAATGGGAGTAGATTGTAGCATCATGCCTGTTTTTATTTAAACAGACTGCTCAACAGCCTTCGTAGTCGAAGCAAGAAATAGGTTGCAATAACCGCTTTGGAAACTAATATGTAAATACATTAACATCAACTTTGTAATTCAATTTCAACCAATAAGAATGGTAAACAAAAAATCTGCAAGTTTAAAGTTAAATAAGGTCCTTTATTTTCGCCAATATCTTATGAACAACCATCTCATACTTACAGTGTAAGTAGTCACTCTCTAACCTACTGTGCCACCAGTGGCTCCATTCCTAAGCTGTACATTGGATGTCCCTTGACCTCAGACCCGCAAATTATGTCTATGCACTGACCAATAGCGAATACGCAATTAAAGTTGCAACCTAGAAAACAGCTTCGGCGTTTGACTCTTCTGATGACTGGACTTGTTATTGCCTGTAAGAACTAGTTTTTCCTGTCGATAAGGGCTTATCTTTCAAACTTGTAGCCAAAAGAGTGTCAGAGTTGGTCTGGCTTTCAGCAAAACCTGGCCTCATCCAGATTTTAATTTGTCCTTCTCGGCATACTGTAAGAATAGATTGTGGTGTAAAAAGCAACCCTGAGAGTGGTTCCGTATGAACACGATGAGCTACTAGGGGGGAAAGCTTCGGCACATCTCGCATGCGAGGAGCGGGTTGCAGAGTACCAACAGGACAGCCACTATCCCAGTGAGAGGATTGACTTCCGGTACTAAATGTGGGGGAACCACCAGGAGGCCGGCGCACTGGCACTACAATTTCATCCATTTCCAGGTCCCATAAAAGTAATTGTGTATCCTACATCAAAACAAAAATATCTATAACATGCAGATAGGATATGAAGATAATCAAGTTATGATGAAACAACAAATCAGTAAGACACATATGTATGCATACATAACAGCTGGACATGTCATTTAGCTGAGGCTGAAATCATATACACATAAACCTCTAAATTGGAAATCACTTTTTACAAACCTGGATCTGGTGATCCTCTAATTTTAGAAAAAACAAATATAATGTGTTGATAACAAAAATACTTAAATATGTAACCCACACCAAAGTGCAAAAAGATGTCAGCAAGCATAAGTGCAACATGCCACAAGACATAAACATTTAATATACAATACATAGATTGTGATATTAAAAATGAAAAAAAATCAAAAACAATAATTGCATATAATTAGAACACTTAAATATATATCAGGCTACCAGCAGCACTGTCCTTGACAGTTTGAACAACATTCTTTTGTATAACTGTTATTGCATATACTTGCTTATTAAGCCGTACAACTTCTAAAATGTTTTTGCCTGGGCAGAAGAATGAAACGTTCAAGGGCAATACTACCTCAGGGAGAATAAATAGAAAGCATTTTATATGAAATTTTTGGTTACCATCTACCTAAGTAACCCAATTATCACATGTAAGAGGACCAAATGTTTGGGGTCTGAGCCTTCTAGATCTGATTTTAATCAGCTGTAATTTTTTCATTTTTACTTTTTCATAACAAAATCAGCCAGTTCTCGATGAAGTGCGCTTATGGGCTTGAAGCATGTTCGCACTTCAGACTCACTTTGCATTGCTTCACGCATAACTGTACTTTTAACTACTATAACATACCCCAATAATTTCTAAACAAGATCGAAAAGACTTCTGCTTTAAACACTCTGATGATCTTTCATGCTAAACCCATCTTAATACGATATAAAACCCAGAGACAACTAAACAGAAGTAAGAATTTCAAACTGAGCTCTTGATGATCCAATCTAAATTACCAAATAAGAAAATACATCTATAACCTTATATAATAGGAGGAAAGGCAACTATATATATTAACTCTTCGGGAAGCTTCATAATTGAACCACTGTTCTGGTTCCCAGGAACAATTAAGTTTTTAATATGAATCATGTATATATTGCTTTTTATATCCACTCATTTATGTTTTGCAAATGCATATATTCTATAATTAGATTAGAGACTGGGAAAGGTGAGATTAGGAAGTAGTTGCAGACTTGCAGCAGGTGTAAATATTATAAAAATACACGATTCATGACTTTAATACTTAAAACTTTTACCAACATCAAACACTATTGTGGAACACAAATTCCACAACAGAATGTAGTTTTTTTTTGTAACTAGTGCACATTGGGTTCTGCAGCAGAACTCTGAATTTTGCAACTGAACAACACCATCTCAGAACACAATTCTGCTTCAGAACATTGTGTTCTACAGCAGAATGCTGGATTTTACGACATAACAACACTACTGCTGAACAAAAATTCTGCAGCACGATGCTGAATTCTGCAACAGAAACGATTTATTCTGCAGTTAGGGGGTTGGATGATGGCTGAAGGAGGGGAGAATATGCTTTTTTTTCGATGTTGAGGGAAGAACACGTTAATGAAGTATGAAAGAGTAAAAACACGTTAAAATCTTTTTGACGTTTTTATGTAGTTTTAGAATGAAAGTACATAGTTTTACTAATTCATCTTACCTATTGTAGGTAAGGTAATCTCACCTTCCGTTTCTCATTAGATTATGTTCTTATTTGAATTATATTTTAGTGCACAAACAACCCACCAAGACATCTCAAAATAAAACAATAGATAGAAGAAAGTTATAATTAAACTATATTATTATATACCTGACCAACGGAGCCAAATCGGTAGACCACATTTTCTCCAGTGCCGTCAGCATTTGGTGCTGACCAATACGAATCAAATGCCACTCCACTTACCTGCCACCGTCCAATTAAAATTGAGTTGTGTTTTGGAATCATAATATATTACAATGAAATTATGTCTTGGGTTTCAGAAGTTTTAAAAATCCTACCCACGAGTTGTGCCCTTCGCCCCATGCTATAATTTTTCTGTCATCCATACTCCAGACTTGAACTAGATCGTCTTCACCTCCAGTTAGGATGTATTTTCCGTCCATGCTGTAATATCATGTGTTAATTACATTACTTTCTTTAAGAACTTGCTTAAACAAAATCTATTTGGTAGGTTTAGATAGACTTGCACATGAAAGCATATATGCAATATAAACAATTAATTTTAAGGAACATACTAAGTAAAGAGATCTTTGACAAACTACGGAACAGATGGCAAGCAAACAAAATCGACAAACATCACTACATATAAAGATACAAATGTAATATTAAACTATGAATTGAGGGAGAAACATATATAGGTCAAGTGTACATAAAGAGAAGCATAAGACATTATGTTTAGAGTATTCAGCCTCTATCACAAGCCCGCCTCTAATCATAAGATACATAAAGTGTTTTTTAAGGAACATCATGATCAGCATCAACGCGGAATTGAGAACTAAAACAACATTCATTTTGAGCTCTCACCTCCAACTGCAGCATAAGAGAGCACCATAGTAGCTTTTTCCACCACATATAAGCTGTTCATTTCTATAGTCAAATATTCGTAGATAACCTACATTGGTAACTTATTTCAGTACATAAACCCACATAGATGATAAAAACTACTAAGCTACAATGTCAAGTTCACATTCATACCATCTCTTCCAACAGTTGCAATATAGGCTCCGTCCCTTGAAAAAGCAATGCTATTAACTGAACCTTCGCAAATATGCCATCTGGCAATTGGATTCTGCATTTGGCAGCTCTTTAAAAGTTCAGACTTCATCACCACATAAATATTAAAGAAGAAAATTCTGGAAAACATACACTCTCTGATTCAGAGATATATTACTTGCCTAGATTGTATTTTCTGCATTTAACTCCCTTTTGTTATGTTAGAATGAGCAGGGATGATGCCCCTAAAGTGTCTTTGAGTTTATAGTACTTTTTACATAAGGGGAGAACAGAGGGCACTTTAAAACCCATTAAGTAGTTGATAAGTTGATATTCCAAGTCACCTCTTCCAATAAGCTTTAAAACAAAATCCGTCTTTGCACTTATAATATATATACCATGTCTATCCTTATTAAACCCTAACCTTATCCTTGTACAACCGCCAAGCACTGAAAAATTATCCTGCTATTTTATTTACCAGACCTATGCACTGGTGCGTAACATCAAGCCTGGAAAGAAGACTGAGACATTGCACTAAACATTGTACTGAAACAGTGATTGGATATATATTTCCAGACTTAAACATTTGGACTAACGATTTTATGGACAGTCCCACTCTTTTGTTTTATTTGCAATTTTTAATAGTTATTGTTCAACTAAATCCTGTTAAAATTTATGTGGTCTATGGTTATTGTGGACGTCTACCAATACAAATAGAGTTTATATGATTAATATTGTAAAAAGCACAAGACAATTAAGAAGCACGGACTCGAATACGGCGACACGGCACATGGGTACGGGGACTCGGGGATTCGCCAATCATCGAAGAGTCTTGGATACGGGACTCAGAAAATAAAATAATAATAAAAATATTTATAAATAGTCATGATAAGATTTGTATATGTAAAATACTTAACATTTTCATTCATAATTTATAAGTTCATAACAAGTAATAAAAGTTTTATTCTTCAAAATAAGTGAAAAACTAATAAAAGCTCAGTCAACATTATCAACATTCTGTTGTTCATCTTGGGTAAAATGAACAGACACCATTTCTGGTTCATCGAGGGAGAGGCTTGCAATAGCTAGAAGTTAGAACACCTTCTTCCTTTAAAATTAGGCTAAAAAGGGTATTGGGCTGGAATTTTTTTAGTTGGGCTGGGTTATTTCAAGTTGGGCCGAGTCACAGGCGTGTCGTCCCCGAGTCGGTGCCAAGTCCTAAGAAGTTTTTGTGCCGACTCCACCTGGCGAGTCCGATACGCACTCAGCCGAGTCGGGCGAGTCGGACTCGCATACAGCAGCCAAAATGAAGAGTCTGTGTTTCAACTATCACATAATTATTCAAAGTGGGGTAAGCATCAGTCTGTCAAACTCCAAACAAGTAAACGGCAAAAATATCTTATTAATTTCTCTCCACTTTCTAATCATTTCCCTCTTCATACTAAACCATCATTTTATGGATGGATATCTCTGTTTCTGCTCATGGTATCCTCTAACTTGTGATCCACGTTACCGAGTAACAAATGCACTAGCTATACAAAAGATGATGAAAAGGCTCCTACATATCTAACACACAGTCTAAAACTTTGAATTACACTCCCAGACGAAGACATATCCTTCTTTTTTCTAGTAAAAAAGAAACTCTCATAAAGTAGCATATCAAGTCTAATATATCAACACTTGTAACAAATATTGCAAGCTTTTGAGTAGGCTGATTTATGACCTTCATTACATCATTTGTTGATAATAATAATAATAACATAATTAACCTTCACTAGAAATTTTGGAGGCTCATGTACATTATGATGGGTACCTTACTGTTACTGTTACGTGCATGTGCAACAGAAAATTGAGTTTGATCCTTGATAATAGGGAAGGAAGGATCACCTGAGCCTTCTTTGTTCTACAAAAAGGGGAGAATTTAATTTAACAAAGTTACTGCAAGTTTCTAAAGCACTAGGAAAACTTTAGAAGCAAAAGTATATAATTAAGTATTCTGAACGTACTTTTTCATACACGTAAAGATTTCCATCGGCGTAAGCTACAATGAAAGTCCCGTCACCACTTGGCACCCAAGCAATACTATTACAACGACTGTTCAAAGCAAGCGGATTGCGGAATTAGATGACATCCATATCCTCTTATTTGAATAGCAATGAACAGGTTTATGCATCTACAGAGCTATAATTTATGAAATCACAAAATGCATGTCAATTTCAAGTAAGATGGCATGGCATAACTTTTCAAAGCTGCAAATATCATGGTGCCACATGTCAGTTTGTGTTGTCAGCACAGGCACTAGATGATGGGACCACATATTCAGAGGGACTAAAACAAAACTATCAGGGTTTAAACAGAAAAGTTAACTGCCTTGAAGAAACAACGTTGTGAGTGCTAGAATCAGACAGCATAGTTACAATACATATCATATGAAAAAATTGATGAGTAGCATAACACTATAGGAAAGAAAGAGAACCAAGTCAAGGTCTTGCCTACTATTGACACAACCATCTTTGTTATAATGCTGAGCTCCAACAAGTTTCTTCCCGACATCTTGTAGTTGTTGTCTTAGTGAAACTGAATAAACTGTACACAAACACATTATACTTTTAAAATGTTGACATGAAAATAGACTTCAACTGAAAAAGATTACCATCTACTTCACTTGAAAAGAGGTTTACCATCTCCAGATGCTAATCCAATAAGCAAGTCATGACCATCTTTGGAGTCCTCGTCAAAAGCATGGCAAACTGGATTCGAATTACTAAAATGAATCGACTTTATAGGATCCTACATTGAAAAACAAGCTATCACTATCTGTTTCCCACATCATTACATAGATATATGCATAAAATATTAGACAAGTGATGTACCTTGTCCTGAGAATTCAAATCACTGATGAAAACTGTATCTCCAACATTAAATATCAAATAAGTTCCTTTTGCATCAAAATTTGAGTTACTAGGCAGATTATTGGAAGTTGAGGCGCTATATAACCCGGCTCTGTTTGTTCCACTAACAGACTTACTACCACCATTCCCTCCAACGAAACTAAGGGCACGGCTTCCATTCCCTGTACCTAAGAACCTTGCAGCTGCAGATCTGACACCACTACTGACACCCAAACTTGATGATGTTGGTGTAGCAGCTGCAGAAGGCTTATCTTTTAGTTGAGCTAGTGTTACCTGAAAAGTATAATTTACCAAAACATCAGGTACATAATCACGGGTTGATGTAGTCCCGAAAGGTGGTAGTCCCGAAAGGTGGAGTAAAAAGTTACAAACACAGACCATTAGATTATATCTCTAGGCTCTACCAATTATTTTGTCTTTGTAAATTAAAAATATATCAGTTAGCATAACAGTTGGACTGTTGGAGATTAATACTTCATTTACACTACATTAGGTTATATTTCATTTACGCTACATTTGGTTAATAGTAATGAAAAATTGGTGAACAATATCGAAGGTGCAATATTTTACATGACAAGGTTTTTGACAAAAATGAGAAAACAGCAAGGAACATTCATTTCAAAATTGATGGTTGTGATTTCTACTTTAAATTGGTACAAATGAAATGAAGCAAAAATTACAATTATCTACATATCTTCAACAGTATAAATTTCATAACAATCCGACCAAATCCATTCCCTTTCCACCCAATTTCATTCCTTCCAACAAAACCAAGCATTACAAGTTACATGACCTATCCACATTAAGTTCCACGACCACAAAATTCCACCAACATCACGACTAAACGAACGAAAGCAATTCAAAAGCAGCAATAAACCACTAAATCCATCACCACTCTGGCCTAATACAAAACCGCAAATACACTAAAACAAACAATTCATTCCAAAAATCACATCTTTCTTAAACCACCACCCCTAATAACCTAAATTACAATCAACAATTGATCTCGAAACCAAATCCAAATCCCTCAATTCACTGAAACCCTCAGTAACTAACATCATAAGTAAATCAAACACCACAACAAAACCAATACAATCAAACAAACAACAAAATGACACAAAACAAAACCCTAAACACACACACACACACACTAAAAGTACCTGCGTAATAGTCTTGCCATGAGCATAGTGAAGAAGCGCCGCCGGATGAGTCTTCTCATACTGAAGCTTATACCTCCCTTCCGGCGTCTTAAAGTACGTTTTCAAACCGCCGGCGGCCGGAGTTTGACCGTTATTATTCGCCGCAGCAGACGACGATGAAATCATAGTGTAATTGTAATCAAATTGATTGCTAGTAGTAGTATTGTTTTATGTTGTTGCTGCTACTGATCATTTGTATTGAGATCGAATCGGATCGAATTGGAGATTTTAGTCCGGGTTGAAGAAGATATAGATACAGAGAGAGTGTGTGTATAGGTTTAGAGAAACAGAAATAGCAGACAAATATTGAAAGGGGATTATGACATTTTTAATTAGGGTATGTGGAAGATATTCTATGAAAATGAAAATGCATTTTATTTTTTAATTAAAAATTAAAACTATATTTGACTTAAATAAGGAATATTTGGTTTGATAAAATAATTTTTTTGGGAAAAAAATAACATTTTTTGAAAAGTGAAGTAATTTTTATAAATATTTCGATGAATATTTGTGTCTTAAATTCTGTTTTTAATATTAGATAATTTGCTCAAACTTTGTTGTCCCGTTGTATTAACTACATGTCTTAATTTATTTTGAAATTTTGTTCACATTTATTTATTATTTATTGAGGCAATTCTAACAAAACTCACATTTTTTAAACAATATAATTAAAATAAGATATACTTGTTGTGTGATTTTTAGCTTTAATAACAAAAAAAACATTGTTCTATTTAACACAAAAATTCTAGAATAAACATATGTAATTTCAATTTGAATTTAAAATTAAAAATATGGATGACTTAAATATTTTTTCAAAAATAAAAATAAATAGTTGACTTAAATAAGGATTATTTAGTTTGATAAAAGAATTTTGAGTAAATAACATTTTGTGTACCTAAACTATACAACTTCTGCATTTTGTGTACCTAAACTATCAATTGTGCACTTTGTGTACTTGAAGTATACAAAAACAAACAATTTGTGTACTTTCGTTGTTTATTTATTCAAATGATGCATTTTGTGTATCTTAACTATTAAAATTGAGCAATTTGTGTACTTGAAGTTTGTTAATATAATTGATAACACATTTTTTCTATATATTTAATTATATGTATATTAATGGAATATCAAAAAATAAATACTAAAAAATAATATGAGGTAAAAATATAACATAACTTGATATAATAGAAGTAAATAATATTAACTAATAATATTACTATTTTGACTTATTAAATACATTAAAAAAAATTATATACACAATTTTTACGAAATTTTATTATTATATTGTGTAATTATATTAAATAATGTTTTAAATTTAGTTACAATTAAATTAAATAAAGAATTTTATAGTATTTATCCTTAATTTTTTAATCATACTGTATATGTTAATATAATTTATTTATTTTTTGAATAATAACTTTCTAAAAAATTATTCAAAAAAATATTTTTTGTATATACATGCAAAGTTGAGATACACAAAGTGCACATATAAAGTTTATGTACACGGATTGATGATTTTTATATAGTCCAGGTACACAAAATGCACAATTGATACTATAGGTACACAAATTGCAGATTGTGCATACTTGAGGTACACAAAATGCATTTAACTCAAGAATTTTTTTCCCAAAAAAATGACATATCAAAAATGGAATGGATAAAATTTTCTCTTAGTATTTTTGTCATAAACTCTGTTTTTTTTTTGCCAAAAATAGAGCAGATTTCATTAATACTTTGAAAGAAATTCAATCGGACAAACCTCCAACTGATCATGCAATCAGTTTGAAACTCTGTTTTTAATGCATATATTTTTCTCATATCCGAGTTCAGTTTGGGGAAAATATCTGCTCTCATGATCTCATCAAACAAACAATACCAAGGATGGATGTCGAAGGGAAAGGGATTTTCTTCCCCCGCATATTTTGACTATTTCCTCTTGTATTGTGATTTTACTATTAAAACAGTTTTGCATCCTTTATCGTTTTTAATTATTAGTATATTTCTAACAAATAAACAAAAAGGTAAGTCAACTTTGTATACATTATACACAAATAATGATAGTGGAGCACTTAATTGTTTTGGTCATATATAGTACAGTTTTCTATTGTAAGAGTTGACATAATTTAACAGGATCAAAGGAAGTTATATAATTTACAAATCAATTTTACTTTTGGCCAGCCTTGTAAAATACATTTGGCATCACAATAGATCTTACAACTTAATAATCTTCTAAGCAACTTTAAAGATATAAGATCATAATAAGTTATCTTCAAGGATAACAATCTGGGAACAACTTACAGCACATACTACGAATTAATAACTTTTATAAGCTACCTCTAATCTAACTTTGTAATTCAAGCATATAAGTGTTGATCTAAGAGAGGAGAAAATCATTTTAGAGAAAGTAGATTTTATCAACAAAAAAAAAACGATAGACGGAGTGTTTATTGACCAAGTGGACAAAAATTATACAGCACCACAGCAGGGCCTGATGCTGCAGTGATTCCATATCTTCTCCATGATGTTGTAATGTCAAATTCCAAAAAACTTAAAAGTTCAAACAGGTCAAAGATATAATCCATTAAATACATCATTTTACAAGGCAAGGAGTACTTTCATGAATAGAAGCGCAGCACATAACCTACATCGGTATCTGTTCAAAGAAATAGACTTATACTCTTCAGGCAAATATAAACATAAAAAGAAAACTGAAATCTAGGACAAGAACGCAGCAATCGATTGTAAATCAAACAAAGGGATATATCAGGGTAACCAGAATTAATACAAGCTAAGATCCGGAAGTTCTTCATTTCAATTCATTACTTCAAAGCACTGCAAGCAAACAATCATCAAAATGAGGACTCGGGCTAATAGTGAATTGTGTGGCATACAAAGTTTATAGACTAGTACTGGGAAACTTGAATCTCAATTTCAAAAACATAAGCTTCAAGAAAATTAACACAAACAGACTAGATTCAAAAAAATGGCACTTACTTGTAAAGATAGGCAGCTATACCCAGAATTATACATAACAAAATAATGTCGATGCAGAAATTACGACTCGACCTCAGCTGGAGGAAAAAAGAAAAAAACTTTAAATCCTATTGGCAAAATTATGAGCAGTGTTACATGTGATACACACACAAATGGAGACAGCTCAATCACCTGGTTAACAGTGTCCTTAAGTCGAACATTGGTGTTCTTCAGGTCAGATGTTGCTTTGTCCACCTGCAAGATGTAAAAGGCAAGTTAGTAAGTGGTTATAGAAATCCTAGTGGTTCAGAATAAGAATAGCATTAAAGTATGTAGACCTTGGTGTCAATCTCATCCATCAAAGGAACTTGTCTGTCCAGTTCCTGCAAATTTATAGCATTGTAATTCAGAATTATAGGCAGTGGAAAGGAAGATATAATTAAAGTATAAAGATCATATGCAGCAAACCTCATTCATGTCACCAGCCATGTGTTTCAACGTATCCAAACCTTCTGCTATCACATCCAAACCTTCGTCCTATAAAAAGAAAGTATTTAAGAACTGGGAAATACGATTTGTAGTCCAAGTAAATAATGTTAGTACACAAAAAAATGTTACTACTTCTTAGTTCTTACATCTAAGGAAACAAGTCTGTAAACGAATTTAGTATACAAATTGTAGAGAACCTACCTGCTTCATTTTCCGCATTTCATACTCTTGCCTGAACTGATTTGACTCTTCAGTTTGCTGGAAGTATTCATTGTCGAAATTTCCATCTATCAGTGAAACAAAGCCGTTAAAAATTATATCAATTCACCGGAATCCCTGAACTATTCTACATATATAACCCTTTCTTTTAGGAACATTGTCAATCAAAGCGAAAGATGATATTAAGAAATCACCAGAATCAAACTTGATATCTGCACGAGTAGTTGTTGAAGATGCCCAGCCTCCAGTAGTTTGTTTGGGGACAGCTGGTGTTCCATCTGGAATGGCGTTAATCCTGTCAGTCAATGCAAGCGCCAAGTCATTTCGGGCAGCAAATTCTTGGGGTGAAAGCCCTTTTACCTGTCAAAGATACAAATCAATTCAGAAGGCAGACAAACACACTTCCACGTACATCAAAATTTACATCAGCAAAGCATCACCAAATACAATAATCAGATAGCACAAAATCAATTCAAATAGTCACAGAAACTATGAATAAGTATGTGCACAACATTGATTTTAGGCTCATTGTAGCCTATAAACAGTAACTCCTCGATACATTTCTAGTAAAATTTAATTTGTATCTTGCTGAATCTTACATTTATCAATTACATTCTTATGTCCGAACTAAACGACAAATCTTGTTTTATATATTTATTTTATCGTGTATACATAATTACAGAAGTCTGAATGGTTGTAGAGTTTGTCTGCTAAGACGATTATTACTGGAAAATTTAATTCGTATCTTGCTGAATCTTACATTTGTCAACTACATTCTTATGTCCGAACAAAACGACAAATCTAATTTATATATTTAGTCTATCGTGTATTTATAATTACTGAAGTCCGATGGTTGTACAGTTCTTCAGCTAAGACTATTACCGGAAAATTAAAAAAAAAACATATATGACAAATTCTAGCTTAAAATCAAGCCCTAGCACATTTACACAATTATACATACATAATCTCAGCAACATATATGTATATACCTTTTTTAGGGCTAGTCTCTGCAATTTAGGGACTTGCTCTAACAATCGAGCCTTCGTGCGACGAATCTCAGCGTTAATTGCCACAGCAGAAGCTCTCTTCTTCTCAGTAGTTGCTGACTCAGCTTTCTAATTAATCAATCAAACAAAGTTTAATCAGTCCAATTATAAGCCCTAATTAGATCTATAACAAGAGAGAGACAGAGAGGGAGGGAGGGAGAGCGAGAGAGAGAGAGAGAGGAAGAAAGAGCGAGAGAGGAAGAGAGAGAGAGAGAGAGAGAGAGAGAGAGAGAGAGAGAGAGAGAGGAGGGAGAGAGGGAGGGAGGGAGGGAGGGAGGGAGGGAGGGAGGGAGAGAGAGAGAGAGAGAGAGAGAGAGAGAGAGAGAGAGAGAGAGAGAGAGAGAGAGAGAGAGAGAGAGAGAGAGAGAGAGAGAGAGAGAGAGAGAGAGAGAGAGGAGGGTACTTGAATAGCGGCGGTAATGTCGGAATCGACGTCGGCGTAGAGAACAGCAAAGGCATCGTCGCCGGAGACGTTGAGATCCTTTTGTTTGTCGATGTCGTACTTGTCGTACTTCTGGCAGATCGTTTCAACTCTGGTTAAAATGTCGATCACGCTCATCTTTCTAAACTCTCTTTGTTTCTCTCTCTCTGACACAACGCGATTTCAAAGAGGTTTGAGAAGGCAAGGTAACAGCACACCAACCAGTCTGTAAAATGTAATGTTATGCTTGCCTTACTTCAATTATTTATTTTTGATTATTTTCTTGTTTGATATTTCGTTGTAATTGTTTCTTGTTGTAATTGTTGCCTTTTTTTTAAATATTTATAATTATATTAATTTGTAATATTTTAATATTTTTATGTTATTAGTTTTCATAATTTATTTAGCAGTCTTAATATATTATTTATGTTCTATCTTGAGGTTTAAAATCGGATTTGAACGATTTTACGGTCCACACAAACTCACAAAATAATTTTTAATTTAGTGTTGGTTTAACAATTTTTTTCAATAAAAAAAATCCTGAACCTGAAGAAAGAATAACATGATTTTTTTTTTTTGCATTAGTTCTATTCAACTTAGGAATAGAATTAAATAAAGAAAACATACTCAACTTAGAATTATAGTATAGACTAACAATCAAATAAACATACTCAACTTAAAATTAAAGCTACTGTTACGCTATATTTTCGGTTGTCTCAATTATCTCATAATTTCTCAATATGAATTTATTAATAATTAACTTAATTCCCAAGTTAATTATTTCCTCTCTCTGAAACAAGGAAAAATCTCTAATTAATTATAGAAAATATCTATAAACGATATCCTTCAAATCAGGAAGATATCCCAATCTAAATCTAAACAGATAAAATCTACTAATTCCAAATACATCCCTAATAATCACAGGGATTAAAAACACAATCCTATAACAGAACTGTGTTGGTTTGATCCCTATAAATACAGGGTACACATGCATCTTGGATTGGATCCGACATATCTAACAAGTCGAGACACCTTTCAAGTCTAGCCCCAAACATCCAAAAAACCCAAAATCCCCCATCATCACAATTTCGTTATTCCAACAATTCCTGAAATTTGTTATCACCAAATTCCTCCGTTAACAATTGGCGCTAGAAGGAGGGGGTATTTTTTAATTGTGGAGGACAATCAAATCACACGTGAGGGGTTATTTGCTTATTTTGGATATGGAGAGGCTTTAATGGAGGAGCTGAACAATGGAGGCGGTGGTTCGTGGTTCTTAAAAAATTAAGATAAGTTTTCTTATGATTTTGTTTGTACAAATAAGTTATCTTATAAAATTCGTAGTAAATTTAATACATGTCAGATTTTGATGATTTTTTATGATCCGGAAAGCTTTTGCGATTTCCTACAACTTTCGTTCTTGGTGTTTTCTGAGATTATATTTCGATCTATTCTCGAAATCACAAAACATAATCAGATCCCGTTTTTCAGTATTGAGAAGTTAATCAGCAGATGTTTTATTTGATTCCCGATTCTTTATAATTCCGTTTCCGACGAGCCATTTTATCATCAGAAACATCTTTTCGTTTTCTACAACTTTCATGTTTTGTGTTTTTCAAGAAAACATCGTTTACCGGATCAAAAAGGTAAAGAAACAGATCTGAGCAGAATTTGAATCATAGAGATGTTAAAGAATTATGC
Organism: Heracleum sosnowskyi; assembly: GCA_030848705.1. Classification (NCBI taxonomy): domain Eukaryota; kingdom Viridiplantae; phylum Streptophyta; class Magnoliopsida; order Apiales; family Apiaceae; genus Heracleum; species Heracleum sosnowskyi. The sequence continues at coordinate 147,150,271 of CM061236.1, read as the reverse complement.
TGCGATATTCATAACATATGATTTGGTTACTTCACTAGCTCGTGCATGGACAAAAATAAGTGTGGAAGGTTCTTCTTTGAGAAAGGTTATGTTTTTGAAATCCTTCTTTTGGAAAACCCTTCTTTCAGTAGGGTATTGCTTGGAATTATTTTTGAAGACCCTCTTTCGGGGAGGATAATATTTTTGAAGAACCTCTTTCGAGAAGGATAATATTTTTGAAGACCCTCTTTCGAGGAGGATAATATTTTTGAATAACCTCTTTCGAGAAGGATAATATTTTTGAAGAATAATATTTTTGAAGACCCTCTTTCGAGAAGGATGATATTTTAGAAGACCATCTTTCTAGGAGGATGATATTTTAGAAGACCCTCTTTTAAAGATGATAATATTTTTGAAGTGATCGTCTTTTGAACGCCTTTTGGGGTAGTTTTATTCAGAAGGTCCTCTGGGGTGATCTTGTTTTGAAGGCCCTTTGGGTGATCTTATTTTGAAGGCCCTTCCGAGTAATGATCCTCTTCAAGGAGTGTTGCCTGCTCGGAATCGTCGACAACATTTCCTCTTCTAAATCTGCCTCTAAGTGAGATATCTCTTTGTGAGATACTCCCTCTGGGTTTTTCAAGTTTTGTGTTTATTTTTGGACATCCATACCATCATGTGCATCATTCGCATCATGCATTCATTCATATCATCATGTGCATCACGTGCATCATACATTTACTCGTAAACAGTGGACATTCTTAGATTCTATGGTTGTCTTTGTTTGATATTTTTGAAGACCCTTATTTACGGAGGGCATTGCTTGAATTATTTTTGAAGGCCCTTCTTTATGATGGTGTTTCTAGGAAATTATTTTTGAAGACCCTTATTCGAGGAAGGTGTTGCTTGGAAATTATTTTTGAAGGCCCTTCTTTATGAAGGTGTTGCTAGGAAATAATTTTTGAAGGCCCTTCTTTAAGGTGTTGCTTGGAAATAATTTTTTGAAGGCACTTCTTTGAAAAAGGTGTTGCTTGGAATATTTTTGAAGGCCCTCGTATGAGGAATGTACTGCTTGAAATACCTTGGTAAACCCGTACTTCCGGGGTGCTTATCCGTACTTCCGGGAAGCTCACCAAGAAGGTGCGTAGGAATACGACTTCCCCGGAAAGCGTAAGTCCACTAAACGCATGGAGCAGCTAGAGTCCTTCCCTCATGGAAGAAGGTGCGTAGGAATACGACTTCCCTAGGAACCTTAAGTCCACTAAACGCATAGAGCAGCTGAAGTCCTTTCCCTTGCAAAAGAAGATGTGTAGGAATACGACTTCCTCAGGAAGCGTAAGTCCACTAAACGCATGGAGCTGGAGTCTGTCCCATGTGGAAGAATGTGCATAGGAATACGACTTCCTTTGGGAGCGTAAGTCCACTAAATGCATACGCTGGAGTCCTTCTCAACACATACATTCTCTCCTTATTTCAACATACAAGGACATCACTATTGTTGCTACTACATTCTACTACTTCTATCTCTTGAATAGTGGATTCACAAACCTAACTTTACAAGGGGAAGCGCAACAATATCTACGCAAAGCCGTTCATTCTCGTACACTTACAAAGCTACTCGTACATATGTTCTTCTTAGGTCTCGCATGTTGTCACTATCGCATCTACATGCAGATTACGGGCACATTATGTTGTCTCCCTCGCATTTACAGGTATATTACGGGCACATTATGTTGTCTCCCTCGCATCTACAGGCATATTACGGACATATCATGTTGTCTACCTCGCATCTACAGGTATATTACGGGTACCTATATGCTTCATATTATTCACTAATCTTCTACACCTAGTTGTTTCAGTGACTCAGGAAATCCGGAAGATCAAATCACGCTTAATTCTCCAGTACATCAAACTGCACTGAAGAACTGGGGGTAGTTGTTACGCCATATTTTCAGTTGCCTCAATTATCTCCTAATTTCCCAATATGAATTTATTAATAATTAACTTAATTCCCAAGTTAATTATTTCCTCTCTCTGAAACGAGGAAAAATCTCTAATTAATTATCGAAAATATCTCTAAACGATATCCTTCAAATCAAGAAGGTATCCCAATCTAAATCTAAAAATATAAAATCTACTAATTTCAAATACATCCCTAATAATCACAGGGATTAAAAACACAATCCTATAACAGAACTGCGTTGGCTTAATCCCTATAAATACAGGGTACGCATGCATCTTGGAATAGGATCCGACACATCTAACAAGTCGAGACACCTTTCAAGTCTAGCCCCAAATATCCAAAAAACCCAAAATCCCCCATCATCACAATTTCGTTATTCCAGCAATTCCCGAAATTTGTTATCACCAGATTCCTCCGTTAACAGCTACGAATTTTTATATAGAAAATTATACTCAACTTAGAAAACCTACTCATATTTAATTTATATTATTAAAATATTTTAATGTTTTATTAACAATGATCTAACGATTCTCAGTCATCTATTTTAAGATCAACGGGCCTTATTGATTTGGTGGTACAGGACCAAAGTTTTGGATAAAATCTCCTTTATGCTTATTATATATACTAGCTTATAGCCCGTGCAATGCACAAATATTTTTTTAATATATTTTTTTATATTAATTCACAATTTTATTAGTAGTCATATTATTTTTAAATTTTTAAATTTTATTAATATTTATAATTTTAAAATAATTTTTTTTAAATATATTGTTGGCGAATTTCGAATCTTGGACTTTTATGAAAATAATTTATCTATTAACATACAAAATATTACTTGACATTATATTAAACGGTTCTAATTTATTTATTTTAAGATCCAAAGATACTTACTTTTTATAGTATTATCGTCCCTTAACGACCAAAACTCTGGACTTTCTTTTTTAATATATTTATAGATAAAATATTAATTTTTATATTTGATAAATCGTTGATGGAGTTCGGACAACTCATGATTATCATCTATTTATTTTAAAGTTGAACTATTCTTATTTTTTTATGTTATTGTACCGTGACGACCAAAATTATGGATACAATATACTCTCTATGTCCCAACAAATTGTCAACACTTTTCTTTTTAAGATATCCCATCCAATTCTTAACATTTCATAAAATAGTACATTTTTCTTCGTTAATTATAGCAAGTCCCACCAACTTGCCCACTTTTTCTTCCATTTTCTTAACATTTCTTAATTTTCGTTCCCCCACCAAAATGTTAACAATTGGGTGAGACAGAGGAAGTGTAAAGATATAATTTTGGATAAATTATTTCATGTTGCATTTACCCTATGCAAAAGATATATATTTTATGTGATTCAAAGCTCAAAATTTTTGTTAGTATATTATGAATATGAGAATAAAAATCCTGACTCTTGAGGTAGTAATTGATCATTTCAGTGTATTATATCAACTATCTAATTACTCACTTTTCTAATTTATAAATAAATAAAAATATATGTTAGGTAAATATTTACCAATAGATGATTAGATTAATTTGTTTACATGTATTGTGATCTTAGGAAAAGTATAGTGAGATTGACCTCATGATCATTTTTCTCTATAAGTGCTATATTTAAAATTATCATTAATAAATATAAAACTCTCAGTTTTTAATAATATTTAATATTGTCCTTTTATATTTGTTATATGTAAAATAAGATAAAATAATTTGGATGAATCAAATTGTATGTCCCTTTAAAAAAGTGTTATGCTAACATTAATTAACTAAGTCATTTTACTTGTAATTTCTATAGTAAAATTTGCAACATAAATTCATATAAATGATTTCTCTTACGTCTCTCTTATAACATATGGTGCATGTGTATTATTGTTAGTCATGTACATGAGCGTTATATTGAGAATTTTTTAATAATGTATTTTATATTATTTTTTTGCTAAGTATTTTATATTATTTTTAACCATACATGGGCATTATATTGAGAATTTTTTAATAATTTAATTAATATGAATCGATATCTCAAAATTTGGTTTAACGATTATTATCAATTTGAAACTACTCATAAATTGAAGAGAAAAAAGAGTTACCAATTTAGAATCCTAGCTAATATAGAAAACCCAATTATATTTGGTTTAGATGATCAAAATACTATTTTTAGTTTTTAAATATAATCATACTAATAGTCAAATACACTTTTTAGTTTTCAATATAATCGTACTATTAATCAAGTACAATTTTTAATAATAGATCCAACTATTTTTAACGATTCATATTAATTTGGTTGTACAATGATTGTACAGGTGCGGACTACCAAAGTTTTGATAAGATTCTCTTACGGTTATTGTATATAAGATATAATTTATTCGATCGAGATTTGACAAATAACATTATATACAAAGATACTTGCACATACAATAATCATTGTTTTCACAAAATTGTTGTATTAATTTCCCGTGACCCTACTTTTTAACACACAAATTCCCTAAGTTATCTCCTTTTCCTAGGCAATTTGGAGTAGGTAGGTTGCTTAAGACTTTTAATATTAGTAGCTTATAACCCATGCAATATATGATTTTCTTAAAAAATTATGATTATGTTAATTCATATTTTTAATAATTTTAGGTTGTTAGTGTTTAGACCTTATTTATTACGTTTCATATGTTTAATACATTACTTATGTTGTGTTTTGAGTTCTAAACATAAGATTTAAACGGTTTTACAACCCACAAAACTCACAAATAATCTTTAATTTAGTGATGGTTTATCAATTTTTTTTAAAATTAAAACTACCCTGAAACTGAAGAAAAAATAAAATGATGAATTTTACAATAGTTCTATTTAACTTAGGAATAAAATTAAAATAAAGAAACCTACTCAACTTAGAATTAAAGTATATACCAACAATCAAATAAACCAACTCAACTTAGAATTTGAACTTATGAATTTTTATATTGAAAATTCTAGGCAACTTAGAAAATCTAATCATATTTAATTTATATTATTTTTTTTAAATATTAGATCTAATGGTTCTCATTCATCTATTTTCAGATCAACGGTCCTTATTCATTTGGTGGTACATGACCAAAATTTTGGATAAGATCTCTCTTACGCTTATTATATGTAAAGATTTAATGTGGTTACAAACATGTTATATTTGGTTTATTTGGTTGCAGAACATATTTTTGCAAAATATTTAAAAAAAAAAATGATATTTTAGCAATTTATTTTTTTGAAAAGATATTTTTGAAAAAAGATTTTTTGGGTTGGGTATTAATGAAAACCCCCAATAATTATTGTTGTATTATTCCAATTAATGATTTAATTAAAATATAATATTTCAATAAAATCTTACAGTAAATAGCGTTTTACCCGTATTATGCACTAACTCATTTGATATCTAAATTTTAAAAAGTATTAGAACCTAAAGTAATTTGAGAAGTAAGATCTTAATTTTAAAGAACATTAAAATTTAATTTGAGATGTAAGATCTAAATTTAATCATACAATTTTTATACTTTTTTATTTGATCATTATTATTATATCTTACATATATAAACAATATATATATAGTCTTACTCCAATATAAACCACTCTTAAGCCATTAGATTAGATTGATCTAATGGCTTAAATTAATTTCTATTTTCTATTTTAACTTTGGTTTCTATTTGATCACTCGCAGAAATTGAACTTTTGGTAGTGGTGGTGAGGGTGGTGAAGAGACATGTGATAGATGATGACAGTGTGATTGTTGTGATAGATTGTTTGTGGTGATTTTACTATACATATAATGATTTATAGGTGGTTGGAGGTTGTAACAATTTTAATTTTGCTAACTTTTAATTTGATTGAGATTATTTTTGTTTAAATATGATGATTCGATATGATATTGAGTTGACGGGTGTGGTGGATGGAGTTGGTGGCCATATCATGATTTGAATGTGGTGAATTATATTTGATTATTACGAAATGATGCTGGTACCCGAAATTGGTTATTGGAGGCAGTGATTATCAGTGGACAAAGATTTGTAGGTGGTTATTGAAAGTGGTGGTCGGAGGTCGTGACAATTTAATTTTGTTGATTTTTGTTTGATTGAGGTTATTTTTGTTTAAATATAGAGATTTGATATGATATTGAGTTGACAAATATGATGGAGTTGGTGGCCATGTCATGGTTTGAATGTGGTGAATTCTGTTTAAATTATATCATTACCAAATGATGTTCGTGGTCAGAGATAATGGTTGTGGTGGACTAGATATGTTAAGCAATTTGAGAACGCGTAGAGTGTTCTTTCCTTTTTTTTTTTTTTTTTAATATTTATCTTATATATATCTTACAAATGAGTATATGTTCTCAAATACTTTGGTTTGGTGAAAATCAAACCTATAACCTAGTACAACAAGAGACAATTTCTTATCACTTGAATTATCTTATCGCGCTCGTCGTTCAGGAACTCTTATAGTATTCTTTATATTATATAAAGAAAACAAAAATGTCAGTGACACCCAAAAAATATTTTCAAAATGTTTCTCAAATACCACATGTCGTGATGCGCAATGAGATAACTGAAATGATAAGAGTCTATCTCTTGTCATTTTAGGTCATGAACATTTATTCATTTGTAAAGTATGTGAGACTAATTTTTAAGAAAAATGAAAAGGATCCATGTGATTCACGTTAATTTCATATAATTGAAATTTTCGATTTTGTCATGTCAACTCTATCATGTCATTTAAAATAATTTTCGAATTCTTTTTATAATTCTTTGACGTTGCTCTAAGAAAATATTGATGATTGATCTAGTTTTAGAGATGATCATGTAGTTTTATAGGGCTTTGAGAATATTTTAAAAAGAATATTAAATCAAAAGAATGTTACAATTTTTTTTCCAAAATGACACATATCTCTTTATTATTGATTGTTATAATAATTATAAATAGGAACTTACATATATTCATATTAATTAATCGACTAAGACTCTCTTCACTTTAACAACTCAACAATGGGCCTGTTTGGGTTGTTTTACTTATACATTATAAGTTAATAAGAGCTTATGGGGGTGTTTGCCAACCCAACTTCTGACCTCAACATATAACTTATATATTGATAAGTTGAATGTTAATAATCGGTACATTTTCCTGAACTTATCAACTTATTACTTGATTTCTTTGTTTTTTAATACTTTATATTTTTAACTTTGTGTTTTTAAATTTTTTTTAAATTTAAAATGCAAGTGTTGAATCAAATTTAATTTAGCAAACTCTTAACTAACTTATAAGTAAATTTATCCAAACACCCGTATAACTTGTAAGAATTCATCAACTTATCACTTATATGACACTTACTCAATTTAAGCTATAAGTCAATTTTTTTGTGATACCCCAAACACACACAATATCACATCATTCGAAAACATTTTTTGAATTTTTTTTTTGAATCTCGAGCATTATCTTTTTGGGGTTTTCACTTCTCTTATTAAAAAGTACTCGAATTTGTCGATTTCAAAACAAAAAATATGTTATATTCAAAATTACAATTTTCTAGAATATTATAGAATTTTCCACCAAAAACAAGGCAAACCAATTTCTATTTTCAGTTGATATCGGACTAGCGTCTCCAGAACCTTCTGGAATACACGATGGGTATTCCATTGTCGCAATATCCGAAAGTTAACGCAGTCGATGTACCCTTCCCTCCCTATAAATACAACCTCCTAATTTGCCCCTTCCATCATTCAAAAAATCATAACCTATTCTTTTATTCGAATTCTCTCAAATCTCATAAGAAAATATGCAGATCTTCGTGAAAACTCTGACAGGCAAAACAATAACCCTGGAAGTCGAAAGCTCCGACATAATCGACAATGTCAAGACCAAAATCCAGGACAAAGAAGGCATTCCTCCTGATCAACAACGCCTCATCTTCGCAGGCAAGCAACTCGAAGACGGCCGAACTTTAGCTGATTACAATATCCAGAAGGAATCCACTCTTCATCTCGTTCTTCGCCTCCGTGGCGGTATGCAAATCTTCGTTAAGACACTGACTGGAAAAACAATCACATTAGAAGTCGAAAGCTCGGTGTTATGGGCAAAATTTGCCCACCGCATTTCTCAGCCTTGCCTGCAATCAATGGCGTCACTCACTAGCATTAACCTAGGCTACATGATGAAATCGACCTAGGTTAAATGTACTTAAGGAAGAAGACTAGTAGGGTCAGTCCCATATCATACATATAAAGAAGGAAAACTCAAGAGGGTACATCTATTGGGCCTAGCCCACGTCCATGGGAAACGTCGCCTCTCCCTGATGCGTCATCCACGAACTAACTAGTAAGGAGACAACTATTACTATAGGGGAAGAAATGTATAACTTGGGACGTATACAAGGACAACCTCTTCTTATGTGAAGCATTCTCTAGGATAGGAAACCTAGGTTATCAGCTTAGAAAGGCCTCTCATCCCTAGAAAGGCCTCCCATCCCTAGAAAGACCTTGCCTTCTGGAAGTAGCCTATCATAATTGTGGAAAGCCTCGCCTACGGACTATTTACCAAGGAGATAGCTACAATTATCATAATAGAAGAAATGTGTAACTTCGCCCCCCAGGTGGGGAATCACCCTCTGCATGAGCATTATACATGATATGGAACCTCGTACTCCGGAAGTAACCTCGTCCACATGAAAAGACAGAAAATGAGGGGTAGTTGTTATAACAGAAATGTCGACCTCGCCCTTGATGGTGGTGTCTGTGATGCCCCCGACCCCGGGATGACCTCAGAAACCCGACACGGGGAACATCAAACAAACCAAACGCCTCAATATACGCTTACATAACTTAAAATTTTAATTAATAAACAAAAGATCTTACAACGTGGTCAAACCTTACGACAAAACATTACAACATATAATAAGTTCTTACACAACTTCGAAACATAAGTCTATTACAAAAGTATTCTCTTTAAAGTACTACTCGCTTCTCATCCAACATCGATAGTTCAATTCATCACATTCTTATTTTTCCTGAACATCTTTCTCCAAATTTCTTCCCTGTGGAAGTTAGTGAAATAAAAGAATGAGCTCACAGAGCTCAGCAAGCATATATATATACCATTTAACTGAGGTTTGCAAAACAAGTAGTTCAACAAAGAAATCTTCGCAATTTCACAAGTCGTTCATCACAATAAAATAATTTTCACAGAAGTTGAATAAAAATGAGTATTCAAACACGATAGATTCACAAGTTCTACTAGTTGGGATCCCGGCCAGCTAAACAATTGGTTTAGCTTTACTTCCAAAAGGAAGCATCACAGTTCACGATATCAATGTAAGAATACTCAGTTTTCATCAAGCATCATCAATATTTCAAAATCACATTTTCAACAGGAAAACAGTACAGTATATACTTACCTTACACAACTTCTAGTCTTTAATTCCACTTAAGAACTCGATATTAATCACCTCATATCCTAAAACAATATCCAACAATTTAACTTAATATTATCAATTTAATTATTTTTCTTATATTTTATTTATTTAACTAACTAAATAAATTATAAAATATAAAATGAATAAACTACGATCTTAAGCTTACCGGACGCCGCTCTCGCGCCACTCGTCTCCTGGCTCTCCATCCCTCTCTTGCCGAAGTTGAATGAAATGGGGAGAACAAAACTATGAGCCCCTCATATATTTATACAAGCCTATAACCCGTGCGATGCACGGATGAATTTTAATATTTTTAATTTATTATGTTAGTATTTTTATATGATTTACTATTATTTTTTATCTTATTTTATTAGCATTTATTTGTATTTTGATTTTAAAATTTTTTAATATGTTGTCGACGCTTTTGAATGTAGCTTAAAAAAATAGATGATATAAATATTTAATAATAATAATATGTTGTTGACGGGATTCGAATCTTGAACCCGTGGGAGTATTTTAGATACTAAGAAAATAATATTCTTTTAATATTACATCAAACGGTTCTCATTTATCTATATTTATATCTAACGGTTATTATTTAGAGAACCAAACTACCAACCAACCAAATAGATGGTAGTTTGCTTATAATAGTATTTTTTTATATGATTTTTTAGTACTTTTTATCTTATTTTATTAGCATTTATTTGTATTTTGATCTTAAAATTTTTTAATATGTTGTTGACGGGATTCGAACCTTGAACCCGTGGGAGCATTTTAGATATTAAAAAAAGAATATTCTTTTAATTTTACATCCAACGGTTCTCATTTATCTATATTTAGATCTAACGGTTATTATTTAGAGGATCAAACTAAATGACCAAACTACCAACCAAATAGAGATGACCAAACTACCAACCAAATAGTGGGTGGTTTGCTTATAATATTATAGTATAGATAGGATGGTTTAACCGACTTTCAATAATAATAAAAAAATTAGAAAGCTTACCCACTACACCTTTGTAAGTCAATCTCAATTTTCTATTTTCTTTTAATATGCTCATGGTCCATTCTTGTTATATCTTTCTCAATTATTTTGCCTTGATAGTCTCTTACTGGGCCCCTAATACCTTTGTCCAATTAATTAAAAGACTTACTCATACTATATACACTTGGCCCAATTTAATTCAAACTTATTCACAAGACCATCAAGTTTAACATAATGTCTACTAATTTTCCTCAAGAAAGACACGATGCGTCTATTTGTCTATTTCTTTGTCAAACATGTAATTAATGAAATAAATATTTATTATGTATTCACAATTACATTAAATTGATCAATTAATACAATCCCACATTTCTCTCCTCCATTCAATGTTCTCCATTTTTTTTTCAATGCACACGTGCACAACTTTCTAACTTAATTATTCTATCTTTATTTCTCTATTAATTACCAACATTGTTTACACAATTATATAACCCATCAAAATGTACGCTAAAAGCCCATGTCAATTTTTAGGTTCTTACTAAACTTCACTTTATTAACTAAACCCACTTCATTAACTACACATATGAATACTTCGGTCTATTTGTTAACTAAACTAATCCATCAAAGCTAGCCCATTAAGCTAGTCCACTCTCATTTTAATATCTCACTTTCAAGATTTCACTAATATATTATAGAGCCTGTAAATGGTCAAATTCAATATTAAAACCCACTCTTTTAACTTGGTCTATATAGCCCATTTTAATACAAAGCCACAGCCCATTTGATGCAAACCCACTATAATTACCAAATTTTCATATCTCTTAATTAACCTCATTTATTCCTCCATATATCACCCAATCACCGTACTTAACATTCATTAATAATTTACTTTTTTTTTTGACGTAAAGGGAAGAATTCATTAAAATACTGAAACCCAGCCGGGACAAACTCCTGAACTGTCAATTACAACCTGATTGTGAAACAAAAAAAACGAGCTAAACAAATAGTCATTTTGTTACTATTTTAATTGCTCATGAATAAGGCTTATTCTTGTAATTCACTTAGTGTGTCTTATATGACTAAAACATACTATAATAACTTAAAATCTATTGGCCCATTTCTATTCAATAGCCCAATTTTTCAACTCTTTCATTTTCAATTCACTGTCCATCCAAATTTAATGCATCTACATGACCTAACATCATTAGAAACTTTTAACCCGTTTTTTTTATACATATATTTATTCGTAACTAAAATAATACAATCTGGTTTCCAAATATCATTTTTAATCCCACGACTATAAATACATTAATATATTTAATCTAGGACTGGGTGTTACAGTGTCGCCCTCCTTTGGGTTAAGGAAAGAAGGCCTAGTTTGATAAAACATCCACAACAACGAGGAATATCCAATGGGCCTAGCCCATACCTGTAGGAAGCCTCGCCTATCCCTAATAGTGTGCTGCTCATGAATGTCAGCAGGGAGTATCCAATGGGCCTAGCCCATACTTGTAGGAAGCCTCGTCTATCCCTAATATGCTTTTTGCAAGTTGAATGGAAAGTGTATAATAAATATTCAATAAGAGGTGTGTGATTTGGGCCTAACTCATTAATCTACCAACCTCGCCCGTACACAAAAAGGCACAACTTGGGTTCAACCCAATAATTGCCGCTTATTACAGAAACCTAGCCCAAGAGGCTTGTAGGGAACCTCGCACAGGGGTCTTGTAGGGAACCTCGTCCAGGAGGCTTGAATGGAACCTCGCTCAGGGGGCTTGAGGGGAACCTCGCCTAGGAGGCTTGAAGAAACCTCGCCCAGAAGGAATGAAAACTGTTTGAATCATATTTATTTTCGCAAAAGACTAGACTCCATCCAGGCTAGTAAGCCTCGCCTTACTAGGGGGGTTGAAGGGCGTCGCTCATTGATACTCACATGGCTAGTTTTTCGCTATTCTTCTCTGTGATTTAAGATAAGCGTTGACTCCGATAATCTCGGGTCAATGACTTATCCACACACGTTCCGATAAAATAGCAAGACCATGACAGCTAATTATGACGTATCAAATGCGGTGACCCTAGTCTTTTCGGCTTCCTAGAAATAAGGAAGTCCGACCCCTATAGGTTACTTGCTCTCCAAGAACTACGTTTGGCTTGATCCTTATAAATAAGGGTACGTAGGCACATTGTATGGCACGATGCGATCTAGCGAACATGAGTGAATTCAATATTAACCTTAATCGCGGCCTAATCTCATATACAATCTCAGCCATCCCCAAATTATAAACCCTAACCCTCTCAACCTATGTTGCACACCGTCGTCAACTACCACCACAATTCCAGCAATCCTCCCCGAATTTGTTTTCACCAAATTCCTCCGTTAACACTCGGACACAATCGACAATGTCAAGACGAAGATTCAGGATAAGGAAGGCATTCCGCCTGATCAGCAAAGACTGATTTTCGCGGGAAAGCAGCTGGAGGATGGGAGGACCCTGGCGGACTATAATATTCAGAAGGAGTCTACGTTGCATCTTGTTTTGAGGCTTCGTGGCGGTATGCAAATCTTCGTTAAGATGCTTACTGGAAAGACTATTACACTAGAAGTCGAGAGTTCAGATACAATTGATAATGTGAAGGCGAAGATTCAGGATAAGGAGGGGATTCCCCCCGATCAGCAACGCTTGATTTTTGCTGGGAAGCAGTTGGAGGATGGACGGACCCTGGCGGATTATAATATTCAGAAGGAGTCTACTCTGCATCTTGTTCTCAGGCTTCCGGGTGGCTGCCATGCTGGTTTTTAGATGCTTTAATATTTGAACTTTATTGTATCATCGGATTTTTTCGGGTTAATTTGGTTTTATTAATAAATTATGTTTGCTTATGATTTGGTTTAACAATGGTGATTTAATTTTCGTTGTAGTTGTGGTGTTCTTTTTTACTTTCTGTTCTGTCTATTATGAATTGAACTTCCAAATGACAATGACTAATACAAAAAGAAAATTGTGTTACATGGCCATTAAGACTTGGTTTTTGATATGACCATAAGCTGTTGACAGGCTAAGATAAATTTGCTGTTTGAGAATTCGGTTTACTTAGTATTAAATGGTATGAATAGCACAGGAAGAACTTGATTTACTTGCAAACCTAGTTAACTAGCTCGAGTGATTAGCGTACTATATCAGATGGTTTTTGTTTATGAGTCGTAGCCAATCAGTTAGCTGATGAGCGACAGGAGTTCTCAGTTGTAGTTATTGTCTTTTACACGACTACACCTGCCCTAAACTTGCAATTAAAATCTTGCTACCAGAGACTTGGTCCCTTTCTCCAAAGGTTAAATCTTGCAAAATTATATCTTTCAGGAACTGCAAAGTTGAGCGATTTATCTCAGTATTTATTTGAAAACAAGGTAATTACATTTGCGGTGAAAATCAGGCAGTACTCAATCTGGTGTCATGCCTTTGGTGAATAATGCTTATTAAATTTAACAAGTAAAATCAACTAAAGTGATACTACATGAAGAATAACTGAGAACTGTAATAACTAATAAGCAATGATATGAATCCCTGAAGTTTAAGTTCTGCAAGAAGAGAGCTACATGACTACATAAATTAAGAAAATAGGTTTTAGGATACGACAGAGTTGATTTTTTATTTTCAGTAGAGTGCTCTTGTTCTTCCTTTTATATAATTCTGGACACTAAGGTTTATTATTGTCCCCAAGATGGGCTCCTCAATTAAAGGAAGTGTATGAAATCATCACTTCATCACTACATTCCCATATACACTCTGTTAGGGTCTGTATACATTAGGCATATTCACCTATACCTTTCCAGTAATGTTTGTTTTTTTCAGTGACAGGCGATTTTGAAATAATCACAAGGCAAAGAAGTGCAGCATGTTGGAAAATGTGGGTTCAAGTCCCACATTGATGAGTCATTTTGAGCATAAGGATGAGTGAGTCTCGGTTGCGTGTTCGTAACGAGTTATGCTTGGTTTGTGTTCTCCGTTACGAGAGCTTTCCAAGGCATGTTCAATCACTCAAAACGACTAAGGGATGGATGAGATAAGATGATCCAAAGTTGCTCCCTTAGAATGGAAATTTATAGTGTTGTTGCAATTGTCCCACATAGAAGACATTATGGAGCTTCTCTATGTTTATATAGCAAAACACATGTGACTTGTTTACTTGTGTTAGTCATGTGTTGCTCCACCACCTACGCGGGCGCGCAGGGGGGTGCAAATTGTGGGAGATCGAAGAGGATTTCGTTACCTCGCAAGCCTTGGGCAACCTGCGGACACGAATGCAGAAATATTCGGCCCGGGTAATTACGGACCAGTTTTGCGTTTATTATTTCCATTGTGTTTTGGCTCTGCATCGGAAATCCGTTTTATCCTGGGAGGCTATTGTTCCGAACATACGGTGAGGGCCAAATACGCTTTAAGGAGACAGTTACGCACTGGACTCGGATTATAAACTGTATCCTACGTTTTCTTTCTGTCTCCTTCGTTTTTCTTATATTTGCACAAACACGTTTTCTGTATATTTGCACAGATTGTCTAACACAGCATCCCAAGTTGCCGATTCCTCTAAATATCCAGTCCCTTCTGCTGCCACTCTTGGTATGTATATATGATTTTCTAATGTTTTTACAGGATTTCAGATCATACAAATACCATGCATTGAAGAAGTCAGATTTTTCAGCAAAAGAGACAAGGAGTCTTTAAATTAGTTTAGCGAGAAATCTTCCTTCTATTGATGTTATGCGAGAATCTTGTGCCCTGAGTATGCGAATAGGCAGTACTACGTAGATGTTACAAGTATATTAGATCAGAAATAGGAAATGACACGACAACAGGGACATGCGCTAACTTATGTGCTACCACATTAACTTGTGGTTTATAAATCACACTAAGTCTGAGAAAAACAACTTAGAAGGTGTTGTACATACATATCCAACTACGCATAAGTTGCGTAGAATCATTTTCCCCTTGAAATTCCTATTCCATCTGATAGATAGAAAATGACAGAAACAAAGAAAAGGGATCATCAACAAACATTGCAAAGCAGAAGAATTAAATGCGAATAATAGTGTGGCAAAAGAGAACATCATTATTATAAAGACAGAAAGAGAAGTAGTAATCAAACAGTAAATCAAGATTGTGGACCTTGTGATTGAAGATATACATGGAGAAATTAGTGAATAGGCGAGGTGGAAATTGTGAAGAAATGAGCCTCAGCCACATCTAATTTTGTCTTCTGGACCCCTTTCCCCTGCCACCACAACTGTCACTACCATTCTGTTTCATTGGCTATTTAGTTCTTTAATTTTGATGCTTCCTAAAGCCTAAAAGATCCCCATACACATTTCCCTCTACCTGCACACTAGACGCAACTACCCTAAATTCTCTAAAATTTTCAAGCTGATGGCTGGCAACTATTCGACATGTACAACTCTCGTAGCAGCCATGGATGGTCTTTGGTATCATCGACTTATTCTTTTCCATCCATCCGAGCCGGTTTCAGTACAAGAACCTGTTTCTTCGGAGTCATTTACTTCGTCGTATGATTCATATCAATCATCAAGCTGCACTTCCATTACTGAACAAGACCAAGTACTATCAGATCAATCTTTACTCACTCCTCAACAGGTACAAATATTTGCCTTGCTACTTTTTCATTTTCTACGCATGGTATTGGTGCATCACCCAAATTCTATGTGGATATGTATGTGTAAACTAAACTAAACTAAACTGTTCCTTGCTGATTTTACAAACTACAGAGTATTGGTTCAGAGGTCGAAGAAAGGGAAAAAATAATCCAAGTACTAAAAAAAATTCGTCCCTCGAGACTAAATAGAATCAAGACTCGTTCTAATCCATCATCACCAACATCAACTCCACCTAAAACATCCAGAAGCAAGAAGTACACTGGTTCAGTCAGGAGGTTACAGAAATCCATGAGCTGCAAGAGCTTGGGGGAACTTGAAGTTGAAGAAGTAAAGGGTTTTGTGGATTTAGGCTTTAGATTTGATCCTCAAAATTTAAGTCCAAGAATGATGAGCGTAGTTCCTGGATTACAAAGGCTTGCTGGAACTCAGAACAATGAGATTATACAAAAAGAAATGATTGATCAAGTGCTTGCAACTAAAAAATTAGACGATCAAGAATTAGCTGGGGCTGGAAATGAGATGAGATCGGAATCAGGTGTAGTTAGGAGACCTTATTTATCAGAAGCATGGCTAATAAGGAGGCCTGATTCACCACTTTTAAAGTTGAAAATTCCAAAAAACTCCGAAGCTGCTGATTTAAAGAAACATCTGAAACAATGGGCTAGAACTGTGGCAACTGTAGTTCAGCAAGAACCTTGATTATTCACTGGTATCAAAAGCATCATCACATCCATCTCAAATTCTCAATGCATGCTATAAATGTAATATTACTTCAACTTCAAAGACTATGAGTGGTTGTTTCGTTGTCATCGTTCCTAAGAAGTGGTATTCAGTAAGGTTGTTTGGTTGACATTTGCTTTGAAAACAAAGTGGAACTTTCTGCAAAGTATCCCCTCCCCCGTTAAGTTCCAGTTACATCCAATGACAAGTCCTCTGTGATCGGCTGGGGGACTCTCTGCAAAGTATCCCCTCCCCCGTTAGGAGGAAATAATTAACTTGGATGGAACAAAATGAAAATTTGTAGTAATATTTTGTGAACAGATTTCTAATGATATTCTTTTTTCCACTTCATATCTTTCTATTTAAGAAAGTATGCTGTAATTTTCTTTCTACTATTTCTTTCACAATCACAAAAATTTGCACTCTTTCATTGTTTTCCGACTCTTCCTTCCTCTTCCTCCTCCGTATTGCAAGTGAGATATCAATTTTACGTGAATCATAAGAGCACTAAGATCGATTAAATTGGTTAAAGGTGCTCCAAATATGTCATATTTCCGGTATTGTTTAGTTTTCAAACACTGGTTGCATATGTAGGAGAAAAGGAAATTACATACCTCCAGAATAGGAAGGAACAAAGAAACATGCAAGGAAACATAACATTGACATTTTGTTTCACTTAATTGCAAAAGAGAGTCGCGCAAATGAACAATCAATTCTTTCGCAATGAGACAAAGTTCAAGCATCAAGGGGCCAGTTGGGCTCACAAAGCAAGTTGATGAGTGTTTGTTTCTCCCCTCAATCTGTTGTTGCTTAGCAAGTTAACATGCATATCACATGTGCATGTCATTAGATAAAACAGGAGGGGACCTTCTGTTACTGTTAGAAACTTGGAATAATACATCTGTGAAAGTTTCAATGTAATTACGGTTTAAATATTTCTAGGGGATACGATTTTAGATAATCAGACGTAGCGAAGGCTTAAATTTGGTAAGAGATGATCGCATTACAGTGGCTAATCAAACGAACACAAACAAGGCGTAATATATATTTGGTTAAAATTCAGCAAGGCAGCATGAGTAATCACTAGCTGCAGTAAAATTCAATACAGTTAAGGTTTACATATACTTTTTTTCTTGAAATTCAACTTGGAATTGCTTCTGCATTGACATGTACATCAAGAATGTGAAAAACAGGTGATCCACACGGATTCAGGGACTAGTAAGTAATAACCTCAATGCCAAATTTGGTGATTTCAATCTTGCAAGGCAAACCGAGCACGATAAGTTTTGTGGACACTGATGGCTGCAGGAAAAATGGGGTAGTAGGTTCCTCAGTACTAGTTAATGTTGGGTAAATTTAACTAACCGCAACAATGGGACAGTTATATTATAACAATTAACAAGAACAGGTAATTAACCAAATAACGAAACAAACACGATGGCAAAACAAAATATATAATTAAAGACTGTAAAAACAAGAGAAAAGAAAGAATACTTAGCTCTACCAGAAGCTTTACTACTGCTGAAAGAACAGAACAGCTGAGTCGTCAAGTCTTATAAAAGACTTGACTGTTCTTGAAGAGATTATTGCCCCACTTACGTTGTGATGGGTTGCAGCAATATCACTTCCAGGATAAAACAGCTCAGATCAATCCAGTCACAAACTCGGAAAAGATCAACAGCGACTAACACCTCAGTTCGCCAAAACAACCTATGCACCTAATGAATATATGCAAGGTAGGCAATGAGAGTTCTATCTATAAAACTCAAGCATAAGCCTTCTATATATAGACATTTCAAGTTGCTAAGTTCAAATTCTTGTCAATGTGGTAGTTATGGGATTTATGAAAAAAAATCCATTTCAAACTCATTTCAAACTTATTTCAACCTAGCAACTTTGCCTATATATAATTATGGATTCCACTAAGAAAATGTCTTAGATCCAATCATGAAAGTTGAAGTCCTCATATCAAGGAACAACCTCCATCAGTTAGTTTCCGGAAATTACATCAAGAACACATATAAAATGTGACTCGAACTTTCCATTTTCTAACAATCCCCCACAAATCCATACAGTAATGCATATCAGATTCTTATCATGACTTGTTTTTCAGAGTAGGTACCGGTCAAGGTTTGAACCCTCCTAAGTCCTCTACTTCGATGGTTACCGGATATAGATGGAATGTTTCACCTTGAATCTTTATCCGTTTAGTGTAACCACACTCCATAGACGACGACAAGTCAAAGGCTATGGTGCTAATCTACGGCTTTGAGACATTAATGGTCCTGTCTCGATCCTGTTCGTCGAATGCTTCAAGGAATAACCCTTTCCTCTAATTGCGACCACACAATTACATTCGCTTAGCTGGGCATCTCCAGAGATGTACTGCGATCATCTCGTCAAAAGACTTGACCCCATTCAGAGTTCATACTAACTCTTGCTATACTGGCAGTAACAGTACCTTTTAGGTTTTCAGGGGATAGACTCAGATACGTGCGTATCAAGGTATCTAGTAAAGGTACTACCAATTCACCCTCACAGCTTGTTATTACCACATTGAATACACTTCAAGGGATCTCCTCTCAGGTGTATTGGGTTCCCGCTGCTGATGAATCATGATGGGCTATCAGTCCCATCCCCAACCTAGACTTAAGGACTACTGCATGCTCAAGTCCTTTAGTCAAAGGATCAGCTATATTATCCTGAGTTCCAATGAACTCTACAGCAATAATCCTTTCAGACACAAGACCCCTTATAGACTTAAGTCTAACTTGGATGTGTCTCTTTGTTTTAGCATTATACTTTTCACTACTGATCTTGTCGATAGTTGTACGGCTATCACAATGAACAGCAATGGCTGGAAGCGGTCTGCTTACTACAGGTAACACTGACATAAGTCCATGCAACCATTCAGCCTCCGTCCCCGTGGCATCTAGTGCACACAACTCAGCCTCAAAGGTAGACCGAGTTATCAAAGTCTGTCTAGTAGACTTCCAGGATATTGCTCCACCTGCTAGGGTAAACAAATATCCAGTCACTCCATTGGTACCAGATTTCTTAGCTATCCAACTTGCATCACTATATCCCTCGAGTACTCCAGGGAATCTTCGATAATGCAAACCAAGGGAAATCGTTCCCTTAAGATATCTAAGAACTCTATCTAGTGCCTCCCAATGAGTCTTGTTCGGACAGCTTGTATATCTAGCTAACTTAGACACAGAATAAGAAATATCTGGTCTAGTCACATTAGCAAGATATTGCAAACTCCCAATAATCTGAGAATACCTTAACTGAGACACAGGTATTCCTGAACTATTCTTGACTAGGGCAACTTTAGGATCGTACGGTGTACTAGCGATTCTACAATTTGAATAACCATACTTCTCAAGTATAGATTTCTCTATATAATGAGATTGTGACAATGTTATTCCATCAGTTGACTGTGTCAACTTGACCCCAAGAATCACACTAGCCTCACCCATATCCTTCATTTCAAAATGCCTTTTCAAGAAACTTTTTGTCTCGTTAATAATCTCAATATTGGTTCCAAACAATAAAATATCATCCACATATAGGCACACGATAATACATTCATTTCCTTTAACCATATAGTAGACACACTTGTCACTTTCATTAACTACAAATTCTGATTCTAAAACAGTATCATCAAACTTTTTATGCCAGTCTCTAGGAGCTTGTTTTAAGCCATATATAGACTTGATTAACTTACATACTTTTCTCTCGTTACCCGATGCAACAAATCCCTCAGGCTGATCCATATAAATCTCTTCTTCAAGATCACCATGAAGAAAAGCTGTCTTTACATCCATTTGATGGATGATAAGACCATGTACAGAAGCCAATGCTATAAGCATTCGGATTGTTGTCATCCTTGCAACAGGAGAGTATGTGTCAAAGTAATCAATGCCTTCCTTTTGCCTAAAACCCTTAGCTACCAACCTAGCCTTATACTTATCTATTGAGCCATCAGGATTCATCTTCCTTTTGAATATCCATTTACATCCTATAGTAGTACACCCAGGAGGTAGGTCAACCAACTCCCATGTTCCGTTAGAAACAATAGAGTCAATCTCACTTTTTACAGCACCTTTCCAGTGCCTTGACTCCGAAGAATCCATGGCCTGTCGAAAAGTTAAAGGTTCATCCTCGACATTGTAAGTGATAAAATCACTTCCAAAGTCCTTGACTACCTTTGCACGCTTACTCCTTCTAGGTTCATCTACTTCGTCAGGAGTAGAACTACTATCAGGATTTGCCCCCACATTTGTCATCTTTTCCACATGATCAGGAATAGAACTAGATGTGTGAGTGGGATCATCATTAGAAATACCTTGAGGTATACCAGTCTTCATAGGGAACACATCCTCAAAGAATGTTGCATCACGAAACTCAACTATAGTGTTTGCCACTATACCGTCTATGTCAGATTTTAACACTAAAAATCTCATAGCCGTAGTGGTTTCAATATAGCCCAGAAAGATGCAATCAACAGTTTTCGGACCTAGTTTCTTTCTCTTGTGTTCAGGGACAAGCACCTTAGCAAGGCACCCCCACACACGAAGATACTTCAAACTTGTCTTTCTACTTTTCCATAATTCATAAGGTGTCTTGTCCATATGTTTCAGAGGAACTCTATTCAGAATATGGCAAGCCGTATTCAAAGCTTCTCCCCACATGTACTTAGGCAACCCAGAATTAATAAGCATGCTGTTAATCATATCTTTAAAAGTTCTGTTCTTTTGTTCAGCCACCCCATTAGACTCAGGTGTGTATGGTGGAGTCACCTCATGAACTATACCATTGCTTGCGCAAAATTCATTAAACAAGGTACTAGTATACTCACCACCTCTATCAGATCTCAAACGTTTAAGTACTTTACCAGTTTGTGTTTCAGCTTCAGTTTTGAACATAATGAATTTTTCTAGTGCTTCATCCTTATGTCTAAGTAAATAAACATAACAATATCTACTACAATCATCTATAAAGGTAATAAAATATCGTTTATTATCTTTAGTCAACATGCCACCAAATTCACATATGTCAGTGTGCACTAAATCTAAAACTTCTGAATCCCTAACAACATTATGAAAGGGTTTCCTAGTTTGTTTAGCAGTCACACATACTTGACATTTAGATTTCTTTTCAATAGCATATTTTGGAATCAACTCTAAGTTCATCATATTCTTTAGAGCACCAAAATTTAAATGACCAAGTCTAGCATGCCATAAATCGGATGATTCAACACAATTAACAGAAGGTGCAACACTATCATTAATAAAACTGCCCAAAACAGGCTCAACATTTATCAAAAATAAACCATCAGACAAATAACCTTTGCCTAAGAATGTACCAGTATGTGTAATAACTACTTTATTACATTTCAAAGAAAGTTCAAAACCATTCTTAACTAAACAACTTCCACTTATAATATTTCTACGAATATCAGGAACATGGTGCACTCTAGTGAGGGATAGAACACGCCCAGAAGTAAACTTCAGATCCACGTTTCCTATTCCAAGAACTTGAGCAGCACTAGCATTCCCCATCGTCACTGTCACTCCATGACTCTGTTGATAAGATACAAATAAACTAATATCAGTACAAATATGTACATTAGCTCCAGTATCAATCAACCATTCATGTGACAGATAAGTGGATAGTAAAACAGGCTTATAGGTAACATACCCGTCATTGGTTACAGAAGCAGATGCTTCACCAATAACCATGTTAGCCATAGGCGCAACAATGGTTCCAGTTCTAAGCACATTATTAGCTTGAGCAACCACATCAGATTTCTTAGCTTTCTTCACTGGACAGTCCTTACTCCAGTGCCCAACCTGCCCACAAGACCAACATGGTTTGTTTGCCTTTGGTTTCTTGGCCTTGTTCTTGTTTTTAGATTTAGTGTTTTCCTTCCTAGTCAATTCTTTTCTTTTCTGACCAACAGTCACTACATTCACCTTCGAACTACTATCATAATCAGCAGGCATAACATGTCCCTGTTTGGACTTATGCTGCTCCTGCACTGAGATGTCCAACATCAGGTTAGTCCAGCTGATCTCTCCTTTCTGTCTTTTCAGGGAGAGAGCAAACTCTTCCCAAGACTTAGGGAGCTTTTCAATCACTGACATAACCTGAAACTTCTCAGGAAGGTCCATATTGGACTCCTTTAAAGCATGGACTAACATCTCAAATTCGTGCACCTGTTCAGTCATGGATCTAGTATCCACCAGTTTGAAATCAAGGAACCTAGCCACAGAATACTTTTCCAACCCTTGCGAGTCAGTATTATGTGTCTGGTCCAGCTTATCCCATAAGAGCTTAGCAGTGTAGGAGTCAGATGAATACACATCGAATAGAGTGTTCGCTAAAGCTGCCAAAATAGCAGCCCGAGCCACTCCATCCTTTTCCTCCCACATAGCATAGGCCTTAACAGATTCAGCCTTCTCCTGATCAACAACTGGCTTAGCATACTGCACCACTGGCCATAGACCCTTTACCGTTAGCCACAGTTGCATCTTTTTCTTCCAACGAGAAAACCCAACACCCCCACCGAATTTCTCAGGCATGCCCGATAAATCGATGGGCTGTGGGAAACGGTACGTGGTCCAATCAATGGTTACAGCAGTAGCACTAGACCCAGAACCAGACTCAACAATAGGAGTTATAGTTCCGTTAACCATCTTGCTAATTAACAAATATAACTAATAATCTCTTCAAGATTGTTGGGTAAATTTAACTAACCGCAACAATGGGACAGTTATATTATAACAATTAACAAGAACAGGTAATTAACCAAATAACGAAACAAACACGATGGCAAAACAAAATATATAATTAAAGACTGTAAAAACAAGAGAAAAGAAAGAATACTTAGCTCTACCAGAAGCTTTACTACTGCTGAAAGAACAGAACAGCTGAGTCGTCAAGTCTTATAAAAGACTTGACTGTTCTTGAAGAGATTATTGCCCCACTTACGTTGTGATGGGTTGCAGCAATATCACTTCCAGGATAAAACAGCTCAGATCAATCCAGTCACAAACTCGGAAAAGATCAACAGCGACTAACACCTCAGTTCGCCAAAACAACCTATGCACCTAATGAATATATGCAAGGTAGGCAATGAGAGTTCTATCTATAAAACTCAAGCATAAGCCTTCTATATATAGACATTTCAAGTTGCTAAGTTCAAATTCTTGTCAATGTGGTAGTTATGGGATTTATGAAAAAAAATCCATTTCAAACTCATTTCAAACTTATTTCAACCTAGCAACTTTGCCTATATATAATTATGGATTCCACTAAGAAAATGTCTTAGATCCAATCATGAAAGTTGAAGTCCTCATATCAAGGAACAACCTCCATCAGTTAGTTTCCGGAAATTACATCAAGAACACATATAAAATGTGACTCGAACTTTCCATTTTCTAACAGTTAACAGGTAGAACAATTGAGAAAACCAACATGTTTAGGTAGCTAGTGGGAGCCTGGGAGGCAACCATTTTAGAAAGAAGTTATCAAGTTAATTGTATTGGGAAAGTTGTAGGCTGCAGCAATTTGGGGAATACATAGGAAGGATAGGATACTAGTTGCAGCTGATTCAATTCAGGGCTTCGCGGAGAGTTGGTATTAGTTGTAGCGGATTCAATTGAGTGCCTCATAGAGAGCAGGTATTAGTTGCAGCTGATTCAGGGCTTTGTGGAGAGTTAGAAGAGAGTTCAATGATTAAGATTTTGTTGGTTGGTTTAGCTTGATAAATTTCCAGATAATATTCCGTGAACAACTTTGTCCAAATTGTTTGTCAACAATAGCAAAACAAGATAATCTCACAACCATAACACAACGTACAATGGTGGAATTTTCAAAAACAAAACCAAATCCACTCGATCCAAGAATCGTAAGCTTCATCTCAGTTTTTTCAGCATATTCACTAATAACTAACAATCCCTGATCTCATAAGCAATCAGATGTTGACATCTTCCCATGATCATGATCCACTACCACTTTTGGTGCACATACTGCAGTCCACATCTTCATCAGAAAATGAAGAGTTCAAGAACTCTAAGTTCACATTGAAATAACCAAGGCTTCGCCCTTCGGACATAACATCTTGTTCAATTATTTCAATCAATATCAAGCAAAACTAGAGTTTCTACAAAAGGACGAATGACGAAAGGTGATTTAGAGCCCTCCTCGAGATAGTAACAAGGAGTCAAACGATCACATGATTCAACGAAATCATATGGTTCATGAGTATCAAGATCATATGCAATCAAATTGTTTGATTTTGCTTGTATTGGTTCACCATTGTTCCTTGTACCCAACACTCTAGCCCAAACATTTTCACTTAGGGCTTAAGTTCAAGTGTTCAAGCGTGCTTTTGGTATTTCTACTTGGGACTTATTTGACACCTGGGTAGGGTTTAGCTAATGTAGTTATTGGTTTGGTAACTTCAACAGAGAACTGATGTAGTAAAAGGAAAAGAAAAACTGTCGCAGGAACACGTATAGATATCCGAATAGTTTTTTACTTAATAATATAGAAAATGATAATATTTTGAATTTATCTTTTATTTTTATGCAATTTTTTAAAACTTTTTTTTAATTTAAAAAAATTTCACAAAATTTGAATAAATTTCTATAAGATAAAGATCAAATTATTACTTTTATTTGCCAAAATTTTATTTAATTTTAAATGATGTGAAATGCATTTTATCAAATCTAATAATTAAATATAATATCAATGATAATTTTAGTATAGTTGTCCATATATAATATGGATGTATCTAAACTTATGTGTATTTAATTAAATAACAGTATACTTGTTAAAAAAATATAAGTTGGTCACATATGTAATACTATACCGTGATCACATCATAAAATCTCTAATCATCCTGTTAATCTCTGAACGGTGGCTCAGTTGAATACTCCGATTACGGATGTTCACGGCTTACCAACCTGATCACCGAACCAACCCAACCTTATTTTTGGCCGACCAAGCCGATAGAAGAAAACTCGATACTTAATTGGGTTAAAAACAGTTCAAACTGATTTAAATGGGTTGGGTATGAAATTTATAATTTTCGGTCAATCCAATTTAACTTACAAATTTTGTTTGATATTTAAATATATATTTATATTGTACATACAACCATACATTAGATAATACATCATACTGACATTTATTGATATATGTGTACATAATTATATTATTGAAATTATAATTATTCAAAAATAAAATATTAACACTAAATCGTAAGTTATACATGTTTTAGTTTACTTAAAATTTTCAAATGAGAGATATTGTATAATATTTATTTTTTTAATAAAATTATTTAAATCATTCAGACTAATGCAACCCGACCCAAACTAATGTATTATAAGTAGGGTTGGGTTGCAAATTTATATTTTGCGGGTTGGGTAAAAGAAATTCAAAATAATATAACTGGGTTGAGCTCTAAAAATTCTTCCAACCCATGAACAACCCCTACACTGATTCCCAATTTTTACAATGACGTGTGCAACTTAAAATGTTAGATCAGGATTCAATGATCGTCGGGATCTAGACTCAACTGATCAGGATTGCTGACGTCATCAGGATTGCATGGTCGTCAGGATCAGGATGAATATCAGGACTGGGATCAGGATTGATCATCAGGACTGGAAGCTGATCAGAATTCCTACTTCGAGTTATATTTGGAGTCTAGTTAAACATGGAAGTTTATTTTGTCGGTTCCTGGTTTGTAGTAATGTAGCTATCAATTTAGGATAGGTTTCAATCTTTGTAATTGATTAGGACTTATCATTGATAGAGAAACTGTGTAGTATATAAACACAGTTTAGGTTTTGGTTTTGTAATCGATCAATCACGATCAAACTGATCATACACGAGTATTTTTGTAAACTAGCAGCTCTCAAGAACTCAGAATTTCTTGAGAGAGTTTGTAACAGTTTTATATCAGATTTAATAAAGCTGTTATCATTCTTTCATATTTGTGATATATATATTTTACTTAGTCGAGAATCTTATACAATTGTATTCAACCCCCCTTCTACAATTGTTTATTACTGGACAACAATTGGTATCAGAGCGAACTGATTTAAATTTAATCAGATACGATCTAAGATGTCGACAACTAAGTATGAAAGCATGAAAATTCCCATCCTGAAGAAATCAGAATATCCAACATGGAAGGTAAAGATGTTGATGTACCTGGAGGTTATGGATCCTGACTATTTGGACAAGATTCGTGATGGACCATATAATCCTACAAGGATCATAGAACGGACAGACACTGTACCTGAACACTATGTGGTCAAGGCGAAGAGTGAATGGACTCCAGAAGAAAAAGCTCATGTACTCAGAGAACCAAAGATAAAGAATATTCTGCACAGTAGTCTTGATGCTGTCATGTCCAACAGAGTGATTGCATGCAAGTCTGCAAAAGAAATCTGGGATACTTTGGAAACTCAGTGCCAGGGATCTGCATCTGTCAAGAAAAACAGAAGGGCTCTTCTGATTCAAGAATATGAATAATTCGATGCAAGACCTGATGAGAGCCTAACTGATTTATATGATAGATTTCTGACACTTCTGAACAGTTTATCTTTAGTTGACAAGGAATATGATACTGAAGATTCAAACACCAAGTTTCTAAGAGCTTTACCTGAAGAATGTGATACTCAGACCTCGATCATTAGACATCAGTATGATCTCAACACTGTGTCTCTTGATGAAGTCTATGGAATGTTAAGAACTCATGATCTTGAAGTTCAACAGAGAAAGAATAAGAAAGGCAGCAAGGCAAAATCTATTGCTTTGAAAGCAGAGGCTAAATCAAAAGGAAAAGCTGTGGAGGTCTCTAGAAGGAAAACAAGAATAGTTGAGTCAGATCCTGATGACTCATCATCAGATACTAATGGAAATCCTGATGCCAATACTGATGATGACTCTTCTGACTCAGACATGGAAGAAATGGTTGCTATGATTGTCAGAGGCTTCAAAAAGATGAAATTTAGGAAGGCTAGAAGACAAGGCAACTTTCAGAAAAGGACCTTCAATGTAGACAAAGACAAGTATATCAAAAAGGACAGCAAGGGTAACAAATTTGACAAGTCAAAGGTTAGATGCTACAAGTGTAATGGTATGGGTCACTTTTCTTCTGAGTGCAAGAAAACAAAGGCACTCATAACATCAAGCAAGGATTGGATGGACTCTTCCTCAGAATCTGATACTGAGGTGGTCAACTATGCCCTAATGGCCAATACTGATGATAATGCTATTCCTGATGATAAGGGTAAGAAGAAAAATGTTTTAGTCATGGATAGTGGATGTTCTGTGCACATGACTGGAAACAAAGCCCTGTTATCAGAATATGAAGAAAAAGCTGGCCCAACTGTGTCTTATGGAGATGGCAACATTGGACAAACTTTGGGATATGGCAATATAATCATTGGAAATGTCATCATTGAAAAAGTAGCTCTAGTGAAGGGACTAAAACACAACTTGTTGAGTATTAGTCAAATCACTGACAGAGGTTATCATGTCAATTTCTTTTCTACAAATTGTGAAGTAGTCAGCAAAGAAACAGGAAATATTGCATTGACTGGCTACAGGCATGGTAACATTTATGAAGCCAACATTCAATCAAATACTGATGGCTCTCCTACATGTCTCATCAGTAAAGCATCAGTAGATGAAAGTTGGAATTGGCACAAGAAGCTTTCTCATCTCAACTTCAGCAATATCAATGAGTTGGTTAAGAAAGATTTAGTTTAGGAATTGCCAAAAGTGTTATATACTCCTGATGGACTCTGTGATGCATGTCAAAAGGCTAAACAGAGAAGGACATCATTCAAGAGTAAATCTGAATCCTCTATTGAAGAACCATATCACATGCTACATCTTGATCTATTTGGTCCAGTCAACATTATGTCCATCAGTAAGAAAATGTACACTCTATAATTGTTGATGAATATTCTAGATTCACCTGGGTGTACTTTATGCACAGAAAAGATGAAACTCCTGAAATACTGTTGGATCATGTGAGGATGATTGAGACAACCACAAAGTACAAAGTCAAGATTCTGAGAAGTGATAATGGTACTGAATTCAAGAATTCAAAGATGGAAGAGTTCTGTAAATACAAAGGAATTATTCAACAATTCTCTGCTCCTGGCACACCTCAGCAAAATGGAGTAGTTGAAAGGAAAAATAGAACTCTTATTGAAGCTGGCAGAACTATGTTGGAAGAAGCTAAGTTACCTACATATTTCTGGGCAGAAGCAGTCAACACAGCATGTTATACTCAAAATCTCACATTGATAAACAGACATAGTATTACTCCTTATCAATCTCTCAAGGAGAAGAAACCAAGTTTGAAACATTTGCATGTGTTTGGCTGTAAATGTTTTGTTCTCAGAACTCATCCTGAACAGCTAGGGAAATTTGAAACAAAGGCTGATGAAGGAATTTTCATAGGCTATCCTGCATCAAGAGCCTTCAGAGTTTTTAATTTGAGAACAAGAACAGTCATGGAGTCAATACATGTATCTTTTGATGATAAGAAGATAACTGGAATCAATGAAGACTCTCATGATAGGCTGATTTTTGAAAATGAAGCTACCAAGGAACCTAAAGAAAGTGAATCAGATCCTGTCAAGTCATCAGATCATGATGATCCATCAAATCCTGATGTCACACCAAATACTGATGGTGCTAACTCTGATGATGCAAATAATGGTAATACATCTAGTAGTGCAAATGTTGAGGGGGAGCAACAACATTCTACTATAAGTTCAGAGTCAACTCAATCATCAGGACATAATTCTTCAGATACTGATTCAAATGATGATCCTGATAATTCATCAAGAAGGGATATCAATTATTCAGGGGGAGCTTCTACTGGAGCAAATTCTTCAAATCAAGATAACACCAATCCAGGGGGAGCATCTACTTCAAGGACTGATTTACCACCAGCAAGGAAATGGACTGCAAGTCATACTCCTGATTTGATCATTGGAGATCCTGATGCAGGTGTTCAGACAAGAAGTGCAACACAGAATGAATGTCTATACAATAACTTTCTATCCAAGGAGGAACCTAAGAAAGTTGAAGATGCACTCAAAGAT
Source organism: Heracleum sosnowskyi (assembly GCA_030848705.1). NCBI lineage: Eukaryota > Viridiplantae > Streptophyta > Magnoliopsida > Apiales > Apiaceae > Heracleum > Heracleum sosnowskyi. The sequence continues at coordinate 147,120,372 of CM061236.1, read as the reverse complement.
GCTGATTGGGTTATTGCAATGCAAGAAGAATTGAATGAATTTGAAAGGAATGAAGTTTGGAAACTGGTACCAAGACCAAAGAACAGATCAATTGTTGGTACAAAGTGGATTTTCAAGAACAAGACTGATTCTGATGGAGTAATAATCAGAAACAAAGCTAGGCTAGTTGCAAAGGGGTATTCTCAACAAGAAGGAATTGACTATGATGAAACTTTTGCTCCGGTTGCAAGACTAGAAGCCATCAGGATCTTTCTGGCTTATGCAGCTCACAAGAAATTCAAGGTTTTCCAGATGGATGTAAAAAGTGCTTTCTTAAATGGTGAACTGGAGGAAGAAGTCTATGTTGAGCAACCTCCTGGTTTCATCGATCCTAAATATCCAAATAATGTCTATAGATTGGATAAGGCACTTTATGGACTAAAGCAAGCTCCAAGAGCATGGTATGAAACCTTAGCTCAGTTCTTACTAGAAAGTGGATTCAAAAGAGGTACCATTGATAAAACTCTATTTTATTTGAATCATGGTAAGGATTTGCTTTTAGTTTAGATTTATGTTGATGATATCATTTTTGGGTCAACAAATAATAAGCTGTGTGAAAAGTTTTCTAAGCTTATGCAGTCAAGATATCAAATGAGCATGATGGGAGAAATGAGTTATTTTCGTGGTCTTCAAGTTAAACAGATTGATGATGACATTTTTATCAATCAGTCAAAGTATACAAGGAATTTATTGAAAAGGTTTAACATGGAAGACTGTGCTACTGCAAGTACTCCCATAACTACAGCTACCAAACTTGATCCTGATCAAGGTGTTGAGGTAGATGTAACTCACTACAGAGGGATGAGACTGATTCTGAGGATGATTTACCTATATCCTCTATAATGAACGTGACTAAGGAAGTTGCTGATACTGCTATTGAAGCTGTGGTACCATTATCTACACCACAGAAGAAAAGGAAATTATCTAAGGGCAAGTATCATATTCCTTTCGAAAAGAAGCAGGATACTGATGTACAGGACACTTCTATTCTTAATGAGCAATCAAATTCAGCTGCTCAAGCAAATCCTGATGTTAGTATTCCTGATGCTGCACCAAGTCAAGTGGTTACTATTTCAGACTCTCCAGCACAGGACTCTCCAACAAAAAGACATGTTGATATTTCATGGGAGAAGTATGGTGCTGCTGCTTCCAATCTTGGGATTAAACATCCAATGGAAAAGCTATGGAAAGCAGGGGAGTTAGTGTTCTCTAGACAAAAGAAACTGAAGGGATCAAGCCCACAAGAACCTGGACCTCAAAGTGGTTCAGCAGCTCTTACTGATGATCCAGCCACACAAGAACCACTCAATCAAAGTTTGGGTGAAGGCTTAGCAATTGAAATGGTCACACAAGAACCATTTTCTCAAAGGGAGAATGAAGACATTTTTATTCCAGCCACACAAGAACCATCTTCTCAAAGTGAAGATGCAGGCCAAGCTACAGTTTCTGAGAAATTTCCTGACAATGCTCAAGGGATTTCTGGTGCAGATGAAGTTCAAAGATTGGTCGAGGACACTGTCAATGAGGGAAGCACACAAGAACCTCCAACTCAAAGTGTTGAAGCAGCTTCAGAACCTCATGCTACACAAGAACCATCAGTAACAAATACTGATGCAAGCTTATCAAATCTTGACGGTGTTGTTCCTGATGCTAGTGGTGCTCATGATGCTGAGCCAATTCTGATACAGCCACTAAGATCATGACCAATGGACCATCCTAACACAGATTCACAGGATAAACTGAAAGGTATAACTATTCCTGATCTTGACTTTACTCATGGTACTGATGGTGATGATTCTGATGATAGTGATGATGATAATAACGAAGAGAAGGAACAGCTTGCTAGAGTTTTAAAATCTAGTCTTGGAACTAACTATGGTTCGTCAAGCACCTTCATGACTGGTAAGGCTACTACTGGAAAAGACTTCAGACAAGACTTTTCTGTTCCTTTTGAAGATCCTGCTGAGGCAATTAGACAACATGAATGGAACAATTCATGGTACAAATCTGTTGATTTTGTGAGCTATCCTTATGCTCTAGATCATGCCTATGATGCAGTGAAATTGATAGAGAATCAAGACTTGAAGAATAATTTGAAGGCAACTACTTTGTTATACAAAAGCCTCAAAAATGAGATTGATTCTGTCAAAGCTACAACAGATTTGGTTAGGACTGATATATCTAATAATTTTACCAAGGTGCCTACTGCTCGTCAACTACGAATAGTGGAATCTAAGGTTAATTCAATCATTACTGACTAGTCCTCAATCAACAACAGAATTGATACTCTTGATTCTAAGGTAACTGACATTCAAACCTCTCTTGCCTTAATTTTGAATATATTGTCAAATACTGATGTCAAAAAGGGGGAGAAGGTAAGTCAGACAAAATGTACACCTGATCTAGTATTGAGAAATAATAATGATGATGATCATACTGGAAATGATGGTGGTGACAAAATTCTACAAGGAGAAACCTCTGATGCTGCTGTTATGAAGTCTACAATTCAAACTTCTCAAAGTCAAACAACGCAGTCAACTCATGTTTCTGATTCTGGAGTTAAGACAATAAGAACATTGGTGCAATCTCAGATCCTGACGGAAGAACAAATCCTGACAGGTGATCAAATCCTGATGCCTGGTCATGAACAAACTCTTGCGACAATTCCTGAAGGTGATGAAGATGTGCTCATAGACAATCCTGAAGATGTATCAAACCTATTCCAGAAGTTCACTACAAAAGATGGTAGAATTGTTACTCTCTATCACACTGATAAAAGAGTTCAACAATTATTTGCAAGAAAAGCACTCTCTACAGCAAGTGAAGAATATCCTGATCTCTCACATGAAGAATTCTTAAGTCAACAGAGAGATATGATGGAAAGCTTTAATAACCCTTCTCCTGCTAGAGGAAGAGGAGGCAGAGGTAGGAGAGGTGTTAGAAGAGGTAGAAGAGGTTCTTCAACTCAAACAGTGCCTAGACAGAAAAGGTCTAGAGGTTTATTAATTGAAGAAATTCCTGAAGCTTCACAAAATCAACTAGATCCTGTTATCAAGGATATCATTGAGAAGGAAGACAAGGAGTTTATTGAAGAAGAACCTGAATTGAGAAGAAGACCAAGAAAATTAATTCTCTGCAATACAAATCAAATTGAAGATTCTAATCCTGATATTGTTCCTGACAATGTTCAAGAACCTGATGAATATGAAATTCTACAAGAGATTGAGTTGTTAATCTTATCTACTGTGGTTGATTCTCACAACAAGGAAGTGGATGAAGAAGAAGAAGCCAGAAGAAGAGAAATCACAAGAACAACAAATAGAGATTTCAATCTCTATGTACAAAGGCTTAAACTCTTAAACAAAAGATTGTGGAGAAATCCAAGCAGACGGGAATCTTTACTAGAAAGAAGCTATGATTTTGAAAAAGAAAAAGATAAGAAGTGGAAACACATAAGTACACTGAGGTGTAACACACCTATCAATTTTCAGAATGGAGGAATCATAACAAGTGCTTCAAGTGTTGTTGATTTGTCTGATATGGTTAGATCAAAAGCACTCTGGCTACGAATGTTTTCAAATCTGAAGCAATTGTCAAGTAATTCAAGAGGAGGTATTAGACACAGGGATGCTGAATATCTGAATATGTCTTATGTTGATCCTTACTCCTTGACTGAAATTGGAGGTACTTTAACTTCTGAAAACCTGAACAATTTATTAGCTGTTGATATAGTTATAGATTGTCATGATGGTATTGAAAAGAAAGAAAAGCTTCTGTACGTCATGAAAGATGGAAGTGTGAAGATTCTATCCATTCAAGATCTGCTAATGAAAACTACACAGGAACTGAAATATGTTCACTATCTGTTAAGATGGAAGAATAAAGTGTGCAAAGTGTGGAGTGACATGATCTTGTCAACAATAAGAAGAAGACTGGATGGAAACAGAAATTTCAATGGTAATTATACTCCCATGTACTTAAATCAAAGAGGTCAAGATGTGGAAATGCAAAGGGGCACTGCTGTTAAAGAAGTGATTTTTGGCATGACACAACTTAATCTTAATCCTGATGGGAAGAAAATTGCTTATCTTTTGCTTGAAGAGCATAGTCTTCAAAGAAGCTCCATACAAAATCTCAGAGCAGCTATCCACCAGATTAATGAGGAAGATGAAGAACTCAGAAATCTTAAGGAAAGACTGATTGAAATTCTTGAAGAAAAAGAAGAAAGTTTGTTATCCAACTTCTTGAAGATGAATCTATTCTATCAAAGAATTTAAACAGATAAGTTGCTGCTGATATTTGTACATTTTGTAAATATGTTTTTGACATCATTGAATCTTAGGAATCTATACTTTATTTCACAAAGTATGAGATTAGGGGAGATTGTTAGATCATGATTCAATGATCGTCAGGATCTAGACTCAACTGATCAGGATTGCTGACGTCATCAGGATTGCATGGTCGTCAGGATCAGGATGAATATCAGGACTGGGATCAGGATTGATCATCAGGACTGGAAGCTGATCAGGATTCCTACTTCGAGTTATATTTGGAGTCTAGTTAAACATGGAAGTTTATTTTGTCGGTTCCTGGTTTGTAGTAATGTAGCTATCAATTTAGGATATGTTTCAATCTTTGTAATTGATTAGGACTTATCATTGATAGAGAAGCTGTGTAGTATATAAACACATTTTAGGTTTTGGTTTTGTAATCGATCAATCACGATCAAACTGATCATACACGAGTATTTTTGTAAACTAGCAGCTCTCAAGAACTCAGAATTTCTTGAGAGAGTTTGTAACAGTTTTATATCAGATTTAATAAAGCTGTTATCATTCTTTCATATTTGTGATATATATTTTACTTAGTCGAGAATCTTATACAATTGTATTCAACCCCCCTTCTACAATTGTTTATTACTGGGCAACATAAAATCTATTTTTAAATAATAGAAGTAACTGACAATATGTTACTTATAGATTTTAATATTATATTTATGTATTAGCACCTTAACATTCCATATAAAATATAGTAAGTAACATATTATTATATAAAAATATAAATCATATAACAATTAACAACCTAATTGATATTTAGTCAAAAAAATTGAAGTGGAGTAAATTTTTTAAAGATAATTGAATACATTACTGTATACATAAAAATACAAAAACTAAAAAAATATGGAGTTGTATAAATGATATGAACTAACATTTCATTTATTGAAAAGTTAAAATTAAAAAAAAATTGTCATGTAATATAAATAATATAAAATAACATGTTGGTCACTCAAAAGTTAAATTATTAAAAGAAAATATGAAGAGACAATACGCTTTATCTAATAATGTTTTTAAAGTAAACTCAAAACTCAATGTAGCACCGTTGATAATGAAAATAAATTTATATAAGGAGAAAATAGTTCGATTTTCAATGGCCACACAAATTCAACCCCTTTTAATTTAAACACTGAAAAGATCATTTCTATAATTTTTATAAATACAAGGATAAAATATTAAATTCACTATCATTTTTTGGCATATTTTGCCCTTGGTCGACTTTTAACACAAGAATAAGATATATAGGTACGTTGCGAATTATCAAAATATGCTAATCTGAACCGACTAAAATCGAATCGAGTGACTTGATTTTGTTAAATTATATATTAGTAGTTCACATGTTGTTTGAATATTTTGAAAGTCGTCACCATATATAATTATGTGTCATAAAATATGTTGTATTATATAGAAGTATACATTGTAACAACTAACAATATAATTGATCTATGTTTAATCAAAAAAAATTAAATATAATTTAAATTTTAAGAAAGTTGATTGAATATGTATTTATACATAAAACCAAAAAAATAGTTTTATATAAATAATATAAATCAACATTTTATTTACACAAAAGTTAAAAGAAAAATAGGATAATAATCGAAAACGTGGGTAATCTAATAAGATCTTTAATGTAAGCTCAATTACCCGTCTAGCAAAAGTGGTTATGACATAAACCTCCTCACGAGGTTCGACTCCTTAAATCTACTCAAACTTATTTATTTTATTGCATAAATTGTAAAGAATGGCATTTTTGTGATTTTTCAACAAAAAAGGACAAAACTGTAATTTCACAACCATTTTATTGGCTCAATTTGCCCCTAGACCCCATTTAATATATAGAAGTAGATTTACGTTTTGGTTAATTTTTCCCAGAAACAAATTTAAAATCAAAAAACATAGTTCAATACCTCACTGTAATACGGAGAAGAATGTGGAGAAAGATTCAAGAATTGGAGCAAGTGCAACAATAAGACCCATTTCGCAATGTTATTATAATACTAGCTGATAACCCGTGCCGAGATTAAAATAGTAATCGAATTTGGATAAAATTCAAAAAAATAAATTAAATCAATGAATTTTTAAATTACATAGTTATAGGGAATCGAACCTGGGTGAAAACAAAAAAAATAAATCAAATAATTAAATATTGCTTAATCATGTAGTTGTAGGGAATCGAACTTGAATTTTGTGTTAACCAAATTTGGTACGTTGGTAACATTGTTTTGCTTATTAATAAAGAGTATTTAAATAAAATAAATAAATCTTGTTTAATCATGTAGTTGTAGGAAATCGAACCCGAATTTTGTGTTAACCAAATTTGGTATTTTGGTAGTTTGGTATCGCGCATCATTTTCACATTATGCTTATTTTTTTTTGAATAAAACGAACTTGCATTAAATAATAGAATCCAACTCCAAAGAGCGAACAAGAAAATAAGGCGGAGTGACATACCACTCTCCTACGTCTGGAATAGAATAAGTAGCTTGTGCTAGGACATGAGCTACATTATTCGCAGAACGAAAAGCAAAACTAAATAGCACCTGACTTATGTGCTTACTTAAACCAATGCAATCAATTACCATGGTATCAAAAATAGACCTCCCTGGATTCCCGTTGCAAGCTTCGGCTAGAGCATAGCAATCTGTTTCAAACTCACATTACATATACCCTCGATTAACTACCCATGAGAGTGCTTCCTTAAGAGCTATGGCCTCTGCTTCACGAGGCTTCCATGTACCTGACAACTTCATCGCACGAGCTGCAACAAAAACTCCCCTGTCATCTCTGATCACTGCTGCAGCTCCAATACCTCCTGTCAAAAACACTGCTGCATCTACATTTATTTTTAACCATCCACTTGACGGTCGTGACCAAACCCGATCCCCAATCTTTCCTCTAACTGTCATACTTTCTTCTCTTGCCTGCGCTTCTGTCCAATCTCGCAATAATCCGGTAGCTGTGTTTCTTACACCAAAAACAGAACCATTAGCACGTTCCCAGACCCATCTATTTCTCCGATGCCATAAACTCCAACACAACATCGACACCTCTAAACATTGCTCCCTTGAACCTTTAGTAAACACCCGATCAAGCACCATTTTCGGATTCTCTTCTGCATTACAACACACTAAAGTATCTAGCCCCACTGCACGCCACAAAGTCTGAGCAAAATCACAGAGAAATATAACATGCACCCCCGTTTCATTTGCAGAATGACACCATGGACATGTAGGTTGTACTTCGACATATCTCCCGTATAGTGTTGAATTAGTAGGTAGGCATTCCTTACAGAGTCTTCATAGAAAATGTACCACTTTACAAGGTAATTTCAGTGCCCAAATTTTCTTCCACAGCCTCGTATACTCGTTTACACACTCCCCTTGCAGAATTCTATAACGGCTTCGTACAGTAAAATCTCCCTTATCATCTGCTAACCAATACCACGAGTCATTTGATACATGACTGGACAGAGGAATACGTTGAATCAATTCACAATCTTCAACTTCAAACAAGTCCCTGATGACTTCTATATCCCAACTTCTGCCTTCCTCTGTCATTAAGTTACATACCTTCGCATTCCGTAGCTGATCATAAGCAATTGTTCTCATGTAACCATTTGACAAATCTGGTAACCACGGATCACCCCAGACCATAGTGCTTTCTCCATTTCCAATTCTTCGACGGGCTCCCATATTTAGTGTTCCCAGAGATGCAAAAATCCCCCTCCACACATAACTAGGATTCTTCCCCAGCTCTGCATGTATTAGCTCAGTTTGAGGGTAGTATCTAGCCTTCATGACGGCACTAACTAATGAATTCACTTCTGTTAAAAGTCGCCAACTTTGCTTAGCCAGCATTGCCATATTGAACTTTTTCAACTCCTTTAACCCCAGACCACCAAACTCCTTCGGTATGCACAGCTTTTTCCATGTAATCCACTTAACACCTTTGCCTGCAGCATTCCCCCACAGAAATGCATTCATTTTGCGTTCAATCTCATCACATATCGACTCAGGAATCAGAAACAGACTCATCCAGAAATTCGGAGTAGTCTGTTCAGATGTTCCCACCAATGTCAATTTCCCAGCTTTCGACAATTCCTTATTACTCCATGACTGTAACTTGCTTTGAATTTTATCACTTATAAATCCAAACACCTCCCTCTTAGCTCTTCCTATATACATAGGCATACCTAAATACTTCCCAGGCCTATCCTTTTCATTCACTCCCAATATCTCACAAACTCCCATCCGTTCTATATCACAAGTATTTGGGCTGAAAACTATATCTGACTTTCCAAAATTTATTTTCTGCCTTGACAAACGCTCATACTTCTGGAGAATACTTGCCATTTGTTGAGCTTCAGCACACTTGGCTTTGAAAAACAAGTAACAATCATCTGCAAACAGCAAATGTGTTATACTCGGAGCTCCCCGTGCCACTCGACAGCCATGAATCAAACTAGTTTCTTTATATTGGCGTAATATCCCTATTAAACCCTCCCCACAAATAATATATAGATATGGGGAGATTGGATCTCCCTATCTAATCCCTCGAGTCGGCCTTACTTCCCCAAAAATCTTCCCATCTCTCACAAAATTATATGCCACTGTTGTTACTAATTGCATAACCCGATCTATCCACTTCTGAGGAAAACCCATTTTACTCAACATACTCGTAATATATCTCCACTCCAACCGGTCATACGCCTTGGAGATGTCAATCTTAAGTGCTGCTACACCATCAACCCCTTGAGTCTTTCTATAAATATAGTGATTAATTTCGAAAGCCAACATTGCATTATCCGTCAGAAGCCTTCCCTCAATAAACACAGATTGGTTATTTGATATAATCAAATTTAGGCATGGTTTCAATCTGTTTGCTAATACCTTCGATAAAATACGCATGATCACATTACACAAGGAGATGGGACGCAAATCCGCAACTTGTTTTGGGCACTTTACTTTCGGAATCAAACACACCAGCGTATTATTGGCCTCATTTGGTAATATCCCATGCTCAAAGAAATTCCGACAAAAATCAACAACATTTGTACTCACTATGTGCCAGTATGTTTGGAAAAAACATGGGTTCAGACCATCTATACCAGGTGCTTTCTCAGGATACATTGCAAAAACTGCGTCTCTCACTTCTTTCTCCGTTATATGTTGCAACAGATCATTACTCTGTTCCTCCGTTATCTGTTTGAAGTTAATTCGTTCTGACAAATGTTCATCCTCATCAGCTGCCAAGAAAATATTTTCAAAGTACTGCACAATAGTACCTTGGATCTCTTCCTCTGTGTCACACCAAACACCAGTTGCATCTTTCAGTCTTCTAATCTTATTGTGCTCCCGTCTTGTAGACGCAAATCTGTGAAAGAAACGGGTATTATTGTCTCCATGCTTTAACCAATATTTCTAAGCTCGCTGACTCCAAAACACCTCCTGCTTCTCTAGTAACTTCAAGTAGTTCCATCTCGCCTCATTATACAGTTTCACCTCGTACACATCCCTTCTAGATCTCATACGTTGCATATCCTTCTGATAAAAAGCCAGTTTAGATTTCAAATGCCTTATTAAACCACCCCCCCCCCCCATTCTTCCAGTTTCATACATCACGCATTTAACTTTTACAATAAACTTTGCGTTCCAGCCTTATTCCAACAATCCTGAATAATATTCTTGCATTCTGCCTCACGAATCCACATATTCTCAAAACGGAACCGACGCCCTTTTGGCATATACACTCTTCTGTTTAGCTGCAAACACAATGGCATATGATCGGATGTAGAAACTTCATGAACCTGCACTACTGCACTTGGGAAAAGCTCAATCCACTCCTTGTTTGCAAAACCTCTGTCTAGCCTCTCAACCACCCATTTATCAGTTCCTCTAAACCGTTCCCATGTGAGCTTATCTCCCTCATACCCCAGATCCACTAACTCACAATCACTTATAGCTTATGAGAATCCACTTAGCAAAGCACGAGGATGTTCCTGCCCTCCCTTTTTCTCATATGTTGTCATTAAATCATTAAAGTCACCAATAATACACCATGGCAACTCAGACCTTGACGCCAACTGTCTTAGCATATCCCAAGCTTCAATTCTTCTTCCTCGTTCTGGATAGCCATAGTACCCCGTATACCTCCATCTTCCTAATTGCTCATGACTGACCTCAAAATCAATATAATTTTGGCTGCTACTCGTTACCACCATATTACCTTCATTTCTCCAAAACAAAGCCAAACCACCTCCATGGCCACGAGCTGCTACAGTAAAACAACCTACAAAACCTAATTTATTCTTTAATTTCTCCACCCTATCTTTCTTACACATCGTTTCACTTAGAAAAATAATGCTGGGCCTATAGAAATTATTCATTTCTTTTAGTAATCTAACTGCTCGTGGGTTGGCCAGCCCACAACAGTTCCACGCAATTAGACTCATAATCCTAGGCGGGCCTGTGCTCCAGGACCCGCCATTTGCAAGTTTAAATGGTCGTTTTTTTTTAATTTCAGCATTTACCTCCTGATTTTCCTCCACCTTATCCTCCACTCTCTTTCTCTTTGGATCACACACGACATTCTCTCTTTCCATATTATCATCTCCTGTAATCTCGGTTGTTCTGTTTGCCACCTGTTTTTGCTTGCTTGTTGCCCTGATTTCTCGCCCCTTAACTGCAATACCCCCATTATCTCCATAATTTTCTCTAACAACCCCATCTACCTCCATGAACCTTGCTGCTTCTCGATTGCCGCCCTGAGCCACCGTCGATGTCAACTCGTTACTACTCATTTTCGTCCACATGTTACCCTCAACACCTGTATTTTTTAGCCATCTCGCACCAGTGCTTAACTTTGCAGCATTCTTTGGTGGGGCTCTCAGCCATACTCCGTACGCCCGTTCAACAACTTTGTCTGGATTTGCATAAACAATATTGCAATCACGTTCAGAATTCCCCATTATGCCACAAACGAAACAGAATGTGCCCAATCTTTCATATTTAAAATTGACCCAACTCCATCCATCTCCTTCCCTCTTAATTTTTAATCTTCTTTTCAAAGGCTTCATCACATTTAACGTCACCCTAATGCGAACAAATGGCTTCCAAACTCCATTCAGTGTGTTAACGTCCATTTTTACGAACTTTCCCAATGATGTTCCAATGCTCCTTAATATATTCTCAGAAAGGAAGCCTCGTGGAATGTCATACACTTGAACCCACATCTCCACATCCTGAAACTGAACCGTATTTGGATCCTCACCATCTCCCAATTGGTGTAAAATTAACGTAGCTTGCTCAAAAGACCACGCCCCCCCCCCCTCAACTACTTTATGTATATCCATTTTATGAAAGAAAACAAATGAATATCTCATACCACCAATGTCATGGATCTCTATTCCCTCCTTTGGTCTCCATAGCGTAGCCATTACATTCTGCATGGCCTGAAAGTTTATATTCTTCTCTGTCAAGAATTTGCCGATGAGGACATACGTTTGCTTCTGTTGTACTACCTCCGATCTCTCCACAACTACCTCTTCTTCATCCTCCTCTTCAATAACCAGATCTGCATATAGTTCCTCCAATGATTTCCCTTGTCTCGCCATTAGTACCAAACTGATAAATAAAATAATGGTGTTTTTATGAAATGGTAATTTTGTAATGATTTGATGAGATGGTAAAACCAGATCCCAATGTTTAAACGGATATAAAGCAAGAAACTAAAAGATATGACACAAAACGAAAAGATACTGTCAATATTGACAGAGAGAAAAAACTGCCATAATGGACAGACTTTCACCAAAATAGTTTTTGCACAACGATGCTTAATACATTATGCTTATTAATAAAGAGTATAGATTATTTTATAAGCTAGTAAAACTTTGTGCTCTTTGTTAGGCCGAATACACAATATATAATCAAGTATATGTATGAGAATAACAATAAGAACACTGTTTATGAATAATAAACTGTATGGAATTAAAACTCCTCTCTCAGTGATGTAAAATATCACAGAGAGCTGCTAGGTTACAAGAATGATAATTCACGTATTTGCATTCCTTTTAGGGTTAACCTATCTGTGTTTATATAGTACACAGCTACATATAATCTTCTAATTGATATTCCTATAAATCAGCTATACAATTAATATCAATCTAGAATTGCTTCTGTCTTCTGTTCCGTTTCCTTAGCCATCTCGATATCTCTTTGCTTCTTTCCATCTTCAAAGAATATCGCTTCTAGAATCTTCATTGAATAACACCGACTGCTAAGCAAACTCTGACTGTCAGAGTTTAACAAACTCTGACCAGTCTTCCAGCTAAACTCTGATGGTATCCTGATACTTTAAACACTGATAAACAAACATCAGCAATTATATCTAACAATCTCCCCCAACTTGTGCATACTAAAAATGTACAAGTTAACAGATAATTGATGATGTCAAAACATATAACAAATACAGTGTTTACAAAATCACAGAGTTTATATTTAACTTAGAACAGAAAACTTAAAAACTTACAGACTCCATTTACTTAATTTCTTCAATATCAGGTACAGTTCTGATATAGTCCATAAGCAATCTTCTTTCAGCTCTCTCAAGTTCAGCTACCATTAACTCCTTCAGTTCCTTTAACTCTGGATCACTCTCTCCAGTTTGGTAGATAACAGCCCTTAGAGCATAGATATTGTTCTTCCTTATCTCATTTCCTAGCTTTATTATGAAGGATTTATCTGATTCCAGATTAAATTCCAACACTTTTATACCAAGATCTGTTCTGAGTCTTGCACTGTTCCTTTGCATCTCAACAAGCTTTCCATTGTAATCTCTGTACTTTGGTATGTAAGAACCAGCAGACTTTAAGCCACAAAGAGCTCTAGCTTTCACCATTCTGCTTCTTAATACCTCAGCTGCTTGATGAGTTCTTTGATTTTTGATTTTTAGTAGATACAGCACATACTCCAGTTCTTCCTTCATTTTTTAATCCAATGTCAGCTTCACCAACTCTGTATACTCTGCCATCAGCCTTGAAGTATAACAGAAAATCCTTTTTCAGCCCTCTATGGTGAATTAACTGAACCGACTCTAAAGTATCAAGATTTTCTTGAGTCACACCAACACCTGGTTCAGCTAATGAGGTATAATCCATAGGACTATTGTTCACTCTCTTTTCTCTATGAGATCCTAGTCCAGATTTATCTCTAGATTCTTTGCCCATTATAGTTCTGCTTTGAAGAATATTTGTATTTCCAGGCATCAGAGTATGCTGAACTGTGATTGGTTTTCCAAAAGTCATTTGGAGTTGAGAAGATAGCTGAGTCTGTACAACTTGAGTAGTATCAGTGGTTTTCACAGCTTCTATTGATTTATCAAATTGAGCAATGTCAGAGGTTGATTGGACTTTCTTCAGTATTTGCTGTTCTTCTACAAGCTTCCCTTTGCCTTTATCTAAACTAGCTTCAACAGGCCTTCTTGAATATTGTAAACTCTGTTGGGAGTTTACATTTTCTTTGATGATAATTCCTTTTTCTTTTGGCCTTGAAACCTTTACAGCCTTCTTGATTTTTCCAGACTTTAAATTCTTCTCATGCTCTTCAGCTAGCATTTTCTCTTCTTCTTCAATATCTTCAATAGTTGCCTCTGCACCATGTTCTTCCAGAAACAACTGAGCTGCAATCTCTTCATCTGTAATTGGTTGAGAAGTAAGCAATAAGCTTCTATCTCTCGAAGAAGATTGAGCACCAGTGTTTATTTTCTCAGAGTTTGCCCTAGCAGAGTTTGACCTTAGTCTCCCTTTCTCTTGAGTAGATTTTGTCCTTAACTCTTTTCCTTTTGCACCACCATCAGTAGTATCATCCTGTCTACTCAGAGTTTGAGATTTCTTGCATTTGTCTTTAAATACTCGCTCCCCCTTTTTGACATCATCAGGAATCAACACTGAAGTGAGCAATTCTAGAGAAGTAGCAATAGAATCAAGCTTGTCAGACATGACAGTTTGATTTTCTTCAACTTTGCTCAGTCTGTTCTTGATAACCTCTTGATCTTTAACCAAGGAAAGCAGCAGAGTTTTATCTTGTTTCAAAGACATGTCTCTAGCAACCACATCATTTCTCAACCCAGTAACAGACTTCTGAGTTTCATCAAAACGGTTGTGAAGAGACTTGACTTGAATAATTGTAGCTTTGAAATGTGTGAGAAGCTCAGAATTTGTAATTGTTGCAGCAGACTTTGTCACAAAATCAGCTGCTCTCTGATCAGTGAATATACAATCTTTGTTTGACCAGTTGGCAAAGTACATATCCTGAAAATGTGCTTCAGTAGCATGATTAGATGTACCACCAATATCAGTCATCTTAGGATTGTGTTGAGCAGAAATCCTTGGAGAAGATGTAGAATTAGCTTGATCATCAGACTGTGCAGAAGACTCTGCACTTGGAGAAGTATGAACAGTTTCAGCAAAAGTTTCATGTGCATCCTCATTTGTAAGCTTTTCAGAGTTTAAGTTTTCAACTACAGTTTCTTGAATAGCCTCAACAATAGGCTCTGTAGTAGCTTCAAAATCATTTTCTGCAGTATCTTCAAGATCATTTTCTGCAGCTACAGCCTTTGCTGTCTGATCAACCTCTTCACCTTTTTCAATAACCTGGTGAGTGACAGAGAGAACCTCTGTATGAGTAGCCAAAGACTCATCAAGAATTACTGTTGGTTGATTAGCTTTCACATCCTCAGTTTCACCAACACTGCCAAACTCTTCAAGAGTTGCAGAAGGATGTGCTTCAAAATTCTCTTCAATATCCATCTCCAGAATAGGTTCAAGAAAATCATCATTGAAAGCAGCATTATCATCAGTATTTGCTCTGGCTTCTTCAGGCACAGTAGCATTTTCAGAAATATCTTCAATAACAACCTCTGGAACTACAGCAGTTGTAGAATCTGGAATCAATCCATCAAATAGATAAGCAGCAACCAGCTTCCTCTTCTTGGTGTGGATAGACTCATTTTCATCAGAAGCTCTATTCTCATCAGAAGTAGGTCTATTTGCCCTCTTCTTTGTCCTTGAAGTACCAACAGACTTTGGTAAATCATCAGCATTTGAAGGTTTAGCAGCCTTGACAGCCTTAAAAGCCCTATGCTTTGTTCTACCCCCAGCCTTTGGTTTTGGAGAAATAGTTGAAAGAGGTTCAGTGTTTAAAGGTTGTGCAGACTCTGGTTGAGGTTGTAAAAATTGTTGAACTGAAGCAGGAAGCAACAATTCACCAACATTTCTTTTCTTAATATCCTTATTCGTCAAATCAGAGAATATTCTTTTATGCAATCTAAATGAGGGAATTACATCATCCTCAGCAATCTCAACCCCATCAACACAAGTAGAAAAGATTAACTGACAAAAACGAGCAAAATAAACTACGCTCCTATTCTCTGTCATCTTTTCTCCTATGTTATTCAAAACAAGTCTAGCAAAATCAAAATTGTTTCCATAAAGAAGAGAATACCCGATTTGCAGACTGTCAATCGGAATAGCATCCCAATTGGTACACTTCTTCCCGAACGCCCTTGTGATGCATTCAAAGAAGAAACTCCATTCCTTCATTAAGAGCGGTCGCTTCAGATTACCTGTCCTTGCCAAAGACCCAGAGTAACCAATCTCCCTCATCATTCTCTGAAGCTCAGCATCACCAACAGAAATAGTGTATGCATTGAAGTCTTCAAAACCAAGAGAATCACGAACAGTGGTTGGAGTGACCACATACTCTTGTTCATCAAACTCGAATATAATCGAAGGAGTTCCAGACTCTCCTCCATCATCATAAACGCCTGTTTCCCAGAAGGATTTGATTTGAGGTCCATACAACTTTGTTGGTTCCACAAGAGCTTGCCCAATGTCTGACTGAGCAAGAAAATTCTGGAGCAAATGAAACGCCTCCGGTGCGTTCTCAGTAGACAATGGTGCTGCATAGTTGTTAGGTACGAATTCTAGACCAACAGATCGAAACACAGTAGTTGCCATTTGATAAGATTAGAAAATGATCAGAGTTTATGCTTAGAAAAGTGTTTGAAAAATTGATGCAGAAAAGGTGTTTGTGAAAATGTGTATGTGTATAAGGATTAAATAAGAATTAAAACTGAAGAGTTTTAATCATTAAGACACACAGCAGGCTTACTCGTGAAGTGTGTGAATGGGACAGTTGTCACACATGCATTAACTGACAGCACTAATCGTGGTAGTTTCCAACACGCATGCGCATCAAAAACAGCAATAATTATTGCTATTTACACGCTTCATCATTTTCAAAATGCATACAAACCGTTGTCAATCATACTCTCTATTTTCAAAATTAATGTTCCTCAAAAATTATGAAATGTCTGAAACACCTTTATTTATTTTAATCAACAGAGATTAAAAATAAATTACCTCAGCGTAGAGTACACAGTACATCAGTTTTTATCAATTCTCCACCTTCATTAATAATCTCTTTTCTCAAAATGCACAGTTGTGATTATTTGTGTGTGAAAAGCAGAGTTTACTGAATGTAAATATTGAGAGCATCTCAAAGTGCATAAAATCCACAAAATAAATCAGTAAAAACTGATTGCCCAAACTCTCATATGCAAAACAAAATCTGATGTCATCTAAACTCTGTACCTTTATATATATTTGTTTTCACCCC
Source organism: Heracleum sosnowskyi (assembly GCA_030848705.1). Lineage (NCBI taxonomy): Eukaryota > Viridiplantae > Streptophyta > Magnoliopsida > Apiales > Apiaceae > Heracleum > Heracleum sosnowskyi. Next base: position 147,103,325 of record CM061236.1, on the reverse strand, counting down.
AGATCTAAAAATTTCTGTTTTTTTTTAATTTATTCTTTTCTAGTAATCAGTGGTTGACACTAGTCACCAAAAATTTCAAATTTTAGCCCTTATTTCATACAATAAGTTCCTGGGTCTTCCTAGGCACAACATGATCTCAAAGGAATTTATGCATGTTTTTGCATCTTTTGCTTGGGGGTGAAGTAGCAGTAACTAGTTATAAGAGTTTAGACTGACATCATTTAACATATATACTTTATGAGAGAAAGTGCAAACAGCTAATACAGACTCAGTGTATACGACCAATAAACTAAGAGATGCTATAAATATAGAGACAGTATCATGCTGTGTTAATTTTCTGCATACATTTGAGATCAGATCATATATAACTCAGAAGGATTCATGATTACTTACTGAGAATCATGCTTCATACTATTTTCTTCATCGGTTTTTATGTTTCAGACAATACCACAATCAGAGTTTAACATCAGATTTTAACCAACAGGATTTGCAACATGATTTGCATGACAGTTAACATATGCATAGAAACATGAGCAACATATCACAGAAGAGTAAATTTTGAGTAAATGTAGCTTCACTCAAAGGCTTAGTGAAGATATCTGCAAGCTGTTGTTCTATAGACACAAAATGAAGCTCAATATCTCCTTCCTCCACATGTTCCCTGATAAAGTGATACCTTATGCTGATGTGCTTGGTCATGGAATGCTGTACTGGATTACCTGTCATAGCAATAGCACTTTGATTATCACAGAAAATAGGTATTTTAGAGTACCTTAACCCATAATCCAGCAATTGATTCTTCATCCACAGAATCTGTGCACAACAGCTACCAGCAGCAATATACTCTGCTTCTGCTGTGGATGTGGAAATTGATTTCTGTTTCTTGCTGTACCAAGAAACTAGTCTGTCACCTAGAAATTGACAGCTTCCACTAGTGCTCTTTCTGTCAGTCTTACATCCTGCAAAATCTGCATCAGAGTAACCAATTAACTTAAACTCTGATTCTCTAGGATACCACAAACCCAAGGTTATGGTTCCTTTTAGATATTTGAAAATCCTCTTCACAGCTGTTAGATGATGCTCTCTGGGATCTGCTTGAAATCTTGCACAAAGACAGGTTGCATACATAATGTCTGGTCTACTTGCAGTCAGATAAAGAAGAGACCCTATCATGCCTCTGTAGTTTGTCATATCTACTGAAGCTCCTGTGTCTTTGTCTAGCTTTGTTGCAGTTGCCATAGGAGTTGTTGCAGATGAACTATCAAGCATACCAAATTTCTTGAGAAGATTTCTGGTATATTTTGCTTGATTGATAAAAATCCCATCATCTGTTTGCTTTACCTGCAAGCCTAGAAAATAACTAAGCTCTCCCATCATGCTCATTTGGTACCTGGACTGCATAAGCTTGGCAAATTTCTTACAGAGTTTATCATTAGTAGACCCAAAAATTATGTCATCCACATAGATTTGAACTAAAAGCAAATCATTACCAGAATTGAAATAGAACAAGGTTTTATCAATTGTACCTCTAGTGAACCCACTTTCTAAAAGAAATTGAGCCAGAGTTTCATACCATGCTCTAGGTGCCTGCTTTAGTCCATAAAGTGCTTTGTCAAGCCTGTAGACATAATCTGGATACTTGGGGTCCACAAACCCTGGTGGTTGTTCAACAAACACTTCTTCTTCAAGTTTCCCATTGAGAAAAGCACTCTTCACATCCATCTGAAAGACTTTAAACTTCTTGTGAGCAGCATATGCTAGAAACATTCTTATGGCTTCCAACCTTGCAACTGTAGCAAAGGTTTCATCATAGTCAATTCCTTCCTGCTGTGAGTATCCTTTTGCCACAAGTCTAGCTTTGTTCCTTGTAATTACTCCCTCACTGTCAGTCTTGTTTCTAAAAACCCACTTTGTACCAACTACAGATCTGTTCTTGGGTCTTGGTACAAGTGTCCAGACTTCATTTCTTTCAAACTCATTCAATTCCTCCTGCATTGCTGTTATCCCGTTAGCATCTTGAAGAGCTTCATCCACTTTCTTAGGCTCTGTTTGAGATATGAATGCATGAAACAAATATTCATTTGCTGTGGCACTTCTTGTTTTCACACTTGCATCTGGATCTCCAATTATCAGATCAGGTGTATGAGCCTGTGTCCACTTTCTTGCTGTAGGTAAGTGGCTTCTTTCATCATTATTAGATTCTCCCCTTGATCCATGCTTCCCTGATTTTCTTGTTGACCATCAGCATTCTCTGAGGCTCCCCCTGAATTGAACTGCTCAGAGTTTGAACTTCCAGAGTTTGTGTTAGATTCTTCAGCTGACTCACTTTCAGAATGTGAGTCATCATGTTGAGATGTTCCTGAAGTGTCTTCATTCTCCCCCTCAACTGGTTTTCTATTCTCTTCTGTCTGAGAAATTTCCTCAGTGTTTACCAGTAGAGGATCAGAGTATGCTTCATCAGAGTTTGTTGGATTTGCTTCGTCAGAGTTTACATCAACAGAGTTTAGATCTTCATTTTCAAAGCGTAGTTGATCATGATTTTCTTCATCTTCAATTCCAGTTGTTTTCTTGTCATCAAATGACACATGTATAGATTCCATGATCACTTTAGTTCGCAGATTATAAACTCTGAATGCTTTAGTTGATAGTGGATATCCAACAAAAAATCCTTCATCAGCTTTTAAATCAAACTTGGTCAACTGTTCAGGATGAGTTTTCAACACAAAGCATTTGCACCCAAAAATATGAAAATATTTCAGGTTTGGTTTCTTTTTCTTCACCATCTCATATGGTGTTTTCCCATGCCTGTTGATCAGTGTAGCATTTTGAGTAAAACAAGCAGTTTGAACAGCTTCTGCCCAGAAATAAGTTGGCAATTTTGCTTCATCAAGCATTGTTCTGGCAGTTTCGATTAAAGTTATGTTCTTCCTTTCCACTACACCATTTTGTTGTGGAGTCCCTGGTGTAGAAAATTCTTGTTTTACTCCTCTCTCTTTGCAAAATTCTTCCACTGTTGCATTTCTGAATTCAATACCATTATCACTCCTAATAATTTTCACTTTATAATGTGATCCTTTGTCCAGTAGCTTTACATGTTCCATCAGAATTAAGGCAGTTTCATCCTTCTTTGCTAGAAAGTACACCCAGGTGTATCTAGTGTACTCATCAACAATGACTAAATCATATTTCTTTCTGCCAAGAGACATTACATTCACTGGACCAAATAGATCAACATGAAGAAGATGATAAGGATCCACAACTGAAGATTCAGACTTACTCTTGAATGATGACTTCCTTTGCTTGGCCTTTTGACAAGAATCACACAGACCATCTAAGCTGAGTATAGATTTTGGAAGTCCCCTTACAAGATCTTTTCGAATCAATTCATTTATGCTGTTCAAATTTAGATGAGAGAGCTTCTTATGCCATTTCCAACTCTCTTCATTAGACATCTTTGCAGACAGACACACAGCTTTTCCTTCAGAGTTTGTTACCAAACTTGCTTCATAGATATTATTCCGTCTGTGTCCAACTAGAACAACTTTCCCTGTAGATTTGCTAACAACCTCACAGTATTCAGGTTGAAAATCTACATGATAACCTCTGTCACAGATTTGACTCACAGATAGCAAGTCATGCTTGAGTCCTGGAACTAGAGCTACATTTGTTGATATTGTGATGATGACACTTCCAAGATTGATATTGCCATATCCCAGAGTACGTCCTATGTTGCCATCTCCATAGGAAACTTTTGGGCCAGCTTTCTCCTCATAATCTGATAGCATGGCTTTATTTCCAGTCATGTGCCCTGAACATCCACTGTCCAAGACTAGGGTGCTTTCCCTTATGCCCTGCAATTACAAACAATTACAGAGAGTTAGATTTAAGGATCCAGACTTGCTTGGATCCTTTGGCTTTCTTAACATTGTTAGCTTTTGCAGCGGAATTCTTATCAACAGAGTTTAAGCTAACAGTATCAAAGTTTACACTTGCAGAATCAACTTTAACCCATTTCAAATTTGGCTTCAACTCATAATAGTTGTGATAAATGGCATGATAATTCTTGCAAGTATAAATAGAGTGCCAAGTACTCCCACAGTGAGTGCATAAAGTCTGTGGTCTAACCCTAACATAATCATTCTTAACTCCAGACTTGGAGGGTAAAGAATTAATGTCTTTGTTTTTCCTGCAGACACTTGCAAGATGGTTAGTACTACCACAATTATGACATGTTTTTCTAGGAGCATCAGTGATAGGCAAATGATTATTGCTTTTATTAATGCCTACTTTTCCATTTCTATTCTTCCTGGACACTTTCTGTTTTTCAACAGACTTTACCTCTTTGAGTTTATACTTGAATTATTTCTCTGTCATTAAACCAAAATTAACCTGTTTAACACAAGTTTTTACTGGTTCTTCCTTAACAGTTTCTTTTTCAAGTACAGAGTTTAGCTTACTGGATTCAGGAACAAATTTCATAGGTGAAAGATGTGTTCTAACTTTAACTTTATCTTTAAACCTAAGTTCATCTTTCTCACAGTAACCTAACCCTACTGTATCTGTTTGAAATACATGATGTGTGTCCTTTCCAGAGTTTGTCCAGGTTTTAATTACCTTCCTCTCTTTTTCCAAATCAGATTCTAGTTGCCTAAATTTCTTAAGCAACTCCTGTTCAACATAAACAACATCATCTCTTTCCTTTTGAACTTGTTGCATGTTAACAAGTTCTTCTTCAAGAAATTTATTTCTCTCTTTAAGTTTTAGATTCTCAGATTTAATTCTCTCATTTTCTAAAGTCTGATCCCTATAACTAACATGTATGCTTTTAAGATAAATTCTCAATTCAGATATATTATCAGTATCATAAGCATAAGTTGTTAGGGGTACCTTATTTTCAGATGAATCAGATTCATCTTTGACAGTTGCCATGAGAGCATAGTTGACATCCTCATCTGAATCTGAAGTGTCTGCCCAGTCTCTTCCTTTAGTGATGAGTGCTTTTTCAGATTTTCCTTTCTTGCACTCTGGAGCATAGTGACCCATCTCTTTACACTTGTAGCACTGGATCTCAGACTTGTCTTTCTTCCCAGATTTGATATCCCTTCTTTCACACTTTCTGAAACTCTTCCTTTCAGAGTTTGAATCTCTCCTAGAGAATCTCTTTCCTTTCTTGAAGTTCGTGAAACCCATCTTCTTGAAATTCTTCACCATCAAAGCAGCCATTTGCATCATTTGTTCTTCATCATCCTCGGTTTCAGATGATTCAACAGTGTTTGAGTCATCATCAGAGTTTGATGACTCACTTTCAGAGTTTATGACCAAAGCCTTTCCCTTAGCTTTCTTCTTTGATGTCTCTTTCTTAAGAAGTTTTTCTTCAACTTTGAGAGCAACAGATTTTGTCTTCTTTCCAGATCTTTTGTTTCTTTGTTCTATCTCAAGTTCATGAGTTTTAAGCAACCCATAAATTTCATCAAGATCTGTCTCTGCAAGATCATAATTATCTCTTATTATTGTCGCCTTTAAATCCCATCTTTCAGGTAGAGATAGAAGAAACTTGAGATTTGACTCTTCAAGATCATATTCTTTATCAACAAGAGATAAATCATTCAACAGTTTACAGAATCTGTCATATGTCTCAGTCAAAGTTTCATCAGGTCTCGAGTCAAAGTGTTCATACTCCTGTGTAAGAATAGTCTTCTTGTTCTTCTTTATAGCACTTGTTCCTTGACATCTGACTTCTAAAGCATCCCAAATTTTTTTGGCAGTTTTGCAACCAATAACTCTGTTGGACATGACATTATCTAAGGCACTATGGAGAAGATGTCTAACTTTTGCATCATTTGCAATTGATGAGATGTCTTCAGTAGTCAAATCTTTCTTTTCTTTTGGAACGCTCTTTTGTTCTTGACCAGCAACAACTGGAGACAGTTTTGTTGGCATATGAGGACCATCATTGATTCTATCATGGTATTCTGGATCTGTGGCTTCCAGAAACATGGTCATCTTTACCTTCCATATTGGATATTCTGCTGGTCTGAGAATTGGAACCCTAATCGTCTCATATCGACTCACAGAAGTTGGTTGAACCTTCTCAGAATTAGAACCTGCTTGGACATTTTCAGCCATGATTATTCTTGTGTTTAGATCAAAAACTGTATATATTAAACACCCTTGGCTCTGATACCAATTATTAGGCCGAATACACAATATATAATCAAGTATATGTATGAGAATAACAATAAGAACACTGTTTATGAATAATAAACTGTATGGAATTAAAACTCCTCTCTCAGTGATGTAAAATATCACAGAGAGCTGCTAGGTTACAAGAATGATAATTCACGTATTCGCATTCCTTTTAGGGTTAACCTATCTGTGTTTATATAGTACACAGCTACATACAATCTTCTAATTGATATTCCTATAAATCAGCTATACAATTAATATCAATCTAGAATTGCTTCTGTCTTCTGTTCCGTTTCCTTAGCCATCTCGATATCTCTTTGCTTCTTTCCATCTTCAAAGAATATCGCTTCTAGAATCTTCATTGAATAACACCGACTGCTAAGCAAACTCTGACTGTCATAGTTTAACAAACTCTGACCAGTCTTCCAGCTAAACTCTGATGGTATCCTGATACTTTAAACACTGATAAACAAACATCAGCAATTATATCTAACACTCTTTTATTCTTTTCCAATTTTTCTTTCATTTTTCATAGTTTGAGTGAGACGTCAATTCAATGTGAATCATACGTTAAAATCAGTAAAAGGTTTCCCAAATATGTCAAATTTCCGGACTTGTTTAGTTTTCAATCACTGGTTGCATATGTACGTAGCGAAATTGCAGTCACTAGTTAGACGATACTACTCTTACTGATAATTTCTAATTTTTAGCTGATCGGCACAAAATGTACTTTGTTTTGCTTCAAAACCAAGAAATGTCCCACATATTTACATGCGTCCCAAATAGCAAGGAACGAAGAAACATGCAAGAAACATTAACATGTTCCTCTTAATTTTATGTGTTCATAAGTTATAATTTGATATTTAGCAGATCACATCATTTGAGATGAATTTTGTGAACGATTTTGGGATAATTAACAGTTTAACACTACTCTTAGATAAAAACAAGAGGGGACCTTCAGTTGTTGTTAGAAACTTGGAATAGTTATTGTTAGAAACTTGGAAAGTACTTCAGTGAAAATTTCAACGTAATTACGGTTAAAATATTTCTAGGGGATATGATTTTAGCTAATGGGACGCGGTAGTTCCGTACACTTGCAAATGTATAAATTTCTTAAGAGATGATATTTGTAAACATGGGTTACGCAAATTCATCAACCCAAACCGATCTTATATTCGACGACCCAATCCAAAAAATTACAAATCAATATATAATGGGTTATATCGACTCTAACCCGATTCTAATGAGTTGGGTATGAATTTTAATTATTTTAGGCCAAAGCAACCCAACCCGGTGACGTACAGTAAATCCTTTATTATAATACCTGAGTCTACCACATATTAGTTAACCAATCAGAAAATTTTGAATTATTTTAGGACCAATCAGAGCTCAATCCTAAATTTTAGACCAATCACAAGAGCCTACAAACTTTTCTCATATAATTTTATTAACCAAGGTTGGTTAGACTATTCATACAACGCGATTAACCAATTAAAATTCAATAACTATTTTATTAACCAATCAAAATTCAATAACTATTTTATTTTTAATAAGAATTTAAATCCATTAAAACTTTACTCATTTAATTTTATTAACCAATCAAGAGAGGCAAAAAACTATCATCATATAATTTTATCAACTAATCGTAGTTAGACTATCCATATAACGCAATTAACCAATCAAAATTCAAAATTTAATTTATTTTTAATTAGAATTTAAATCCATTAAAACTTTTCTCATATAATTTTATTAACCAGAGGTTGTTAGACTATCCATACAACTTGATTAATCAATCAACATTCAATAATTATTTTAGTTTTAATTAGAATTTAAATCCATTAAAACTTTACTTATATAGTTTTATTAACTAAATGTGGTTAAACTATCTATACAACGTGATAACCAATCAAAATTCAAAAATTATTTTATTTTAATTTAAATTTAAATCTATTGACTATTATATTTATATATTTCAAGAATTTGATTATCAATTAAAATTATTTAATTTTTGTAGAATTTAAATCATTTATGATAATTATATACTTCGAAATTTTGATCATTAATTATATAATCTATTTAATATAAAATCGTATATTTTATAGATAAACTTCTAATATCACCATGTGACCCAACAGACTGAGTGAGGAAGCACTACGAGTATATGTATAATTTTTATGACTTTAATCAATAATTTATATTTTTTATTGTTTAATTGTTAAAGGTCGTAATATAAGGTTTTTTACACAGAAAGTGTGAGGGTAATTATCTATTATTTACTGTAAAGTCAAAAAAATACGATTCTAATTGATAATATTAAAAAAATTAAATCCATTCACAATAATGTTTTTCTATTTCGAGATTTTGTTTATCAATTAAAATTATTTTATTTTTAATTAAAATATAATCTTTTATTATATTTATATACTTCGAGATTACGATCATTTGTTGTACAATGCGTTCAATAAATAATCGTCTATTTTATAGATTAATTTCTAATATCACTCTATGATCTAACACACTTAATGAGAAAATATTTTGAGTATATGTATAACTTTTACAACTTTAATATATAATTTATGTTTTTTTTATTTAATTGTTAAAAATCGTAATTTCGGGTTTTTACATAGATGTGAGGCTAATTATCCAATATATTATTTATTGTAATTAAAAAATTTGATATTAATCGATTATGTTAAAAAAATTAAAGAAAATCTTACTTAATATATTAATAAATACTTGAAACAGTTGATTTTATTTTATGGATATTTTGAGCATAAAAATTTTTGTAATCCTTTATTATAATGCTTGAGTCTAGATACTATATACTTCACCAATCAAAATATATTAATTATTTTAAGACCAATCAAAAACCACTCCTAAATTTTAGACCAAACATATTACTGATTTTTCTTCTTCTTATTTATCATTTTCATCCTATTTTAATAATCATGATTAGTTGACAATTATAATTTAAATCCAGTAATTACTTGATTTAAAATATTCATGTATTACATATTTGGTTTAGTCAAAAAATATATTTGTAATTTTTATGACTTTAATCAATAATTTATATTTTTTATTGTTTAATTGTTAAAGGTCGTAATATAAGGTTTTTTACACAGAAAGTGTGAGGGTAATTATCTATTATTTACTGTAAAGTCAAAAAAATACGATGCTAATTGATTATATTAAAAAATTTAAATCCATTCACAATTATGTTTTTTTATTTAGAGATTTTGTTTATCAATTAAAATTATTTTATTTTTAATTATAATATAATCTTTTATTATATTTATATACTTCGAGATTACGATCATTTGTTGTACAATGCGTTCAATAAATAATCGTCTATTTTATAGATTAATTTCTAATATCACTCTATGATCTAACACACTTAATGAGAAAATATTTTGAGTATATGTATAACTTTTACAACTTTAATCTATAATTTATGTTTTTTTTATTTAATTGTTAAAAGTCGTAATTTCGGGTTTTTACATAGATGTGAGGCTAATTATCCAATATATTATTTATTGTAATTAAAAAATTCAATATTAATCGATGATGTTAAAAAACTTAAAGAAAATGTTACTTAATATATTAATAAATACTTGAAACAATTGATTTTATTTTATGGATATTTTGAGCATAAAAATTATTGTAATCCTTTATTATAATGCTTGAGTCTAGATACTCTATACTTCACCAATCAAAATATATTAATTATTTTAAGACCAATCAAAAACCACTCCTAAATTTTAGACCAAACATATTACTGATTTTTCTTCTTCTTATTTATCATTTTCATCCTATTTTAATAATCATGATTAGTTGACAATTATAATTTAAATCCAGTAATTACTTGATTTAAAATATTCATGTATTACATATTTGGTTTAGTCAAAAAATATATTTGTTAATAAATCACTTTTTATTTAAAATTATTCACAATTATATTACCATATTTATAATTAAAGTTTCATAAATATTTATTAATCAAACAATTTGATTACTATTTTACATTAAATACGATATTAATAATTCAATTTCAAGTATAAAATTTATAATACATAATTTTACTAAGTATTTGTCATTCATTTATTTACATGCATATTACATTAATTATATAGATTAACATTTACATTAGTGTATGCTTTAAATAAATGTTAAAATTTTAAAAGTAGAAAAACCATTTTAATACAAATGTCTGCCTCAATTTATAAATATATAATTATTTTAAATTTGTCTAATCTTCGTAAGTATACTTATTTTGAATTTAATCAAAATTAGAATTTAAAAGTAAATGAAATTAATTTTAGTACAAAATATGTTGACCAAGTACTAAAATTTTAATTTACAGATGTAAAAATAATTGAAACATATCTCATACAAATTATATGTGGGGTCAACTATATTGTTTTCCAGGTCATTGTAAAATAATATTAGAAATATAAATTCGATTAATAACATAAAATTTTAAATTATTTTAATACATAAGTAACTTTTAACATTGTACGTGAATGAATACATCATCTTTTTAAGTACTTTTAATTTTTTAATAAGACATATCTTCACATTAATTAGCTTGATAATATATTCTATATAAGCATATTATGGATATCTGAAGTTCATATAGTAAACCACCTAAACCACCTTACTTCTTCTTTATTTCGTTATCAATTAGGTGCAGTCATTAGACTCATCACTTTTTCAATATTAAAACTTTTAAAATCTTAATGCAAATGGAGGCGATATATTAGTTATGAGTTTTTAGTGTTGAAGAAGTAATTCGGGGAACTCTGTATCATTAACCATACATCCATACATATAAATGCAAATGTGGTAAAATCATCTCAAACCCGAATAGAAGGCATCATGTTTAATAAATCAATTTTTTCGAAAATATTTTTCTTCTTATCCTTTTTACCATAATTATATATAATTATATTAGGTTTAGGGTAATCATGTATATTATTAATTGAAGTGAAGTAGTTAAAAGATTGTGAAGTGGTCAATATCATCAAATGTTGACGAGAACCTTTGTGATCAAAGGTAGTGACTACTAAATACAAAATCCTAAAAGTATAGCATATTAAATGTAAGTTTAAAATTTAGTCTAATGAATTTAAAACCTTCATCATAAGAAGAAAATGAAAACCAGTATCCTGGAAAATTAAAAATCATTACAGGAGAAATTCAAACATTCACTATATCTTTGAATGATTGAAAGTTAGTACATATCAATACAATATCTTTGTATCTTTGAATGATTGAATGATTCAATTTTAGAGTTTCAACGCCCTCAAAAGAATTTAAAATCACCTCATACAATGTTAATTTTGACATGGTGAACATAAAATTTTCAATTCAAATAATTAATTGTGATTTTTGTCCAACATCAAATTTGTCTTTCTCATTCTTAATAACTCAACCATTTTGTTTCTTTTCCAGCAGGTGCATGATTCAACTAATAATGATAATTTTATTGTGTTAATCCAGAGTCAAAATCGAGAACAAATAAACGCATATCCACGTCAATGATGATGGTGTTAAAAAGAAGTATAATTATAAAATGGGTTAGGACGTTTAACATTCTTATTAGTTTAAAAACTGATGGTACATTTCAAACAAATTCTAATATCGTATTTTATGTTATTTTGTTATGATGACAACATTATATATATATATTCAATCAATATTTTATGCGTTGAATATTTAATTTTGAATTAAAAATATTTAGTTTTTAGCAACCAATAACATAACTAGGGATGAACGTCGGATCACTTCAGGGTCGGGGAGTGTTATTCCCGCACCCGACCCCGAAATCAGTCCTGAACCTACCCTGACCCCGTACGGGGCGGGCATCGAATCGGGATCGGCGCGGCGAGGAGAATACTCATCCCTAAACATAACTTATATTTACACGCGTGCGTATTTTTAGTAAATGTATCTGGAAAAAAAAATTAATATGAGTTCTATTATATTATGTATTTTTAATTATTTCAAAAAAAATAGATTTAAAATATTTTAAGCGTGTGCTTTCGGTGCGTAGCACGGGTAAAACGCTAGTATATATATAGCATTTATAAAATCAGTTTTGATAGTTCTGGTTATTAATAAATGACTAGCTTAAAATCCGATGCACAGATTGTTATTAATAATTATTATTTTTAATATTCTATTAATTTGCATTTGCTAAAAAAAATAAGTAGGTGTGTTCAACTTTTTTATATAATTAAAAGTATTAAAATAGATTTTAAAATAAATTAATAATTGTTTGCCCGCGATATTTTTGGAAAAGGATGAGTTTTAGAAAGAAAAAATAGAAAAAGTAACATGTTCTAGCTGAAAAGGTAAGTGCCCGTAATTAAAAGTATTTAAATAGGTTTCAAAATAAATAAGTAAGGATTTGTCCGAGATATTTTTTGAAAATGAGAGGTTTTAATAAGAAAAAAATAGAAAGAGTAACATGTTTTAGTTGAAAAAGGTAATTGCCCGTGATTTTTTTAGAAAAAGAGATAATTTTGTTAGAAAAAATAGAAAAGGTAATGTATTTTAGCTAAAAAGTTAGTTGGTTATAAAAATGTTATTATTTAATAATAATTTATTTAGAAAATGAAAAAATAGAAAAAGTAACATATTTCAGCTGAAAAAATGCTCATAATTAAAAATATTAAAATATATTTTAAAATAAATAAGAAAGGGTTTGTCTGTGATCTTTTTGAAAATGAGGGATTTTAGTAAGGAAAAATAGAAAGAGTAACATGTTTTGTTAAAAAAGATAATCGCCCGTGTTTTTTTTAGAAAAGAGAGGATTTTGTTATAAAAAATTAAAAATAGATAATGTATTTTAGCTGAAAAGGTAATTGGTTATAAATAATATTATTATTTAGCGATAGTTTTTTAAAAAAATAAGTAAGGATAATTAAGTAAAATTACTAAGTACCGACCGTCCGTCCGTTGGACTACCAAACTTTTAATGTTTCGTCTTTAATAATAAAGCTTAAGGTGTGTTAAACATAGAATAAGTAGGTGTTAAACTTTTAATGTTGGATTACTAATTTTATTATTTATATTTTATTAATTGCATTTATTTAAAAAAAATAAGTAGGTGTGTGTTAAACATTTTTAAATAATTAAAAGTATTAAAATGGATTTTAAAATAAATAAGTAAATGTTATGGATTAAAAAGTGTACTGGTAAATTAATTGCTAAGGTTTAAGAGAGTTTCGAGCTTTAATGGCTGTACTTGTGTTTCGAGACTAAATCGGTCCTCACAAGATGCCTACGTATCTCAATTAATGCTGAGAATCAAGCCAATGACGTAGTTCTTGGTGTTGCCATCGGGGCTATGGCGGCAGGGGCACACCAAGGACGTAGTGACTTGTATGTCCTTATTCGAGGATGAAGTCTAAAACGTAGTAGATGACGTATGGAGTTGTGTCCAAAACGTAGTTCTATTGTGAAGGAGCAGGGTCCTTATATAGGCGTCTGGAGCCTCGTATTTAGAGTAAGTTTAGGAGACTTAGCGAATAAGTCTCCTTTTTGATAATGGATAAACATTGTATTTCTTGGTTGACAAGTCTTTTCCTTGTTGATAAGGACTATGACTCATTATTTCCTTTAATTGGGATTCTGGATCCTTCTTTGATGAATTTACCATATTTTGGACTTTTTTCTTCAGCTGTATATTTTCCATATTTATTAATTACGAAATTAATAAATAATTAGGGTTTCGGGCCTTGCTTATTGGGCCGTGTTCTTAGACCAATCCGGGTCTAATTAATACGTAATTAATTGCACTTCTAGGATTATTTTTCAGCCCATATCATTTGCCCCCCCAACTTCTATGATAATGCACTAGGATTTCATAGAAGTTATACCGGTCTTTTTCGAGACTTGGGGTCTTTTTATCCCTTACCTGGGACTTACTACCCTTTTTTGGGGATTTTAATATACACTAGTGTTTCACGAGTATCGTCTTGGTGTAAAGTGTGGAGCGACCTACACATTTACGACGGTTTTGCCTTATTCGAGGCTAGCTTGACATTTGCATAAGCCTTTTATGTCTTATACCGTCTTGTTTTGGCTTCAAGCCTTTCATTGAGCATATCGAATGATGGGGTTTGGACTGAATGTATTATGTTTCTGGGGTTTCAACCCTTCACCCTTACGAGTTCTTACTGATGGCTGCACTCGTAGTGATTCATTCTCAAGTCTACCATATCAAACTTCTCATGAGCTTGAAATTTTCGCTAATTAACAATAGGCATCTTAGGCTTTCTTTTGTATGTATATTAGCAACATTCACCCTTCGGGGTTCGTTGTATTCAACTCTATTTGTGCAGTTGACATGCATATTTTGTATGCTTTCCTTTGCATTCATTTGTAGTTTGTCTTGGCAAAGCTTTGAGGATGTTTCTACCAATCAAAACGGGTTCAACCCTTCATATGCTTTCTAGGAAGCTCATGATTTCATCGAACCTTATTTCTACTTATCATACTAGCGGATCCTTTTAGGATGCACTAAACATAATAAACTTTTAAGTTTGAGGCATGCCAAGTCCTTGGCACCTCATGCCCTTCGAGGGTTTCTAATTTGTATGAGCCTCGACCAAATACGTTCTTGACGCAATATGGTCCTTCCCAATTTGGGGCCAACTTGCCTTTTTGTCCAACCCCGAATGCATCAATCTTTCGGAGGACTAAGTCTCCTTGACGGAAGAATCTCTCTTTAACCCTTAGGTTATAGTAGAAAGATGCCATTTTTTGATGTTCAACTACCTTAGCATTTGCCTCATCTCTAACCTCGTCAATTAGATCTAAGGCCAGCCTCATGCCTTCTTCATTTGTCTCTGGCTCATAAGCTTCGATTCTTGGAAATGTGTGAGTAATCTCCACTGGAACCACTGCCTCTGCCCCATATGCCAGCAGAAAGGGGGTTGCTCCAGTGGTGACTTTACAAGTAGTACGATATGCCCATAGTATGGGGAACAATTCGTCTACCCAAGTGTTTCTAGAGCGTTCAACTCTTTTCTTCAGTCCATCTAGGATAATTCGGTTGGCAACCTCAGCTTGCCCATTTGCTTGAGGATGGGCAACAGAAGTGAAACGTAACTTGATATCATTCTCGTCACAATACTTCTTGAATTCTTCGTTGTTAAACTGAGTTCCATTATCCGTGACCAAGATTCGTGGAATCCTGTATCTGCATATTACATTTTCCCAAAAGAAATGCATCATTTGCTTGGTGGTTATCTTGGCAAAAGGTTTAGCCTCAATCCACTTGGTGAAGTAGTCGATTGCCACTATCAAGAAATTTCTTTGTGCACTTGCCATTGGAAATGGTCCAAGTATATCCATTCCCCACATGGCGAATGGAATAGGTGAGTTTATGGATGTCATCATCTCTGGTGGTTGTCTAACCACTGGTGCATGCTTTTGGCACCGTTCACATTTCTTCACGTAGCTTTTAGCATCTGCAAGTATGCTTGGCCAATAGAAACCTAGACGAGTGATTTTATGAGCAAGGGCTCTGCCCCTCAAGTGCTGCCCATAAATTCCTTCATGAACTTCTTTCAAGACTAACTCCGCCTCTTGGGGTCGTAGACACTTCAAGTAAGATATGACAAAAGACTTCTTGTATAAGATCCCTTCGATCAAGGCGTACCTCAATGCTCTCACTGTCAACTTTCGTGCCTCCAAGGCATTATTTGGTAACCAACCGGTTTCAAGATGAGCCTTAATGGGGTCTATCCAAAAGCCACCTATGTCAATAGGTGCTATTAGTTTTCCATTGATGCTCGGGGTCTTCAAGACTTGGAAGTATACACTTCCGGCATAGTTCTCTATCTCAGAAGAAGCAAATTTAGACAAGGCATCGGCCTTCATGTTTTATTTTCTAGGGATGTGTTCCATATAGGATTCATCAAACTGGGTCATGATGGCTTTCACAAGCTTCAGATATTTGGCCATGGTTTCAACCTTAGCCTCAAATTCTCCATTTACTTGTGAGACTACCAATCTCGAGTCTCCACAGACTTTGAGAGTATTAACTCTCAAGGCTACAGTCAGTCGTAAGCCAGCTATCAGGGCTTCGTACTCAGCTTCGTTGTTAGTCGTTGGGAAGTCCAGTTTTAGTGCATACTCTATGAGAAATCCATCAGGACTTTATAGCACCAAACCTGCTCCACTTGATTTTGTTAAATCCATCAGGACTTTATAGCACCAAACCTGCTCCACTTGATTTTATTTTTGATGCTCCATCAAAATAGAGTACCCAACATTCTTTGGACACCATGTCTTCATCTTTCTTGTCTTCCACTATTATTTCCTGCCCCCCGACTTCTTGGTTGTCAATGGTGCATTCAACCATGAAGTCAGCGAGTGCTTGAGCTTTTATGGCCGTTCGAGGCTTATACTTGATGTCAAATTCTCCCAATTCAATAGCCCATTTGATCAACCTTGCACTAACTTGAGGGCTATGCAAGATGTTTCTTAGAGGCTGATTAGTCAAGACCTCTACCTTGTGTGCCTGGAAGTATGGGCGTAGCTTTCTTGAGGCCATTATCAAGGCTAAGGCAAACTTCTCTATCGTAGAGTAGTTTATTTCTGCCCCATGTAGAATCTTGCTTACGTAGTAAATGGGTTTCTGAACCTTCAACTCTTCTATTACCAAAACAGCTCCAAGGGCTGTGTTAGAAACCGCCAAATACAAATAGAGAGTTTCTCCTGGCTTTGGTTTTGCCAACAGTGGTGCCTCAGCCATGTACTTTTTCAAGGCCTCAAAGGCCTCCTGGCTTTCAGTTGTCCACTCAAAAAATTTCACGTTCTTAAGTGCTTTGAAGAAAGGTAAGCACTTCTCTCCTGACTTGGAGATGAATCTTCCCAATGATGCCACTCTTCCCGTCAGTTTCTGAACATCCTTGACGGTTCGTGGTGGCTCCATGTCCAGGATCGCTTTGATTTTGTCGGGGTTAGCCTCGATTCCTCTCTTGGAAACCATCAGGCCTAAAAACTTCCCTGAGCCTACACCAAAGGCACATTTAGCTGGATTCAACATCATCATGTGGTGCCTCAGCACTTCAAACGCTTCTCGTAGATTGTTTATATGATCGGCCTTATCGAGGCTTTTAACCAACATGTCATCCACATAGACCTCCATGGTTTTTCCAATCCGGTGTTTAAAAATTTTGTTCGCCAACCTTTGGTATGTTGCACCTGCATTCTTAAGTCCAAATGCCATGACTAGATAACAGAAAATACCAAAGTCAGTGATGAATGATACCTTGGAGATGTCATCTTTGTGCATTTTGATTTGGTTATATCCACTGAAGCCATCCATAAAACTTTAGCATCTCGTGGCCAGCGGTGGCATCTATTAGGGCATCAATCCTTGGTAAGGGAAAACAATCCTTAGGACATGCATCGTTCAAATCGGTGAAGTCTACACACATTCTCCATTTTCCATTGGCTTTTTTGACCATCACCGGGTTAGCCAACCATTCTGGGAATTGTATCTCTTCAATGAACCCGGCCTTTAGAAGCTTTTCTACTTCTTGTTTAATGGCCTCTTGCCTTTCTGGAGCAAAATTTCTCTTCTTCTGTTTCACCGTCTTCCTTTCAGGATTCACATTTAATTTGTGGGTTATCAACTGGGGATCAATCCCTGGCATGTCCGCCGTTGTCCAAGCAAAAACGTCATTGTTCTCTTGAAGAAAAGATATGAGCTTGCTTTTCAATGGTTCAGGCAATAGTGCTCCAACATAAGTCACCTTCTCCGGTTCACTAGGGACTAAGGGAATTGGGATTAAATCCTCAGCTGGTTTCCCCCTTCGGTCCTCATTATCACTAGTATCCATGTCTTCAATGGGGGGAACCTGCCCCCGATTCCATCAGGCCTTAACGCGGCTACGTAACAGCTTTTAGCCATCTTTTGGTCTCCCCGTTCTTCACCAATTCCATTCCTCGTTGGGAACTTGATTTTCAGATGATAAGATGAGGCAACGGTCTTGAATGCATGAAGACCCGTCCTTCCCAGGATTGCATTGTAGGTCGAAGTTGCCTTTATAACTATGAAGTTTAACATCTGAGTAGACGTATTTGACCCTTGCCCCATTGTCATTGGGAGTTGGATAGTGCCTTCCACCTTTGACTCCACTCCATTAAATCCATATTTGGGCATATTCGAGGGTGTCAACTGAGAGTCAGTATAGCCCATCTTGATAAAAGCATCATGGAACAAGATGTCCACTGAAGCTCCATTGTCGACCAAAACTCTCTTTGTTTCAGAATTCCCTATCACAGGTACGATGACTAATGGATCATCGTGGGGAAACTTCACTCCTTCCAAGTCAGAATCATCAAAACCTTTTGATATTTCTGTTCGGGCACGTTTCGATGCTTCTCCAACCACGGTCATTACCTATCGGGCGTATGATTTCCTTGAGTTTCGGGAGGACCCAGCAGCAGTTGGTCCTCCGAATATCATGTTGATGACTGGCCCTCGGGGCTTGGGATTACGATCTTGATCGTTGTCCCTTCTGTCGTAATCTTTTCTTTCATAGTTTCCTCTTTGACTCCCTTGATTTCCATCCTTAGTGAATTTATTGAGCTTTCCTCTCCGTATCAGAAACTCGATCTCATCTTTCAATTGTCTATAATCGTCGGTGTCATGACCGACTTCCTTGTGGAACCGACAGAATTGGTTTTGATTCCGTTTAGACATATCAGTCCTTAGTGGCTTCGGCCATCGGAGATCCTCCTCCTTTGCTATTTCCATCAGAATTTGGTTCCTGGGAGTGTTCAATCTTGCATACTCCGTAAACTTTGGCCCAAAATTGTTCCTCTTGGGTGGAGAATCAGAATCCTTTGACATTCTGGGAAACTTTTCCTTGACGTCATACTCCTGAGTTTCCTATCTTTTCTTTGAATTTCCACTGCCACAAGCAGTGGGTTCATATTTTCTCATGCTTTCTTCAGCCTTGATGTACTTTCCGGCCCTATCTTGGAGCTTCAGCATGCTCTCGGGTGGATGTTTTGCCAATGATCTTTTGAAGTGATCATCAGTGGTTCCTTGTTGCAAGTCTATCATAGCTACTTTGTCCTCTAAGTCCGAGACTTTCAGAGCTTCCCGGGTAAATCGGTTGATGTAATCCCTTAAAGCTTCATTCTTTCCTTGCTGGATTCCCATGAGTGATGCAGAACTTTTCTCGTGCACCCTTCCACTAACGAATTGATTGATGAATGCTTCACTTAATTCCTTGAAAGACCCAATAGAGTTGGGAGGAAGATGGCTATACCAACGTTGGGCCATGCCTGCCAAGGTTTGCGGAAACGCCCTACACTTGACCGCATCGTTGGTTGGCTGCAACAACAGTGCATTGGAGAAGGTTCTTACGTGATTTGCGGGATCTCCCGTTCCATCATAAGCTTTAATTGTTGGCATCTTGAATTTCCTGGATATGGTAGCTTTCATGATGTCTTGAGTAAACGGTGGCGTAGGATCATCAGGATCTCCCAGGGGCAACAAAACACTAGGATCACCCCTTGGGGCTTCAGCCCTCTTGGTTCTTCTTGGTGTTGGCTCCAGGTTGATTATCGAGACTCTTCCAGTTGCATGGCTTTGTGCTTTTGCGGCCTCCTGTTCTGCCAGTAATTTCTTGAGCCTTGCAGCCTCTGCATTTTGGGCCGCAATCTTTTCTTTTATAGTTTGGGGTTGTTCCCGATTTGTTTGGGAAGAACGCCTCCTCCTTGGGGCAACATCCCTCTCTTCTGCAGATGTATAATTCTCGTCCTCTGTATAGGGACCCGAGTAGTCTTGAATCAAAGGGGTCCGTCGAGTTTGAGTTTGTTGATTTTGGGGTCCCAGACCTTGTATATAAGGAGGAACGTATGCCTAATGGTAAGTGGGATTGAGACCACTACCGCCCACCATGGGTCGAGGGGGCATGCCATAGCTTGGTATCCCAAGAGTTTGAGTTGCGTATTGGGGAATATCCGTAGTATGAAGTTGAAGGCCACTTGGTGCATTCATGAGTAGTGGGGAGATTGGTTGCTGGAGAGTGGTCTCTTGTGGATTAGATCCATGGACGACCATTTGTAGGGGATTCGTCCCTTCAACCGAAATCAGGATTTCTGGTCCTTGAGTGTTGGTGAGGGGGATATTCGCCCCTTGATTGCCAGTGTGTTGGGCCGAATACACAATATATAATCAAGTAGATGTATGAGAATAACAATAAGAACACTGTTTATGAACAATAAACTGTATGGAATTAAAAACTCCTCTCTTAGTGATGTAAAATATCACAGAGAGCTTCTAGGTTACAAGTATGATAATTCACGTATTCGCTTTCCTTTTAGGGTTAACCTATCTGTGTTTTTATAGTACACAGCTACATACAATCATTAATTGATATTCCTATAAATTAGCTATTCAATCAGAATCAATTAAGAATTGCTTCTGTCTTCTGTTCCGTTTCCTTAGCCATCTCAATATCTCTATGCTTCTTTCCATCTTCAAAGAATATCGCTTCTAGAATCTTCATTGACTTCACTGACAGCTAAGCAAACTCTGACCATCAGACTTTAACAAACTCTGACTGGTCCTCCAGCTAAACTCTGACTAGTCCTCCAGCTAAACTCTGATAGTTTCCTGGTACTTTAAACACTGATAAACAAACATCAGCAATTATATCTAACAATCTCCCCCAACTTGTTCATACTAAAATATACAAGTTAACAGATAATTGATGATGTCAAAACATATAACAAATGCATTGTTTATAAAATCACAGAGTTTATATTTAACTTAGAACAGAAAACTTTAAAAACTTACAGACTCCATTTACTTAATTTCTTCAATATCAGGTACAGTCCTGATGTAGTCCATAAGTAGTCTTCTCTCAGCTCTCTCTAGCTCAGCTACCATTATCTTCTTTAGCTCTTTCAACTCTGGATCACTCTCTCCAGTTTGATAAATAGCAGCCCTTAGAGCATAGATGCTGTTCTTCCTCATATCATTTCCTAGCTTTATTATGAAGGATTTATCTGATTCCAGATTAAATTCCAACACTTTTATACCAAGATCTGTTCTGAGTCTTGCACTGTTTCTTTGCATCTCAACAAGCTTTCCATTATAATCTCTGTACTTTGGTATGTAAGAACCAGCAGACTTTAAGCCACAAAGAATTCTAGCTTTCATCATCCTGCTTCTTAACACCTCAGCTGCTTGATGAGTTCTTTGATTTTTAATCTTCAGTATATACAGTACATACTCTAGCTCTTCTTTCAGCTTTAATCCAATATCAGCTTCACCAACTTTGTATACTCTGCCATCAGCCTTGAAGTATAACAGAAAATCCTTCTTCAATCCTCTATGGTGTATTAACTGAACCGACTCTAAAGCATCAAGATTTTCTTGAGTCACACCAACACCTGGTTCAGCTAATGAGGTTTGATCCACAGGACTATTATTCACTCTCTTCTCTCTATGAGATCCAAGTCCAGATTTATCTCTTGATTCTTTTCCCATGATAGTTCTGCTTTGGAGAATATTTACATTTGCTGGAATCAGAGAGTGTTGAACAGTGATTGGCTTAGCAAAAGTCCTTTGGAGTTGTGAAGATAGCTGAGTCTGTACAACTTGAGTAGAATCAGAGGTTGTCACAGCTTCCATTGTTTGAACAACTTGAGCATTGTCAGAGGTTGTTTGAGCTTTCTTCTGTACTTGTTCTTCTTCAATAAGCTTCCCTTTTCCTTTATCTAAGCTGGCTTCAACTGGCCTTCTTGAGTATTGTAAACTCTGTTGAGAGTTTACATTTTCTTTGATTACAATTCCTTTCTCCTTTGGCCTCAAAACCTTCTTGACTTTCTTGAACTTCCCAGACTTTAGATTCTTTACATGCTCTTCAGCTAGCATCAATTCTTCAGCTTGAATATCTTCTATGGTTGCATCAGCACCATGTTCTTCTAGAAACAGCTGAGCTGCAATCTCTTCATCAGTGTTTGGTTGATAAGTAAGCAATAAGCTTCTAGCTCTTGAAGAAGATTGAGCACCAGTGTTTATCCTCTCAGAGTTTGTAACAGCAGAGTTTGATCTTAGCTTTCCTTGCTGTAGAGTAGATTTAGATTTGAACTCTTTTTCTTTTGCACCACCATCAGTAGAATCATCCTGTCTACTCAGAGTTTGAGACTTTTTGCATTTGTCTTTAAGTACTCTCTCCCCCTTTTTGACATCATCTGGAATCAATACTGAGGTGAGCAATTCAAGTGAAGCAGCAATGGAATAAAGCTTGTCAGACATTACAGTCTGATTGTCTTCAACTTTGGTCAGTCTGTTCTTGAAAACTTTTTGATCTTTGACCAGAGTAAGCAACATAGATTTATCTTGCTTCAGAGACATATCTCTAGCAACCACATCATTTCTCAACCCAGTAACTGACTTCTGAGTTTCATCAAAACGATTGTGAAGAGACTTGACTTGAACAATTGTTGCCTTTAGATGTGTAAGAAGTTCTGGATTTGTAATTGACTCAGCAGATTTTGTTACAAAGTCAGCAGCCCTTTGATCAGTAAAAATACAATCCTTGTTTGACCACTTGGAAAAGTACATATTCTGAAAGTGAAGTTCAGTGTTATGCTGAGTGGAACCTCCAACATCAGTTTCCTTTGGATTTGGTTGAACAGAAAGTCTTTGAGAAGATGAATCAGCTTGATCATCAGACTTTGCAGAAGACTCAGCACTTGGAGAATGTGGAATATTTTCAGCAAATGTTTCTTGAGCACCTTCATGTGCAAGATTCTCAGAGTTTATATTCTCTTGAACATTTTCTTCTTGTTCAGCCACAACAACAACAGGCTCTTCAGTAGCTTCAACAATATTTTCTGCAGTTTCTTCAAGAACAGTTTCTGCAGCTACAGCCTTTGCTGTCTGATCAACTTCTTCACCTTTTTCAAGTACCTGGTGAGTTACAGAGAGAACCTCTGTATGAGTAGCTAAAGACTCATCTATTATGACTGTTGGTTGATCAGCTGCCACATCCTCTGTTTCAGCAATACTGCCAAACTCTTCTAGAGTTGTAGAGGGATGTGCTTCAACTTCCTCTTCAATATCCATCTCCAATATAGGTTCAAGAAAATCATCAGTAAAAGCAGCATTATCATCAGTGTTTGCTCTGGCTTCTTCAGGCACAGTAGCATGTGCAGAATGATCTTCAATCACAACCTCAGGAGCTTTAGAAGTTATAGAATCAGGAACCAATCCACCAAAAAGATAAGCAGCAACCAACTTCCTTTTCTTGGTATGAACAGATTCAGTTTCATCAGAAACCCTATTCTCATCATTAGTAGGTCTGTTTTCCCTTTTCTTCTTCCTTGAAGTACCAACTGAGTGTGGTAAATCATCAGCATTTGCAGGTTTTGCAGCCTTGACAGCCTTAAAAGCTCTATGCTTAGTTCTACCCCCAACCTTTGGTTTTTGAGATGTAGATGGAAGAGGTTCAGAGTTTGTTTGAGGTTGTGGTTGAGGTTGTAAAAACTGTTGAACTAAGGCAGGAAGCAACAAGTCTCCAACATTCCCTTTCTTAATATCCTTGTTTGTTAAATCAGAGAATATTCTTTTATGCAATTTAAATGAGGGAATGACATCCTCCTCAGCAATCTCAACCCCATCAACACACATAGAAAAGATTAACTGACAGAAACGAGCAAAATAGACTACACTCCTATTCTCTGTCATCTTTTCTCCTAAATTATTCAAAACAAGTCTAGCAAAATCAAAATTGTTGCCATAGATAAGAGAATACCCGATTTGCAGACTGTCAATTGGAATAGCATCCCAATTGGTACACTTCTTTCCGAACGCCCTTATAATACAGTCGAAGAAGAAACTCCACTCCTTCCTCAAGAACGGTCGCTTCAAGTTACCTGTTCTTGCCAAAGACCCAGAGTAACCAATCTCCCTCATCATACGCTGAAGCGCAGCATCTCCCACAGAAATAGTGTAATCATTAAAGTCTTCAAACCCAAGAGCATCTCTAACAGTGGTTGGAGTGACCACATACTCTTGTTCATTAAACTAAAAGATTATAGGAGTTACAGACTCTCCACCATCATCATAAACACCAGTTTCCCAGAAAGTTTTGATTTGAAGTCCAGAAAGCTTTGCTGGTTCCACAAGAGCTTGCCCAATGTCTGATTGAGCGAGAAAATTCTGAAACAGATGAAACGCCTCTGGTGCGTTCTCAGTAGATAGGGGTGCTGCATAATTGTTAGGGACAAAATTGAGACCAACAGATTGAAACATAGTAGTTGCCATTAGAAATATTTGCAATAGATCAGAGTTTATGCTTAGAGAAAGTGTTTGAGAAAGTGATGCAGAAAATTGTTTGTGAATATGCTTATGTGAAAATGTCCTGTGAATAGAGTAAGTCTGTAAAAATTTTGAAAGTTGTGTGTATAATGATTAAATAAAAATTAAAACTGAAGAGTTTTAATCATTAAGATACACAGCAGGCTTACTCGTGAAGTGTGTGAGTGGGACAGTTGGCACATATGCAGTAACTGACAGCATTAATCGTGGTAGTTTCCAACACGCATGCACAGTAAAAACAGCCACTAATTACTGCTATTTACTAGACACCTTTCATCATTTTCAAAACTCAGCAAACCGTTATCAATCATACTCTCTATTTTCAAAAATAATGTTCCTCAAAAATTATGAAATGTCTGAAACACCCTTATTTATTTTAATCATCAGAGATTAAAAATAAATTACCTCTGCGTAGAGTACACAGTTCATCAGTTTTTATCAATTCTCCTCCTTCATTAATAATCTCTTTTCTCAAAATGCACAGTTGTGAATATTTGTGTGTGAATAACAGAGTTTACTGAATATAAATATTGAGAGCATCTCAAAGTGCATAAAATCCACAAAATAAATCAGTAAAAACTGGTTGCCCAAACTCTCATATGTTAAACATATTCTGATTTCATCTAAACTCTGTACCTATTTTTGTATTCATTTGTTTTCACCCCCTTTAACAATTTTTTTTTATTTATTTAATCTTTTCCAGTAATCAGTGGTTGGCACTAGTCACCAAAAATTTGAAAATTTTAGCCCTTATTTCATACAATAACTTCATGGGTCTTCCTAGGCACAACATGATCTCAAAGGAATTTGTGCATGTTTTTGCATCTTTTGCTTAGGGGTGAATTAACAGCAACTAATTATCAGAGTTTAGACTAACATCATTTAATGTATTTCATTTATGAGAGAAAGCGCAAACAGCTAATACAGACTCAGTGTATAGGATCAATAAACTAAGAGATGCTATAAATATAGAGACAGTATCATGCTGTGTTAATTTTCTGCACACATTTGAGATCAGATCATATATAACTCAGAAAGATTCATAATTACTTACTGAGAATTATGCTTCATACAATTTTCTTCATCGGTGTTTATGTTTCAGACAATACCACAATCAGAGTTTAACATCAGAATTTATCATCAGAGTATGCTTCCAGAGTTTAATAACATGATTTGCATGACAGTTAACAAGTGCATAGAAACATGAGCAAATTATCACAGATGAGTAAATTTTGAGTCTAACCAGTATCTCTAGTCGAAACCAGAAATCATTCCTAGTTCATTTACCAGTCTTGTAAATGTAGCTTCACTCAAAGGCTTGGTGAAGATATCTGCAAGCTGTTGTTCTGTAGACACAAAATGAAGCTCAATATCTCCTTCCTCCACATGTTCCCTGATAAAGTGATACCTTATGCTGATGTGCTTGGTCATGGAATGCTGTACTGGGTTACCTGTCATAGCAATAGCACTTTGATTATCGCAGAAAATAGGTATTTTAGAGTACCTTAACCCATAATCCAGTAATTGATTCTTCATCCACAGAATCTGTGCACAACAGCTACCAGCAACAATATACTCTGCTTCTGCTGTGGATGTGGAAATTGATTTCTGTTTCTTGCTGTACCAAGAAACTAGTCTGTCACCTAGAAATTGACAGCTTCCACTAGTGCCCTTTCTATCAATCTTACAGCCTGCAAAATCTGCATCAGAGTAACCAATTAACTTAAACTCTGATTCTCTAAGATACCACAAACCCAAGGTTATGGTTCCTTTGAGATATTTGAAAATCCACTTCACAGATGTTAGATGAGGCTCTCTGGGATCTGCTTGAAATCTTGCACAAAGACAGGTTGCATACATAATATCTAGTCTACTTGCAGTAAGATAAAGAAGAGACCCTATCATGCCTCTGTAATTTGTCATATCTACTGAAGTTCCTGTGTCTTTGTCCAACTTTGTTGCAGTTGCCATAGGAGTTGTTGCAGATGAACTATCAAGCATACCAAATTTTTTGAGAAGATTTCTGGTATATTTTGCTTGATTGATAAAAATCCCATCATCTGTTTGTTTTACCTGCAAACCTAGAAAATAACTAAGCTCTCCCATCATGCTCATTTGGTACCTGGACTGCATAATCTTGGCAAATTTCTTACAGAGTTTGTCATTAGTAGACCCAAAAATTATGTCATCCACATAGATTTGAACTAAAAGCAAATCATTTCCAGTATTGAAATAGAACAAGGTTTTATCAATTGTACCTCTATTGAACCCACTTTCTAAAAGAAATTGAGCCAGAGTTTCATACCATGCTCTAGGTGCCTGCTTTAGTCCATAAAGTGCTTTGTCAAGCCTGTAGACATAATCTGGATACTTGGGGTCCACAAACCCTGGTGGTTGTTCAACAAATACTTCTTCTTCAAGTTTCCCATTGAGAAAAGCATTTTTCACATCCATCTGAAAGACTTTAAACTTCTTGTGAGCAGCATATGCTAGAAAAATCCTTATGGCTTCCAATCTTGCAACTGGAGCACAGGTTTCATCATAGTCAATTCCTTCCTGTTGTGAATATCCTTTTGCCATAAGTCTAGCTTTATTCCTTGTAATTATTCCCTCACTGTCAGTCTTGTTTCTAAAAACCCACTTTGTACCAACAACAGACCTGTTCTTTGGTCTTGGTACAAGTGTCCATACTTCATTTCTTTCAAACTCATTCAATTCCTCCTGCATTGCTGTTATCCAGTTAGCATCTTGAAGAACTTCATCCACTTTCTTAGGCTCTGTTTGAGATATGAATGTATGAAACAGACATTCATTTGCTGTAGCACTTCTTGTTTTCACACTTGCATCTGGATTTCCAATTATCAGATCAGGTGTATGAGCCTGAGTCCACTTTCTTGCTGTAGGTAAGTGGCTTCTTTCACTATTATTGGATTCTCCCCCTTGATCCATGCTTTCCTGATTTTCTTGTTGACCATCTGCATTCTCTGAGGCTCCCCCTGAATTGGACTGCTCAGTGTTTGAACTTTCAGAGTTTGTGTTAGATTCTTCTGCTGACTCACTTTCAGAATGTGAGTCATCATTTTGAGATGTTGCTGAAGTATCTTCATGCTCCCCCTCAACTGGTTCTCTATTTTGATCTGTCTGAGAAATTTCCTCAGTGTTTACCAGTAGAGGATCAGATTATGCTTCATCAGAGTTTGTTGGATTTGCTTCGTCAAAGTTTACATCATCAGAGTTTAGATCTTCATTTTCAAAGCGTAGTTGATCATGATTCTCTTCATCTTCAATTCCAGTTATTTTATTGTCATCAAATGACACATGTATAGATTCCATGATCACTCTAGTTCTCAGATTATAAACTCTGAATGCTTTAGTTGACAGTGGATATCCAACAAAAATTCCTTCATCAGCTTTTAAATCAAACTTGGTCAACTGTTCAGGATGAGTTTTCAACACAAAGTATTTACACCCAAAAATATGAAAATATTTTAGGTTTGGTTTCTTATTCTTCACCATCTCATATGGTGTTTTCCCATGCCTGTTGATCAGTGTTGCATTTTGAGTAAAACAAGCAGTTTGAACAGCTTCTGCCCAGAAATAAGTTGGTAATCTTGCTTCATCAAGCATTGTTCTGGCAGTTTCGATTAAAGTTCTGTTCTTTCTTTCCACTACATCATTTTGCTGTGGTGTCCCTGGTGCAGAAAATTCTTGTTTCACTCCTCTTTCTTTGCAAAATTCTTCCATTGTTACATTTCTGAATTCAGTACCATTATCACTCCTGATAATTTTCACTTTATACTGTGATCCTTTGTCCAGTAGCTTTACATGTTCCATCAGTATTAAGACAGTTTCATCCTTCTTTGCTAGAAAGTACACCCAAGTGTATCTAGTATACTCATCAACAATGACTAGAGCATATTTCTTTCTGCCTAAAGACATTACATTTACTGGACCAAATAGATCAACATGAAGAAGATGATAAGGATCCACAACTGAAGATTCAGATTTACTCTTGAAAGATGACTTCCTTTGCTTGGCCTTTTGACAAGAATCACACAGACCATCTAAGCTGGGTATAGACTTTGGAAGTCCCCTTACAAGATCTTTTCGAATTAGCTCATTGATGTTGTTCAAGTTTAGATGAGAGAGCTTCTTATGCCATTTCCAACTCTCTTCATTAGACATTTTTGCAGACAGACACACAGCTTTTCCTTCAGAGTTTGTTACCAAACTTGCTTCATAGATATTATTCCGTCTGTGTCCAACTAGAACAACTTTCCCTGTAGATTTGCTGATAACCTCATAGTATTCAGACTGAAAATCTACATGATAACCTCTGTCACAGATTTGACTCACAGATAGCAAGTCATGCTTGAGTCCTGGAACTAGAGCTACATTTGTGATGATGACACTTCCAAGATTGATATTGTCATATCCCATAGTACGTCCTATGTTGCCATCTCCATAGGAAACTTTTGGGCCAGCTTTCTCCTCATAATCTGATAGCAGGGCTTTATTTCCAGTCATGTGTCCTGAACGTCCACTGTCCAAGACTAGGGTGCTTTCCCTTATGCCCTGCAATCACAAACAATTACAAAGAGTTAGATCTAAGGATCCAGACTTGCTTGGATCCTTTGGCTTTCTTAACATTGTTAGCTTTTGTAGCGGAATTCTTATCAACAGAGTTTAAGCTAACAGTATCAGAGTTTACACTTGCAGAATCAACTTTAACCCATTTCAAATTTGGCTTCAACTCATAATAGTTGTGATAAATGGCATGATAATTCTTGCAAGTATAAATAGAATGCCAAGTACTCCCACAGTGAGTGCATAAAGTTTGTGGTCTAACCCTAACATAATCATTCTTAACTCCAGACTTGGAGGATAAAGAATTAATGTCTTTGTTCTTCCTGCAGAAGCTTGCAAGATGGTTAGTACCACCACAATTATGACATGTTTTTCTAGGAGCATCAGAAATAGGCAAATGATTATTGCTTTTATTAATGCCTACTTTTCCATTTCTATTCTTCCTGGACACTTTCTGTTTTTCAACAGACTTTACCTCTTTGAGCTTATACTTGAATTGTTTTTCTGTCATTAAACCAACATTAACCTGTTTAACACAAGTTTTTACTGGTTCATCCTTAACAGTTTCTTTTTCAAGTACAGAGTTTAGCTTACTGGATTCAGGAACAAATTTCATAGGTGGAAGTTGTGTTCTAACTTTAACCTTATCTTTAAACCTAAGTTCATCTTTCTCACAGTAACCTAACCCTACTATATCTGTTTGAAATACCTGATGTGTGTCCTTACCAGAGTTTGTCCAGGTTTTAATTACCTTTCTCTCTTTTTCCAAATCAGATTCTAATTGCCTAAATTTCTTAAGCAACTCCTGTTCAACATAAACAGCATCATCTCTTTCCTTTTGAACTTGTTGCATGTTAACAAGTTCTTCTTCAAGAAATTTATTTCTCTCTTTAAGCCTTAGATTCTCAGATTTAATTCTCTCATTTTCTAAAGTCTGATCCCTATAACTAACATGTATGCTTTTAAGATAAATTCTCAATTCAGATATATTATCAGTATCATAAGCATAAGTTGTTAGGGGTACCTTATTTTCAGATGAATCAGATTCATCTTTGACAGTTGCCATGAGAGCATAGTTGACATCCTCATCTGAATCTAAAGTGTCTGCCCAGTCTCTTCCTTTAGTGATGAGTGCCTTTTCAGATTTTCCTTTCTTGCACTCTGGAGCATAGTGACCCATCTCTTTACACTTGTAGCACTGGATCTCAGACTTGTTTTAAGCAACCCGTAAATTTCATCAAGATCTGTTTCTGCAAGATCATAATTATCTCTTATTATTGTCGCCTTTAAATCCCATCTTTCAGGTAGAGATAGGATAAACTTGAGATTTGACTCTTCAAGTTCATATTCTTTATCAACAAGAGATAAATCATTCAACAGTTTACAGAATCTGTCATATGTCTCAGTTAAAGTTTCATCAGGTCTAGAGTCAAAGTGTCCATACTCCTGTGTAAGGATAGTTTTCCTGTTCTTCTTTATAGCACTTGTTCCTTGACATCTGACTTCTAAAGCATCCCAAATCTCTTTGGCAGTTTTGCAGCCAATAACTCTGTTAGACATGACATTATCTAAGGCACTATGGAGAAGATGTCTAACTTTTGCATCCTTTGCAATTGATGAGATGTCTTCATGAGTCAAATCTTTCTTCTCTTTTGGAACGCTCTTTTGTTCTTGACAAGCAACAACTGGAGACAGTTTTGTTGGCATATGAGGACCATCATTGATTCTATCAAGATATTCTGGATCTGTGGCTTCTAGAAACATGGTCATCTTTACCTTCCATATTGGATATTCCACTGGTCTTAGAATTGGAACCCTGATTGTCTCATATCGACTTACAGAAGTTGGTTGAACCTTCTGAGCATTAGAACCTGCCTGGGTATTTTCAGCCATGATTATACTTGTGTTTGGATAAAAAAAAACTGTATATATTAAACAGCCTTGGCTCTGATACCAATTGTTGGGCCGAATACACAATATATAATCAAGTAGATGTATGAGAATAACAATAAGAACACTGTTTATGAACAATAAACTGTATGGAATTAAAAACTCCTCTCTCAGTGATGTAAAATATCACAGAGAGCTGCTAGGTTACAAGTATGATAATTCACGTATTCGCTTTCCTTTTAGGGTTAACCTATCTGTGTTTTTATAGTACACAGCTACATACAATCATTAATTGATATTCATATAAATTAGATATTCAATCAGGATCAATTAAGAATTGCTTCTGTCTTCTGTTTCGTTTCCTTAGCCATCTCAATATCTCTTTGCTTCTTTCCATCTTCAAAGAATATCGCTTCTAGAATCTCCATTGACTTCACTGACAGCTAAACAAACTCTGACCATCAGACTTTAACAAACTCTGACTGGTCCTCCAGCTAAACTCTGACTAGTCCTCCAGCTAAACTCTGATAGTTTCCTGGTACTTTAAACACTGATAAACAAACATCAGCAATTATATCTAACACAGTAGTTGGCGGTGGTTGATTTCCGTGAGTATCAGCCTTAGAGGTGATAGGAAGCTCCTCAGAAGTTTGAGTATCTCGATTTGTTCTTCGTGTGTTTGCCATGGTTGATGTTGTCTTCCCACAGACGGCGCCAAATGTTATGGATTAAAAAGTGTACTTGTAAATTAATTGCTAAGGTTTAAGAGAGCTTCGAGCTTTAATGGTTGTACTTGTGTTTCGAGACTAAATCGGTACTCACAAGATGCCTACTTATCTCAATTAATTCTGAGAATCAAGCCAAAGACGTAGTTCTTGGTGTTGCCCACGGGGCTATGGCGGCAGGGGCACACCAAGGACGTAGTGACTTGTATGTCCTTATTCGAGGATGAAGTCTAAAACGTAGTAGATGACGTATGGAGTTGTGTCCAAAACGTAGTTCTATTGTGAAGGAGCAGGGTCCTTATATAGGCGTCTGGAGCCTCGTATTTAGAGTAAGTTTAGGAGACTTAGCGAATAAGTCTCCTTTTTGATAATGGATAAACATTGTATTTCTTGGTGGACAAGTCTTTTCCTTGTTGATAAGGACTATGACTCATTATTTCCTTTAATTGGGATTCTGGATCCTTCTTTGATGAATTTACCATATTTTGGACTTTTTTCTTCAGCTGTATATTTTCTATATTTATTAATTACGAAATTAATAAATAATTAGGGTTTCGGGCCTTGCTTATTGGGCCGTGTTCTTAGACCAATCCGGGTCTAATTAATACGTAATTAATTACACTTCTAGGATTATTTTTCAGCCCATATCAGTAACGGTTTGCCCGTGATATTTTGGAAAAAGAGGGGTTTTAGTAAGAAAAATAGAAAATCACATGTTTTCGTTGAATTTTAAAATATAAAAGTAACGATTTGCCCACGATATTTTTGAAAAACGAGGGGTTTTAATAAGAAAAATAGAAAAATTGACATGTTTTAGTTGAAAAAGGTAATTGTCAATTAAAAGTATTAAAATAGATTTTAAAGTAAATAAGTAAGGGTTTGCCCGTGATATATTTGAAAATTGGGGGATTTTAGTAAGGAAAATAGAAAATATAACATGTTTTAGATGAAAAAGTTAATTGCCCGTGATTTTTCTAGAAAAAGAGGGAAAATGTAATTGTCAATTAAAAGTATTAAAATAGGTTTTAAAATAAAAAAGTAAGGGTTTGCTCGTGATATATTCGGAAAATGAGGGATTTTAGCAAGGAAAATAGAAAAAGTAACATATTTTAGCTGAAAAGAAAATTATCCATGATTTTTTAGAAAAAAAGGTAATGTATTTTAACTGAAAGGGTAACTGATTATAATAATTTTTATAATAATTAAATAAGGCAAGTACCGTATCAAAAAACAGGTACCAAAATTTTTAATATTTCGTGTTAATAATATAGTATAGATAGAGAGATAGATTTATAATTAGTATTTTATGCTACTAAATGAAATAGCCCGTGATATTTTTGAGGTTTTAGTTAGGAGAAATATTAGTTAGAAAATATAAAAAAGAATATACATTTTGAAAAAAAAAAGGTTAGTCATTAATTATAATATTATTATTATTTTATTTTATTAAATAGAACTGTTCGTGATATTTTTGGGAAATGAGAGGTTTTTTAAAAAAAAATAGAAAAATAGAAAAATAGAAATTTTAGTTAGCAAATATAAAAAAGAATATACATTTTGGCTAAAAATGGTAATGAGTTAGTTATTAGCAATTATAACATTATTATGTTATTTTATTAAATGAAACTGTCTGCGATATTTTTGGAAAATAAAATGTTTTAGTTAGGAAAAATAGAAAATATATTCTATATAATAATTGTAATATTTTATGTAACGGTTATTATCGATTTGATCAGAAATATGTAACGTCTATGAATGAAGTGACCAGACTACAAAAACTTTGAGAATCAGACTACAAAACTTTCAATATTTCGTCTTTAATATAATAGTATAGAACTATTGACTAGTATCTGTATTTTCTTGTGATCCTTCACTGTGGAGTACTGCACATTTTTTAGCCTTAAGTCACGACCTCTTCTAATGTTGTTTAATATTGTTAGACAGTACATGACCATGTTTATTCAGTGAATTGTTTGAGATGGTTGATTGTATTATTTTGGTTTGAACTCTTGAATAATGGAAGGTGTTGAATTTTCTTCAGATTTTAGTTGATTAGCTCTTATTTAGTTTATTTGTTTTTATTTTTAAAAATTATAAATAACCCGTTCAAACCAATCCGAACCGAAATACAATAAATAGGGTTGGGTTATAAAATAATTTTTATAAATTGGGTTTGATAATTCTAATGAATTGGGTTGCTAAAATGCTTCAAACCGGGCCAATCCGACCCGTGTACACCCCCGGATGATAAACGGAAAATTTTCTTAAGAGATGATCACGTAACATTGGCTAATCAGACAAACAGAGTGATATATATTTGGTTCAAATTGTGCAGCGTGAGTATTTGGTATTTATTTTTTCTTGAAATTAACTTGGAATTGCTTCTGCATTCAATGTGACATATGCATGTTAACTAGCTAATCAACGAGAAATTGCGGGGAGAAATGAACATTGATCAACTTTTGTGCTCATTGCAAAAGAAATGATTGTTCTTGATTTTCTAATCTATTATCTATCTATTATATATATAATAGAGCAACTAGGGGTTTAGTGAGACAATTTATTCAATGTTAAATTACTAAATTACCCCTCCTATATTATATTAATGATTAAAAAATTGTTTCCAATGGGAATTGAACCCTTGACCTCTTGATTAGAAGTAACACTTCTTACCACTATGCTAGATATCAAGTTTGGTTGTATCATAAAACTCTTTATTAATATGTGCAAATACTCAATATGTTATATTCTATTTTGGTCTCTTCTTGTAATCTCCTTGATAAAGTAGATGATTCATTTTCACAAATGCCTTAAAATCATATTTTTGACCAGATTAGAGAAAAACTCGCGCAAGATATACAAAATATTATAAAATTGGAATTGATCAATAAAAAAAGATTATATTAATATTTTAATATTGTAAAGCATGTTTATTTGTATTTAATATATAATGACTAAGATTATATATACTATTAGATTACAAATTCTATATACTATCAGATTATATATATTAGATTCCTGATTACCTTTTCAATATTATATTGATGATAATAGATTACTAAATTACCCTTCTAATTTTATATTGATGATAAAAAATTGTTTTTAATGAGAATTGAACCATGACCTAGGTGATAATGTGACAAATGTTGACATCTATAGCCACTATCACTTATTATAGTCTTTTTTAATTTTTATTTTAAAATTTAAAACTATCAACCTATTTACTCCATTTCAGTTATATCCTTATATATAATAAGCGTAAAACGGATTTTATTCATCATTTAACATTTATTAATGCTTCATTATAAGATATTAACAATTTATAGATTATATACGCAGTTTTGAAATTTTAGATACTAATATAGATCAAAACTTTAGTTTTACTACGATCCTATATATTATAAATCTCGTCTTCAATAAATAAATTTTATACGTTGATCATTTTCGAAAAATACACTATTAGTATATAAAGTATTGAACCCGAAAAATGCAAAAGAGTTTTCTCTTTGTATACTAACAAAAAAGTTTGTATTGGAGATTTTTACAAAAAAGTTGAAGTTGTCATCGTATGATTAAATCAAATCTTAACTAAAATTGATTTAAATTTTTTGAATATCTATGATAAAATGTTAAAAGTATTAATTGTTAAATTATTTGTGCCAAGTGACAATTGTAAGGTGAAACGAGTAATTATCACGAATCAGTTTAACGGCTTCTTGAGAGATATAAGTAATAGTTTTATAAATAAAGTATATCCACAACTGTACAATTATTGCATTCCATTGTTAACCAATTAACAATATGTATGTAAAACCATATCGAGTTTTTTTTAAAAAAAATATGCAGTAAAAAAATATTAAATACTTACTTACTCGAAAATCAATAGCCACATATTCACATCCAAATCATTAACATATCTAACACGAACTTCTAATTCAAGGAATACAATAAAATAAAAAAGAGGAATATTAACTTTACAAACAACTATGGATAATTTACAATTTTCAAATATCTCAATCACCAAACCATCAACACTAATTAAGAATATGTATACAAAATCATATCAAGTTTTTTAAAGAACAAATTATGCAGTAAAGAAAGATCAAAATACTTACTTACTCGAAAATCGACAACAAACTATTCACATCCAAATCATATACGTGTATCACACGAACTTCCGATTAAAGAAATAAAATATATTAAAAAATAGATATATTAATTTTACAATAACAATTGCTAACTTAAATTTTCAAATATTTCGATAATCAAACTATCAATATGAATATACCACAAACAAATATACCGGAATTAATGACAAATTATAAAATATTTTAGAATAAACCCGTGCCTCGCACGGGTAATAAAGCTAGTTAAAATAAAACATTACCATAAACTAGGAAATCTTGGAAAAAATAATGAATTGTGTTAACCTCATCCAAAATATAATTATTTTCACGAAAAATGCTATAGTTCTCAACAAAATTTATCAAAACATCTCCCAAATCTATTCTTTATGGTAACATTTCAATAAAAATATGGGACCCGTGTGCTTATATATACGTTCATGAATTAAAAATTGTCAAGTATCAATTATATCATTTTGTACAAATTTTGAAAAAATTTGTTGGGTTCTCTCGTGAGATCGAAATAATTGGCTATGTATAATAAAAGAAATAAATTTATAGGAAACATAACATTAAGAGGTTGATCCATTGGTACCACAACTATATAGGTGATCATATTTATAGTCCAAGAGAGTAGCCCAAATGAACATTTATTTCTTTTGCAACTAGACAAAACTCACCGGGCCAATTGGGCTCACAAAGCAAGTTGATCAGGGTCACATGTGTGCATTTATTAGATACTCACTCTCTTCCTCTGATTTATTTACATTTTTCTTTTTGGTACGTGCCTCTCATTTCTTTACAAATCAAAAATAATAATATTTTATAATATAAAATTCAATCACATTCACTACTTTTCTCTGCTATACCTACTTTATACTCACTTTATACATTAAATATTGATTGTTCTCACCACTTTACTCATTTTTCTTAATTTTCCCTATTAATTTACATTTTTCTTAATCTCCGTGCCGTTCCCTCGATGTAAAGAATTGAGGGGGACGGAGGGAGTACTAACAGCACAGGAGGTCCATGTGCATATAATACAAATGTCGTAAGTAGGGCTAGCATTCGGTCGGTTCGGTCCAGAACCGAACCGAATAGACTGAAAATCGAATTATCATTTTTTTTCGAACCGAACCGAACCGAAGTTGTATTTTGGACCAGAATCGAACCGAACCGAAATAATGCTATTCGGTTCGGTTCTTTCATAAAAGAACCGAATTTTTTTCAAATAAAAAA
This sequence comes from Heracleum sosnowskyi, assembly GCA_030848705.1. Classification (NCBI taxonomy): domain Eukaryota; kingdom Viridiplantae; phylum Streptophyta; class Magnoliopsida; order Apiales; family Apiaceae; genus Heracleum; species Heracleum sosnowskyi. The sequence continues at coordinate 147,066,201 of CM061236.1, read as the reverse complement.
TTTGTATTTCAAAAAAATGTCAAAGAATATGATTTTTCTAAAAATAAAAATATTAGCTAATGAAATACAAGTATGAAATGTAAATATAATAGTTCAAACTTCAAATCTCGAACAAAAAATAAGCCATGCAAAAGTTTGAATACATACATATATGTAAAATTAATATATAAAAATTATATAAATATAAAATAAAAATATTTCGGTCTATTCGGTTCTGGCCGAATTTTTTTTGAAAAAATCGAACCGAAATTTATTTCGGTCTATTCGGTCCGGACCGAAAAGCCCGAATTTTCTGAAAATTAGAACCGAACCGAACCGAAATTACACTATTCGGTTCGGTTTTTCGATTCTGGTTCGGTTCTGCTCAGCCTTAGTCGTAAGTCATGTGAATTCACATGAAATATAGTTATACATCTATAAAAGAAATTATATTATATAATATAATGTATAATGGTATATAATATTTTTTGATAATTTAAAAGTATATATATATATATATAGTAAGGTTTTAGAGAGAACCAATATATCAAGAGAACCGAGAGAACCCTTGTAAGACCGTTGATATACTATAATATAATTAATGAATCTTAATAAAACACTAAAAAGAATCTTAATTATCAATTAAATTATTATAAATAAATTTTATGTTGAAATATATTATAAAACACTTTATAAAATACTTAACATAATCCTAATTTTAATATAATTATTAAAACACTTAAAATAATCTTATAAAATTATTAAAACACTTAAAAGAATCTTAAAATATTAATAAAAGTATAATAGAAAATTTTTAAAACATATCAGCTGTTGGATGGTGTGGTAAATCAAGGGTGATTGATTAGTTCTCTCGGTTCTCTCAGAAAGATAGGTTCTCTCTTGATTTTTCCCCTATATTATATATATATATATATATATATATATATATATATAAATTATTGAAGAATATTTCTAACTTAAATCGAGTTAGTTTGGGTTGATCGAAAAAATGAAAAACCATATCTAACTCATTTAATATAACTATAATTTTTCCAACAAGATATTATTTAATTACTATTATTAAGATTTATTATTTTTATAATTTTTTTGTAATTTACAGAATAAAAGCTTTTCTTTGATAAGCTGGAGTCACTAAAATAATAGAGGACAAAACCCATTACGATCTGGACCAACAAAAACCCACATCACTTGGACCAGTTGGAAACACTTATGGACCAATAATAATAGCTTATTAGGGTCTTGTTTGTTTCGATATAATCAAGTTATGTAACTAGACTCTTTCAAAAAAAAAAAAAAAAACTTATGTAACTAGAAGTTTTTTTGGACTAAAAATGAGTTATAGTGTCTCTGGTTCATTATGTTTTAAATTTGACAAGGGAACTCAAAGTTCCAAGCCAAAATATAAAAATTTAGTTACCAAGGTTCTTCATGATCAATTCAAGTTACATAGCTATCTAATGTGAATTCATTAATTACTTATCAAAAAAAACAACGTAATTTCTAGTGACATAATAATCATTCAAATACAAACTTTTGAATCATCTTGGAACCTATGATAGTAACTAAGTTACAGGGAAATATGAGTTCGTGCGTAATTATAAAATTGACGAAACAAACAAGCCTAGGTGTTCATGAGTCACGTTGGGTATGTTAAAGCCATTTTTACCACCGAATTCAATTAAATTAGTTTGAATTTATATTTTTTTCACCCAATTCATAAAAATTAATTTCGTCATCCACCCCTATCTATCGCATGTCAATTTGGGACCAGTTAGATCGATTTGAATGAGTTAAATGCTTTTTAAAAAGCTCAAGAATATATAACATTGATCATTTTCACAATCTAAATAAAACTCAAATACATCTAATCTACAATTTATTTCTTTTGCAACTAGACAAAACTCACCGGGCCAATTGGGCTCACAAAGCAAGTTGATCAGTGTCACATGTGCATGTTATTAGATACTAACAGTAACAGCACAGGAGGGGACCTTCGGTTAGTATTAGAAACTTGGAATACTCCCGCTCCACTCGTTTAACTTAAACGAGTAGCTTTGTTCTGTTCGTTTATTAGACAACTCGAACTTGGTAAATACCCGGTTCAGTTCGACCTGAATAACAATCCTACTTGAAATATAGTACTTTTGTGAAAAATTTCAATGCAATTACTGTTAAAAAATTTCTAGGGGATACGATTTTAGCTAATGGGCCGCGGTAGTTACACACTTGCAAAGGCATAAATTTCTTAAGAGATGATCATATTACAGCGGCTAATCAGACGAGCACACACAAGGTGTTCTATATATTTGGTTCAAAATCAGTACTGCAGCATGGACAAACACTAACATTCAATATAACTAAGGTTACAGATAATATATTTTCTTGAAAATTCAACTTGGAATTTCTTCCGCTTAAAACAATAGAGGACAAAACCCATTATGATCTGGACCAACAAAAACCCACATCACTTGGACCAGTTGGAAAGACTTGTGGATAGGGATGTAAACAAACCGAATCGTTCGTTAAGCTCGTTCGTGTTCGTTCGAGTTCGAGTTCGATAAGCTCGTCCGAGTTCGTTATCGAACACGAGTTCGAACAATATTTTTTGTTCGATAACCTTAACGAACCGAACCGAACCGAACTTTTAAGGTGTTCGACTCGAGTTTGCTCGAGTTACGTTCGAGTTCGACTAGTTCGTTAAACTCGAGTTCGGTTCGGGAAAAAATATTATTTTTATAATATTATATATATGTATTATTTATTATTTATAATTTAATTTTTTTTTACAATGATTTAAAGTAAATATTATATATAAATATTAAATATTTAATTGACATTTGGACTAATTTTTCATCAAATAAAATTAAAAATTATAGGGTGAAGGCCAAGTATGGCCGATTTTCAGATCGGAGTAACCATAATAGCCGATCTAAAATTAGTGGCCAACTATAGCCGGTACGATACGCATTCTGCAATAGGGTAATTTATATACGCATTCACCGACTTATCATAGGCAGATTACGCATTCTTCAATGACTTATTCAATATTTATTATTTTTATAAACCTGGAATACGCATGTCATGTGGGGGTAATCAGACCGATATGCATTCCCCGAATGCGTATTACTTGTTATTCTTTGATTTCAGGATATATATCACATATGGGGTCCACTGTGAAAGACAGGTACATGCCTTCGAAGTCCCGTAACATGGGTGAAAGAATACACATTTGGCCAATATAATAACTAAAATAACTAAAACAACCTAAAATCAGTATAAAATCACATGTACAAAATCACAAAATACGAAATGTGATTTTTAATTGATTTTCTTACACAGACCGGCGGCCTGATTTTAGGGTTGTAAACAACCCTAAAATCAGGTTCGGTTAGTGTTTAGAGTCTAGGGTTTAGGGTTGTTTTACAACCCTAAACCCTAAACCCTAAGTCCGTATACGGATTCGTCATTTCGAATATTTCTAAAACCCAAAATGGAACCATTGAACCCCAAAGGTTAAATGTTAAACCCCCAAGGGAATGACTAAACTAAGAACACATGTTTATTTTTGTTCATTTTGTATTAAAAAAGAGGTTAATTTTGACATATGAGATACCCAACTGTCAGTGGAGTATCCCATATATGGGATACCCAATTGTCAACGGAGTATCCCAAAGACCAAAATTGGCCACTTTTTTCAGAATGGTTATTTTTGTTTATTTTATGAAAAAAATGATTATTTTTGTCATTTTTCAAAATTATACTCCCTCCGTCCCATTTTTATTGTCCACAATCAAAAATCCATATTTTATTCAATTATACTAAAATAAAAAATAGTTACCAAATAATTGAATTGCTTTTCACAAAAGCTAACATAATTAACACGTAATTTACCATATTAACTAAATGTAGACAATTATTTTGGGATAAGCGAAAAAGGAAATAGTTGACAATAAAAACGGGACGGAGGGAGTACTATTTTTTTAAAAAACATAAAATGTTAATGAACTGTTTGTGTTCGTCCGAGTTCGGTTCGGTTCGTTATGTTCGTGAACTGTTTTTGTTCGGTTCGAGTATCACCGAACTCGAGTTCGGACAAGAAATTTTGTTGGATAAGGTGACCGAACATTGTTCGGTTCGTTAAGATTTTGCTGAGTTCGTTAAAAGTTCGTTCGAGTTCGATTTGTTTACAGCTCTACTTATGGACCAATAATATTAGCCTATTAGGTGTTCATGAGTCACGTTGGGCAGGTTAAAGCCATTTTTACAACCCAACCCAACTCAATTAAATTAATTTGAATTTTTTTCCCACCCAATTCATAAAAATTAATTTCGTCATCCAACCCTATCTATCGAATATATTTGGGACGAGTTGGATCGATTTGAATGAGTTAAATGCTTTCAAAAAAGCTCAAGAATATATAACATTGATCATTTTCACGATCTAAATAAAACTCAAATACATCTAATCTACAATTTTTGTTCTACTATTTAGTTTTGATTATTATTATAATTTTAGTAAGACAAATGTCGCAAGTCATGTGAATTCACATGAAATATAGTTATACATCTATAAAAGAAATTATATTATATAATATAATGTATAATGGTATATAATATTCTTCGATAATTTAAAAGTATATATATATATATTTTTTAAATTATCGAAGAATATTTGTAATTTAAATCGGATTGTTTTGGGTTGATCGAAAAAATAAAAAACCGTACCTAACTTCTTTAATTTAATTTGAAATTATATTAACCCAATCAAGTATCGAATTATTTTTTATGTTTAGGTCGATTTGGTATGAACCCATAAACCCCCAATTTGGTAAGGCCCCAATTTGGTAAGGTTTTGAACCCCCCGCCCAAAAAAAACCACACCACTTGGACCACTTGAAAGGATTTATGGACGGATAACATAACTAGTGAAAAATGACTATGCACTGATTTTTAGAGCTACAAAACCACAAACAACTTAAATTATTTGGACCCTAGCACCGAACTCTACCAATAAAAACCCACACCACTTATCACTTGAAAAGACTCATGACCAATAACATAATTGTGAGGGCTCCTTTTCTGGTAGACGAACTTTTTTTGTGCAAAAATGGTACAACCGAAAGAAAGTGTGTAAAAATGATACAGGGCACCACCTCATGTGATGAACCTGTCAAAAACGTCACATGAGGTGGCGACTCCCTCTTTATATATTTTTTTTGTTTTGTTTTTTCGCTTGTTATTGTCGTTGCTTTTTCCTATAGTTAGTAAAAATAGATTGGTCATTACTAGAAAATAACTAGAATAGTTTATTAATATTTATTTTGAAATGTCAAACATTTTTTTTTGTTTTTTTTATTCTTTACTATTTGACAAGAATAAATTCTTAGTTGTTAAGAATTATAATTTATTGTTTAGGTGAAAATATAAAGAATTATTTTTATTAATTAAATATAAAAAATATAATTTCTATTATTTTTAATGTGTGACAAAATATTTATAAGTAAAAATTTTAATTAAATATATACATGTCAAAATAGAGAAAAAATTCGCGATATCAATACGTGGTATAAAATTTTAATTTTTCTTTTAATGTGAAAGTAGCTAATTGTAATGATTTCTTTTGTATTTGAAAAAAATATATAGGTTACGTATAAAAATAAAATTAACATTATAAATTATTAAATTGCTCTAACGTGATCTATAATCAACGTAAAATATATTATTTAAAATTATAAAACTCAGGATCAACTTTATATGATTTAGCGCTTAAAATTTTTTATTTAGAAATAATAATTTATTTGTAAATTATATCAAACTATACATTTTTTTTAAAATTTTACATAGAATATCATGAATTTTATAGTTTATTTTTATTTTTAGTTAAAATTTATAAAAATTATTTTTATTTTGTGTAATTTTTTAATTTATTAAAATTAAAATAAATTATAATTTCTAGATAAAGCTTTTTGAAGTACATAAAATGTATAAAGTTGATCATGATTTTTAAAATTTTTAATAATATTAATTTTAATAATAGTATAAAGTTGATCATGATATAATAAGTTTTATAATGTTATTTTTTTTATCCCTAATTTTAATTAAAATATAGCCTCTTATAATTATTTATACTTATTATTTGTAGTTTTCTAATTACAAATTTTTACATATAACTTAATTTTCTAATTATTTATACTTAATATTTATAATTTTATTTTTTATACATAACTTATATATATATTTTTTTAATTCAAAAAAAAAGTAACTACAATTTAATTACTTTCACGTTAATAAAAATTTTAAAACTTTTATACCACATATTGACATCTTGATTTTTTTTCCTTATTTTGACACATGTATATTTAATTAATATTTCTACTTATAAATAATTGAGTCTCAAATTAAAAAAAAATAAAAATTAAATTTTATAATTATTTAATTTATAAAAATAACTATTTATATTTTTACCTAATCAATAAATTATAATTATTAACAAATTAGAGTTTAGTCTTGTCAAATAGTAGGGAACAAAAAAATAAAAGAAAAAATTATTTGCTTTTTCGAAATTTTAAAATGATTTTTAATGAACTATTTTAGTTGTTATTTAGAAATGACCAACCAATTTTTACTAACTACAAGGAGAAGCAATATTAGGAAGAAGCTTAAAAACAAAAAAAATAAGATAAAAAAGTGGTCGCCATCTAAACTGGCGAATTTTGGCACGGGTCGGCGGGTCCCAGGACGCCCTTTACCATTTTTGCAAATTTTGTATGTGGATGTACCATTTCTGCACAAAATTAGTTCAGCTGTACTAGTTTTTGGTGCTAACGAAAAAAAATTATAGTTTGATTAGTTGTTTTATTTTTGCGTTTTTCGGAGTTTCAATAATCGTTGAGTTTTGGATATATAACTATTCAAATTTAAAATCATCATAAAAGGAAAAATAAATATAATATAAATTATTAAATTATAAAAAAAAATATCAAATTTAAAAATCTCCCCGCATCGCACGAGTTATAAACTTATATTATTAAAGCCGAAACATTAAAAGTTTGACAATGTTTGGCAATCGATCGATCGATATTTGATATTTATACTTTAACTCTTTTTTTTTACTTTTTTAATTTGGGCCGAAAATATAATATAAACAGGTTTTTAAACCTTATATATTTTTAGTTTTTGAAAGGGTTTTTTTGTTAAAATTATATTATAATGGGCCTATATATTTTACAAAAATATTTTAATTAAAACACGCATAGTTATTTAATTTACACATTTTTTGACCACCCGTGTGATGCATGCACCGGCAATAAGCTCTCACAATATAAAATAAAAAGAAATAAATATATGTACGAGATTAGCTCGTATTCTTATGCACTGATTGAAAATAATTATATTTTTGCTCAATATCAAATTATTGGAATAAAGAAAACTACCAAGAACATTTTCAATGGAATTAATTAAAGTGATATAAAATATTAATTATGTAAAATTTATTTAACTTATAAGATGTTTTGCTTCAATAAAGTTGATCATATTGATTTATTTTTAGATATCATCACCAAAAACAAATGAAATTAAATTACGTAATATTTTTAGTTGATTTTGGACCCTCCTTGGAGAAAAAAAATTATTTAGCAAAAAAAAGAATTCTGCTTCCGTCACAAGTAGAAGTGTTGGCTTTCGGTTTCCTCATTCTAGACAATCCTATAAAACGCAAGATAAACATATTAACTCCTTATATATAACTAGCTTATATCCAGAACGGTCTTCTTTAATATTTTCTTATTTTTTATTTAGATTTTAGTTATTATATATAATTTGATAAAATTTTAATATATATATATATATTTTGGATTTATAAATCTAACAATATAATATTTAAATTTAATATATTATTGACGTAATCAATATTAGTATTTTAGATATTAAAATATAAAATATTTTAAAATAACATATCTAATGATTCGTATTTTTTTTACTCTTAAAAATCTAAAAAGGGACTCAAGTACAAATATCAAAATATGTGCTTGTTCAATATACTGAGTTTATTTGAATATACTGTTACTTTTATTTTCATTAATTATCTCGTTTAAATTGAATGTTAAAAAAATTATAATAAACATGAATTTCATAAGTTTAATATAATAATATTACCAATATATCTATCTTTTGCCCATGTTATTTTTAATTTGAACATCAGTTATTTAAGTTAAAAAATATAAACGGGTAATATCCTTAAAAAGACAATTAGTTACTTATTAACAATTATATAAAATTATATTAATTTTTTTATATATACGTCTGCATTACTTTTAGAAAATTAGTTGTTTAAGTTAGAAAATATAAAAGAGGTAATTTGTTTTAGCTGAAAAGAATAACTTGTTATTTATTAATATTTATATAAAACAATATTACCATTGTATATTTATTTTGCATGTATTATATTTAGAAGATAAGTTGTTTTAGTTAGAAAATATAACACACATAATGTGTTTTAGCTGTCGGTTATAAATATATAATAATATTACCATTTTATATATATATTGTCCGTCTTATTTTTAGAAAATGATTTGTTTTAGTTAAACATATATATGAAATAGGTAATATGTTTTAGCTGAAAAAGGTAATTGGTTATCAATAACTTGGTTTCCAAATATGTGTCCTATTTATAGGATGAGTTGTTTTAGGTAAAAAAATATAAAAATAATGTGTTTTAGCTGAAAAAGGTAATCGGTTATAAATATATAATAATATTACCATATTATATATATGTTGCCCGTTTTATTTTTAGAAGATCAGTTGGTTTGGTTTTAAAAAAAATATAAAATAGGTAATGTAATGAAAAAAGGTAATTGGTTATTAATAAATTGATTATAGATAGGCCCGTGAATCGGTTCAAATACCGATCGACAAAGGTAATCGGTTAATTATTAGTATTTATAATATTACTATTTTATGTTACTAATTGAAATTGCATGTGATATTTTTTAAAAATGTGATACTTTACTTGGGAAAAATTTTAGTTAGAAAATATAAAAAAAAATATACGTTTTGGGAAAAAAAAAGCTAATCAGTTAGTTATTAGTAATTATAAATATTATTATTTTATTTCATTAAAAAGAACTAGGTTAGTGAGCCGCGCTTCGCAGCGGCATTAGAATATATTTATTAAGAAAAAGAATATTAGAATAAAAATTGTGAAATAAATATCTATAAAATTATATAAATTATCAAATAAAATATATTATGTAACATTTGCATTTGGGTAAGTAATATTATAAATTATTTACATATTCCTTTTGTTTATAGAGTTTGATTTTTTATTTTCTTGGACCGATACCATTGCCATATATATATTAAAAAAATTATATTGATAAAAAACAATATAAACATATAATATTACTATTTTCTCAGGGATGACACAAACGGTGTATCCAGATTTGTATAAATTTTACTATTTCTTGTGATAGAAAAGCTAATTGTATCTGCATATAAGAGTAAATAAATGGTTAAAAACTAATATACGAATTAAATCAATAATATCAATGAAACAAATATTTGTATAATATCTAATGATATTCGTTCAATCGAGATAAAATAGATTTATATATGTGCAATTTCTAAAACTATATATTATAAAAACATTAATAAAGATAATTACTTTTAAATTTTTTAATCTGGGTAGATGTGACAATTATTATATAGGGTCCACCATCCTCCTTGTATAAATTTGTATCAACATCTCGGCCAACTTTTCCCACAAAGATATGGTACTGGTGATGGAGCTGTTTAAGAAAAAAATTAGAACAAATTAAAAAAGTAAAACAAATAAATTGGGGTAACCAAAGAAGTAATATAAAATTACAAGAACAATAAAAATAATTAACAGTTATATTAAAATTAATATAATGCATAACTTACTAATTTGTTACAATTTTGAGATCTCTTTTTTTCCAACCGCCTTTGACAACTTCAATGTCACCCAAGTAGGTCAAGCAGCCTACAACATCTAAATCAACATAGAAAAAATAATATTACAACATGATAGTTTGAATTATAACTTATATAATAGTATTACTTATATATTACTATAATATATTACTGCATAAAAAACATGAGAGTATGTTGGTGTCATTAATACGTGCATCAATCATATCCGGACATATGAACTGAAATCCATGCAGTGATATGTTGACGATGCCTTCTTCCAATCTCTTAGGCAACGTTATGCGTATGAAGAGCAATTTAGACCCATGTGATAGTGGTCTATATTTCCCTGTACTTGAAATAACTTTCGGATTTTTGATGTTGTACACGGAGCCTTCCTCTAAAAAGATTTTTGAACCGAGAGACCAGAATCTTCGGGATCGTAGCATGGATCAAATTTTCCTGGCATACAACATATCTTAGAAAAGTTAATAACATCATACAATTTGACAAACTAATAAGTTATAAGTATATTGATTTATTAACCTTTTCATCGATCAAAATCATGTCAAGACTGATCAGTTCTTCAGTATTTGGATTGAAAAATTCCCACATTCTACACACTCGTACTCTTATCATCCAGGTATAGTTGTTGTCGTTCAAAGCATCCAACATGGTGTAGGCCATAGTTGTATTTGATTGTAAATATGGTTGTAAAAATTTGAAGCTATGTAAAAAAATTCCGATGTAGATTTTTTGTTATGAATGACCTTTAATTTATAGGTGTTTGTAAGGTGAATAACATGGAAATCCATTATGTTTAAAAGTCAAGAAGTATTATAAAAGAAAAGTTCTATAAAGTTTGAAAATAATAAAAGAAAGTTCTATCAAGTTTGAAAATAATAAAAGAAAGTTTTATCAAGTTTGAAAATAATAAAAGAAAGTTCTATCAAGATTGAAAATAATAAAAAAGAAAATTACAATTATTAACATAATATCCTACAAATTCGAAAATAATAAGGAAGTTGTAATTTTCTAAATCAAAGAAAGTTCTATCAAGTTTGAAAATAATAAAAGAAAGTCCTATTAAGATTGAAAATAATAAAAAAGAAAATTGCAATTATTAACATAAGAGCCTACAAATTCGAAAATAATAAGGAAGTTGTAATTTTCTAAATAAAAGAAAGTTCTATCAAGTCCTACAAATTCGAAAATAATAAGGAAGTTGTAATTTTCTAAATCAAAGAAAGTTCTATCAAGTTTGAAAATAATTAAAGAAAGTTCTATCAAGCCTACAAATTCGAAAATAATAAGGAATTTGTAATTTTCTAAATCAAAGAAAGTTCTATCAAGTTTGAAAATAATAAAAGAAAGTTCTATCAAGCCTACAAATTCGAAAATAATAAGGAAGTTGTAATTTTCTAAATCAAAGAAAGTTCTATCAAGTCCTACAAATTCGAAAATAATAAGGAAGTTGTAATTTTCTAAATCAAAGAAATTTTCCAAATCAAATAAAGTTCTATCAAGTCCTACAAACATTTTCTAAATCAAAGAAAGTTCTATCAAGTTTGAAAATAATAAAAGAAAGTTCTATCAAGCCTACAAATTCGAAAATAATAAGGAAGTTGTAATTTTCTAAATCAAAGAAAGTTCTATCAAGTCCTACAAATTCGAAAATAATAAGGAAGTTGTAATTTTCTAAATCAAAGAAATTTTCTAAATCTAAGAAAGTTCTATCAAGTCCTACAAATTCGAAAATAATAAGGAAGTTGTAATTTTCTAAATCAAAGAAAGTTCTATCAAGTTTGAAAATAATAAAAGAAAGTTCTATCAAGCCTACAAATTCGAAAATAATAAGGAAGTTGTAATTTTCTAAATCAAAGAAAGTTCTATCAAATCCTACAAATTCGAAAATAATAAGGAAGTTGTAATTTTCTAAATCAAAGAAAGTTCTATCAAGTCCTACAAACATTTTCTAAATCAAAGAAAGTTCTATCAAGTTTGAAAATAATAAAATAAAGTTCTATCAAGCCTACAAATTCGAAAATAATAAGGAAGTTGTAATTTTCTAAATCAAAGAAAATTCTATCAAGTCCTACAAATTCGAAAATAATAAGGAAGTTGTAATTTTCTAAATCAAAGAAATTTTCTAAATCAAAGAAAGTTCTATCAAGTCCTACAAATTCGAAAATAATAAGGAAGTTGTAATTTTCTAAATCAAAGAAAGTTCTATCAAGTTTGAAAATAATAAAAGAAAGTTCTATCAAGCCTACAAATTCGAAAATAATAAGGAAGTTGTAATTTTCTAAATCAAAGAAAGTTCTATCAAGTCCTACAAATTCGAAAATAATAATGAAGTTGTAATTTTCTAAATCAAATAAAGTTCTATCAAGTTTGAAAATAATAAAAGAAAGTTCTATCAAGTTTGAAAATAATAAAAGTGTAATTTTCAATTTCCTTCATACAAAATCGAAAATAATAAAGGAAGTTGTAATTATTAAAATTAAAAATTGTGAAAAATTGAGAAAATTAGAAAAATAGAACGGAGCGATTCTAGAGGCGCCACCTCACCGCCTCCGTCTTCTCCTTTATATAAGTATATTGATTGTCCGTGATATTTTTGGAAATGAGAGGTTATAGTTAGAAAAAATAGAAAAGTAAAAATTTTGGTTAGAAAATATAAAAAAGAATATACACTTTGGCTAAAATAGGTAATTGATTAGTTATTAACAATTATTATTTTATTTTAATAAATGAAACTGTCTGTGATATTTTTGGAAAATGAGAGGTTTAGTAAGAAAAAATAAAAAACTTATATGTTTTAGTTAAAAAAGGTAATTGCCCGTAATATTTTTGTAAAAGTAAGGGAATTTTTCAGAAAAAATAAAAAAAGTAATATATTTTAGGTGTAAAAGGTAATTGGTTATAAATAAGTAATATTATTATTTAATAATATTTTTTATAAATAAGTAAGGGTAATTAAGTAAAAACACGAAGTATAATTAAGTAAGGGCAATTAAGTAAAATCACAACATACCAAAAAATATTTAGTATTATATCCAATGACTCTCATTAATTTAATTTAAATGATCTAACGGTTAGAGATTGGATGACCAACTATGGAGGACCAGACTACAAACCGAGTACAAACGGACTACAAAAACTTTTAATGTTTCGTCTTTAATATAATAGTATAGATAAGCGTAAGGGAGATCTTATTCAAAACTTTGATCGGTCTCTGTACTACTAAAAGTATACAATCCGTTGAATTATAAAACTATAAATATTCAAATCGATGAGGACCGTCAGATATAATATTAAAAATTGTATTTCATTAATAATAGGATAGTATTTAAATACTAAAAGGTGTATTTTGATAATTTAAACATATTATATATGGGTTTTCTATATTGAATAGAAATCTTTATGTAAAAATTCGTAATTATCTTTTCTCTTTATTTTATTGATAGTTCCAGTTAGATAATAATTATTAAACCATCATTAAATTAAAGATAATTTTGTAAGCTTCGTGTGGGTTGTAAAATCGTTAAAATCTGTTGTCAAAAACTCAAGATAAAGTCCAAGAGCCCAAACAGTAAAGTTATTATCTAAATTTTAATAAATATTTTTTTATTATTGTAGCACCAATTTATTTTTTTTCCCTAATTCTTTTAAATTTATAAATTATTTGTTTATTTCAATAAAATATTAAAATCAATTTAAGAAAAAATTAAAATCGATCTGGTCCGTGTACGATCAGTATACGACCAAATTAATAATTATAGTTAGATCCTAAATAGATCGATGAGAATTGTTAGATCTAATATTAAAAAGTGTATCTGATTAATAATAGAATAATATTTAAATACTAAAAAGTGTATTTTGATAAGTTAAAATTTTTCTATGTAAAAATTCTTAAATATCTTTTCTCTTGAATTTATGTATAGTTCCGGTTAGATAATAATTGTTAAACCAAATATCAAGATAACAATTCATATCGATTACAATGATACCCTACGTACGTTATAAGAGACTCAGGAGAACTCATGTACATGAATAAATTTAAACACTTTTTTTTGTGAAGGAACATAAGAATTCGATTAATCCAAATTATAATTATATTATTTTACATATAACAAACATAAAAGGATAATATCAAAATATTATTAAAATGTTGAGGTTTTCATATTCATAAACGATAATTTTGAATATTATACTTATATTAAAATGTGTATTTGATTAAATGTAGGATTATATTTAAATATTAAGAAGTGTGCTTTGATAATTTAAACCAATTATAAATTGGTTTTCTATATCGAATTGAATTCTTTGTGTAAAAATTCTTAACCATCTTTTCTTTTCAGTTTATTTTAGTTGGTCAACTGGTCACGTTAGATAATAATTATTAAACCATCATTAAATTAAAGATAATTTCGTTAGTTTCGCATGAGTTGTAAAATCATCAAAATTCAATTTCTAAAACTCAGGATAGAACCCAAATATTAAAGTGAGTAACTAAATTTTAATAAATATTTTTTTATTATTGTAGCACCAATTTATTTATTTTCCCACTAATTCTTTTAAATATAGAAATTTTATGTTTCTTTCAATGAAGTATCAAAATTAATTAAGTACAAATTCAAATCGATTAAAAATATAATAATATGAGAATAAAATTTTATATAATCATAACATAATTTTTATTCTATTTAATAATTTTTAAGTAATAATGTATTTAAAAATTTTATTTACACCGTAAATAAAACTGAAACATTAAAAATAAAAGCAGATAGTAAGATACTTATATATACTTGATATCCTTATTTATATTAATCATAATAGGGATCTTATCCCAAATTTTGGTAGTAGACAACCAAATTAATAAGGACCATTAGATCTTAACTAGATAAATGAAAATCGTTAGATCAAATATTAAAAAAGTTTATTTTATTAATAATAGGATTATATTTAAATTCTAAAAGGTGTATTTTGATAATTTAAACCAAATATACCAAATATAAATAAGTTTTCTATATTGAATAGAATTCTCCATAAAAAATTCGTGACTTTCTTTTCTCTTACAATTCCACCTAGATAAAAATTGTTAAACCATATTTTAATTAAAGATAATTTAGTCATCTTCATGTGGGGTGTAAAATCGTCAAAATCTGATTTTTAAAACACAAGATAAAGCCCAAATTAATAAAGTGAATATTTAAATTCTAATAATAATTATTATGTTATCATTATTTTAACACCAATTTAATTACTTTTTTCTAACTATTTTAAATTTAGAAATCTATGTCAAAAATTAAAATCAATCTAAGAAAAATTCAAATCAACAAAGAATATAATAACACGAGGATAAAATTTTATAAAATTGTGCATATTTTTAATCCTATTTTATTAAGTTTTATATCATAACTAATCAAATATTATTTATTATTAAATAATAAATTATACGTAAATGGTGATTTTGTTTTATAAGAACTCATAGTCTCATAGAGACCTAATTTCATTGTTAGCAGAACTATATTCATATTAAAAAAAAACCTTATTTTGAAATTTTAGACTCAGCTACAGAAGAGACCAAACTTTTTAAACCTATATACATTGAAGTTTGCTAATCAATTAGTATAGTACTTTTGTGAAAAATCGTAGTTTACAAAAAATATTATCAAATAACATATGTCTGCAAGAAAAAATGAAAAAATTCTTATTTTTCAAAAAAAACCTATAAATTTTAAGATGTTGTTGATAGATTCAAACCTTACATCATTCTACATGATAATTTTACTGTTATATCTAACGTTTTTCAACAATTTAATTTGAAAGATTTAACGATTATGGATTGAGTGATCAAAGAAAGGGACCAAACTTAACTTATAAGGAAGCTTTCATTATTTAGTCTTTAATATAATAACATAGATATTTACCGGATATACTATAAAAAAATGAAATTTATACAGAATTTTGTTGCTAATGTTTGTTTATCAGTGTTTAAGCAACAGGTACTGACAAGAGTTTATCAGAAGCCAATCAGAGTTTAGTTAAACTCTGATAGGGTGAAGAGTTTAAAGGAAGCCGGTCAGAGTTTATTTAAAGTCTGACAGGGTGATAGTTGAATTAGCTGTCGGTGCTGAATTGAAGATTCTAGAAGCAATATATTCTGAAGATGGAAAGAAGCAGAATATATTACAGCTAAGGAAACGAAATAGAAGACTGAAGCAATCCTTAATTGATATGAATTGTATAGCTAATTTATAGGAGTATCAATTAGATAAGGATTGTATGTAGCTGTGTACTATATAAACACAGATAGGTTATCCCTAGAAGGGACGCGATAATTGAGATATTATTCTTGTAACCTAGAAGCTCTTTGTGATTCATTAACATCATAAAGAGAGAAGCTGTTAATAAGATTACAGTTTTATTGATTCATAAACAGTGTTATTAATCATTGTTATTCTCATACATACTTGATTATATTGTGTATTCGGCCTAACAATTGGTATCAGAGCCAAGGCTGTTTAATATATACAGTTTTACGATTCAAACACAGTAATAATCATGTCTGAAGAAAATCAAAATCAAGTTCCTCCTGTGGCTGAACAGGTTAAGCCAAATTCTGTGAGTCGATATGAAACTATCAGGGTTCCAATACTCAGGCCAATAGAGTATCCGATATGGAGGGTGAAGATGACCATGTTTCTGGAGGCTACAGATCCAGAATATCTTGACAGAATTAATAATGGTCCTCATAAGCCAACTAAATTATCTCCTGCTGTTGGTGATAAAGAACAGACACTGATTCCAAAGGAAAAGAAAGATTATACTCCTGAGGACATCTCATCTTTTGCAAAAGATGCCAAGGTAAGACATCTTTTGCACAGTGCTTTAGATAATGTTATGTCTAACAGAGTAATTGGTTGCACAACGGCAAAAGAAATCTGGGATGCTTTGGAAGTCAGGTGTCAAGGAACCACTGCTATAAAGAAGAACAGGAAGACAATACTCACACAGGAGTATGAGCACTTTGATTCAAGATCTAATGAAACCTTGACTGAGACTTATGACAGGTTTTGTAAATTACTGAATGATCTGTCTCTGGTTGACAAAGAATATAACCTTGAAGAGTCAAATCTCAAGTTTCTCTTATCTCTACCTGAAAAATGGGATTTGAAAACGACCTCAATCAGAGATAATTATGATCTTGAAGATACAGATCTTGATGAGATTTATGGCTTGTTAAAGACTCATGAACTTGAGATAGAACAAAGGAACAGAAGATCAAGCAAGAAGTCAAAATCTGTTGCTCTCAAAGTTGAAGAGAAGCCCATTGAAAAGAAGGAATCATCAAAAAAAGCCAAGGGAAAGGCTTTAGTCATTAAATCTGAAAGTGAGTCATCAAACTCTGATGATGACTCAAACTCTGATGAAGCTTCTGACTCTGAGGATGATGAAGAACAGTTGATGCAAATGGCGGCATTGATGGTGAAGACCTTCAAGAAGATGGGATTCAAGAACTTCAAGAAAGGAAAGAGATTCTCAAGGAGAGATTCAAATTCTGAGAAGAAGAATTTCAGAAAGTCTGATGGAAGGGATACAAAGTCTGGAAAGAAGGACAAATCTGAGATCCAGTGCTACAAGTGCAAAGAGATGGGTCACTATGCTCCAGAGTGCAAGAAAGGAAAAACTGGAAAAGCACTCGTCTCTAAAGGCAAAGACTGGGCAGATACTTCAGATTCTGATGATGGAGAAAATTATGCTCTTATGGCAACTGTCAAAAATGAGACTGAATCATCAGAAAATAAGGTACCTCTAACTACTTATGCTTATGATACTGATAATATTTCTGAATTAAGAATTTATCTTAAGAACATACATGTTAGTTATAGGGATCAGACTTTAGAGAATGAAAGGATTAAAACTGAGAGTCTTAGTCTTAAAGAAAGAAACAAGTTTCTTGAAAGAGAACTTGAGAATATGAAGCAGATTCAAAAAGAAAGAGATGATGCTGTTTATGTTGAACAGGAGTTGCTTAAAAGATATAGGCAACTAGAATCTGATTTAGAGAAGGAAAGGAAAATAATTAAAACTTGGACTAATTCTGGCAGAGATACACATCAAGTTTTCCAAACAGATGCTGTAGGTTTAGGATACAGTGAGGAAGATGAACTTAGGTTTCAAGATAAAATTAAGGTTAGAGCTTTCACAAGTTCATATTCAACTCCTGTAACATTTGTTCCTGAGTCTGGAAAGTTAAAATCTGTAGTTGTGAAAGAAGCTGTTATGGAGCCAGTTGAAGCTTGTGTTGAACAAGTGGATATTGAATCTAAAACAGAGAAGCCTGTTGAGCTAGAAGCTGTTAAAGAACCAATTAGAGTCTGTGAGAAACAGGTTAATGTTGGTTTAATGACAGGAAAACAGTTTAAACATAAGCTCAAAGAGGTTAAGTCTGCCATGAAACCTAAAGGGTCCAAGAGAAATAGGAATGGAAAAATAGGCATAAATAGTAGAAATAATCATATGCCTAATGCTGGTGCTTCAAGGAAAACATGTTACAGTTGTGGTAGTTCTAATCATCTTGCTAGATTTTGCACTAAGAACAAGCATATTAATTCTTTACCTTCTACTTCAGAAGTAAAGAATGATTATGTAAGAGTAAAACCACAGACCTTATGCAAACATTGTGGGAGCACTTGGCATTCTATTTACACATGTAAGAGTTATCATGCAATTTATCATAATTACTATGAGCTAAAACCCAACTTGAAATGGGTTAGAGCAAACTCTGCTAGTGTAAAATCTGACAATGTTAGTTTAAACTCTGAGAAAGCAGATTCCGCTGCAAAAGCTAACACTGTTAAGAAAGGCAAAGGATCCAAGCAAGTCTGGATCCTTAAAACTAACACTTAGTGTTTGTTTGTGATTGCAGGGTATAATAGAGAGCACACTTATCTTGGACAGTGGATGCTCAGGACATATGACTGGAAATAAAGCCCTGCTATCCGACTTTGTGGAGAAGGATGGCCCAAAAGTTTCCTATGGAGATGGCAACATAGGACACACTCTGGGATATGGCAATATTAATCTTGGAGGTGTCATCATCACAAATGTAGCTCTAGTCTCAGGACTCAAGCATAATCTGTTATCTGTGAGTCAAATCTGTGACAGAGGAAACCATGTAGATTTTCATAGTGAATACTGTGAAGTTATCAGTAAATCTACTGGAAAAGTTGTTCTAGTTGGACACAGGCGCAACAATATTTATGAAGCAAGTTTGGTAACAAACTCTGATGGAAAAATAGTGTGTCTGACTGCAAGAATGTCAAATGAAGAGAGTTGGAATTGGCATAAGAAGCTCTCTCATCTCAATTTGAACAACATCAATGAGCTGATAAGAAAGGATCTTGTAAGAGGACTTCCAAAATCAATACTCAATCTAGATGGCCTATGTGATTCTTGTCAAAAGGCCAAACAAAGGAAGTCATCTTTCAAGAGCAAATCTGAATCTTCAGTAGTGGAACCTTATCATCTTCTACATGTTGATCTCTTTGGACCAGTGAATATAATGTCAATGGGCAGAAAGAAATATGCTCTAGTAATTGTTGATGAATATACTAGATATACATGGGTGTATTTCTTGTCAAAGAAGGATGAAACTGCTCAAACTCTGATGGATCATGTAAATCTACTGGACAAAGGATCACAGCACAAAGTCAAAATTATAAGGAGTGATAATGGAACTGAATTCAGAAACTCAATGTTGGAAGCTTTCTGCAAGGAGAGAGGAATCAAACAAGAATTTTCTGCACCTGGCACTCCACAGCAAAATGGTGTAGTTGAAAGAAAGAACAGAACTTTAATTGAAGCAGCCAGAACTATGCTTGAAGAAGCAAAATTACCAACTTATTTCTGGGCAGAAGCTGTTCAAACTGCTTGTTTTACTCAAAATGCTACACTGATCAACAAGCATGGGAAAACACCATATGAGATGGTGAAAAATAAGAAGCCAAATTTGAAATATTTTCATATATTTGGATGCAAATGCTTTGTGTTGAAGACTCATCCTGAACAGTTGACAAAGTTCGAGGTAAAAGCTGATGAAGGAATTTTTGTTGGCTATCCATTGTCAACAAAAGCATTCAGAGTGTACAATCTAAGAACTAAGGTGATCATGGAATCCATACATGTGTCATTTGATGACAAGAAAATAATTGGACTTGAAGACAAGGATGGATATGATCAACTACGTTTTGAAAATGAATATCTATTCTATGATGATATAAACTCTGATGAAGCAGGGTTGACAAACTCTGACGAAGCATACTCTGAACCTCTACTGGTAAATACTGGAGAAACTGAAAATTCTCAAATTGAACAAAATAGAGAACCAGTTGAGGGGGAGCGTGAAGAAGCTCAACATGACACAGCAAGTGAATCAGTTGAGGAAACTGATTCAAACTCTGACAATTCAAACTCTGAGTCATCAAATTCAGGGGGAGCCTCAGAGAATGTAGAAAGTCAACATATGAATCAGGAGAGCATGGATCAAGGGGGAGGATTCGATAATGATGCGAGAAACTGTAATATCCGTGAATTTTATTATTTGATTAAATGATATATTTAATCTAAAATATTTATTTTGGAATATTGGAATATTATTATATGATATTTAGTGTGTGATTATGTGCTAAATGGTGAGTCGGAAGCCCCTTTCAAAAATTTCGTCATTTGGAATTTTCTTCAAATTTGAGCCGTTTTGATAATTCAAGAGCCCGTTGAAATTTCGTACATTCATTTTTAATTCTTCGTCTTTCGTATTCGAATCATTATCGAAAGGGTTATGGGATTCTATTTAACCCTACCTATTTGATTCTGCAAATTAATTTCAATTTTTGATCCGAAAAAGGAAAAATCGTTCCGAACCCTAATTGCTTAAGGGGACGGATTTATCGTTCTATATCAATATTGAAGTTGTTATAGCCCTAGTATTCTTGAGCATTAGTTATATAATGATATATATCAATTTGGATAATCATCAACCTTTTTAACCCCTTACTTTTCGTAAAACGTGTTTTTGACCTAATTAGGGTTTTTAAACGATCTAACGAATCAATATCGATCCAAAAATGTTATTTGGGGTATTATTTTTCCAAAAATATAAAATGATCAATCAGACTTCATAACCCTAGCAATTCTTCAGAAATTACTCAAGAAATCCGAAATTCCCAAATAATTATTTTGTGTTCTTGATCTTCAATCAATTCGTTCTAAGGGTTATTGAAGTCCAAATCTGAAGTTCTTATACTCAAATCAAAGCCCCAAAAATCTAGTTTCAGGATCTTCCAACCTCATCATCATCTGGTAAGTATTCGATTTTATATTGATTTTACAAGTTTCGAATTAAAATTAGGGTTCTTGATTCGATTTGGGGATTTTCATTCTGTTGATTCTCCGTTCAATTGGTTGCTTCTAACATGTTCCTAGGGTTCTAATTAGCAAGAATCCATGCTTTAATTTCATGTTTATGTTCGATTTAGTCGGGTTTGATTTTCGGGTTTTGACCCGATTTCTTCTTTCAATTCGTACGTTCTTGATATTGATCTGACATTGTTTTTGGTAAAGGGCTTTTATTGTATGAGTTATAAGCTTCATTTTGGTATATTAATCTTTGAGTTTCATGTAGGATTTAAGTAGATCGGGTTTCCGGCCGAGGTCGTCGCCGGCGAGTTCTTTGAATGAATTCTGGGCACGATTCCGGCATGGGACAGATGTGTGTGTATGTGGGTTGTGTTTGTCTTGCAAAAGCGAACAAAAGCCCTATAGTTTGGTTTGGTTTTGATCGGAAACGGCGAAGTCCGGCCACCGGACGCCGGCCGGATTCTGGAAAACCCAGATTCCGGCGGGTTGTTCTTGGTGACCCGGATTCGTTCTTCCCGACCCGTTTACCCGATTTTTCGACCCGGTTTCAATCTTCAAAACCCTAATTCATTTTCAGAAAACTGTTTTTGAATTTTATTTTTAAATTTAATTCGAAAATAGTTTAAAAACTTTAAAAATTCATATTTTTATTTTAAAAATATATTTTTTATATCAGAAAAATTCTGATAAATTATATTTATTATTTTAAATCCGAAAATTGATTAAACTTAATTATTTTAATTATTTTTAATTAATAATTAATTTATTAATTAATTGGTTAATTCTTTTAATCAATTAATTCTTAAAAATTAATTATTAATTAGATTTAATTAATTAAAAATTCAGTTTAATTATTTTCAAGCCTATTTATTTATTTAAAAATAGTTTGAGCATTTAAAGAGTGTCAATTAATTTTATTAATTGATTTATTTTCATCTAAATGTTTATATTGGATTTAAAAATCCGATTTTTGATTTAAAAATTAGTAATGACTTATTAAAAATTCAAATGAGTTCCGTATGATGTTTTTAAAATGTTTATAAGTGCTATATGGTTCATATTAATTGTGTGTCGTGTTTTATAGTCTGTATATGCCCGTGCTAGGGCAAATATCTGAGTTTTAAATATCGTAAATTATACCGGACGTCCGATACGTAACCGGTTACTTGTTTAAATGTGATTATTGATTGAATAAGTGTCGAGAGTAGAACGAGAATAGTTAGACTTATTGTGATGAGTTGTTTAAATTATAGAATCGAGTTCCCGGAGCAAGGGAAAGGGGAAAGTAGAGTGAGCAGAGTCGATCCGACAGCAGCTTAGACCAGGCAAGTATCTGTGCCTTTACTTGTGATAAAATTACTATTGTCTTGATTACTTGAATACCGTTATCCCCAGAACAATTCAAATTATCCATCTTTTAACCGCATTTGGGCAACTGATTCCATTTCCTTAGAAATTCTTGATTCTTTGATTTGATCTGCATCGGAAACCCTTAGTTCCAATTTACTTGATTATTGTTTACCACCTATTGTTGCTATTTATCATCCTTTGATTATCATTGACAACCTTTGATTGTTTGATTTCCATCTTGAAACTACTCCATGATCCTTTCTCGATCTTCGTTGATACTGAACAGTTGAAGCTCTTTTGCAATTACTATACATTCAGTTTATCTTATTGAGCATGTTATTGTTTATACCCTATTATAGAATTGGCATGTGTTTTTAAAAATGGACCAGTAATTGGTCGAAGTAACTTAAGGCCCAGATTGGCCTGGGATCCAGTAGAGGACTATGACATGAGCTAGTCCGGGGTTGATGCGTGGCTGGCCAGCAGCACAACCTTTGATTTGAATAAAATGTATAAGCCAAATTCTAATTCTTTACTTCAATCATTATTGATACAAAGCATGTGTTAGCTAAATATTGTTGATTCTGATATCTTAAATTCATATCCTTACAACCGTGATAGAAATGATTCATTGATGTTTGCTGAGCAATTTTGGCTCACTCTTGCTTGTTGTTTTCTAACCCTATTCCAGTGAAGCGAGAGTATGAGTTGGCATAGCGTGACCGATAGTTCACCAGCAGTCAGGAGAGCCCCTCGAGTCACTGTTATTGGCAGGGTAGTTGTTGTTTTGCTTTTCTAGATTTAATGTCTAGCTTTGAACTTTAGTTGTGATGTAATAACTCTGATAAAACTGGTTTGTAATAATAAAAGATTGTAGTAGCTTGTGTTCATTGCCATAATCTGGATGCGGTCTTGGTCAAGGGGTAATTGTGTCTTTATATATATATTATGCATGTGTTAAATAGTGTTCCGTTGGTCGGATGACTCCTCAAATCTGTACCCCGGGTTTGGAGGGCGTCACAGTTGGTATCAGAGCAACAGGTTATGGCATTTGAAACAAGTTAGGACTTAGGGTCCAGGATAACATAGAGAGTTAGGAAGTCACGTAAGGATATTAGGAGGTCAACTAGGGATATTACGCGTAGTAATTAAATGTGGTTATAATTGCAGCCCCCTAGTTCTAGTTCAGACTCAGACCCTTCCGAGGATACGATATCAGAGATACCTACACCCGTTGAGAGAGCAGGACCGTCTCGGCCAGTGCGATATCAGCCTAGGCATCAGGGCCCAGTAGTCAGGAGAGATCAGATACCTTGTCCTATTCCACTCCGACAAGTAGCCCCAGCACCAGCGTCTCAGGCATCAGTTTGTGGGCCTTTGCATCAGTTATGTGAGCCACCAGTTCCACACCATGTGTATCAGAGGGTGAGAAGAGAGAAGGATTTCCTTTATGGACAGGTTATGGAGATGGGTAGGATTCGTTCGATCGAGGCAGCCGCTGTCAGAGAGAGAGACAGACTTAGAGATCAGATGAGAGACATTCAGATGAGGTTTAGGGTTACGAGGACTTTGGTGGAGACTCGATTGCATGGATTAGCTTCTAGTCGAGAGGGAGAGACAGTAGCAGGGATGAGACAGATTTTGGATTATGCGATGAGTGAGATTGCAGAGGTTTCAGGACCCCCGTTATGGCCGCCAGGAGCAGGTGATCTGTGAGCAGGTATCGGTAGTAGACAGATGTGACATGGATGTATGGTTCTAGATAGTTAGTATATAGATGCATATAGTAGAATCAGCAGTGCACCGGGCTTAGAGGAACGCCTCGGGTTGTTGTTGCATTTTTGTTGTTGTATTGCTGGTCGGCAGTTATGGTTCAGCCATGATATATTTTCTTTTGAAGCGTTCTACGCTTGTACTAACTCTATCTATATATATATATGATAAACCTCTTTTATAGAACTGTATTTATTCCCCTGTCATTCATTTCCAGCATCATAACTGTTATTCTACTTATTGCAACGAGTGTATCCATACACCGTTGAGAAGATCTGTAAACCTTCGAGATATCAATTGTGATCCTTCCTTCTCTTATATGAACTGTTTGATTAAGCCAATTATTGTTTATTCATTAGCGATATGGCTCCTAGACGACAAACCCGTTCAACTGATACTTCTGACCAAGAAGGTCAACAAAATACACCTCCCACGGGCCGTGTGGACCCGATGGTAATCCAGTTGTTAAATACCCTTACTCAACAGACTGCCGCATTAGCACAGCAGCAACGTGCATTTCAGCAACAGCTCTTAGAACAGCAGCAACAGCAACAGCAGCAACAGCATCAGCAACATCAGCATCAGCAGCATCAACAACAGCACCAGCAAGCAGCACCGGCAGTTACGTTCAAATCTTTCCAGGCAGCAAAACCTCCAGAATTTAAAGGATCAGCAGACCCTGTAGAGGCTAAGGCATGGTTGAAAGAGATGGAAAAGGCTTTTGCCTTGA
Source organism: Heracleum sosnowskyi (assembly GCA_030848705.1). Lineage (NCBI taxonomy): Eukaryota > Viridiplantae > Streptophyta > Magnoliopsida > Apiales > Apiaceae > Heracleum > Heracleum sosnowskyi. The sequence continues at coordinate 147,040,994 of CM061236.1, read as the reverse complement.
TAGAGGTGACAGAGGATAAGAAAACGGAGTATGCAAGCTATTTTCTGAAGAATGAGGCTAGTTATTGGTGGGAAACGAGTAGGGCTATGGAGCCCGAGGGATTGATTACGTGGGCAAGATTCACAGAGTTGTTTTTGGAAAGATATTTTCCGGACTATATGAGAGATCAGATGGAATTGAAGTTTTTGGAATTAAAGCAGGGAAGCATGACAGTGCCCCAATATGAAACAAGGTTTACGGAGTTGTCAAGGTTTGTTCCAACCTATGTGGATACGGAAAAGAAGAAGGCCAAGAGGTTCCAGCAGGGACTGAGGTCTTGGATTCGTAGTAAGTTAGCTGTATTGGAGTTGGACACCTATGCAGCGGTGGTCCAAAAGGCAATGATTGCGGAGGCAGAGAGTGATTCTTACATGAGAGAGAAGGAGAACAAGAAAAGGAAAGCAGGGATACCCGATAAGGGACAGCAGCAGGGAAGTTTTCAAGGGCAAGCAAATAAGAAGCTGGGATTTCAGCACGGAAGGAATACAAGTTTCAGGAAACCAGACACCGGAAACGTAGGACAAGATAACCGTCTACTAACCGGCGGTCAGCAGGGACTTTCTAGACCCCCACTACCAGAATGCAAGACATGCGGGAAGCGACATCTAGGGATATGCCATCGATTGACTATCACATGCTTTAAATGCAATCAGAAGGGACATTATTCCCGGGATTGCAAGATGGGCATCGTGTGTCATCGGTGTAAGAAACCAGGTCACATGATTAAGGACTGCAGAGCACCAGCAACCGTGAACAATATGATTCGGGCAATTGAAGCACCCCCAGTTGTTAACGTCCAGCCGTTAGCCAGGACCTACAATATGTCAATGGGAGAAGCAGTGAGAGATTCCGACGTGGTGGCAGGTACACTTCTAGTAAATTCTATTCCTGCACAAGTGTTAATAGATTCGGGAGCGACGAAGTCTTTTATTTCTGAAACGTTTGCTCGTAGATTGAATTGCGTAATGAAACCTTTAAGTGGAGTGTTGACTATAGAGATAGCTAATCAGGATCGTATCGCGGTCAGTTCATATTATCCCCGTTGTGAGATAGAGATTTTAGGAAATCGTTTTTATGTTGACTTGTTACCTTTTAAGTTAGGTGAATTTGATGTGATATTAGGGATGGATTGGTTGACTGAGCATGATGCAAGTATTGATTGTAAGAATAAGAGGGTTACTTTGATTACCCTAGAAAAGAAAGAGATAATATTTAGAGGAGAGAAACAAAGAAAGAGGTTCCTGACAATGATTCAGGCTAAGAGGTTATTAAGGCAAGGTTGTGAGGCGTATCTAGCTTATGTAATAGATATAGATAAGGAAGTTTCTAAGTTAGAAGATATTCCAGTCGTAAATGAGTTTCCAGATGTTTTTCCAGAAGAATTACCAGGTTTACCTCCAGATAGAGAAATTGAATTTGCGATAGACTTAGTACCGGGCGCGGAGCCAGTATCGAAGGCCCCTTACAGAATGGCACCAGTGGAGATGAAGGGATTGGCTGATCAACTGCAAGATTTGCTAGAAAAAGGAATTATTAGACCCAGCGTTTCACCGTGGGGAGCACCAGTACTGTTTGTCAAGAAAAAGGATGGAAGCATGAGATTGTGTATAGACTATCGGGAGTTGAACAAGCTGACCATTAAGAACAAGTATCCGTTACCTCGAATAGATGATCTGTTTGACCAGCTGAAGGGAGCGGTACATTTTTCGAAGATCGACCTACGGTCAGGATATCACCAATTGAAGATTAGACCAGACGACATACCAAAGACAGCCTTTCGAACAAGGTATGGGCACTATGAATTTTTAGTAATGGCGTTTGGACTAACGAATGCACCCGCAGCTTTTATGGATCTAATGAACAGGATTTTCAAGAGATATTTGGACAAGTTTGTAGTGGTATTCATCGACGACATCTTGATATACTCAAGGACAGAAGAAGAGCATGCAGACCAGTTGCGAATTGTGTTAGAAACATTGAGACAAGAAGGACTATACGCGAAGTTTTCCAAGTGTGAATTCTGGTTGAAAGAAGTTCATTTCTTAGGACACGTGGTGAGCAGCGAAGGCATCAAAGTGGACCCAGCAAAGATAGAGGCAGTGAAAGATTGGGAGAGACCAAGGACACCGACTGAAGTCAGAAGTTTCTTGGGATTAGCCGGGTACTACCGGAGATTTGTGCAAGATTTTGCGAAGATAGCTACTCCAATGACCAAGCTGACAAGGAAAAGCGAGCGATTCATATGGAACGATAAATGCGAAGAAGGCTTCCAAGAGTTAAAGAGAAGACTAACTACGGCACCAGTATTGATGTTACCAGACGATCAAGGTCATTTCGTAATCTATAGTGATGCGTCGTACAAAGGATTAGGATGCGTACTTATGCAACATGACAAGGTGATTGCTTATGCGTCAAGACAGTTGAGACCCCACGAACAGAAGTACCCTACACACGATTTGGAGTTAGCAGCTATTGTGTTTGCTTTGAAGATATGGAGGCACTACTTGTATGGAGAGAGATGTGAAATTTACACCGATCACAAAAGTTTGAAGTATATCTTTACTCAGAAAGAGCTGAACATGAGGCAACGAAGATGGTTAGAACTAATCAAGGACTACGACGTTTCTATCAACTATCATCCCGGCAAGGCAAATGTGGTAGCAGATGCATTGAGCAGAAAAGAGAGATTAAATACACTAATGATGACCAAAGAATTATACAAGGAATTTGAGAAATTAGAAATCGAAGTAATTAATCCGAAGGACGCTACGGAAATAATTTATACCATGACGTTTCAACCTAAATTGTTGGAGAAGATACGAAAGTGCCAAGAGCAAGTTATGAACGACGATGTGAGTAAAATGACAGGTGAGGAAATATGTAGCCAACCGGACGACAAAGGGATCTTGAGATTTGCTTCTCGGATATGGATACCTAACGTAACGGAACTGAAAAGTGAGATTCTGCACGAAGCACATAACTCGAAGTATTCAATTCATCCAGGGAGTACGAAGATGTATCGAGATCTAAAGACGAACTTTTGGTGGCCAGATATGAAGAGAGAGATTGCGGAATGGGTAAGTAAATGCTTTACGTGTCAAAGAGTTAAGGCGGAACATCAGAGACCAAGTGGATTACTTCAACCATTGGAGATTCCCGAATGGAAGTGGGAACACATTGCGATGGACTTTGTAGTAGGATTGCCTAGAACCAAAGCTAACCATGATGCCATCTGGGTTGTCGTGGATCGATTGACGAAATCTGCGCATTTTCTTCCGATTAACGAGAGATTCTCGCTGGATAAGTTAGTTCATATGTACATAAAAGAAATCGTAGTACGACATGGAGTTCCAGTATCGATAGTGTCTGATAGAGACCCTCGATTCAATTCAAGATTTTGGAGGAGTTTTCAAGAGTGTTTGGGCACCGAGTTGAGAATGAGTACGGCTTATCATCCGCAGACGGACGGTCAAAGCGAAAGGACAATTCAGACTATTGAAGATATGCTTAGGACGTGTGCACTTGATTTTGAAGGCAGTTGGGACGATCATCTACCCTTGGTGGAATTTTCATATAATAATAGTTTTCACGCGAGCATCGGAATGCCACCGTACGAAGCTTTGTATGGACGAAAGTGTCGATCTCCAATATATTGGGAAGAAGTTGGTGAACGGAAAATGATAGGACCAGAACTAGTACAACGAACAAAAGAAGTGGTTCAATTGATTCAGAGAAGATTGATAACAGCTCAAGACCGACAGAAGAAGTATGCGGATCTAGCCAGAAAGGATGTGGGATTCGAAGAAGGAGAGCAAGTGTTACTAAAGGTTTCACCATGGAAAGGATTAGTTAGATTTGGAAAGAAAGGGAAGTTGAGTCCGAGATATGTTGGGCCGTTTGAGATTTTGAAGAAAGTGGGCGAAGTAGCTTACGAGTTGGCATTGCCACCGCATATGCAGCACGTTCATAATGTATTTCATGTATCTATGCTTAAGAGGTATCGACCAGATTCGAATCATGTAATAGAGTATGAACCAATAGAGGTCCAGGCAGATTTATCGTATGTAGAACGACCAATTCAGATAGTGGATCGTAAGGAGAAAGTACTAAGGAATAAGACAGTAGCGTTAGTGAGAGTTTTGTGAAGAAATCCTAAAGTAGAAGAGTCTACCTGGGAGTTAGAGAGTGAGATGTTAGAGAAGTATCCCCAGTTGTTTCCTTGATCTGATTCTGAGGACAGAATCCTATTAAGGGGGGAAGGATGTAATATCCGTGAATTTTATTATTTGATTAAATGATATATTTAATCTAAAATATTTATTTTGGAATATTGGAATATTATTATATGATATTTAGTGTGTGATTATGTGCTAAATGGTGAGTCGGAAGCCCCTTTCAAAAATTTCGTCATTTGGAATTTTCTTCAAATTTGAGCCGTTTTGATAATTCAAGAGCCCGTTGAAATTTCGTACATTCATTTTTAATTCTTCGTCTTTCGTATTCGAATCGTTATCGAAAGGGTTATGGGATTCTATTTAACCCTACCTATTTGATTCTGCAAATTAATTTCAATTTTTGATCCGAAAAAGGAAAAATCGTTCCGAACCCTAATTGCTTAAGGGGACGGATTTATCGTTCTATATCAATATTGAAGTTGTTATAGCCCTAGTATTCTTGAGCATTAGTTATATAATGATATATATCAATTTGGATAATCATCAACCTTTTTAACCCCTTACTTTTCGTAAAACGTGTTTTTGACCTAATTAGGGTTTTTAAACGATCTAACGAATCAATATCGATCCAAAAATGTTATTTGGGGTATTATTTTTCCAAAAATATAAAATGATCAATCAGACTTCATAACCCTAGCAATTCTTCAGAAATTACTCAAGAAATCCGAAATTCCCAAATAATTATTTTGTGTTCTTGATCTTCAATCAATTCGTTCTAAGGGTTATTGAAGTCCAAATCTGAAGTTCTTATACTCAAATCAAAGCCCCAAAAATCTAGTTTCAGGATCTTCCAACCTCATCATCATCTGGTAAGTATTCGATTTTATATTGATTTTACAAGTTTCGAATTAAAATTAGGGTTCTTGATTCGATTTGGGGATTTTCATTCTGTTGATTCTCCGTTCAATTGGTTGCTTCTAACATGTTCCTAGGGTTCTAATTAGCAAGAATCCATGCTTTAATTTCATGTTTATGTTCGATTTAGTCGGGTTTGATTTTCGGGTTTTGACCCGATTTCTTCTTTCAATTCGTACGTTCTTGATATTGATCTGACATTGTTTTTGGTAAAGGGCTTTTATTGTATGAGTTATAAGCTTCATTTTGGTATATTAATCTTTGAGTTTCATGTAGGATTTAAGTAGATCGGGTTTCCGGCCGAGGTCGTCGCCGGCGAGTTCTTTGAATGAATTCTGGGCACGATTCCGGCATGGGACAGATGTGTGTGTATGTGGGTTGTGTTTGTCTTGCAAAAGCGAACAAAAGCCCTATAGTTTGGTTTGGTTTTGATCGGAAACGGCGAAGTCCGGCCACCGGACGCCGGCCGGATTCTGGAAAACCCAGATTCCGGCGGGTTGTTCTTGGTGACCCGGATTCGTTCTTCCCGACCCGTTTACCCGATTTTTCGACCCGGTTTCAATCTTCAAAACCCTAATTCATTTTCAGAAAACTGTTTTTGAATTTTATTTTTAAATTTAATTCGAAAATAGTTTAAAAACTTTAAAAATTCATATTTTTATTTTAAAAATATATTTTTTATATCAGAAAAATTCTGATAAATTATATTTATTATTTTAAATCCGAAAATTGATTAAACTTAATTATTTTAATTATTTTTAATTAATAATTAATTTATTAATTAATTGGTTAATTCTTTTAATCAATTAATTCTTAAAAATTAATTATTAATTAGATTTAATTAATTAAAAATTCAGTTTAATTATTTTCAAGCCTATTTATTTATTTAAAAATAGTTTGAGCATTTAAAGAGTGTCAATTAATTTTATTAATTGATTTATTTTCATCTAAATGTTTATATTGGATTTAAAAATCCGATTTTTGATTTAAAAATTAGTAATGACTTATTAAAAATTCAAATGAGTTCCGTATGATGTTTTTAAAATGTTTATAAGTGCTATATGGTTCATATTAATTGTGTGTCGTGTTTTATAGTCTGTATATGCCCGTGCTAGGGCAAATATCTGAGTTTTAAATATCGTAAATTATACCGGACGTCCGATACGTAACCGGTTACTTGTTTAAATGTGATTATTGATTGAATAAGTGTCGAGAGTAGAACGAGAATAGTTAGACTTATTGTGATGAGTTGTTTAAATTATAGAATCGAGTTCCCGGAGCAAGGGAAAGGGGAAAGTAGAGTGAGCAGAGTCGATCCGACAGCAGCTTAGACCAGGCAAGTATCTGTGCCTTTACTTGTGATAAAATTACTATTGTCTTGATTACTTGAATACCGTTATCCCCAGAACAATTCAAATTATCCATCTTTTAACCGCATTTGGGCAACTGATTCCATTTCCTTAGAAATTCTTGATTCTTTGATTTGATCTGCATCGGAAACCCTTAGTTCCAATTTACTTGATTATTGTTTACCACCTATTGTTGCTATTTATCATCCTTTGATTATCATTGACAACCTTTGATTGTTTGATTTCCATCTTGAAACTACTCCATGATCCTTTCTCGATCTTCGTTGATACTGAACAGTTGAAGCTCTTTTGCAATTACTATACATTCAGTTTATCTTATTGAGCATGTTATTGTTTATACCCTATTATAGAATTGGCATGTGTTTTTAAAAATGGACCAGTAATTGGTCGAAGTAACTTAAGGCCCAGATTGGCCTGGGATCCAGTAGAGGACTATGACATGAGCTAGTCCGGGGTTGATGCGTGGCTGGCCAGCAGCACAACCTTTGATTTGAATAAAATGTATAAGCCAAATTCTAATTCTTTACTTCAATCATTATTGATACAAAGCATGTGTTAGCTAAATATTGTTGATTCTGATATCTTAAATTCATATCCTTACAACCGTGATAGAAATGATTCATTGATGTTTGCTGAGCAATTTTGGCTCACTCTTGCTTGTTGTTTTCTAACCCTATTCCAGTGAAGCGAGAGTATGAGTTGGCATAGCGTGACCGATAGTTCACCAGCAGTCAGGAGAGCCCCTCGAGTCACTGTTATTGGCAGGGTAGTTGTTGTTTTGCTTTTCTAGATTTAATGTCTAGCTTTGAACTTTAGTTGTGATGTAATAACTCTGATAAAACTGGTTTGTAATAATAAAAGATTGTAGTAGCTTGTGTTCATTGCCATAATCTGGATGCGGTCTTGGTCAAGGGGTAATTGTGTCTTTATATATATATTATGCATGTGTTAAATAGTGTTCCGTTGGTCGGATGACTCCTCAAATCTGTACCCCGGGTTTGGAGGGCGTCACAGAAACCACTTACCAACAGCAAGAAAGTGGACACAGGCACACACACCTGATCTCATAATTGGAGATCCTGATGCTGGTGTGAGAACTAGAAGTGCAACAAATAATGAGTGTCTGTATCATGCTTTCTTGTCTCAAACAGAACCAAAGAAAGTGGAGGAAGCTCTTCAAGATGCTAATTGGATTACAGCAATGCAAGAAGAGTTAAATGAATTTGAAAGAAATGAAGTCTGGACACTTGTACCTAGACCAAAGAACAGATCAATTGTGGGTACAAAGTGGGTTTTCAGAAATAAGACTGACAGTGATGGTGTGATTACAAGGAACAAGGCTAGACTTGTGGCAAAAGGTTATTCACAACAGGAAGGAATTGACTATGATGAAACCTTTGCTCCAGTTGCAAGATTGGAAGCCATAAGGATTTTTCTGGCCTATGCTGCACACAAGAAGTTTAAAGTCTTTCAGATGGATGTGAAAAGTGCTTTTCTCAATGGGAAGCTTGAAGAAGAGGTATTTGTTGAACAACCACCAGGATTTGTAGATTCCAAGCATCCAGATTATGTCTACAGGCTTGACAAGGCATTATATGGACTAAAGCAAGCACCAAGAGCATGGTATGAAACTCTTGCTCAATTTCTTTTAGAAAGTGGGTTCACAAGAGGTACAATTGATAAAACCTTGTTTTATTTCAATTCTGGTGATGATTTGCTTTTAGTTCAAATTTATGTAGATGATATCATTTTTGGATCTACTAATGACAAACTTTGTAAGAAGTTTGCAAAGCTTATGCAATCCAGGTACCAAATGAGCATGATGGGAGAGCTTAGTTATTTTCTAGGCTTACAGGTCAAGCAAACAGATGATGGTATTTTTATCAATCAAGCAAAGTATACCAGAAATCTTCTAAAGAAATTTGGTATGCTTGATAGTTCATCTGCCACAACTCCCATGGCTACAGCAACGAAGCTTGATAAAGACACAGGAGCCTTAGTAGATATGACAAACTACAGAGGAATGATAGGGTCTCTACTGTATCTTACTGCAAGTAGACCTGATATCATGTATGCAACATGTCTTTGTGCAAGATTTCAAGCAGATCCTAGAGAGCCTCATCTAACAGCTGTAAAAAGGATTTTCAAATATCTCAAAGGCACCATAACCTTGGGTTTGTGGTATCCTAGAGAATCAGAGTTTAAGTTGATTGGTTACTCTGATGCAGATTTTGCAGGCTGTAAGATAGACAGAAAAAGTACAAGTGGAAGCTGTCAATTTTTAGGTGACAGATTAGTTTCTTGGTATAGCAAGAAACAGAAATCAATTTCCACATCCACAGCTGAAGCAGAGTATATAGCAGCTGGTAGCTGTTGTGCACAGATTTTATGGATGAAGAATCAATTGCTGGATTATGGGTTAAGGTACTCTAAAATACCTATTTTCTGTGATAACCAAAGTGCTATTGCTATGACAGGAAATCCAGTACAGCACTCCATGACCAAGCACATCAGCATAAGGTATCATTTTATCAGAGAACATGTGGAAGAAGGAAATATTGAGCTTCATTTTGTGTCTACAGACCAACAACTTGCAGATATCTTCACCAAACCTTTGAGTGAAGCTACTTTTACAAGATTGGTAAATGAACTTGGAATGATCTCTGGCTCTGACTAGAGATACGGGTTAGACTCAAAATTTATACATGTTTAATTTTTGTTGCTCATGATTCCTTGCATATGTTAACTGTTATGAGTACCAGTGTCATAAACTCTGTTGGTCAAACTCTGATGTTAAACTCTGTTAGTCATAAAATGTTGGTCATACTTTGAATGTTACAGTTTAAATGCTATTCTCTGATTGTAATTTTGTCTGGAACATATGGACCAATGAAGAAATTTGTATAAAGCATAATTATCAGTAAGTAACTGTGAATCCTTAAGAGTTGTATAGATTCTGACCTCAAAAATGTGCAGTAAGCTAACACAGCATGATACTGTCTCTATATTTATAGCATCTCTTAGTTTATTGATCCTATACACTGAGTCTGTATTAGCTGTTTGCATTTTCTCTCATAAGTTAATTATATTTACTGATGCAAAGTCTAAACTCTGATTATTAATTACAAATAATTCACCCTCAAATTCAAAAGATGCCAAACAGAGCACAAATTCCTTTGAGATCATGTTGTGCCTAGGACGATCCAGGAACTTATTGTATGAAATAAGGGCTAAAATCTTTGATTTTTGGTGACTAGTGCCAACCACTGATTACTGGAAAAATTAAAAAAAAAAATAATAATAATAATAATAAAATAATAATAAAAAAAAAAAATAAAAAAAAAATAAATAAAGGGGGTGAAAAATAAAAGACATATCCAAATGAAAGGATATCAGTAATACAGAGTTTAGATATAAAATCAGATTTTATGTTATAAATGAGAGTTTAGGCAACCAGTTTTTACTACTTTAGATTGTGGATTTTATGCACTTTGAGATGGTCTAAATACTGATTTCGGTAAACTCTGCTACTACACACACATACTTTCACACCTGTACAGATTGAGAAAAGAGTTTATTGACAAAGAAGGACAAATGGTAAACACTGATGTTTTGTGTGAAATACGCCGAGGTTACTTTGTTTTAATCTCTGATGGTTAAAATAATTTCCTTGTTTCAGACAGTTTATGATTTTGGGTTTAGTCATTTGTTTTTCGAAAAAGTGTGATTGAACAGAGAAAAGATAGAGTTTGTTTGATAAGTCCTGATAGTGATTAACCAATGCTATTGAGTATGTTAGTTTATTGTACAAAGTGATATCTCTCTTTCACTTTACAATTACTATGCAATATTGATAATACTGAAATGTAAAGCAACAAAATGGGTCTTTTTCATTAATTGATTCAAACTTTGTTTACATTCAGTCAATTACATACTCATGCCTAGCTAATATTTCTGGTACATACTAATCTTTCTGGTTACAAAAGAAAAGATCTATTTAACCAGGATAAGTATTTGAATGCTATATCTGAAGCAGAAGAGCTAGAGCCAGAAGCTATTGTGCTCTATTACTTCTGATAATAGCTACCCAGTTGTTCATCTGGTCATTATACCATCTGGGATTGCTTGATAACATCCTGATGATGAATCATCATCATCATCTTCTCGGATTCTCTTTCTGCTTTGCAGCTTGCAGGATTCCAAGAAGAGTGACTCTTCAGTACCCGTCAAGAAGCTCTGTTGAAAAAGCATCATGCAAACCATCATAGCTTCATTGTCTGCCAGGATGGGCATATCATAAGGACCGGGACGGATGATATGCACATACGGATTAGAAATTGGTCCTTCAGCAATTTCATCATCTGCTATAAGACCTTCATCGTTCAGAAAAGAAAGAACAAGAAACTCATCAATGATGTAATTTGCTTGTTGAGGCCAGTTTAAATTCAAAAATGCTTCAACATCCATGAACTCAAAGGTTCCTGCCATTTTGGGTGTATAGTAAGTTTAAGATATGAAGCCTGTTGTTAAAATGCTTTGGTATTTAAAGCATTCAAACAGGGTACCTGAAAGGTTTTTCCTTGATTCGAAGCGCTTGGGATAAATAAGGTGTCTCCACGTCTGCACGTGTGTATTGGAAGTTGTTAGAAACAGCTGTCAGCGTATTTCCGTTCGACATCTGTCCCACTAACATACTTCTAATCTTTACAGTTATTATTTAATACACTACATACACACGATTCAATCTTTTACGCACTTCATCTTTTCCTAAGTTTTTATTCACACACAAACACTCAAACACTTTCAAAGCCTAGTACTTCTTGTTTTCAAATCTTCTAATGGCAACCACGGCTTTCGTTTCGTCTGGGTTAGAGTTCGTACCTAACAACTATGCCGTTCCTTTGGCAAATGAGAACGCACCGGCGGCGTTTCATTTGATTCAGAATTTCTTGTCAAACTCTGATGTTGGAACTGCTCTAATCGCCCCTTTGAAGCTGTCTGCATCTCAAATAAGGACTTTTTGGCAGACAGGCACTTATGATAATGGAGGAGAGTCTGGGTCTCCGTCCATAATTTTTGAATTTCAAGGAGAAGAGTTTGTAGTGACTCCAACTACTGTTCGTGATGCTCTGGGCCTTGAGGACTTTAATGCTTTCACAATCTCTGTTGGAGATTCTGAGTTAGTTCGTATGATGAGAGAAATAGGCTATTCTGGACCACTGACAAAGCTTGGTCAGTTGAAGCGACCGCTCTTGAGAAAGGAATGGAGTTTCTTTTTCGACTGCATAACAAGGGCGTTCGGGAAGAAGTGCACGAATTGGGATGCAATTCCCACTGATAGTCTGCAAATCGGGTATTCTCTTCTTTACGGAGGTAATTTTGATGTTGCTAGACTAGTTCTAAATAATATAGGTGAGAAAATGACTGAAAACAGAGGTGTAGTCTATTTTGCACGATTTTGTCAATTAATATTCTCTGAATGTGTTTCTGAAGTAGAGATAGCTGAGAATGATGTGATTCCATGTTTTAAATTACATAAACGAATATTCTCTGATCTAACCAATAAAGATAACAAGAAAGGAGATGTTGGTGTTTTGATGTTGCCTGAGCTTGTGCAACAATTCTTGATCAATTCACAACAACTACAATCACCATCAAATGCTGAAGCTGGGCCTTCTGTGTCTCAACCACAAAGGTCAAAGAAATCTACGGTAAAGGTTGTTCAGTCTGGTTTGCAACACACTGAAGCTGAGGCATCAAATGTTGATGCTGTGCCTCAGAGAAAAAGAATGAAGAAAAGGCGAGCTCAAAGGGCAAAATCTGTTGCTACTGATTCTATTGCAGACTCAGAGACTGAAACTGATGAAGAAACTCTTCATCAGAGAAAGAGAAGACTAGTGGCTGCACATCTTTTTGGTGCTGTAAATATAACCATGGACAGAGTCTCTAAGGTCACTGAAGCTCCTGCATCAGAGAATGAGGAGATTGTAGCAGAAGCTGTTCCTCAAGCTACTCCTGAAATTGCTGTTGAGGAGGATATTTTCAATGCTGATGAGGACAGAGTGTTTGTAAACACTGAAACTCCTGAAGTGTTTGTTCAGGAGGATGCAGCTGCTACTCATTCTGATAGCAGAGTTTTTGATCGTGAAGCACACACCTCTATCTATTCTGATCATTATACAGAGGGTGTGGAAGCTGATCAAGTCACTGATCAGGTAGAAGAATCTCTAGCCACTCATACTGAAGTTATTTCTTGTGATCTTGACAAAGGTGAGGAGGTTAATCAGATTCAAAGAGAAGCAGAGGATTTTGCTAAGGTAAACTCTGATATTCCTGCAGCTGTCGCAGAAGAGAAAATTGATGAAGCTGCACAGTTTACTGCTGAAAATATTCTTCCTGAAAATGCAGCAGATAATATTGACGAAGCTGGAAATGATGCTGAGGGTTCTCATTCACATCCTAGCATTCAAGTTTCATTGGCTGATGATGTCAATAGTGATGAAAGACTGGAAGTTAATAGACAGACCAATGAGCATTTCCAGAATATGTACTACAAAAATTGGGCTGATGCAGATTGCATTTTCTCAGCACAAAGGGCTGCAGATTTGCTATCTGATTCTATCAAGAAGATATCCAATACTGATGTACTTACAAGTTTACAGGCAACTGTTGTTCAAGTCAAATCTCTTAATAATAGATTTGATGAGAATCAACAGATGTTTACAAATCTAAGGAATGAATTTTCTCTCAGGGATACAACTTTGAAGCTTGATAGATCATTTTACTCTACACAATTCAAGCAGCAAGCCAAGGATTCTGAGGAAATCAAGAAAAGGCTTGAAAAAGTTGAGGAGAATCAGGCTGAAATGTCTACTCAATTGAATTCTATTTCTAATGCTCTAGAATTGCTGACATCAGTATTACTTTCTGATGATGTCAAAAAGGGGGAGAATGTACCTAAAGACAAATGCAAAGACATTCAAGCTCTGAGACAGAAGGATGATTCTACTGATGGGGGAAGCAAAGGAAATAAAGGAAAGGAGGTCATTGCTCAAAGGCAAAGCAGGACTAGAGTAAACTCTGGTAGACAAATAAACTCTGAAAAGATAAACTCTGGTGGTCAATCTACTTCAAATCTCAAGAGTTTAGTTGTTTCAACTAATCCATCTACTGATGAAGAGATTGCTGCTAAGATATTCATGAAAGAGCATGGAAAGAATGTAACTATTGAAGATATCCAGGCTGAAGAGCAAATGCTTGCTGAGGAACACAAGAAAAATCTTGAAGCTGGAATCTACAAGAGAAAGGAAATCAAGGCTCCTAAAAAGAAAGAAGTTGGTATTTCTATCAAAGAGAATATTCAACAGAGTGTACAAAATACAAGGAGACCTGTGATTAGAAACTCTGATAAAGGTAAAGGCATAATGATTGAAGAGCCTAACCTAGAGAAGAAAGATATTTCAACCTCTGACATTGCTCAAGTTGAAACAAGATTAGCTAAATCAACCTCTGACGCTGCTCAAGTTGATGTTTCTATTGAAGACATGACAACCTCTGACGTTGCTCAAGTTGTACAGAAATCTACACTACTTCCAGGATTCAGCAAACCAAAAATTCTTGAAGACTTAAAGCTTGAAGCTGTGAATTTCTCAGAAACCAGAACAGTATTGGGAAAAGAAGCCTTTGACAAATCTGGACTGGGTTCACACAGAGAGAGAAGAACTAATAACAGATCTCAAGACAAGTTTTCATTGGCAGAATTTGGAGTTGGAATTACTCAAGAAGGCCTTGACAAACTGGAATCTGTACAGATGATTTTTCACAAAGGAATCAAAAAGGAATTCTTGTTATATTTTATGGCTGATGGCAGAGTATATAGATTTGGTGAATTTGATATCCAGTTAAAACTTTGGGAAGAGCTAGAGTATGTTCTATATCTACTTGAAGTAAAGAATAGAAGTACTTATGATGCTGCTCGAGTTTTGAAGGAAAGGATGATGAAATCCAAAGTTCTGAGTGGAGCTGGAGTATCAAGTGCATACATTCCTAAATACAGAGATGCACATGGAAAGTTGGTAGAAATGAAAAGGAATAGTGCTAGGTTCAGAACTGCACTAAATAAAAAGGTTCTTGAGTTCAATCTAGAGTCTGATAAATCTTTTTATATCAGACTTGGCAATGAAATGAACAAAAACAGCATATATTCTTTGAGGGCTGCCATTTATCAAATTGGTGAAGATGAACCAGAAATGAAGGAGCTGAAGAAGATTATGATTGCTGAATTGAATAGAGCTGAGAAGAAACTACTGTTAGATTATATCAGGACTGTGCCTGATATTCAAGAAATCAAGTAAAGTCTGACTGTAAGTTTTTAATATGTTTTCTATTCTAAGTCAAATTTAAACTCTGTTTTAAATTAAACTCTGTTATATGTTAAACACTGCATTTGTTAAAAGGTTTTGACATCATCAATTATATGTTTTAACTTGTACATTTTATTATGAACAAGTTGGGGGAGATTGTTAGATATAATTGCTAATGTTTGTTTATCAGTGTTTAAGCAACAGGTACTGACAAGAGTTTATCAGAAGCCAATCAGAGTTTAGTTAAACTCTGATAGGGTGAAGAGTTTAAAGGAAGCCGGTCAGAGTTTATTTAAAGTCTGACAGGGTGATAGTTGAATTAGCTGTCGGTGCTGAATTGAAGATTCTAGAAGCAATATATTCTGAAGATGGAAAGAAGCAGAATATATTACAGCTAAGGAAACGGAATAGAAGACTGAAGCAATCCTTAATTGATATGAATTGTATAGCTAATTTATAGGAGTATCAATTAGATAAGGATTGTATGTAGCTGTGTACTATATAAACACAGATAGGTTATCCCTAGAAGGGACGCGATAATTGAGATATTATTCTTGTAACCTAGAAGCTCTTTGTGATTCATTAACATCATAAAGAGAGAAGCTGTTAATAAGATTACAGTTTTATTGATTCATAAACAGTGTTATTAATCATTGTTATTCTCATACATACTTGATTATATTGTGTATTCGGCCTAACAAGTACTTTTGTGAAAAATCGTAGTTTACAAAAAATATTATCAAATAACATATGTCTGCAAGAAAAAATGAAAAAAATTCTTATTTTTCAAAAAAAACCTATAAATTTTAAGATGTTGTTGATAGATTCAAACCTTACATCATTCTACATGATAATTTTACTGTTATATCTAACGTTTTTCAACAATTTAATTTGAAAGATTTAACGATTATGGATTGAGTGATCAAAGAAAGGGACCAAACTTAACTTATAAGGAAGCTTTCATTATTTAGTCTTTAATATAATAACATAGATATTTACCGGATATACTATAAAAAAATGAAATTTATACAGAATTTTGATCACGGTGTACTACTTTAAAAGAAGAACTATTACAAAAAAAATTATATTTTAATTGATAATTTATTTTCTCAAAAGTTCAAACTTCCCGCATCTTTAACATATTACAAAAAAGAGTATATTATATTTTAGCAATAAATATTTAAAAAGATTATAAATATTAAGAAAAATTAACGATGTTATCATGGTAGTTTGGTCCTAAATACCGCCAAAACATTCTCAACCGTTAGATCTAATACTTTTAAAAATACATGATCAAGATTATATCATATAAAAAGAAGTTATTATCTAAAAATGATATAAGTTAAAAGATATTATATTAGGATTGGATTTTCTAAAAAGTCAAAACATAAAAATAGTTGTTATTAAATAAGGAAACTCATTTAATACCAAAATAATAAAAATCGTTTAATGTTAAATAGATAGGTGAAAACCATTAGATTTAACATTAAAAACTGTATTTGGTTAATAAAGGGTATTCTAATAATCTAAACTACATATAAGTAGATTTCCTAAATCGAATAGAATTCTCAACATTAAATTTCGTCATTTTATTCTCTTTTTAGTTTTAGAATAGTTTTTAATTGAAAAAGAACTATTAAACCACAACTAAATTAAAGATTATTTTGTGAATTTCATGTGGACTATAAAATTGGCAAAATCTAATTTTTATAACTCAATATAAACAAATATTAAATTGAGCGTGTAAAATATAATAAATATCAAATTTTTAACTATAATTTTTTTGGCTAAATCTTTTTTAACAATAATTTAATCATGCAAACTAATAACTTTTAAATATTAAAATATTCATAAATAAATATAATTATAAATATTAAAAAAACAATTGTGTGTTGCATGGGTAATAAAAATATAATTATAAACAAAATAATTATAAATAAAATTTAAGTAACCATTGGTCTATAAACTAGTATAGTTTACACAAACTGTAACGATCAAGTGGTGTAGTCCCGTGAAAACATTTTCTAGCTATTTGCATAATACTACTTGAGGTAGCGTTTTAATATATTATTTTGTATTTAAGTGTCATCTTAAATCTTTTAACTTAAAAGTGTGTCATATAAAATCATTTCTCCGAAAAAGAGAGAAAATAAAGAGAAATACACAAAATATGGATTAATTATATTTTTATATATAATTTGAGTACAGCAGTTAATATGGTCAGGCATGGTGTGCGGAAAAATTTATTAAAAAAAACTCCCATTTGTGATAGCAAAAAACGAATAGATAGCAAGAACATTTAGACAATCACGTAAACACACAACATAAACTACACAAATCTAAAGTCTATAAGCATAAACGCAGCAAACCTAGGGGATGCTCCCAAGTTTGAAGCATTAAGCACCAAAGAGAGAGAAATTAAAATTTTTATAACAAGAGGTATACATATGTTGGAAAAGGCTGAGAAATCAACAAAAGGATCTAGAGTAGAAGAAAAAAATAAATGTACTAAATATATTTATGTGTGAGATAAAATTATTTGTCAAAAAAAGTAAAATTAAAAAATACAAAAATATTATTGTAAAATATTTACAAATAATTATCAATAAATTATACATATTAAAGTTTGATTAAAAAAACATAAAAAATAAACAACCATCAATAAAATTTCAAAAATATATTAAATAAGTAATACGAATGACATTTCAAAAATACATACAATCAATATATTGTTAACTGCATATTATTAACACTAAGTATTATTAAAAGTTTAAAATTGGATTTTCACTTACAATTTGTAATATCTTTAAAAAATTGACGATATTATAAAAAATAAACAAAATAATACGTAATATTTATAAATCTAAGCACGGGTATAAAGCTAGTCCATACATAAGTACCCTACGTAGTTATATATACTAGCTTAAAACCCGTGCGATGCACGGATTGTTAATAGCTAAACACTTTTAATTTATTAAAAACATTAAAACATATTTTAAAATAAATAAGTAATGGTTTTCTCGTTATATTTTTGGAAAAAGAAGGATTTTAGTATGGAAAAATAAAAAATGTAACATATATTTAGTTTTAAAAGGTAAATGCTTGTGATATTTTTGGAAAATGAGGTTTTAAAATTTAATAATTTAAATTATTTAAATACGTTTTAAAATAAATAAGTAAAGGGTTTGTCCGTGATATTTTTAGAAAAAAAATGGATTTTAGTGAGAAAATTAGAAAAAATAAATTGAAAAAGGCAATTTCCCGTGATATATTTAGAAAATGAGGGATTTTGTTAAAAAAAATCTATAATGTATTTTAGCTGAAAAGGTAATTGGTTATAAATAGGTATTTGATTTTTTATATTTTTATATTTTTAGTAATTGCATTTGTTAAGAAAAATAAGTAGGCATGTTAAAATAGGTAAACTTTTTAAAAAATAATTATAATATTAGGTTTAAATATAAATAACTAAAGGTTTGTACGTGATATTTTTGGAAAATTAGGGGTTTTAGTAAGGAAAAATAGAAAAACTAACATGTTTTAGTTTAAAAAGGTAACTGCCCGTGATATATTTGAAAAAGTAGGGGAATTTGTTAGAAAAAATAAAAAAATAATGTATTTTAGGTGAAAAAGGTAATTGGTTATAAATAGGTAATATTATTATTTAATAATATATTTCTCTAAATAAGTAAGGTTAATTAAGTAAAAACACGAATTTAAGAAAGGACAATTAAGTAAAATCACAACATACCATACCGACCGACCAAACTTTTAATGTTTCGTCTATTATATAATAGTATTGATATAAAACTAGTTTACTAAGCCGCGCTTCGCAGCGGCTTTATAGTAATATCCCTAAATTTTCTCAAAAAATATTCTACAAAATACGTTTTTAAATAAAATAATATTTCTAATATAAAATTAAGTTTTGTTTTAAATTATATATATATATATATATATATATATATATATATAAATTTCTAGATCATTCAATCAAAAACTACAATTATACCTTCAGAGCTATTAAAATCTTCACTACCTCCAAATCTACTCCCAGTAAAAAAAATCAAAAAATATGAACAAACATCCTTTTTGTTGCTGGAAGAATTTTTTATTAATAGTGATCTCTTTTTGTCAAAACAAATAACAACAAAAACAACAACAACCTCTTCCTTTTAAAAAATTAAAAAATTAATGACCTCTTCTCAATGTTTCTTATTCTTTCATGACTTTTGTTATGGATGCACCGACTTATTGAATTTTGTTAAAAATGCACAAATTCTTCAGTCGAATAAATCTTAACATGATATTTTTGAAATACATACACTATAAATTTCTTAATATACAATTTTTATATTTGAATTTTCGTGTATGAATTACAGAAAATATTTTACTAAAAGATATAATCTTTTCTCATACAAATTAGAGCAATAACTATCTAAACGTTAAAAAACAATGATAAAATTTGTTTTTGAAGACATGATGAATTCTCCACTTTCGAGTTACCTTGTATACAGGTGTATCAACTTTTAACTATAAATTCAAAACTAATAACGTACACACATAAACATATAAATCAATTCACAACTGAATGTACATGAAAATCACCTTGCTCGGCCTATTATTTTAACTGATTAACTGATGAATCTCCTTTCTTATTAATCTATGTCTTAACTCAATCAACACTAATAGCAAATAACTTGTCTTTAATATGATCTTGCATTAGGATACAAACAAACGTAATAAGATTCTAATTTCTTAACTTCTTATTTACCAATATGTTCTTGTATTTTCTATTATATTACATTAAAAAGGAAAGTTTAGGAGAGCAGAATGTTAAGATGGTAATTTCATTTGAAAGGAAATATTATGATAATGTCTAGATAATAATAAAAGGAAGTTCAAAATAATGTAAAGTAATACACTTTTTTTTATTTAGATATTTGAAGGCAATAATATTATAATTGAATATTTAGTTTCCTCCATTAGTAAATATCTATTGTATATTTACTTTCTCTATTAGTAGAGATTATAAATGCAAGAATATTATATTTAATTTCCTCCATTAGTAGAGATGTTAAATGCAAGAATATTGAAATTGTATATTTAGTTTCCTCCATTAGTTAATATTTAAAAAGCAATTGAGATTTTTTTTAATCTTTGATATTAATTACTTAATTTCTTATGCAAGACTGATCTAATTTCTTAACTTTTTATTTGCCAAAACGTTCCTGTATTTTCTATTATATCACATAAAAAAAAAATTAGGAGAAGAGAATGTTAAGATGTTAATTTCATTTGAAAAGAAATATTATGAGAATATTTAGATAATAATAGAGGAAAGTTTAAAATAATGTAAGGTAATACATTTTTTTTTATAATTTAGATATTTTGAATGCAAGAATATTATAATCGAATATTTAGTTTCCTGCATTAGTGATATTTAGTTTTCTCCATCAGTAAAGATCTATTGTATATTTAATTTCTTTATTAGTAGATATTTTAAATGCAAGAATATTATATTTATTTTCCTCTATTATTAGAGATTTTAAATGCAAGAATATTGAAATTGTATATTTAGTTTTCTCCATTAGTAAATATTTAAAAGACAATTGAGTTTTTTTTCTAGTTTTTGGTATTAATTACTTAATTTCTTATGCAAGACCAATCTAATTTATTAACTTCTTATTTACCAAAATGTTCCTGTATTTTCTATTATATTACATAAAAAAAGAAAGTTTAGGAGAATAGTATGTTAAGATAGTAATTTCATTAAAAAAAATATTATGAGAATATTTAGATAATAATAGAGGAAAGTTCAAAATAATGTAAGATAATACACTTTTTTTCTAATTTAGATGTTTTGAATGTAAAAATATTATAATTGAATATTTAATTTCTTCCATTAGTGATATTTAGTTTCCTCCATTAATAAAGATCTATTGTATATTTACTTTCTCCATTAGTAGAGATTTTAAATGCAAAATTCTGAGAGCTCCACCTATTAGTAAAGATCTATTGTATATTTACTTTCTCCATTAGTAGAGATTTTAAATGCAAGAATATTGAAATTGTATATTTTGTTTCCTCCATTAGTAAATATTTAAAAGGCAATTGAGATTTTTTTTAATCTTTGGTATTAATTAATTAATTTCTTATGCAAGACCGATTTAATTTCCAAACTTCTTATTTGCCAAAACGTTCCTGTATTTTCTATTATATCACATATAAAAAAGAAAGTTTAGGAGAAAAGAATGTTAAGATATTAATTTCATTTGAAAAAAATATTATGAGAATATTTAGATAATAATAGAGTAAAGTTCAAAATAATGTAAGATAATACACTTTTTTTATAATTTAGATATTTTGAATGCAAGAATATTATAATCGAATATTTAGTTAAAATAATAAGAAAGTTGTAATTTTATAAATCAAAAAAAGTTCTATCAAGTTTGAAAATAATAAAAGAAAGTTATATCAAGATTGAAAATAATAAAAAAGAAAATTGCAATTATTAACATAAGAGTCTACAAATTCGAAAATAATAAGGAAGTTGTAATTTTCTAAATCAAAAAAAGTTCTATCAAGTCCTACAAATTTGAAAATAATAAAGAAGTTGTAATTTTTTAAATCAAAGAAAGTTCTATCAAGTTTGAAAATAATAAAAGAAAGTTCTGTCAAGGCTACAAATTCGAAAATAAAGAGTAAAGTTCAAAATAATATAAGGTAATACACTTTTTTTTATAATTTAGATATTTTGAATGCAAGAATATTATAATCGAATATTTAGTTTCCTCCATTAGTGATATTTAGTTTCCTCCATTAATAAAGATCTATTGTATTTTTACTTTCTCCATTAGTATCAAGCCTACAAATTCGAAAATAAAGAGTAAAGTTCAAAATAATATAAGGTAATACACTTTTTTTTATAATTTAGATATTTTGAATGCAAGAATATTATAATCGAATATTTAGTTTCCTCCATTAGTGATATTTAGTTTCCTCCATTAATAAAGATCTATTGTATTTTTACTTTCTCCATTAGTAGAGATTTTAAATGCAAAAATATTATATGTTTCCTCTATTAGTAATCATTTAAAAGAAAATTGAGATTTTTTCGAATTTTTAATATTATTAATTCAAAAAATTGAGAAAATTAGAAAAATAGAACGAAGCGATCTGAGAGCGCCACCTCACCGACTCCGTCTTCTCCTTTATATAAGTATATTGATTGAATATATCTTTTTTTTTTGCTAGTTGAACTCTTGTCATCCCGTTAAGAGAATACACCAAAAGGCGTTGGGTTATTATTGAATACTAGCGTAGAAGCCCGTGCGATGCACGGGCCTGTTCATATACGAAAATAATTTTTGCACAAATCAGCATCTTTGAAATAATTTTATAATTAAATATATGGTAAATTATAGTATTTCAACTTTATTTTATATTTGTAAATTAATTTTATAATATTGTATGCCGTTTTCATGAACCAAATATTTTATAATTTGATCAGGTTTAAAAAGTTGGATCAATATATCTATACGATAATAATTACATGATTATTATTATTATTAATTTCTTAAATAATAATTAAATTTCCAATGTCGTGAAAAGAAATTTATTAAAATGACATGATTATTATTATTATTAATTTCTTAATTAATAATTAAATTTCCAATGTCGTGAAAAGAAATGTATTAAAATGATCAATTAAGTGTAACATAAATAATTATTGTAGCATAATTGTTCGTGTATAACATAGATGTTTGTAAACTCATGTGATTTTAATGTAATAAAAGTATATTTGTAAAAAAGATAATCATGTATGTTAGATTATATATTAAGATATATTACAAATTTTCTTAATTTTTTATATCTTATACATAATTTTTTTTGATAATCAAGTAATTCATTAATAAACGGCCATACGACATCTACAAAAATAATCAAAATAGAACAAACACGTAATAAAATAGATCAAATCAGAATTTTTTTCACCCCGAACTATGATTGTTGAGCAAATCATTCATTGTAGCACATCACTCGTTCATATCGCTGAAGTTTGCAGCCTTTTTAGAGAGACAATCTAATAATCTGTTGTAGTCGTGCAATATATATATATATATATATATATATATATATATATATATATATATATATATATATATATATATATCTAATTCGTCTATACGTATTCGAACAATTAATCGTAATTGCGACTCCATACAATCCAAATCAATGAACCACTATTATAAATCCTGCAGATCTACGATCTCGGATACTAAAACAAACCAAACTCTCACAAGGAAAGAGAACAAACCCGAAGAATGGGTAGAGAAAATCCACTAAACGGGGTACTAAAACTCTCAATAATGAGAGAGACCTATACAAATCGAAAACAAAATCAAAAGAAAACAGTAAAGAGGGGTCTTATCACCAACTTTTTGGTTAATGACAACCCCTTAAATAAAAATTGTGAGTTAAGATTTTTTTGGCGGAAGTATAGATAATATATATATGAGCGGTTATTGTATAATCACAAAGTCTACAATACATGTCAATAAGACATTTTACGTTTTTATCATTTATTTTCGTGTTCGTGTAATTTCATGCATTAAAAATAAAATCAAACACTAAATTTTCGTGTCATAAATCAAATTTTTGTGAAAGATGTGAACGGTGAAGGAATGATAAAAAAATGGACAAATTAGTGACATGTGAGATTTATTAAAGTTGTAAAGAATAATATGTCTTTTGGAAAGATAAAAATAAAGGAGTGTACATTTCGAAAATAAAACTGTTAACAAATGAATGAGACGAACAAATTGTATAATAATTATTTCATAATTTAATAAAAAATATCAACGCTAACTTTCCTAATTTAAAAAATATTAACTAACGAATAATGAGATCCTTGTATCTAATATGTAATTTATATTAGATCAAATATTATTATTATATTTTATGTATAAATACTTGACCAGTTCAAATAAATATAAATTATATCAATTAACAATATAATTGGTATTTTTTAATTGAAAAGAAACATGTATAATAAAAAATTTACAAACATGATCGGATATGTAGTTATATACAAAGCTACAAAAACAAACATAATGGTATATAAATAATATAAGTCAACGTTCTATATACTTAAAATTTAAATTATGAAAAGAATAAAAGGAGATAATGTGATTTACCTAATAGGAATTCTAAATTACAAATCAAAAGTGAACTTAGCACAGTGGTTAAGACATGAAAATTAATTAATTTTTAGCATAACTTATAGAAAGTGGCATTTTTGTGATTTTTCAACAAATAAGGGTAAAATTGTAATTTCACAGCCATTTTTTGGGCTCAATTTGCCCTTAGACGCCATTTAATATATATAAGTAGATAGATAGATTTACCTATATATATATAATAACGTAAATAAAAAATACAAATTTATATAAATAATATGAACCAATATTTTATTTACTCAGATGTTCAAAATAAAAAAAAGAATATAGAATTAGAGAAAATAATGTGACTTATCTAATAAAATCTTTAAAGTAAACTCAAAAAGCAACTTAAAATATAAGTCAACGTTCTATATACTTAAAATTTAAATTATGAAAAGAATAAAAGGAGATAATGTGATTTACCTAATAGGAATTCTAAATTACAAATCAAAAGTTAACTTAGCACAGTGGTTAAGACATGAAAATTAATTAATTTTTAGCATAACTTATAGAAAGTGGCATTTTTGTGATTTTTCAACAAATAAGGGTAAAATTGTAATTTCACAGCCATTTTTTGGGCTCAATTTGCCCTTAGACGCCATTTAATATATATAAGTAGATATATATATATATATATATATATATATATATATATAATAACATAAATAAAAAATACAAATTTATATAAATAATATGGACCAATATTTTATTTACTCAAAGGTTCAAAATAAAAAAAATAATATAGAATTAGAGAAACTAATGTGACTTATCTAATAAAATCTTTAAAGTAAACTCAAAAAGCAACTTAGCATAGTGGTTAGGCTTTGGACTTCTTAGAAGGAGGTTGGGGGTTCGATTCTCTACAATAACAAATATTAACATATTTTTGCATAATAATATAACAATGGTATTTTTGTTATTTTTCAAAAAATAGGGGTAAAATCGTAACTTCACAAGCATTAAAATGGCAAACTTTGCCCTTGTGTTGGCCTAGTAATAGAAGATAGATAGATAGATATTTATTGAATTAGAAGATGAGTGATCAGGATTTAATCTTATATTATATTCAGAACAATTATTGGTTGGGGTTATCAATAGTTTGTATTTGATCCCTACATATACATGCATGCAGGGTCACAGGGACACAGGGTTATCAACAGTTTGTAGTTGAACATATTTAGAAAGATGCTACTTGTTCTACAGTCCCCCTTCTCCTTCCACTATAATTCTACTAGTGCATCTCAAAATGGTAATACTAGTTTCCATTCCCATGCGAATCTCAAATCACCAAGGAGGAACAAGAATAATGAGAAGAGGTACAAGGTATGAAAGTGCATGGGTCCTTTTTTTTTTTTTTGCTAATTTATCTGCATGTGTCTTCTAGGTAAATGTCATTTTTTAATAATTTCTTGAATGTGGTGTTAAAAAGAGTATATGCGTTCAGTTTAGATAATTTTAAAGATTCAAAATGAATCAAACTAAAATTTTTGGTTTTCAAAACTAAGAAACCAAACCGAAACCGAATCTCATAGAAATGGATCCAATCCGAACAGTCTCTTGACTGATTGGTTTGGTTTGGTTTAGGTTTAACACCAAAATATTAATAAAGTTGTGTTTTTTTATTAAATTAAAACAAATAACTTTTAGATTTTTTTTACTCTTGTTTGTCCTTTAAGAAAATACTTATTTTATTTTCAAAAAATAAAATAAATTACTCATTGTTAACGGTGGAATTTGGTGATAACAAATTTCGGGGATTGCTGGAATAACAAAATTGTGATGACGGGAGATTTGGGTTTTTTTGGATGTTTGGGGCTCGAGTATCTCGACTTGTTAGATGTGTCGGATCCTATTCCAAGATGCATGCGTACCCTGTTTATATATAGGGATCAAGCCAACGCAGTTCTGTGATAAGATATTAATCCCTGTGATTGTTAAGGCATATCTTGAGATAAGTTGATTTTATCTTTTTAGAGTTATATTAACGTTGTGATTCTTTCCTGATTTGAAAGAATCGTTTGGAGATATTTTCCGTTATTGATTGATTAATATTGATTTGTTTCTCGTTTCAGAGAGATGATATTAATTAGTGGTTAAGCAATTAATTATTATTAGATTAATATTGAGAAATTTGGAGATAATTGAGGCAACCAAAAATATGGCGTAACAACTACCCCCGGTTCTTCAGTGCAGCTTGATGTACTGGAGAACTAAGTGTGCTGTGATCTGCCGAATTTTCCGAGTCACTGAAACAACTAGGAGTAGAAGATTAGCAAATAATATGGAGCAGACAATTACCCGTAATATGTCTGTAGATGTGAGAGAGACAACATGATGTGCCCGTAATATGCCTGTATATGCGAGTGAGACAACATGATGTGCCCGTAATATGTCTGTAGATACGAGAGAGACAACATGCGAGATGTGAGAAGAACATATGTACAAGTAGTTTTACAAGTGTAGGAGAATAAACGGCTTTATGTAGATATTGTTGCGCTTTTCCTTGTCAAGTTTGGCATTGCAAATCCACTATTCAAGATGTAACAGAATATAATAACAACAATAGTGATGTCTCTGTATGTATGTTGAATAAGGAAATAATGTAATGTGTTGAGATCGTAGTCCAAGCATTATCCCGGAGGATCTTCCTAAGCATGTTAAACAGGACTCCGGCTTATGCATTCCAAGAAAGGCATGCTTTCTACAAGGAAGTCATATTCCTATCCATCTTCTCCCTAACAGGGAGGACTCCAGCTAATGCATTCCGAGAAAGGTATGTCTCCATTTATTTTAGCGGATTCGGATCGGATCATGACCGGATTTTTTATAGGCCGATCCATATCCGGATCCGTTCAGACCATGGATCGCGGATCGGATATCCGATCCATTTATATTTTTCTTTATAAAATTTTATTTAAATTAAAATTTCACTTGATATTGAAATTTTTTACAATATCTTGTAATGTTAAACAAAATAATTAAATAATAACTCTAAAGTTTAAAATACGAACTCTAACATAATATTAGAAATTTAAAAACAAATAAAAATTGAAAATTTAGAATAATATTGAGAAAAACACGATGATTCATAGGCCAAACGATGATATTATACTTCGGAAAAATCTTATCTCACATTTTAATTAGTAGTGATTGTATAGGCTACAAAGTATAGACTATTAAAAATTATTTAACTCTGTTTCTCATATTTGCGAACTAGTACTTATCCTATATATCCTGTGTTATAACGGAATCAAGAAAGATTATAATAAACGTAAAGAACAAACACAAATAAGCAGAAGAGAAAAGTTTTATTGATCTTTAGGATACAAATTATAGCATACAGATACAAATCTAGGTTATAACCTAGATAATCAGATACAGATACGTTATGCCCTAAAGAGTTTATATAGCACTCTCTAGGCGGATAAATATTATCACTTAACAATCTCCGAGGATGCGACAACAACAGAACCTGATAACGTAGAACCTTGAAGAAGATACAAGGTACCACGTTTAACACCTTTCAAGACCACATCAGAATCCTTGCAGACATGTAGAACTCCACCTTCACCTTGAAAACTGAAACCCTTGTTGTCTAACATACTCAGAGATATCAGATTCTTCGTCATAAGTGGAACATGCCTAACATCATTCAATGTGCAAAATTTACCATCATGTGTCTGAATTTTAATCGAGCCTATTCCAACCGTCTCACAAACAAAACTGTTAGCCATAGAAATTTTGCCACTGTCTACTTGCTCGTAGGTTGTAAACCACTCCCTGCGCGGACATACATGGTAAGACGCTCTAGAGTCAAGGATCCACACATCAGAGTGATGCGTGTGCTCAACAGCAACTAGAGCAATATCTTCTTCAAAATTGGTACTAGCTACAGCAGCAGTACCTGTCAATTTATCTTGTTGCTTCTTTTTCTTGGGATAGTCAGATTTCCAGTGTCCCTTCTCTTTATAGTAATTACAGACATCATTAGATTTCGGACCCTTAGAAGCTGGTTTCTTGAATTTATTATTTCCCGGCTTTCCATGTCCATTACTCCCGCTGGCTACTAACCCAATAGCCTGATTATCTGCACTTGTACCAGCAGCCTTATGGCGCAGCTCTCTAGAATGAGAAGCAGATCTAACCTCCTCTTCCTGCATTCGCAGACTAAACAGACGTTGCTTCAGAAGCAACTTATTTGTTAAAGACTTTGTCATGTAGAGCCCCTGTTGCTTTAACAAGGCACGCATCTTGATTTGCCATAGACTGAAACTATTTCTCTCAGTAAATTTGTCAACTTTCACATTAATACCACCAGACTGCATCTTTCTCACCGAAACTCAAACCCTAGAAATAGAACCAGGCTCTTGATACCAGTTTGTTATAACGGAAGCAAGAAAGATTATAATACACGTAAAGAACAAACACAGATAGGCAGAACATAAAAATTTTATTGATCTTGAGCATACAGATTACAACATACAGATACAGATCTAGGTTATAACCTAGATAGTCAGATACAAATACATATACGTTATGCCCTAAAAAGTTTATATAGCACTCTCTAGGCGGTTAAGTATTATCACTTCCTTGGAGTATAAGTCTTATCCTGAGGATAAGTCTTATCCTTGACGGTGGATAAAGATTAATTCTAGATCCTTCCTTGTAGAAACATCGGTTGAGGCGGACATTTCGAAATGACAGCCCTTGTAGGAATTATTTCCATATCATAACGGGAAATTACTGATTCAAGACATATTCTAATATCATGTGTAGCGGATATCTATTTATATATGTTCATGGAACAAGCAGTAAGCAAATGAGAATTATTTTCAGTAGACTTGGTACTGGAAATATGATTTGACAAGATAAATTATTCTTGTATTTTATCAAAAATGTTTGTAGGAAAGAATTGTTGGTGTAGATGTACGAAACAAGTGCAGTGGCAAAGATCTCATGGAGAAAACCAGAGAGGGTGATAGCACAAGTCCTGATTGTGAAGCTGTGAAGAAACACAGTGTTCCTCCTCTGATTAGTGCAATAAAAGCTACAGCAGAACAAAATGCCGCCACATTTAACTTCCCAGGGCACAACGGAGGACGAGCTGCGCCATTGTCATTAGTTGAACTAATTGGCCAAAGATCTTTCCTTCATGATATACCCGAGCTTGACAATCTTTTTTCTCCAGAGGGGCCTGTTTCAGACGCACAGAGAGAAGCTTCGAAATTGTTCGGAGCATTAGATACATGGTTTCTTGTTGGGGGAACTACAAGTGGAATTCAGACAGCCATTATGGCTACCTGTTCACCAGGAGACACGCTTATCCTGCCTCGTAATTCACATGTATCAGCCATTTCTGCTATGGTTTTTTCTGGTGCTCTTCCAAAGTACATAATCCCTCGTTATGATCTTCAATGGGACATTGCTGGAGGAACCACTGTAGCACAGGCAAGTTTGTTGTAGTTTTCTTTATCAAGCAAGCTCTTTGTTGGTTCTTTGAGTCATTTCTCTTATTAGGATCATAATATGCCAAAATTAAAACATGGAATCATATACGACTTTTACGTTATTTACCTAGAGTGAAGTAGGAGCCAAAAGTGATGCATTCTTAACATCTACATATAAAGACATGTAGAGTGGATTAAACGTTTCAGTTTGTTTGAGTTGTTTTTTTTATAGTTTGAGATGTATGCAGGTTGAAAAGGCAATAAAGGAATTGGAAACTGAAGGACGAAAAGCAGCAGCGGTTTTTGTTACTTCCCCTACATACCATGGTATCTGCAGCGATATAAATAAGATAGCCATGCTCTGTCATTCTCGTAATATCCCTTTAATTGTTGATGAGGCCCATGGTGCCCATTTTGAATTTCATTCCGAGCTGCCATCTTCATCGCTTAGTCAAGGGGCTGATCTTGTTATGCAGTCCACTCACAAAGTATTGTGCTCTTTGCAACAGTCATCGATGTTACATATGTCAGGAAATATCGTTGATCGAGAAAAAATCCGCAGATGTCTTCAGTCACTTCAAAGCACCAGTCCGAGTTCCCTGCTCCTATCTTCATTAGATGCTGCTAGGGCGCAAATAAGCGACAATCAACAAACTATCTTTGACAAAGCTCTGAAACTGGCTTTTGAGGCAAAGAGACTGATCCAAGAAATTCCTGGAATCTCACTACTTGATTTACAAGTATTTTCTAGTTTTTCTGCTATAGATCCATTGCGAATTACTGTTGGTGTGTGGGAGCTTGGTGTATCAGGTTTTGAAGCTGATGATATTTTGGACAAGGAATATGGGGTTGTTTCAGAACTCACTGGAATGCAATGTGTAACCTATGTGATCACATTAGGGACTTCTAGACAACATATTCAGAGGCTTGTGTTAGGATTAAAGCATCTTTCCGATCTTTTCTATACAGACCAGGGCAGCGGAAAGGAAGGGAGACTGGATGGTAGCCAGAAATACTTGACATGTTCCTTAGAAGATACAAGGATTAAGTTGAGCCCAAGAGAAGCCTTCTTTGCAAGGAAGAGGACAGTAAGTTTGGCGAAAAGTATTGGGGAGATATGCGGAGAGTTGATATGTCCCTATCCACCGGGGATACCTTTGCTGATTCCTGGTGAAATAATTAAGAAAACTACTTTGGACTATCTGCTGCAGGTAAAGAGCAATGGTGGTGTCATTACTGGAGCTGCTGATCCTCTACTGGATACCATAGTTGTATGTGACGGTTAAGTAAATACTCCTCGGTCCTATCTATTTGTTAACTTTTGAAAGGGAAGGCTTGACACTCATTTTAAGACTCATTTAAAGTATAAATTACCAATGTTAACAAATAGATAGGACCGAGGAGTAGCAGTTAGCTAGGGTGAAGCTAGCACCAAAGGCTTTGTTGGGATAGTAATTATTTAGTACTACTAATATATCCCATCTAAATTATACCTTTTTTGTGTTTGTGCTACTAAGCTGTATTCAAAAAATGAAGTTGGCGTTAGACCTTGTGGTGTGTGCGTGTACGTGTTTAAAAAAAATATATGTATAAATTTTATTTTATTTTTTCTATTTCCTATGTGGTTGGTCGGTGTCAGTTAGCAAAACACGTAGGAGTAGTTTATAACGACCTGATTAGTAAAAAGTATTATTGTTTCTCAAGAGATACATTTTCGTAAAAGAACATAAGTTTCAGATAAAGAATTAATTTTTTCATTTAAAAGAAAATATCATCTAAGAGAAGGGCATAGGCCAATAAGGGCATGTACAAAAAATACAAAGAAGATAAGTCTCATTTGAAAATAAAATAAATAATTAAGGAAACTTAAAAATTTATTAAGTTATATAATAAGAAAATTAGGTTACAAGAATACGAAAAAATAAAATAAAAAACATTACACTTCAGATGAGTGAACTTATTATTTTATAGGAAAAAGATTTTGGAACGTTGCATTTTTTAAATTATTTAACGTACATATTGTTGTGCCCAAAATCTCACAACTCAATTTAAGGCCCACATGCAATATAGGCCCAACTAGTATGAATTTGGTAAGAATTAGATGTATTAAGGTTCAGCTTCATAGTGCCAAGGTTTAGGTTTGCGGCATTGAGGAACAGGTTCAGGTTCAGGGTGTTTTGACTGTAGGCACAGCTTCAGGTGCAGGGTGGTCTGAATCTCTCCGAGACAGAATCAAAGTTAGACAAGGACTCAGCTTTTCCTATACTTTAGGAGCACGGAATTACTCTTGGCAAAGGATTTCTAGGCTTAATAAAACGTATTGGATGGAGCAATTACAATCAA
Organism: Heracleum sosnowskyi; assembly: GCA_030848705.1. Classification (NCBI taxonomy): domain Eukaryota; kingdom Viridiplantae; phylum Streptophyta; class Magnoliopsida; order Apiales; family Apiaceae; genus Heracleum; species Heracleum sosnowskyi. The sequence goes on along the minus strand of CM061236.1, from coordinate 147,009,118 downwards.
TATATGACTTATATTGATTGGTTCAGATATACATTGAATACATGAGGATTTATAGGACTTAGTGATGGATTATCTTAGAGTGGCCGAATTGGCAGAAAAGAAGAAGTATAAACCTAATAGAACTACATGGGGCTTGATTCCTATAAATAGGATATGTAGGCACTTGACTAGAGCATTCAGATTTGCACTCTCTACACGCATAAGGCTCGTGTACCCTCCGTGATATATATTCCGGTGAATTGGCTGGTTGTGTAGGATTTACTCTGCCCTTTTCATCCGGTGGTTTGGTCAACTTCGCCCTCGGAGACGTTACTTCTACTGTTCTGTATCTTAAACGAGCTGCAGGTTTCAAACTGTAAACCTATAGCTCTGTCCGACAACCAAGGACGCATTCTACGGATATTCCAACAAGATTCTCTCAATTGTGTTGTACCAAATTTCTCTCACAACATAAGTGGCGCTAGAAGGAGGGGAACTCCATAAAAATCTTTAGAGAGAAAAGACGTCGGATGATTCCGGTAATACGCAAACGCCAACCAACGATGAAGATGATCGTGGAAAGGGTCCTCAAGGCGAGGTTATGAACAAGGATATTCTTGATCACCTTAAGAAAATTGGCGAAAGGGTTGATTCCTTGGAGAGAAAGTTTGAAAAGATGAAAAAATGGGGAAAAAAGCAAAGGTCCTCGGAAAAACGCTCTAAGGCACCAAAGGTTACACCAATTCAGCTGGATTTTGGCAGTGACGAAGAAGGACCTGAGAAGGAGAAGACCAAAAAGACTTTTTCTGATGTTGAGACTGGTCAGATTAATCCAGACTTGGACTCTGAAGCTGAAGCTAAAGATAAGGAGGACCCTAAACCTTCAGCTACAAGGAGTGTAAGCGTGTTTGATCAAATGGGGAAGAAACTCACAAATGAGGATTTAAGGCATAAACTTTTTGAGACAAAGCAGAAAACCCCCAAGAAGGTGCAAAGTGAGAAATCACAGTCCAAGGGGTCGATAAGTCATAAGGAGAAATCCCACTCTAAACCTGAGGATGAGCACAGCTCTAGCTCATCCTATAAGGCTGATGATAGCCCTGATGGAAGTTCCACTGACACAGAAGATACTGATGACACCTCTGTGTCAGCTGAAGGTGAGGGGAAGTACAGGGAAAAGGATCTTAGAAAAGTCCTCGAGAAGATTATGGCAGAAAAAGGTCCACAATCATGGTTGACGGTAGGTTCACCCTTCACTAAGAAGGTACGAGACTCACCCTTACCCCGTAGCTACAGGGGAGTGGGAGATTTAAAGTTTGATGGGACTGCTGATCCCGTGGAGTTTCTTAACCGTTTTAACACAGAGATGGAAGTTTACCAAATCAAGGATCGCACTAAATGTCGTTTGTTGGCTGCGACTCTGGGGGATAGTGCTCACTAGTGGTTCAAGAGGCTTCCGTCTAATTCGATTAAGTCATGAAGGTAGATGGGTGAGATGTGTGTGACCCAATTTAGAGCTTCAGTCACGTTCACACCTCCAGCTAACACGCTTGCAAACATTAAGCAACGTGATAATGAGACTTTGAATGAGTATTTTAAGAGGTTCAATGCTGAGGTTCCAAGGGTGAGGAAAACCACGGATGAGACCTACAAAAATTTCTTGATAGCTGGGGTCAAGCCTGGGACTGAATTCTGGAAGGAGCTTCAAAGTAAGGAGCCGACTACGTTGGCTAATTTTTATGCAAAGGTAGAAAGGCCTAAGGTTGTGGAGCAGTCCTTGGAGAATTTGAAGAAGGATAATGCTTCACGGGATTGGAATAGGAACAAAAGGAATAGGTCATATAGCCCGAAGGAGAGAAACTACAGCAAGCGGGTAACCTATACCGCAGCTTCAGCTGACAACAAGGAGGCTAACAAGGAGGTGAAGACTGCACCTCTATCAATAAATGCTACAAATACGAAGAGGACAGTGGAATACAAATACCCACCTTCGAAAGGTAGCCAAAGGTACTCGGAATACACTCCTTTCGCTGCTCCTATTGAGCATATATTTGAAGTTGATGATAAAATGGGGATGTTTAGGAAGCCCTCCCGAACGGGACCTTCCGGGAGAAAGGATTTGGCTAGGTACTGTGCTTTCCATGATGCTAATGGGCATGAAACTGTCGACTGTCGACACCTCAAAGATCATATCGAGGACTTGATTAGAAAAGGGTTCCTCATGGAATTTGTGGCCCAGGAGGCGAAAAAAATACAAAGATGACAAGTCCAAGAGAGATGAAGACAAGTCTGCACCTGAACGAACTACCAGGGCTGGTAGTATCCACACAATCATTGGTGGACCATATATCGGAGGCTTTAGCAGGAATGCAATGAAGAACTATACACGTGGGGCTAGAGGAAACCCTCTCACAAATGTTTACCATTTGGCCGATAGACCCCCGAAGCTTTTTAAAGGTGAAGCTGCGGACATCACCTTCACGGAGGATGACGCTAGGCATGTGCATCACCCCCACAATGATGCATTGGTGGTGACTATCACTATTGGAGGGCTCAATTTACATCGAGTCCTGGTGGATAATGGAAGCTCTTGTAATATACTAGCTTACGACACCTATCAGAAAATGGGACTTACGGATAAGGAGATGTCCCCTGCTTACAATGACCTATATGGATTTATCGGCGGACCAGTACAAGTTGTGGGAAGAGTAAAGCTCCCTGTTGTGTTGGGGGCTGAACCTCTAAGAGCTACGTAGGTGGCAGAATTAATGGTTGTAAACAAAGACATCTCCTACAATTGTATTATAGGCAGACCTCTCTTGAAAGAGATGAGGGTGGTAACCTCTATCTACCATCTCTCCATGAAGTTCCCTACTCCTAATGGGATCGGATGTCTAAAGGGCTGCCAAGTAGATTCAAGGGAATGCTATAGTAAGGCTTTGTGCTCTGCCGAGCAAGCTTCAAAGCACTTGTTGCTGGTTGATGGAAACACCATGGATAATTGCTATAGATACCTGGAAGCATCAAGGAAGGATGAACCTCCACGACAAGTAAAGGATTCGTGTAATATGATTATGATTATCCAACATCCAGGTGAAGAGGACACCACGGATATTGTCTTTTCTTCGGGGGTAGATACCCAGAATGAGGTACGGATGCTGGAGGCACCCCCACCAAAAATGTTGGAAATCGATGAACCTCTTATCGAAGGTATTGTTGAAGAAGTAAATGACAGTGATTTCGAGGATGGTCATGTGAAAAGATCGCCCAAGGTTCCTCCACAGCCTGGGAAGGCTGATACTGAGGTTCAAATAAAGATTGATCTAGATCCCCGAATGCCTGAATCTAAGGAAACAACAGGCGTTGCTGGTGACACTCTGTCAATTCTGGTAGATGCAATTGATCCTTCTATGGAGTTGAAGATTGGTAAACAGTTGGAACCTGAAGCTAGGGAAGCATTGACTCGTTTCTTAAAAAGTAACCTAGATGTTTTTGCTTGGTGCCATTCTGACATGGTGGGGATCGATCCTATGGTGATGTGTCATTGCCTTAACATTGATCCCGAGAGGATTGCTGTGAGACAAAAACGAAGGGCAATAAGTGGTGAGAGAGCTTTAGCCCTCAAGAAAGAGGTTGACAGGTTGTTGGAAGTTGGCTTGGGAAGAGAATCATTCTACCCGGATTGGCTAGCAAACTCGGTGCTTGTCAAGAAACCCAATGGAAAATGGCGAACTTGTATGGATTTTACAGATTTGAACAAGGCGTGCCCTAAATACATCTTCACACTTCCACGCATTGATCAGTTGGTTGATACTACAGCTGGGCATGCCCTTTTGAGCTTCATGGATGCTTACTCGGGATATAACCAGATTCCCATGTATGAACCTGATCAGGAGCATACGTCCTTCATCACGGATAGAGGTTTATATTGCTACATTGGCATGCCTTTTGGATTGTTGAATGCTGTTGTTAGCGATTTTACAACTCAAATGCAAGTGCACATATCGTTACAAGTAGTATATAAAATTCGTTCCCACGAGGACTAATTTAAGTAGTTAACTACCAAACACTATCTTTCTCTCAATTCAAGTTAAATGACATATGATGAAAATTATATTACAAACTACTCCTAAAATATACAAATCAACTTAAGAATAAAACAAGAGTAAAGATTTCTAGGCCTTTAACTTCATCTTGAGTTTAACAAGTATCTTCTGTCATCTCTATTTTCATGTTCTAGTCGTTAGTCTAGGGTACACATATATTCACAAGGACCTTCTGATTCTCAAGTGAATCTAACTCAAAAGATCAACTCTCATATTCCTATGCAGAATTTAAATCTGTGAGCAGCATTAACACATAGCCCTAATTCGACTACTCAAGGTGATTAGGTATATTCATATCCTAAACACAAATTAACATAATTTTTTATCTCAAGTTATATTGATTGGGTCTAATCTAGGTTATCTTTTCCAAACATCACCTAAATTACTGATTCAATTACAAAGTTAATTACTTTTTGTAAAGCATTACACATAAATCAATATAAACGGTCATAATGAACATCAAATAGAGAATTAAGAAGAAAACTTGTATTTATACTCAAGAATCCATGAAAGCCTAGAGTAACAATTAGTTCCATGAAAGCCTAGAGTAAAAATTAGTTCAACATCTTAAAGAAAAACAAAACAAAGGAATAAAGAAGATGAAAAGAAAGATAAAACTTGTAATTGTGGCTTCAATCTTCAATCTCCATAGTTTGTGTCTTCTTCAAGTGTCTCCACTGTTCTTGTTCTTCTTCTTTGTCTAAAACTACGTGTCTCCTATTTTCTACTCTAACCTCTATCTAACGTGTCTAACTAATGAATATATTCTAATACAAGTGATTTAATAATTTAATAGAAATACAAGAAAATTCCTAAATAAAAAGTAATTTTAAATAGGAAATTTGTAGCCTGACTTCATGGACTGATTCTGGGCTGTTAAGAGCAGAGACAAATATTAAGCCCAAGACAGAAATATTTGCCTTCTTCCGAGCTTTTCAATGACTGCTTACGGGCCTCAAACGGACTTATAGAACTCCCGATAGAGCCAAAACAGCGAAAGCTTTGAAATCTGTCCAAAAATCTGAATTTTCAATAAATTAACTCCCAAAAATCCAATTTCAGCTCCAATCCATTATTTTCTTTATTCCTACAATAAAACATTAAAAAACATGAAATAAGATCCAATTCCATGCAAAAATAACTAAAAATATAGGGATAAACTAATAATAAATAACTACTAATCAAATATCCCCACACTTAAGGTTTTGCACGTCCTCGGGCAAAGAAAGAAAACAAAAACTACATCCTAATTTATTAACACCACTTTCGTAGGTGACACGATTGCATTGAGCATATGCAACAAGCCGTTAAACCCCTAGGCAACCCTAGTAGGACGAGTTGTGTCTCGTGAGGGTTTATAGCGAATGTACCCACAAAATCCATCTAGCTCATGTGACTAACAAAGATGATGATGATAGCAAATAAGTAAATCTGATCTACCAAGTATTTGACGCATACCAAAGTGACTCCACACAAACAAGGTCACTCATGTTATCTCAACTCAAGAATCGAGGTGCAAATGCTAAGTCATGGTGTCAAAAGTGCAAGTATCCACATAGTCAACTCAAGGAATGTGCATAAGTACTCAAAAGGCATGTCAAGTGCACAATAAAGTTAGTAATCATGCTAGGCATACAAGAGTACACTATCAAGAAAAACTTGGGATTTTCATGTCAAGAAATACCTCGCATTTCACTCATAAAAGAATCACGCTCAAGAATAGGTTAAGTGTATCACTCAATCCCATCATATAAATAAGCACGCTTAACACTTGGCATCGATCCAACTAAAACACAACATGCATGAATAATGATAATCAAAATGACTTTTATTCGGGTTGTAATGAGGCTAGGGACAAGGTATGTCAAGAAAAGCTAAATATGGTGAAATGTCAAAAGCTAGTGATTCTCCATCATTAGTCACACACAATCCCCCATATGTCCTACCCACGCTTACACTATTAAACACATGTAACTTGCCTAGCTTGAGACAACGGATCATAGAACACAACTAAAGAAAATAAAAGAAAATGCTCTCACATGAATAATTCTTTTTTTAGGCATTATTTATTTTATGGCCTTGCTTTTTTTCATATTTTTTTTTCATTCATTTTTTTTCCGAGAGCTACAAGCAAAACAATACTTATATACAATCACAATGATCTGCTAAAAGTCCCAAACACACATACTAAACAAGTCCAAATCAACCTCAACATTTCCCAACATTACAAATATGATCACAAGTAAGACATTTATCACACCTTAGTACTCCCTCCTCATTTCACTAGCCTTTGACAAATTGGGATCAAGTTAATGTAAAGCCAACAAAAGAAATAGGTCTAGGCACGTAATGTGGTGTGTCACCAAAGAAAATGATTGAGCTCAATGAGGTTACTAATGGATCATATATGTAAGGTACGTCAAAATGGGAAAATATAAGGTTAATCCTAGGTGCATTTATCATGTTATCATTCATTCAATGCCATGTATCTCAAGAAGGGTCTAAGACAAGTGCTAGCAATGCAAATGCAATGTGGACACACAAGCAAATGAATACAAGATACAAAAGATATGCATATAGGCTCAAAAACTCACTTGGTGTCAAAAGATAATTAATCCCAAGTTACAAAAAAACATTTCTTTCAAGTGCACCTACTTGTACTCAAAGCATGACAATCAACTCATCTTGCACATATTTCATGTCCTTTCAATTACTTAAGACATTCGAGAACTTTAATAACTTCAACTTGCTCGTGAAAGTGTGTGCACAAGAGCATAACATAACACCTCTCAAACAAAAGTTTTAACAACACAAGATCACTTAGCATGCATGGATGATGGATCACTTAGCTAAACTTGCAACAAATAATGCATCATATACTTGACAAACAACTAACTATATTTCATCATCTCATCTTTATCATATCACAAAGCTAGAATTATACGAAGAACATCTCCCCACACTTAAGTGAGGCATTGTCCTCAATGACTCAAAAGGAAAACAAAATAAACACGACAACTCCTACAAATAAAAAAAACAAGAAAAAGAATGAAAATACAAAGAACAGAGAACTCCCCTAGAAAAAGATGCCAAGATTCCAGAATTAATCACATTCCCGTAGATGCAAGCCATGGCATAAATGACTTGTTGTCACGGTGGCTGAGTAACATTTTTGTTCCCAGAACATCCAGAATTCTAATCCAACCAGTTACATCCATCTTCAATTAAGCACATGACACAATTGATGGCTGTTTTCACACACAATTTGAGGGACATAAATAATTCATGGGCATGACAATAATCATCATGGCCATGATTCTTCCCTGTAATTTTTTGAACAGCATACAAGAGCTGGAACTTGAAACTATGCAAGATGGAGCAGTTCGGATGGTTAATTCAGAAGGTCTGATGTGAGGAGTTAAAATGGCATGGGCTGGGTGATGGCTGAATGTTGGATGATACTGACGCTGATTGCTGAAGAAAGAAGCAGAATTTTGGCACTGCAAAGACAACTTTTTGTCATTGCAATGATTTTTTTTCTGGTTTCCTTCTTAGCTAGGTCCTTCCTCTCATTTTAAATCAGTCCATAGTCTCCTTCCAAATTCAATCTTTTGTATCTGAAACACTGCTCCCGTTTATTTCTTTTTGAAAGCCTGTTTAGTTGATGCTCAGCTCATAGCAGTGCATTAGCAAGCAAGCACAACAAGGCACCCCTGCTTGTTTCTTCTTTGGTAGTAGCCAGCAAGCTTAAGATAAAATCCCCTATTTTTCTTTCTGATTTTCAGTCCAAGAACAAGTGGGCATAAGGAGTGTGATCTCTGCCTAAACCCTCCGATGATACATAGTAGAGCGGTATAAAGAATATTGGTACAATGTATGTGTTAATCCCTGGTACTTTATCTTATAAAACACAATATATACACATAAACAACAAATATACAACATAAATATAAAAGGACACAAGTATACAAAATTAGGGTTAACAAAAAAATAATAATAATCATAACCACCCACGTAGTCACGTAAAAAAAACTGAAAATTAATATTTCTTTTTGCATTGATATGGGTGAACAATATTTTTTTTAAAAACAAACTAATATACAACAATAGTACTATTACTACTAATAAAATAATTAACATTTTATTAACTATAGAAATAATAATAATAATAATAATAAAAGAACAAATTTAAAATAAAAATAATTAATCACTCAAATAATAATAATAATAAAACACACACAATAAAAAACAAAATTAAAAAAATATGGACCATGTGGTTCAGTTGATATAAACATACATAATTTACAAACTACATAAAACTTATTATAAAATATAATAAGTAGTTTAACAAGAAAGGAAAAAAAGAGTATATACAAAGAAAATAAAAATTTACAAGAAGATAATTGTACCATGGACGCCTAGCTTTTGCATTGTTAACCACAGGGACTGGCGCACGGTGAACTTGAAAGCTGCACGACCAGCATCATCAATTTTTATTTTTTTGTGTATGTTCACAAAGTATTCTGTACGGTGAGCACACAAACTGCACCACCCACTTGTTCAGATGCCTTCATTTTCATGTACATGGACGGACACATGCACGGCTGTGCATAAAGTTGCATGGACAACATCACTTGATGCTCTGTTTTTTTTTCTTCTTGTTTCAATTGGTAGCAACAGAGATTCATGCATGGGCATCAAAAAAGTTGCATGGTCAAGTTTGTGAACTTGTCTGATGTACACACACAGCCACATATGTAGTTTGCACGGTTTCTTCTTCTCTTCTTACGGGGTTTATGCACGTGAGCGGGAAAACCACCGGGCGGCCAGCACGTATATTCTCTTTAGTAAATATCAATTTATCAGCACATGCATAGACAGCCTTGCATGGTGAACAAGGAAATTACACCGGGATTTTGCTGCTATTTGTTTTAATCGATCAACAACAGGGCCATGTCCACGGTGATCACCAAAAGTCGCATTGACAACTTACTTGATGCCTTCATCTTCTGGCTACTCTGTTTTTTTTAACCTTGGTGAGCACAAAGATCACACACCCAGAAAGAATAATAGCATTTTGTTTTGCAAAATAGCTCTTCACTGGTCCTTGTTTGGAGATTGAACAACCAATCTTTAGATTAAAATCACATAACACTGCACGACTACAATCCATTTGCAGCAGTGGTTTATTGTACTCATCACTACATGACTGGTTGTTGCTAACTCTATGCTGATTAGGCTTCATTGACCTTGTTGATACTGGTTGTAGGTTGTGGAACGGACCCGACAAGCTACTGTGTGAGTTAGACAACTAACTACTGCATGCTGGATGTTGTTTGCTGAAAGCGGAATGCTCAATGCTGAATGGACCTAATGCTGAATGCCAAACTGTGGTTCGCTACATAAACTTCATGCTGAATGGTTTTGTCAACTGGAGAATGCATGATTACTGAATCAGGTGCTGGACTTGCAGGTCTGATTGAAAGTTGCAGATATAGCCATACAATAAAGCAACAGCGAAAACAACAGACACTTTTCATCTTTTTATTTTCTGCACTCCTACCACAATGAGCTGCTGTGAAAAGCTTGGTAGGCTGAACCATAATGTGAGGCCAGAACACACCACACATTAACAAAGTTGGCCACATCAAGGTGCCAGATTCTGCATGGGCATCTACCAGCACTAAATTCCTCTCCTCTGATCAAACTTTAATCCACTATAGCAAACCCCTTACTTCTAACTCCGCCACAAGAACACTGAATTTGTTTTGTACACTCTGATTATCAACTTCAAGTACAACATTAAAGTAGCATATCAACAAAACCTCAGCAACTGTTCTTGTTTAATATATCCCATCCTTGTGTTGTGGTTCCCAGGACCTTTCAAAACCATACTCTACTTTCATCATACGACTTCTCCGCTTCTCAGGCACCCCCTTACTTCTTTTTTTTAACCAACCACTCAATTTTTTCTTTGTTCAAAAATACATTAGGCTCCAGCTTGAAGTATTTTCACCTAAAAATATCCTGAAACACCTCAAACGAACACGTCAATGCATTTCGTGGGAGTCACAAAATAAACCAAGAAATCTACCAACTAAGAAAAAAAATATGACTAAAGTATAACTACTTGTATACAAATTTGGCTTGCCTCCCAAAAAGCGCACTTCTTTATTGTCTTTGGGTAGACTTATTTATACACAAAACCTTATGAATGAGGCGTAAAAGCATATAACTTAGCATATCTCCCAATTTTAATTAATCTAACTTTGTTAACAAATATTAAGCAAACAAGAACATTTATAAATTCGGAGGTACTAACATGGAACTCAAGAAATTTTGGAATATAGAAGTAATTAAAATACTCGCCACAAATATTTAAGCACTTACGTTCCAAAAATGAGTTCCAAATTGGATCGATATAAGACAAACACAACTCTTCTATTCTAACTTCATCCAAAACAAATTCATTAGATTCTAAAGCTACCACACCAAGATTTGTTTCTAATACAACCGAATTCTCTTCTACGTCACACAACATTAGTGAAGGATCAACTAAAACATCAAATTCATCATTGACACAAGAATTTTTGGTTACTAAAATATTTTCCTCAAGAACAGAAGAATCAATGCAAGCCGGAATTTCATAATCATCAATCTCACTCTTTTCTGCATTAGAACTAAAATCTATTGACCCTTCTTCAAATGTCACACCATACTTTAATTCATGAAGAATATGCCAACCTATTGACCCCTCACGCAATGATGATTCATGTTGTATCACATAATCAAGCATCCGAGAATTACAATTACTCACTTGATGTAAGTATGGGTAGCGTTCTAATAAATCACAAGATTCAAGATAAGAGTTAGAATACATATCTACTCAGAAGCTCAAGTTGTCTTTGTCTATCAATCCTACAAAACACAACAAAAAAAACTTGACCTCAAAATACTAAATAGTACAATGATATTAACACATATATACTTAAAATTAGTCCCCGACAGCGGCGCCAAAAATACAACTCAAATGCAAGTGCACATATCGTTACAAGTAGTATATAAATTCGTTTCTACGAGAAATAATTTAAGTAGTTAACTACCAAACACTATCTTTCTCTCAATTCAAGTTAAATGACATATGATGAAAATTATATTACAAACTACTCCTAAAATATACAAATCAACTTAAGAATAAAACAAGAGTAAAGATTTCTAGGCCTTTAACTTCATCTTGAGTTTAACAAGTATCTTCTGTCATCTCTATTTTCATGTTCTAGTCGTTAGTCTAGGGTACACATATATTCACAAGGACCTTCTGATTCTCAAGTGAATCTAACTCACAAGATCAACTCCCATATTCCTATGCAGAATTTAAATCTATGAGCAGCATTAACACATAGCCCTAATTCGACTACTCAAGGTGATTAGGTATATTCTTATCCTAAACACAAATTAACATAATTGTTAATCTCAAGTTATATTGATTAGGTCTAATCTAGGTTATCTTTTCCAAGCATCACCTAAATTACTGATTCAATTACAAAGTTAATTACTTTTTGTAAAGCATTACACATAAATCAATATAAACGGTCATAATGAACATCAAATAGAGAATTAAGAAGAAAACTTGTATTTATACTCAAGAATCCATGAAAGCCTAGAGTAACAATTAGTTCCATGAAAGCCTAGAGTAACAATTAGTTCAACATCTTAAAGAAAAACAAAACAAAGGAATAAAGAAGATGAAAGGAAAGATAAAACTTGTAATTGTGGCTTCAATCTTCAATCTCCATAGTGTGTGTCTTCTTCAAGTGTCTCCATTATTCTTGTTCTTCTTCTTTGTCTAAAACTACGTGTCTCCTATTTTCTACTCTAACCGCTATCTAACGTGTCTAACTGATGAATATATTCTAATACAAGTGTTTTAATAATTTAATAGAAATACAAGAAAATTCCTAAATAAAAAGTAATTTTAAATAGGAAATTCGTAGCCTGACTTCATGGACTGATTATGGGCTGTTAAGAGCAGAGAAAAATATTAAGCCCAAGACAGAAATATTTGCCTTCTTCCGAACTTTCCAATGACTGCTTACGGGCCTCAAACGGACTTATAGAACTCCCGATAGAGCCAAAACAGCGAAAGCTTTGAAATCTGTCCAAAAATCTGAATTTTCAATAAATTAACTCCCAAAAATCCATTTTCAGCTCCAATCCATTATTTTCTTGATTCCTACAATAAAACATTAAAACACGTGAAATAAGATCCAATTCCATGCAAAAATAACTAAAAATATAAGGATAAACTAATAATAAATAACTACTCATCAGATGGAGCCACCTACTAAAGGCTGGTTAATAGGATGATCAAGGACCAGATTGGAAAAACTATGGAAGTTTACGTGGATGACATGTTGGTTAAGTCTAAAGCCGCAGCTGACCATGTGCTACACTTATCAGAAATGTTCAACATACTACGGAGGTTTAGGATGAAGCTCAATCCATAAAAGTGTGTCTTTGGTGTTGAATCAGGAAAGTTTCTAGGATTTATTGTTAATCACCGGGGAATTGAGGCAAACCCCGCGAAGATTAAAGCTTTAATTGAGATGCGGTCTCCTCGTAACATAAAGGAGGTTCAGAGTCTTACTGGTAGGATTACAGCTCTGAACAGATTTGTATCTAAGTCTTCGGATAAATGTAGAGAATTCTTTGCAGCAATCAAGAAAAGAAAGAACTTCGAATGGAGCTCGGAGTGTGAAGCTGCCTTCACAAAAATAAAGGAGCAATTGGGCAGTCCCCCATTACTATCTAAACCTCTCGATGGGGAGGTCCTCAAATTGTATTTGGCAGTTTCAGAGTACTCAATCAGCGTTGTGCTAGTTCGTGAGGAGGTACAGGTTCAGCATCCGGTTTATTATGTGAGCAAAAGGTTGTTGGACGCTGAGACAAGGTATTCTAATATGGAAAAACTGGCTTATGCACTAATCTTAGCTTCAAGGAAGCTCCGACCTTATTTTCAGGCACATCAGATTGAGGTATGTACCTATTTTCCTTTAAGGCAAGTCTTACATAAACCTGAAGCTTCAGGTAGGCTTATGAAATGGGCTGTGGAGTTGGGTCAGTTTGATATTGAATATAAGGCAAGGACGGCTATAAAGGGACATGTGCTAGCGGACTTTCTATTGGAATTTCCTCCATCATTTGAGGTTAAGGGTGATGAGTGCGTAGCGGAACCTATAGCTCCGGAGGAGATGGTTGAAAATTGTTCACCTTGGTGGACACTCTACGTGGATGGTGTAGTAAATGGAAATGGGGCAAGAGCTGGTATTGTTCTTATAAGCCCGGAAGGTCACAAACTTCAAAGCTCCATTCATTTTGCTTTTTATGCGACTAACTATGATGCAGAGTATGAAGCTCTAATAGCTGGTTTGAAACTCGCTTTGGAGATGAAGGTGGAAAATCTGACTATTTTTAGTGACTCTATGTTGGTGGTATGGCATATTCAAGGAGGATTCTAGGCTAGAGGTCCTCGTACTGACCTCTATATGAGGTACTCTTAGGAGCTGATAAGTAGGTTCAAGGAGGTGAACCTTGAGCAGATTCCAAGGGCACAAAATGTTGATGTTGATGCGCTTGCGAAATTAGGTTCACAAAAGGAAGCTACTATGTTAGGGGTCATACCACTAGAAATACAACTTCAGCCTAGCATCCTTAAGCTTGAGGTCATGAACTTGGAACCTGCAACTAAGGTGTTGTGGACACCACCTATCATGGAATACATCACAAAGGGAATCGTGTCGGGAAAGAAAGAAGAGGCCAGGAGGTTAAAATACCAGGTTGCAAGGTATGTTATCTATGATGGTTCTTTGTACAAAAGGGGATTTAACAAACCGCTATTAAAGTGCATATCAGGTGATGAGTGCGAGTACATCATGCGAGAAGTCCACGAAGGAATTTGTGGCAATTATTCGGGTGGAACCTCTCTGGCACATAAAATACTCCGTCAAGGATATTATTGGCCTACAATTCAGAAGGATGCTCATAGGTTCACTCGGGCGTGTGATCATTGTCAAAGGTTTGAAAATTTCAATAGCAATCTCGTTGTCCCGTTAAAACCTCTCACCAGCCCTTTGCCTTTTGCTGTGTGGGGGATTGACTTGATTGGGGAGCTTCCTCAAGGGAAAGGAGGTGGGAAATATGTTGTTGTAGCTGTAGACTATTTCACCAAATGGGCTGAAGCTGAACCTCTGGCTAAGATAACAGCTGCAAAGATAAAGGAATTCGTGTTCAGAGCAATTGTTTGTAGATTTGGGGTTCCTTACAAACTCATTTCAGATAATGGAAAGCAATTTGACAACAAAGAGTTGCGAAAGCTGTGTGATGATCTTGGGATTCAAAAGGGCTTCACGACAGTTTATCACCCTCAAAGTAATGGTCAAACGGAAGTTGTCAACAAGATCATTAAGCATACCTTGAAGACCAGGCTGGAAGAAAGCAAAGGGTGTTGGCCTGAGGAACTCCCTATGGTTTTGTGGTCATACAACACAACAGCACGAACCACTACTGGGGAGTCACCTTTCACCTTAACCTATGGTTGTGAAGCTATGGTGCCCGTGGAAATTGGGGCTGGATCATTTCGAAGAGATAATTATGATCCTGGGAATAATGAAGTGAATCACCGTTTATACTTGGACTTGGTGGAAGAGATTCGAGCTACTGCACATCTGAAGCTAGCTGCTTACCAGCAGCGTACTCGGAAGTACTTTGACAGCAAGGTTCGTGCTCGTCCGTTGAAGGTTAGTGATTTGGTTTTAAGGAGGATGATGCCCAACATGAAGGTTCATGGTCATGGTGTATTTGGTGCAAATTGGGAAGGTCCGTACCTCATAAAGGTTGTCTTATGGGAAGGTACCTATCATCTCACGGATTTGGATGGAAAGCTCATTCCAAGGGCATGTAATGGTGAGCATCTTAAGAAATATTACCAGTAAAACTATCAGGTACTATTTCTGTAGGCCTCTTTCAGGCGTAGGAATAATAAAAGCGGTTTATTAGTTGTAACTGCCATGCTTAGGTATAGCTTCATAGTTGTTAGCTCCAGCTTCATAGCTGCTGGGTTCAGCTTCAAAGCAATTTGTTTCAGATTCATAATTGTTTATTTCCATTTGTTCTCTGAACACTCGGGGGGTAGTGTATGCACACCCTACCTATTTGATGTCTTTTGACAAATTTTACAATATTAATGAAACCTCTATGTTTGGTTCATCTGGTTGCTCTTGCTTGAATGCCTCATTATTCTTTGTTAGTTTACTGTAAGGATTACGTGTAGATAAAGATTGAATGCATGACTATTTCGGTTTAGTTCTTCACCATAAATGATTATATGATAAAGAACTACGGCGGTAGTGGATATACTTTATGCACGTTTAAAATGAATAATTTCGAAATACATGTCTAAGATGTTAAAATTTTGAAATTTAATATTATTGGATTGGATTTAATATTATTGGATTGGAGATTCACACTCATGGATTATGAGGTGAAGGCTAAGACTCATGGATTATGAGTCACAGGCTCATGCTTCTACCAGAGGACTGGTTCAATGAAGCCTTTGTTTGATGTTGTTGTACAACAAATATAATCTTATTATAACTCATATAAGCCCTAGGGACACTGGGCATAAATATCATGGTAGAGTGTGGAAGTCAAACACAGGCCACACTCTGGATTAAACTCCTTGTACGATTGCAAGCTGGAATGCTAAACAGGTCAAAACTACGGTAGGGAGGTTCAAGGTTGGTGAACCCCTGAAGTTGTAACACGGATTAAACTTCATACAGATTTATGAAGTACATGGAATTTAATGACGCATTGCCCTAGGCAGGGATATGCATGGATAATTGGTTTTTTCTAAGACATTGGATAAAATGGCTTATGGATATTGTAATCTGTGGAATATGGACTATGTACCTAAGGTTATTAGGTGCAAGAGTGGTTTACTTATACATCAAATTATTGGAATAATCATGTTATGAATGGATCTTATCATGTATGGTTTGTTTCTCTAATTGAGAGGTAGAATAATAGCTCAGGTGAGCTTCAGGTTTGTGGCTACAATAACGCAAATATGCATATTGATCAACCTTAGGCATATTGGTTATCTGATGATGCATAACAGGTTTAACCTATGTATTCAGGATTTCGCATGAAGCAATAGCTACCTGCATATGAATTTATTATAGCAACCTAATGATTATTTGGAAGAAATAACATGGCAAATTTAAACATGGATTTTGAGCATATGAAGGATGAAAGTACGATAAATAAAAAGATGAAAACCAAAAGTTAAAGGTTACATCTTGCGAGGTATTCGGAGGTACCCGCACCCTCATCCAAATGTTTGAAACTTATGGCGTAAGCGCCGGGAATGTTATCGGAATAAAAAACCATAAATATTAACCCTTGCAAGGGTGTAAATGTTTTCAGAATAACTTGTAATTAAGAGTGGTGGTCGTGGAGCAAGGTTGTCAGGAGACGCCTCAAGAGCGTCCTGGTCGGGATCTGGATCAGCCATCTCCGCGTCCTCCATTCGAGCCTCTAGACTGGTGCCATCTACCACAACCTGCGCCTCGGCTTCAGGTTCAGACTGAACAACCTTTTCCTGATCCACAGCCGCAGCAACTTCCTTCTTCTTAATCTCTTCCACCAGCTTCACTGCATCATCGCCAAGCAAGGTCCAGTCCAAGGTTGGGAAATGATCATATGTGGATTCAATGTAATCATTCACCCCACGGTTGTACCCAGCTTCAAACTTTTCACGCTTGGCGTCTTCACGAGTGGATCTTTCCAAGGCAATGGTGGTATTAAGAGAATCTAATTTCTTCTTAAAATCTTGAACTTTCTTCGCATAGGAGGCCTTCAGGGCGTCCTTCTCAGTATCAATATTGATTATGGAGGCGTTTAGTTGTTCACGTTCTTTTAACAGCTTAGCCTCGGAAGCCTTAAGCTTCTTACTGGCATCAGCTAATTTCTTTTTCTCGTCTTTACTTACTTTAAAGAGGGTCTTCAAATGCTTAACGTCTTCGGACAATTTCTGATCACCACGGTCTGCTACTACCATTTAATCATTGCGCTTCAAGGTGTGAAAGAAACTTTGGGCTTCGCACCAGGTGGTGGCCTTAGCAGCTTCAGATAAACTCATCTTATCCCATTCAGCGATTGCCTCTTCCAGAATCTGGTTTCCTGCAATGGCAAAAAAATTACGGATTAGAGGGCTTGAACCTTCACCTGTGATTCCAGGGGTAGATGGCTTAGGTTTTTTTTCTGAAACGGGAGCCTGAGCCTTTGACAGAGTCAGCAGCAGCAAGTGGAAGCTTTCTCTTGGAAGAAGTTGTTGACTTATCTTGAGAAACAGTGGCTGATTTCATTCTAGATATGGGAGTAGCATCAATTGGAATAAGGTCTTTCTCTTCATCCCCAAAGAGGTCATCATACCTTGCGGATTTGTTGACGAAAGATGGCACACTAGAAGCCATAACTGAAAGAAAGGTCAAAGTTTAACACATAAGTAATTAAACATATGTATGAAATGATAATGAGTCATGGATGCATATAAAATAAAGTGTAAGGAGGTGATGAGGAACCTATGTTGTTCGAGGCTTCGGTTTCATCCTCTTTAGCTGAAGTCAGGTTTGTGGTTCTTTCATTGGAGTTTTGATCTGTCAGCAGACTAGCACCATCTCCTAGCTCTGCTGACAGTCTCAAGGCCTTTTGGGCCCTTTCCAAGGAATGACCCTTGAGAGCTGTCTTACTTGGAATCTCTATATGAGGGTTAGGTGTAGGTTAGAATGTATTATCTAAATTATTCAGGAAAGAGTAAAGAAAAGTACGGAGTAAGTACTTACTGGGATTTCTGTTGAATTCGGTTCTGTAAATTGGGCAGTCATAACAATAAAGAAATTGAGGCAACCAATCGGTCATCCCCTTCATATTACCTTTAATACACTGTCCATCATGGACATTCCAGGCGGACAAGTAAAAGAAACCAAAATTCTTTCCCATTTGTTTGAGCTGGTAGAAGAAACCCAGCTCACGAGCAGACATTTTCTTTTCAAATTGTTGATCATAAAGTATGTACATACACATGACCGTCGGGTAGGCATTTGGGGTCATTTGGAGGGGAGCAATGTCATAGTAGGTAATGATATCATTGATGAAAGGGTGAAGAGGGATGGACAAACCCATTCTAAAAAACATGGCAGAAAACACGGCTGAGGGTATGGCTTGATCAGGTTCAAAGTTATCGAAATGATGAGACCTCTCCCAGGGGAAGGTATCACTAGACGGCAGTTGGGTCGATGTTTTTGAAAAAGGAGCTTCAATCCATTGGCATTCATCGAGGTATCAAGCTCCTCGCAGGCTGGGATAATGCCTTGGGATTCAGAGGGGGTTTCACCTTCCATAGAGGTTTCCACCTCAACCTCAGAGTTAGGTTCAGGGTGGATAGTGGTTCTCGTCTTGACAGAGGAAACTTCTTCGTTGAGGGAATAGCATTTGGAGTGAGACAATCTTTCGGTTTCAGGGATCGGGTAGTTGTTAGAGGATGTTTGACGGATGGCTACTGGTTGTGTATATTTGATCTTATGGGAAAAAAGATTGGTTCGAACTGATATAATGGCTTGTTCAGGGACTAGCACCTTAACCTTGGAACGGGTTCTGGTGCTAACTGGTTTGATAGCAAGTGGATTTGGTGAAAGGGTTCTGACATATAAGGAGTCGGAATCTGGGAGGTCAATATGAGTCTGAACCTCGTGGGTCGTCGACTGTTGAGAGCTGGTCGGGGCTGAGTTCCCTGACATCTGCAAAAGATGAAGCAGGGTAAGTTAACAGCCAACAGGTTTCTTCTCAATCAGGCAAGCAAGAGGACAAGTAGACCATGAAACTTACAAGGATGTGCGATTGTGGAATTTTGTGAGTTGTCACTGGGGATTTATGACAAACAGATGGTGACCGAGATAAGAATGAATTTCTAGGGTGTCAATTTCTATGTTGTCTTTATACCTAAAGGATCGATACAGGTTCATAGGGGTCCTCACTTCTGAGAGAGGTTAATTGTGCCTAGGTCTAAACCTACAGCAAAGAAAAGGAGTTTTGTTATTGGCTCAATAGGTCGAATCCTTCCAGATGGAAGCCTATCGGCATCGGGTTACTAAGTTGCATATAACGCGTGAGAATTATTAAACATGCAGATAAGGGTTTTTGGAAAGGTGAATGGACAGAGCACTGTGTATGGTTCGTGGCAACGAAAAAACATCGGTTTAAAAGGTATTGATTCTATTCGATTACATGGCTAAGACAAAGGGTAAAAATATATGATTACAGAATTGAGAGTATACACATGGCATCACAGTTTATGAATTAAACGGACAACGGATGTAGGTGTTGATTTATATGTGCATACATGAGTGCATATATGTATATATATGTGTGTGTATGCATATGAAGTGAACACATAGGAGAGCAACATGCAGCAGCAGATAAGGATTAAAAGTGACAGATAGGGATAGATTCATACCTTATGAGGGGTTGCAGGTGGAGAATCGTTGGAAGTTGGGAGTATCACCGAAACCCTGAGCCGCCTTAAAGCTTTTTCGTCGGAAGAGATAAAGTGGAGAGTATAGAGTTTGTGTTGGGAAAGAAAAGAAAATAGTGGAAGGGTGTGTATTTAAGCATACGCGTGGATAGGAACAGGCACGCCAGGTGGTGTAATCTGATTGGGTAAAGAAAAAATAGAAAAAATGAAGGGTTAATGTATGGTTCAAATTTCTAGGAGGAATGCAAAGGGTTTGTTGCTTAATAATTTGAATTTGAATTTGAATTTGATTCAAAAGGATAATGTGTGCATAAATTAAGGGATTTGCTGGAATTTAAAAAAACGGGAGTAATTTTTGGAAAAAAATAACAAAGGATTGTTCTTTATGTGGTTTGTTCGGATAGATGGTATATGGCTGAGAAGCTACAGCTAGTTATGAGGTTAAATGTTGCTTATCTAAGAATAAAATAGGCGTTATTGTTACCTGAATCTCTGGTTTCTTACATGGAGTTTACTCATGTAAGCTTAGAGGTTCAAGGTATGGATTTATGTGGTTTGAAGCTTTTGAGTGGAGGATCTAGGTTCCTTTTGTATTCTATACTGCAAGGAACCGGGGGGTAGTTGTTGTGCCTAAAATCTCACATGGGCTCAATTTAAGGCCCACATGCAATATAGGCCCAACTAGTATGGATTTGGTGAGGATTGGATGTATTAAGGTTCAGCTTCATAGTGCCAAGGTTTAGGTTTGCGGCATTGAGGAACAGGGTGTTTTGATTGCAGGCACAGCTTCAGGTGCAGGGTGGTCTGAATCTCTCCGGGACAAAATCAGAGTTAGACAAGGACTCGGCTTCCTATACTTTAGGAGCACGGAATTACTCTTGGCAAAGGATTTCTAGGCTTAATAAAATGTATTGGATGGAGCAATTACAATCAATATAGGACTTATATTGATTGGTTCGGATATACATTAAATACATGAGGATTTATAGGACTTAGTGATGGATATGAACTAGGTCGCTGAAAAGCTCAGCTACAGGTGTATAATTCGACTATAACTCTAAGATGGATTATCTTAGAGTGGCCGAATTGGCAGAAAGGAAGAAGTATAAACCTAATAGAACTACATGGGGCTTGATTCCTATAAATAGGATATGTAGGTACTTGACTAGAGGATTCGGATTTTCACTATCTACACGCATAAGGCTCGTGTACCCTCCGTGATATATATTCCGGTGAATTGGTTGGCTGTGTAGGATTTACTCTGCCCTTTTCATCCGGTGGTTTGGTCAACTCAGCCCCCGGAGACGTTACTTCTACTGTTTTGTATCTCAAACGAGCTGCAGGTTTCAAGCTGCAAACCTATAGCTCTGTCCGACAACCAAGGACGCATTCTACAGATATTCCGGCGATATTCTCTCAATTGTGTTGTACCAAATTTCTCTCACAACACATATTAACCTTAATATTTCAGATGGCAAAATCATTTTTATAGTTTAATAGAACCAGATACAAGTTGGCAGCAATACAGTCACAATCAAAACAAATAAAAAAAAAAGTAAAAGCTGTTAACCTGCTACACTCATCCCCTGCCACCAACTCGGGCTCTAGAAAAGTCCAGTTTTTGCTCCAACACAGAAATAAGAAACTGGATCCATTTCGCGTTCTCCAATGCACCACTTGGGCTCGCGTTGGAGATGGTTTTACACTCAACGGACATATTGCATTGATGGCCGTAGGGATTTTAATGATAATCCATAGCAATCATTAGAAGATGTAAGGAGAATTTTAGTGTTTTCGGTCTTCAATCGGCATTAGTCCTCAAATCAGTTCTTGGTTCCTTTTATAGGGGGGGTTTCGTAGGTTTCCTAGTAGCCTACTCCGCCTAGGCTAGGTGATGAGGCTTCCTTCAGGTGGCTGCCTGGTGTTCTAATCTCCTCTAGAATAGGTGACTCGGACTACCTACAGGGGCAAGTGGAGGGATATCGAGGAAACAGGGGATGATAAGTTGTTTTTTTATTAGAAAAATGTTAGATACCCTATTTTTTTTTTCAAAATTGTTCTCAAATGTTGATGTGTATTGATAATTTCATTATATCTTTATATATAATTTAAATAAAGGCTTTAAATGGTAATCGTCAATTTATATTAGTTAAAACACTTAGGCCTTGTTTGGTTCATTGTAAACTTTAAGTACCTGGGAAGATAGATGAGCTACAGTGTTTGGTTATACAACTTTTTCAATGAGCAAAGTAATCTCTACTTTCAGGGTGTTCTGAGTTACCACAAAACACGGTAACCAAGTTATCAAGCTTATCCACGATAACTCCAAGTTACGTGGTTGTACTTCACTTTTTATTATTTTCTATTTGCATGAAATTCATTTCCCCTTTTATTCTATAATTGTTTTTCTCTGATCTATATTTTCTGATAGCACATTCAAATTTATTTATTTTAATTTTGAATTATATCTATAAAATAGTTTATTTTAAATTTTTAATTCTTTTTAGCATCAATATAATTAGTACTGTCAATAAAATGAGTAAAATGTAAAACTTTTTTTCCTATAAAACAAATTTGTAATTATATACAAATAATTATTTTTAGTAATCTTTAAAACAAAATTTTATTTTTTTAATCTATATTTTCATTAGTTTAAGATACACTTTTCAATTTTCTGTATAATAATTTAATTTTTCATCTATCTTTATAATGGTCAATTTTTTTATTTATCTTTTCAATATACTTCTATACGATATTCATAATTTTTAATTTTTATACATAATTATGATAGTTTATAAGTTACTTTTTATTTATTTTTGTAAATATTTTAGTAAAAGTTATTGTTTTCAAAAATTAATTAAATTTTATTATTTTTATATGTTTATTGGAAGTTACAGAATGAGAATCAAACACGTGCATTTGATAAACACAGGAACTTTGAACTGCAATTTAGTTCCGGGGAACTTAAAGTTCCCTATGTAACCATAAAAATTGAGAAACAAACGAGGCCTTAATATTCTACCTGAGGTAAAACTTGGCATGGGAGAGACCGGAGAGGAGGAGAGAATGGATTAATGTATACGAGGATTGAGGAGATTGTTATTTATGGTTACATATTCATGTTGAACTACCAGGTGGACTACAAATTGGATGATAACGATTTGGACTAAAATAATGTATTTCACTAACAAATTATTTTGACTGTTGCTAAGATTCTGTAATTAAATATACGATGTTTTCCTCACGTCTATCCTCTATGATCTTTCTTGAACCCAACCCTTTGTTTGTGTTCATGCATGTTATTATGTAGTTTGTAACTTTGTATCATTCTTTTCATGCTGATGATTGACTTTGTCGCCAGTTATCTCCGTTTTCAACGTGTATGTACTTTACTAGAGTGAAATTTGTGAAATTAGCTGAGTCATAGTGTAACACCCCATCATATATCGAGATGATTGAAATAATTTATTCAATTTATAAGGTATAGTAGCGTTAAATGCATCAAAAAATCATAATTTTTGGGGGTATGTTGTTGATTCGTGCACTATTCAAGTTGTTGCATTAAGACTAATATATTTTGGATTCAGAATTGAGATTTGACCTGATTTTCTAAAAACACTTCAGATTAGATATGGGCTCGATTAGATATGGGATGTCACATAATCGTATTAGAGCACTCTCAAAATCTCAATTTGTCAAGTGGTCAAAGGCGTGGTCAAAGGCGGGAACACGAATACCGATGGTATTATCTCACATTGACACGAGGTTCGGAGGTTGAACACAAAACCAACCGATCCAATAATGACTAGAGAGACACAATATGGGCTCATTCATGGACTATCCATTCTGACATAACGAGGACGTATAGAATTTAAGTGGGAGAGAGTTGATAAAGTCGAGGTGATTGAGATAATTTGTTCAGTTTAGTTTATAAGACAAATTATTATTTTTGAAGGATCGTAATGGGTGTGTGGACTACCAAAAATATTACATTTGGCAAATATACTACGATTAATTTTGATCTCGAAATAGGGATTTAACCTGATTTTTGAAAAATACTCGAAAGAAAACTTGAATTGTCACCCATAATTTATTAGATTTACATTTACTTTGTAGGCAATTTTTTCCATTAAGAGTTGTAGTTTTGGTTGATATTGGTTAATTATGCCAGATTTAAGTTAAAAATAAATAAAAACATAGAAAAATAAATATTTCTTATCTTTTATTAGTATTTTGAATTCTAAGCATGTTAAATTTTAATCTGTTAGCAAATGAGTTCAAATCTTAAATAATTTTCAATATCTTTATAGTAATAACTAGAAAATATATGAATACCAAATCTTTAAAGATATGCTCAAAATTAATGATATACATACCCAATTCTATACATACATATTGAATTTTACATACGTAATCATCCGTAAAATATATCTCTTTCAAAAATTTTAGTATTCTAAAAAGATTTATTAGATGTCAAAATTTCATAAATAATTAATAATTATTTATTAGATAATAATTAATACTCGCTCACACCTCTCTTGTAAATAAAAAAGTGGAGTAGTGAACAAAACAGTTGACAAGGTACTTGACTTTTATTATTATCCTTAACTAAAATTAAAAAAAGGAGACATTAGTTTGGTTGTTTTAGTTGTTGTCTTGAAGTGTGCAGCTCTCGGTATCTAATCTGTGTTCACATCCCTCGTTTTGATCAGGATTGCCTGATCTCGACTCTCCCCATCTCCGATCTCACGGTATCTATACATACAGATCTCGATTACTGTGCCCTTTTTATATATTTTTGTATGTATTGTATATGTTTTTTATTGCTTAGATCTGGCTGTTCATGTTGTTCTGTTTAGATTCCTTTACATTTTTGCCTTTGAATCTTTTGTTTTGGTGTTTAATTATATTGAGCTGAATTATTTGATGTATAAATGGTTTGTATCGTTTGATTTTATTTTTCTATCTGAATGAAATTGACATGGCTTGTGTGTGTGTGTGTGTGTGGGGGGGGGGAGAGAGAGAGAGAGAGAGAGAGAGAGAGAGAGAGAGAGAGAGAGAGAGAGAGAGAGAGAGATGAGATCATGCTTTGTTATTACAATATTTTCAGTATTATATTATTAGTAGTTGTTTTTCAGTGTGTTATGTAAGGGAAATGCAAGTACAATTGATTGATTTGTGTATTTACTTGTATGTTTGATATGCATCTAAATTTTTTTTATCTTTAGTTTTGGTTTTGAAGTATTGCGATTCTGTGAAATTCCCTTCTTGGTCTTTGTTAAAAATTATATCTCAGACTGTATAGGAGCTTATGATGGACATGGTCTAAGATGCAGCTAGTCATACTGGCTTTTGCTCTTTTTTGATTGTGAATTTGTGATATTATTGTGTGTAATGTTGTGCAATAGTTTCAGACCGATCTGGTTTCTAATTGGTTGCTACAAATTGATCTTGAATCGTGTAATTTGGTATAAGAATCAGCCATTAATCTTGTATTAGATTGTAGATTAAATGCTTTTTGATGTTAATATATGATATTATTGTATGGAATCGTGAAATGGTTTTGATCTTAAATATACTACTTCAACTAGGTTGAACGAGAGTCACCTGGTTTTTAATTGGTTGCTCATATTGAAACTTTTAATCTGCTCCCAGGAGAATCCAATGATTTAGTAGGTTCAGGGGGTTTTCTCTAAATTGATCTATTTTGTATGTGTTTCTATTAAATTTCTTGTGTTTTATTTCGAGGTAATGACTAATAATTGTGTTATGTGATGATTTTTGTAATGGCCGCTATTCTGATTGCCATAATATCCAGTTTGAACGCGGTTCCTGATTAATGTTTTCCTTATGGTTTGCGATGTTGTTATATTTTGAACTTACATGTCTGTCATCTTCACATGGGCAGGTGAAGATCATGGATTCTGAAGTTCAAGGATTCAACCCGGGATTGATAGTTCTTATCGTTGTTGGCGGGCTTGTTTCTACATTCCTTGTTGGGAATTATTGTCTTTATGTCTACGCACAGAAGAACCTTCCTCCAAGGAAAAAGAAGCCAGTCTCCAAGAAGAAGCTGAAGAAGGAAAAATTGAAGCAGGGAGTTGCTCCACCGGGAGAGTAGATGCCCTAGGCAGTGTCTTTTTTCCTCTTGATGTCGAGGAATTGTCATCAGAGGCCATCATGTTGAGAACCTTTGTTCTTATGGATACATTTTCTAGTTACTTCCTTTACTTTCTTGATATCATTTTGTAGACTTGGTTGTGTTTAGAATTTTTACTTGATTCCCAATATATTCCTGGTTGGGTAGTTACTAGTTAGTATTCAAGTGTTTTCTTATATGAGGAATTTACTTGCCATTGCATTTAACTTTTACCTAATAATCTATATTGATCAATAATGATGTAAACCGGGCATCACATGTGCAGAATGAATTACACTTAGAAGTGGATTATTATACTTGTAATCGTAGGTGATACAAGTAAGAATGATACTGGATTATTATTATTGTGACTGTTGTCGAAACTTTTTTGCGAACTTGCATTTTATATCGTTGCACTCACATCATAACATCTTAACTCAATCAAATGCACTTGGTTCTGCTCTCTACTACGTATAAAGTTGAGATTCCGAATCAGCTGAAGATGCATTAGATTCTTCAAGGGATATTTTTTCATAAATTTTAGAAGCATAATAACAAGAATGGCAATATCCCCACCGAAAATCAATGCAAACAGAACTTGGACTCCATCCTTGATTGCCTTGATAGTTTATACTTGAAAAGTATGTAGGCTCCTTTAAGTATAGTAATCATCTATTTCACAAATGACAAACAATTTTTTTTATTACATTGAAGGTGGCTTGTTTCATTTGTACACAAACTTTAAAACACATGTAACAGCTGGAATACAGAAAAGTTTGAAAGACATGCTGCAAATTTGCTCAACCATTCGGCTAAAGCAATAACATATTACTTAAGTGTTGATAATACAGAAAGATGACACCAACAAGGTGTCTAGGTTGTTTGGTAAGAGTACTCTCATACTCCACTACGACCCATACTCTGTTCAGCTGGTGGTATCATAACCAACACAGGCTGAGCATTGAACCCAGGATGAGGAAGTCTACGACGAAGCTCACGACCTTCCTGACAAATCGCACATGGATGGCAGAAAACATGGGTTGCAAAATCACAAGCTGATTCACAATGCTCTCGTTGAACCTCATCCTCGATCAGCCCTCTGCAACACCCGCATGATCGGCTAAGTGCCTCACAGCTACCCTGTATTACGACAATCATCAACATGAGAATAAACAGCGAAATTCATCCAATCCACTTGACACGTATGAGAACTTGACCAGTAAGAATAACATTTGCCTAAGCAATCATTAGAATTCATAATCCATCTTAAGAGCACATATTATTCATTATCTCAATAACAAACAAAACAAAGTATATGTCTTTTGTTGCTAAAAAAAACTTACGACTCCACTGGTCGGCTACATTTGAACTAGTTTTCGCTGGTAAATAGAACCTAGACTCCATTTCCTTCTCAATAATAGAAACTATTTTTGGTTCGGGTTTTCAACTGAATTTTGCTATGCACTGCATTCATCAGTTATATAGCACCAGTTTTAGCATTGCAATAAGTTTGCTCTTAAAATAATACTTAAACAACAATATTCTGTAAGATATTTAGAAATATAAATTCTCTTAATAAAGTCAGAGAACGGGAAGATCTGTGATCAACTAATTAATCTATTACATTAGAACTCACAGAACATATAAGCCATGTATATAGTAACAAGAAGAACGTAGATATAAAGTAAGTAAAGTAGATAAAAGGGGAGAGTATGAGTGTCGCCGCGAAGTACACAAACATAAACATGTCACACTTTAAGACATGAGAAGGGCTCATCCATGCTACCATGGAGGCACAACGTGACATTGTTTTATCAGCCAGACTAATAAATGGAAGAGGGTATCATTGCATTGGTATGGTCAAAAAGAGAGAGACTTGCCTCTAGGTTGAACTTTCGCCGGATAGCTGAACGAGTTGGATATGAGAACCATGGCGCCAGACAGTTGCCACCAAATAGAGACTTACTAACCATGTACAGAAAAGAGTAAGGCAAACAGTGGTTGGTGAAAGTTCCAGGAGAAGATCCAAGTCTTTCAACATTGCTTCCATAAAGAACACACGGAGCCACACTTCCAAGAATACCTACCAATATATTTGACAACCAATAAGGAAAAGCCAGCCCACCAACAGAAACATAACAGGCAATATAATAAACTTTTACAATTAACTGCTAATATTTAATCACACAACAGGCATTAAAGTATATACTGAATATGCACGAACAAACAAAGTTGAAGTATTAATATTAAAAAAATCTGGAGTATAACTCGAGTACAAAGTAGCAATATCAAAATTTTGAATCAAAAAATGTGCTTAGATGTAGCTTCACTTGGTATTAGTTTTCTTCTTAGAACTGAAGTAGAAGTTTATATTCAAATTTAAGTTCTCCTCTCGAGGGCAATAATTTTACAATTTCCCTGGCATTTGGCTTGAAGGAGGGTCATCGGTCTGGAATTAGGATTTTAGCTATAAAGAAAAAATATTCATCTAAAAGGAGAATAGAGAGCTCCGTCTGAAAAGAAATTCAAAAAGAATACGGAAAAAGGATTCAAGAGGCAACAGTTGGAAAAACAAACAAAAAAGCAGCAGAAGACAGACTGATAAATACCATAAGAGATGCACATGTTCAAAAGGTCAAAACATTCCTGTAATTGCAAATGTTGGAATAAAATTGTTGATACATTACTTCAGTTGGTAACTTAAGTACCTACAGAAAAAGCCATCCTAACCAAATAAAATTTATTTAAACCTAGGCAATCCACAATCAGAAATTCAGAATGCACGAGACTTTAGAGTTTGCAAAAGATAAAACAAATTTATCCACAAAGTTAAACACATATGGGCAGACTTGGATCAAATCTTGAATCACCTAAGTAAGGTGGAAATATACTCATACAACAATCACTACGGATCACTGATCTAGCTAGGCTCCGCCCTACTACGAGTTCACCACCTCTTTTTCAAACCCGAAGAAAACATAGGTTGTGCTTAATGTTTTACCATCTCATCTTAACCTCAACAATTTGATCAAATTAAAAGGCAGTGTTATCTGGCAAACAGCAGAATACAACAAACAAAATATAGTCCATACATTTCTTCACAATTAAACTACATCTAAACTTTTGACAAAAAAAAAAACTCCATCTAAGCTAATATAGTACATCAACACATTCTATACACACATATGTATAAATTTCAACTCAGCTGAGTAGATCTATCTATCTCTATATATTATATATATATGTATAACAGAGAAATTACAATTGAATAATAATTCAAAAGGTATATTAGTTTGAGAGAGAGGGGGAGAGGGAGGGAGGGAGGGAGAGAGGAGAGAGAGAGAGAGAGAGAGAGAGAGAGAGAGAGAGAGAGAGAGAGAGAGAGAGAGAGAGAGAGAGAGAGAGAGAGAGAGAGAGAGAGAGAGAGAGAGAGAGAGAGAGAGAGAGAGAGAGAGAGAGAGAGAGAGAGAGAGAGAGAGAGAGGGCGAGAGAGAGAGAGAGAGAGGGCGAGAGGGCGAGAGGGCGAGAGAGACATACAAACTTCAAGATCGCTGCTACAAAAATCATCATTACGACCAAGACAAGCACATAAGCTGGAATCCCAATGATCTCTCCCCACCGGCTCTCCAACCACACTCACTTGACCTAAAGCAGGCAATCCATTAACAGTCCATCCATAAATAGCCTGACCAGTAATCGCCGCCGCAGACTCCCCGTTATCAAAATCAAGCTTCTTCACCGTCTTCCCATCCTTAACTTTGTCCAAAAACGGATCGGATTCTTCATGATTCTCCATTAAATTTACAATAATATTATTTTGATCTAAAAAACTTTAGCTTGGAAATAGAAAGTAAGGTGAAGAGTGAAGACAAAATTAGGAAATAATAGAAGGCCGGACCACTCTTGTAGGAAACGGTGAGTCACCTAGTTAACATCGACGACCTCATTTATTAATTAGCGTTGTGCGGTAAAAATATCTATATCGATTATTTTATTTTGAAATTAAAAAGTAATTTTAATGCTAAAAAATAAAAATTGAAATTTTAGAAATCTCTGAAAACAAACTCATAACAACAAAATGTGAAGTCATAAATATTGTCAAATAAAATCAAGAAACTAAAATGACAAACTTTGCCTTATAAGTCAAAGAGAATCTCCCAATCCACTACCACAAGAATCTAATTAATTACTAGAAATCCTCAACCATATATATATATATGTGAGTTTTGACTAGTAACTTGTAATCATCACAAACCCTAAGAAGGCTGAACCCCCCAGCCTGAGCAGACATAAGCAATACAAGGCATTGAACTAACAAGAGAGAATACATTTTCTGCGTAAATATTCCAGAACCCTTTTTTCCCCTTATCCACTTTGATCTCACTTTATTATTTCTCTGATCCAGAAACCAGCTTTTTCGAGATCGAATCTACATGGGTTTTTACAGCTAAGCTTGTTCTGAGCTCTGACAAAATTAGCTTAAGTTCAAAGTATGAAGCAAAACCAGCATATGTGCTCCATATTCTCTGAACTGGCATAAAACTACTATTGTTTTTTCTGTCTTTCTTTTTACCTGTCTTCAGAGACTTAACCTGCTTATATACTTGCCCATGCTCGTTTCTTCACTACTTATCTAGTAGTTTTGTTGTTTATAGTTTATACTAGTATCAAGAACTCGAGTTTCTTGAATTTGGAGCTTAAACAATTTTCTGTTTGAGCTTCATTTTTTCAGTGGTTCAATACAAAGTTTTTAAGTATAGATATGCAGTTGTATGCTACCTGAGCATTGAAATAATGGTTAAGCCTTGTTGGAAGCCATCTATGGAGGGAGATCGATTGTTATGGCATAAAGATATAGGGAGCCATGTGAGTGGAGAGTTTTCAATGGCAGTCATTCAAGCAAACAATTTGCTAGAGGATCAAAGCCAACTTGTATCAGGACAATTAAGCTCAATAAGTTCTGGTCCTTTAGGGACATTCATTGGGGTCTATGATGGACATGGAGGACCAGAGACATCAAGATTTGTAAACGACACCCTGTTTCCCAACCTCAAGAGTATGTTTTCTCTAAATTTTTACTACGATTTCATTCTCGTTAGTTCACTAAATGATCTTGGAATATTTACTTGTATTATAAGTAGTGTCTTACATGGACTAATTTGGACCGAAGTACTATAAAAAGTAGTTGAATAATAGTTTAGACTTTAGATTGTTGAAAATAAAACTAACAAGGGAACAATAGTTTCTGAATATTGTGTGATTTTGACAATACCAGTTCATATTTTTGTAGGATTGATCTCCGAACACCAAGGAGTCTCTGCAAGTGTCATTAAGAAGGCTTTTATAGCTACAGAAGAGGATTTCATGTCTAGCGTAAGAGATCAATGGCATACTAAACCACAAATTGCAGCAGTGGGAACATGTTGTTTAGTGGGCATAATAAGTGACGGGCTTCTGTATGTTGGTAATGCTGGAGACTCTCGAGTGGTTTTAGGGAGAGCAGATACAGCATTCACAAGAGTGACAGCAGTACAGTTATCAAGAGATCACAATGCAAACATTGCATCTGTAAGGGATGAGCTTCATACGTTGCATCCAGATGATGCACAAATTGTGGTTTTAAAACATAATGTTTGGCGTGTGAAGGGTATCATACAGGTAAGACTCTGGAGTTTCACGGCTAGCCCTCTAATTCTTCTTCAATTTAGTTGTATTATGCAAAAGGAGTCTTGACATTCTCTAATATTTTTCTTACAAAAGAAGACTTGAGGCTGCACTACGAAAAGGTGGAGTCGGCCAAGGATGTCTCCTAAGAAAGACAAACCATATTCCTAAAAGAAAATTGGTTCACCCAGCTATTCTTATACGTCATCTGTCTACATCTCTTTTATATCTAAGATAAGCATCTGTTACATGTTGCAGATTTCACGATCTATAGGAGATGCCTATATGAAGAAGGCAGAATTCAACAGGGAACCTCTACTGGCCAAGTTTAGACTGCCTGCACCTTTTAAAAAGCCAATTCTTAGTCCAGAGCCATCAACTTCCGTACACAAGCTCAGCTCCACAGATCAGTTTCTCATATTTGCATCAGACGGGTTATGGGAGCATCTTAGCAACCAGGATGCTGCTGATGTTGTCCGGAGTCACCCTAGAGACGTAAGTTGCTATATTATTAAGCATGGCACTTGTGTTCATTATCGATAAGTTATATGCCATCTCTTATGTACTGCTCAGGGAAAGAATTGGAAAACAAAGAAAATGATGACATAAAACATACTAAGATAACTCACAATCTTACAAAACCTGATCATCTTTAGCATTAGTTTACGACTGCTATTAAAGATCACATGTTGGAAAGGAAACGTGTACATTTAAATCTTGCGATTATCTAGAAAATTGAATATTTTGTGAAGGAATGATCAAATTGAGTTTGCAGGGAATAGCAAGGAGGCTTATAAAAGTTGCACTTCAAGTAGCAGCCAGAAAAAGAGAGATGCGATACTTGGATCTGCAGAATATTGGTAGAGGGGTGAGGAGACATTTCCATGACGACATTACGGTCATAATTGTATTTCTAAATGCCCCAGAGAATAAGATATCCACTCGTAGTATATGTTCCATAAAAGCAGGTGTGTAGAGTTCTTTACCAAGTTGAAGTACCTTGATATTTTTCAAAAAAGACATGATGAAGAAAAAAAGTGAAGAAATGTACACATTTTTTTCTTCACAGATCCAATGAGGTTGCAAGATCCACAGTTGTACTTGCCAATAGATGTTAAGTAGTAGTGTTCTTTACCTACATGTTTCTTATTGTTTTTAATCAATGTCAATCTATTGCGGATGCCATCCTAACAAACTGGTAGCTAGAGTTTGGGTGCAAGTACTAACTTGGACTTAGAGAGAGGACAGGAAGCGATGACGAAAAGATTTACTGAAACCTCGCTCGGAACTGCACGAACTTGAAAATTCCTACATACAATTTTCTTGTGGTTGTGACAATGGTATTGTGTACTTTCGTGTGAGCGGTTGAGGAAAGGAGAACCGAAAGTAAAAGGAAACTGTGATTAGGACTTGCTTGCATCGGAGAGTACATAATTAGATTATAACTGAATATGGTAATGTTCATAACTATATTGCTTGAAATCTGGCAGCAATGAATGCAAAAATTTAGAAGAGATGTACCAAGAAATCTCCCATTTGCTCCCCTGATAAACCCGGATAATACTAATGAGTTTACAACGTCAAGCCGATTAGTTTTCTTACAATCAAAAACCTATCTTTTAATATTGGAATCTTTAATAATTTATCTTACTTCAATCAATTTATATTGTTTAGCTTATCCTAAGTTTTTGTATCTACAACTTACAACTATCAACTATTTTCACAGCTTAGATATAGTCATATTTTAACTATTAAGTATCTGCTTGAAAAGGTTTATTACAATTGCTCGACTTAATAAGGGAAAAATATTACTTCCAGTAACAACTTAAATTATAAATAAGTTGCCAAAACACACTCCAGAATTAATTCTGTATCCAACTCTCAGCACAAGAAATGAAAGGCTGATATCTAGCACAAAGAAGGCAAGGTTCATAAATTAAAAGGATAGCTTTACGTTGCATTTGTCACAGATTCAAACCCTTCAGCTAATGGATTATAACTTATAAGTTACTTGTCACCAAAAACAAGCACTGTGCTAATCAGAAAACAAAAACAAACAGCAAAGTGTTTAACTGGAAGTGCTGATGTAAACACTAAAATTACCTACCAACTCTCGAACTGTATTCAAGCATAGCATGTCATATTTAATTACTTGTAACCGCGAGCTGGCCAGTTCAGTATTTAACTAGAACAAAAAAAGAACACAGATAAACATGATTCCCCAATCAACTTATATTGTCATTACAATACAGTACTAATACATAACAGTTCTGACTGTCAAGTTTTATACCCTATAAGAATAGTTGCACAACCTTACACCTTGTAAGACCAAACCAAACCACAAGCACCTCAAAGGTATCAGCTTGCCTCCAATGACCACATACACGGAAAGTCACAAATTCACCATCAGCATTTAGAAAATCAGATTGCCTAACACCAATACATACCTGTCCGTAGATCTTCAAATTTTTTTTCCCCAAAACATTTAACTAAATAAAATCCCCCTCTCTCTGTCAAGTCTTCCAAGATCAAACTGGACCACTTACAAAAGTTAAGAAATAACACCGACTCTAGCCAATTTTTATTTTTTTTGGTACTTGTCGTCCTCAGAAATTCCTAGCTCAAGATGGCAAAAGTTATCCCACATCTTTAAAACCTTTCATTAACATAAATAGTTAAATAGAACTATTAACCTAAAATTCTAAACCATGTCTAGTAGGGTCATCAAATATATGCTAAATGCTACTTCATATTAGTCACAGTCACTAACATATGTTGCTTCAAAGATGTTATTTCTTCTACTCCTCAGACAAGCCTCACAATTTTCAATTTAAACAATCCAAAGGTTTCAGAGAATATGGCAAATCCAAGTAGGATCTGTACGTAGGTAAGTATGACAATTTTAAAACTCTAACATTGATTAGTAGATATTTTTAATTAGTTATATTCCTATCTCACTCCAACTAGATCCTGAATATAAAACTATAACATCGAGAGGGGGGCTATAGAACATAAAGCGTAGAAGAAGATTTTCAGTATTTTAAACTTTCCTTGTGGTCACTGAAGGTGAGGCTGACTCTTCAGGAGGTTGCTTCTGGTTTAAATAAAACAAATTCATTTATAAAACTAAATATTGGCCCGAACAAGACGCAATCATCCTGCACTATCTTATATCTTACACTACCTTGCACAGAATGGAAGAGTGCAACATCCATTAATCTATATTGTAAAGATAAGCTGATGGGGAAATCAACACGAAAAAAAAAACCTACAAAAAAGGGAAGGAATTAGCATAGTGTACAAAACATGAGCAGCAACATCTTGTTTAAAACATGAAAAATGTAAATTCAAGAACAAACTTTACCAGAATAAACATGACGTTGGCTATTTAGGATCCTCCACCTGCCTTGTTAGAAATAGCTGTCTTCTGCATAAAACAAATAAATACAAGTCAAATTTTAAAATTTGATAATTTAACATTATAGATAGGTACTACAATAACACGATTAGCAATGACTTACAGGCTCAATTTCTTTACCGTTGTGGTGCAACGCAGATGCTGAAGTCTCTGAAAACCTGCACAAATGTTCCAAAGTTGCATAGATCACATTTGATTAATACATATGCTATAACCTCAACAAGGTCAATTGAAGTAACAGATTAATAAGTTTCATAGAAAAGGTAGAGATATCTTAAATTCTCCACAATGTTTCTACACTACATACCTGAGTGCTCTAGCTTTCTTCTTATCCTCTTCAACTGGATCTGCTTTTGAGGCGGGAGTAAACCTGGCAAGCCTCGCCTTTTTCTTCTCTTCCTCTGCAGCTGGTACTGTCTGCTCCAACCCAAATCTAGCAATCAAGGTAAAGAAATGCTTCAAGGTCAAAAGCATGTTACAAAATAAAGAAACTAAACATATTTCTCATTACTAAATATAATAAAATCCCATAAGCTAAACTGACGAATAAATCAATGTGCAAGTTCCAAGTAATTATGCTGTAGCAGACTAATAAGAAAATAAATTTTAAACCTCTCCGCTCTAGCCTTCCTCTTATTATCCTCGGACTTCTTTACAGTATCAGACTCCGGCAAACCAGGTGCAGTGCCAAACCTGCAAAACCACAAGTCAGTTTACCGTGTCAAATATACAGCATACCAAATATATAACATACCGGAAAAACATCAACTACAATGTCAAAATGCCACTAACAATAGCTTCTAGCATACCAGAAGCCATCTTATAATCATCGAGCACCATAACAAACATGATTTTAAGTAGTATAATACTAAAATAACATTAAAACATCTAGTCTACAATTTAAGAAATTTCATATCTAACTAAAACAGGAAGATCAAAGCGGAGGTCATTTATATCCAAAATCGTTTAAATAACTACACACAGTATAACTGAACTAAATTTAACCGATCATAGCTTCACTAATAAAACTAAATAAAGCAACACTTTCATACAATCAAAAATCAATGCAATACAAATTACATCTAATTTCCTCCTAATAACTATATCATATACACACACTGCAATCCCTAAACAAGAGAAAACAGACCTACCAGAGCAACGCATCTATAAAGTTGATTTTAAAATATATACAAATTATGCACAAAATTTCAGAGATGCATACAATTAAACCTCTATAAACTATAGCCTCAGGACCGATCAATTTATCGCATCGAGATTATTACTTTATCGAGTATTAATTTATCGCACCGAGATTATTACTTTATCGCGTATTAACTTATCGAGACTATTCATTTATAGAGATTCTACTGGACAAGTAATATACCTCTCAGCACGTGAATTACGTTTCTCCTGTTCAGACAACTGCACAGGCATCCCGAACCGCTCAGCTCTTCGTTTCTTCAAAGCGACGCTACTATTATCATCGGCCGGATCTTTCACCTTCGAGTCATCGCCGCCGTTGTTAATCTCCGCCGGATCTCCGGAATTAACCTTCAATTCTTCGTCGCCGGCGGACACGTCGACGTCCGGTGAAGTGTTGTTGCTAGAAGCTTCGATTGATAGAGGAGTGTTAAGATCTGATTGTTCATGTTGAGTTACGGTTTTATCGGAGTTGTGCTTTGTTTGTTCTTCGCTGCTCGTCGTTGTTGTTGTTGTCGCCGCCATGGATTTGTTTAGTTTGAGATCGCGTTGGGAGTACGAAGAGACGATGTGTGTGTGTTTGGTGTGTGAGAGACTGAGAGTGAGAGATATTATTGGAGTTTGGGTTAGAAAAGGATCATAAGCCCAAATGTATTGTGGGCTTTTTGTATCTGTTTGTATGGGCTCCGTTTGATGTTTGAATAAACGTTTCAGGGGCCGGCTTTTTTTTTTCGAACGGTAAAATTAATGTAAACTAGCTTTATAGTGCGAGGCACGTGCATTTCTAGAATATTGCGTAAGTTTCTTTAATTTCAACGTATTTTATAAGTTACAGATATATTGATATGAGATAATTATAATATAGATTAAAATGTCATTTTGAAATTTGAGAGTATAATTATCATTTCGCATTGAATAAATTAACTCATTGAAATTCTTAGTTCATTAAAAAATTATTGCACTCTCCACCCCATCCTGAAATCTCCCCCCCCCTCTCATGTCCCCTCCTACGGTGGTGGCTGTCTTCTATTTTCGACGTCACTATTTAGAGACCCCTCACTTATCATTCGTATCCCTCTTTTGCTGTCTCTTTGGCTTTTATTTCCTTTCTCTCTGTCTCCTCCATTTTTTCTTCTCAACTTTTGTTTAGGATCTGTATTTTGATCGCGCTCTCTCTCTCCTCTTTCATGCCCCCTCTAATGGTGTGGCTGCCTTCTATTTTCGGTGTCACTCTCTAGAGACCCCTATCTTATGTGATGATCATCGGGAAGACGTAATATATTACAACACATTTACTGAAATGCATGTTATGCTTTGTTTATTTAGGGTGCGTCATAATTGTTTACTCAAATGCATTCTTTGACTGTTTAGTTTGTGTTTATTTAGAGTGTGTATTATGTGTTTGATGGAATGCTTGAATCAAATTTGTAGACTTTGTGCATGTAAATGCACTTGGGGTTGGTCTGCTCATTAAAGTAAATATTTGTCATGAGTTGTTGTTTGAGCTGACAATGACAAATTGTTCTTTATCGATATTGTCGAGTTTGTGCTTTTTTGGGGGTTAATTTATTTATGTTATTTGTCTCTCTCTCTCTCTCTCATGCCTCCATTTTCGGCGTCAATCTTTGAACACCCATTTCTTATCCTTCTTATCCCTCTTTTACTGTCTCTTTGGCTTTTCTTTCCTTTTTCCCCGTCTCCTCCACTTTTTCTTCTCAACTTTTGTTTTGGATCTTTTTTTTATCTCTCTCTCTCCTACGATGGTTGCCTTCTATTTTCGACATCACTCTCTGGAGACCCCTCTCTTATCCTTCTTATCCCTCTTTTACTGTTTCTTTGGATGTACATTGAGCCAATTTGTTCACCGTTAAAAAATGATTATACCCTCAAAGTATAAAATGACTTTTCAACCCTTTACTCTATTTACTTTAGATTAATATTTTCGTTATTAATACATTTTAATGTCTCTAATCATTAATAACTAATCTGCATTAACTATACTAATTATTTTATAATCAATACTTGCATGATAATGAGTTAAATATAATTATAGATATTAATTATCTAATCATTTAAGTATTAGTAGATAGATAAATATAATTATAAATTATAATATTTAATAATGATGGATTAATAAATATAGACGTGTTAATGATGATTAATGAATTATATGTAATTAATACATGCATTCATTACAAAATTATTATTATATAATAAACAGGGTTATTTTAGTAATTTCAGACTGAATAAATTGTCTCAAGCAACCCCTAGTTGCTCTGTTATATATATAATAGATAGATTTAGTCACTTTTCACTTTTTCACTTTTCACTTCTCGTATGTTATGTACATAGTACATTGAGGTTTTAAAAAATAAATATTTATTTGTATTCTTACAATTAAAATTTTAAATGCAACATAAATTTGGATAATTATAGCAATTATTTGATACCGGCCCATGTTGTTTTTTTAAATTTATAATTATATTAATTAATGAAATTATTTTTAATTTAATAATAATTTAGAATTCAACTAAAATTACCCAGATTCTGAATAGAAGATAAAGTTATGAATTTTTAAATTGACAATTGTATTCAACTTAGAAAACTTACTCATTATTTATTTATATTATTAAAATTTAATTTTTAGTATTTGAATATAATTCTAATAACAATTAAAAATACCTTTTAATATTAGATTTGACAGTTATTATTATATATTTCAAAATCAACGAAGTTTGACGGTATTTAATATCAAATCATGTGCAACGCACGACTTTTTTTAAATATCAATAATTATGTTAATTTGCATTTTTTCAATATTTTTGTGTTATTAATTTTTGGACTTTGTTTATTTGATTTTATACGTTCAATTAACTATTTGTATTGTATCTTGATTTCTAAAAATCAGATTTGACTGTTTTACGGCACACACGAAACTCACAAAATAATGTTTAATTTAATGACGGTTTAACAATTTTTCCCCAATTGAAAATATGCTGAAACTAAATAGAAAAAAAAGTGACGAATTTTTACATTAAGAATTCTTATTGAACTTATTATCAAAATACTCTTTTTAGTATTTGAATATAGTTTTACGAACAAACAAATACAATTTTTAATATTACATCGACAGTTTTTATCTATCTATTTTAACATATAACAAAATAATATTTAATTTAATGTTGGTTTAACAAATCTTTTACAATTAAAACTACACCAAAACTAAAGATCGAAGAAAGTGACAAATTTTTATTTTGAGAATTCTATTCGATTTAGAAATTTTCATGTATTTGGTTTAAATTATAAAGATATTTTTTTTAATATTTTTAATAATTCAACTAATAACTAAATACAATTTTTCGTATTCGATCTAACGATTCTCATCTATTTATTTTAAAATCTAACAATCCTTATTATTTTGATATGAAATTACTTAAAATCCGATTCTAATGTTAATACTTCCACTTTTGACTTATATACTTTTTAGATAATAATTTTAATTTTTATATCATATAATCTTGATCATTCATTTTTAAAAATATCTAACAGTGGACCACACCAAAATTTTGGATAAAATCTCTTATTATATAATGTAAGAATATAATTTATTTAAAATTTTAAAATTTTAAAGTGCAACTGTCTTCTTTTAGCACTTTAACTTAAAAGTTAAAATTATTATTTAGGAACTTTTTGCAAGTCCTGTTCAACACTTCTAACATCAATCATGTCCTTTAATGCACAACAGAAACTACATTTGAGAGAGAAAGGAAATCATCCGCAACATGCACAAACAAAATTAATACTTTTGTTTAAACTAGATGATACATACTTAGACAGCACTTCACCATCAGATTATCTAAACACATCCCCTTCAGTCTACAGAAGTGTCTGAGAATCGACTTTTCCAGAATGATGCGGGAAAAAACTAACTGATATATAGCATCCCAGAACTGCAGTCTCTGGGTAGATGATTTACAGTAAAATCCTAATCTATCATATCTCTTCTTCAATGCTTATTTATCGGAATTTGGATCCAACCACTATATGTTGTTTGGAGGACCTTGATTAGCCTATATTTGAATCTCAAGTACCTTGACAGAAATTATACCTTAACAACAATAGGACACCATGTTCTTAATCAAGCCAGCTAAACCACAAGCACTCAAATACCAATCCAGGTCATATAATACTGTTTGACCCACTGTTTCAGAAACAGAATCAGTGGGAACAAGACTTTCCCCTATATCACTTCGATTGGGCCTGACTGTACAGAATCTTGGTCTGGAAAAACTTCAGATTTTAGAGACGGCAGAATGTTACTCACATGTAACCATGTTAACTCCCACAAGCTATCTCCATCCAGGGCACTCCTCTGAACCAGTACCCCTTTTGTCTTCATTACGATCAAAGTATTTCTAAGCGTCTCCGGTACAAGTTCTTGAAGTTTCTCACTTCTTTTCCCTCTCACTTTCACTTTCAAATATTTTTCCATCCGGCTGAGTACACCAAGCCACAATTTGCAGAAGGTTGTTAGCTGAGATAGATCATGAAGTAACTGTAGGAACACTTTAGATAGTAGTTTCAGGGCGTGGACAAGGGTCCCTTCCATATTTCGGTAGTCCTTTTGGGAATGCCCTTGTGCTATTTCAAGCAAATCATCAAGCACAGTAAAGATAACCATATCAAAACACTGCAACCACAATCCATAGGGAAGATAGACCTCGCCTACTCCTGTCAAACACATATGCAACGACATGAGAGCATGGTTCCTGACTTCTTCCCTCTGGTCAAGACAAACTTTCCTTAATCCCTGCACAAGCCTCAGCCACATTTCCCCTATATCGTGTGATGCTTTGGTAGCCTCTTCCCCGGTTGCATCATTGGGTTCTTGAGCCCACGTAGCTAGGCAAGCAACAGAACTTGCCATAAGATCCAGAGCACGCACAGACCTATCAACCTGTCCAACACGAGACTCAGCGAATTGTCTTGCCGCATCCACACACGGAACATAATTTGCTGGAACTAAGTAAGCTCCTTCAGACATGACGAAGACAAGCGCATCAAACCCTACATCAGAAGCTTCTGGATGTCGAGCTGTGATAGAGACTAGTGATGTGATGGTTCGCCAGCCACTTGGAGATCGGATGTGGGTTGCATTTGCTTTTACGAGGCGACTGACTTCCTGTGTGATCTGCTCACAGTATGCATCAGCAACACGAGCATCAAGCTTCAAAACAAGCTGCAGCGATCTCAACAATTCATCAGCCAAGTTTTCTTTATAGGGAAGAAGCCGCTGGCAAATTCTGAGCAGTCCAAAAACAGCTTTCTCAACCAAGGGACATGGCATCACAGTTGACTGAACGATGTTCGATATGTGCTCATAGACACCCTGCCACAGAAGCACTATTCTGTCCCGATTATTAAGTGTAATTGCAATCAACAATTCCAAGCAGAAAACTGCAGTATCTTCATCTTCAGGAGAGCTATTTCCCTTTTGTGGTCGCCCTGCAGCCCAAATAAGGGCTCGTGCAAGATGTAACAAAGAATCTGATTGCAGAAACTTGCTTTCTGTGAAAATGCTGTCAATGTGGCACTTCTGAATTGTCTGAAGGGTCCGCTGATGAGCAACCAGTTGTTGCTCAGTAGGTTGCAGTCTTGGCTCCTCTGTATCAAGAGATAAGAGTTGACTAAACCGGCCCATCAAACCAGAAGATCTTCTTGGAGTGCCCACACATTGCAATTGAGCTGAGGATAGAGAATTAGTTGGAGGTTTTTCATGCCCCGGTTCTGAGGTGTGCTCTGAGTCATCAGCTGCATCACTGGCCACACGAGCAGGAAGAAGACCAAGCTTGTGCAATTTCAAGATACAATCCAGAATATTCCTCCAGCCAGCACGGATGAAATCACCATATCTATTTGCAATAGTGAAGACTGTGATGGTCGCCATCCTAGCTTTTGAATCATCACCAAAGGCTAGAACAGGTTCCTCGGCAGATGAGGGATTCAAGAGAGTAGTGAATTTGCATAGTGACACAACTAGATCATCTAGAACGTCTCCAAGATGATGGCAAGCCGAGATCTTTGCAACAGCTAAAAATCCATCTATACATGTTTGGTAAGCATCATCGGCTTCAGCATAATCAAATACAACAGAGATAGCAGCAATTGTGGGACCTGACATTATTGCAAACATATCTCGGTCAAGGTGGGCCTTGGAATCGGAAACAATGAATGATGCAGACTTCTTGGCTTTGTTCATTAGATCAACCCAGCGGCTTGGAGT
This sequence comes from Heracleum sosnowskyi, assembly GCA_030848705.1. Lineage (NCBI taxonomy): Eukaryota > Viridiplantae > Streptophyta > Magnoliopsida > Apiales > Apiaceae > Heracleum > Heracleum sosnowskyi. Next base: position 146,966,737 of record CM061236.1, on the reverse strand, counting down.
CATTTCAGGGAAACCGGCACCTTGTTCTGGGATCGTACGAATTTCATTCTTGCAAATTGAATGATATAGCTCTATTAAAAAATCACGTGGAAGATCACTACCACCATTTATGTGCCTATTATTCCGGATGAAATCCTCCTCTGTCATTTTCTTTTTAACTTGCACATTGTGCTGATCTGTATTGAGCATTATTAGTGAATAAGACAACAGTAGAGCAGCATCCTTATTAGCTAGAATCAAAGGTGATTGCTCATAATATCTTTCCGAGAATGCCTCAAGAACCCTCTGTATCTTCTGCGATTCCCCTGGTAATCTGAAAGTTTCCAAGAAAAGGCGCAGTGCCGTATCCAAATTCATGTCTTGGAAATCGAAAGTCCAAGCGAATTCGTGAAGAACTTGAACACAAAACTCATCATGATTTCCTAAAAAGTCCCCAACTAGATTTTTATCTAATCCAGCAGTATACCTAAAAAAGCAAGCCACGCTCTGGGGGTCAAGTTTGTCAGGCAAGAGATGTGTTCCCTGGAGAAATTCTAGCCCTTTCTTAGGATCGCGGTTAAAGTGATCGGCACCTATCATTAGCCTTCTTTTAATATACTTCCTGCGACGGACAAATGGAACCCAGTGGTCAGGATCACTGTAGTTGTCACACTTTACCATCCAGAATGGGGTGTACTCCTCAAGATGTACCGGATCGGATTCCGGGCCAGCTGATGCATTGCCAATACGCTCAGCCATTCCTTGAATCACGGCAATCAGACCATCCAAAGCAAGAATGTGCATTGCCGACAAAGGGCAGTTTACAGGAAAAGCACTTTTAGACAACAAATTAGCAAGGTCCTCAAACACGTTATTGCAAGTTATGTCACAGTCCAAATTTGCATACATTTCCACCATAAAGGCTTTTTGCCTGCAAAAGTCAACAAGGGCTTCCATGGCAACCTCCTGCTGCTGGTAAGAAGCGCCATAACGGCTTTGTGCAAGCCTTAAAATCACACAGGAAAAGAAGGCTTCCATCTGCAATTTCAGTTCAGCACGCAAATGCTGATACAGATTTAAAACAATGCTACACACCATAGAAAGAATCAGAGGACTCATTGACAATCCAAATTGCATCAGATTACGAAACAGCTCATCTTGTATCAAATATAACAATCTAGGGTGACGACAAATAGAAGGACCGCCCAGTTCGATCGCAGAATTAATTAAACCCAATGCGAAAAGAGGAACATCTTCGTCAAAGGCGATAGTATTGCCTCTGGGACCTACTGCCATGTGCTCAACAGCATCCAATAATGAACACAAGAACTGAAAAATCTCCACCATACTGGGGATTCCATATGGCTCAGTCATCATATGAAGATCAAAAGAAGCAGAAACATTTCCATTACCAGGAGTAAAAATATTTTCATCCATCGCAGCAGCAACCAAACCAGTTGAAGCATTAGATGCAAAACTTCCAGAGGAAGCTTGTGTATCATATTCAGAATTACTGTGTCCATTCTCCGATTGTTTGCTCCCATTACTATAATCACTGTGCATCCCACCTACCTATTAATGAGACAACAGCTGCATAGTTTATATATATTCATAATCGAAAACATTAGGAAAATACACAAGCGGCTAAATGTAGTGTCATATTAACATAATAGAAAAGAGTCAAAACAGGGTAAAGAGAAACATAGCTTAAGGGAATGGACTAACAGCACCCTATGTGCTTTCGAACCTATCTTTTCAAGCAACTAATAGGGTTTTGGAATTCACAAGATAAACATATGTGCAATCATAAATAAAAACAAGGAAAACATATCAATAGTTTAAATAAGAAAAAAAGGAAGAACTGTAAAACAGAGAGAGAATGTGGCCTGTCACGAACAAAGGCCAAAAACAATGACCAGCCAGAATTATCATCAGTTCAAACTATTGTCAACAAAGTTATCATCAGCAACCACCTATGAAAATATTTAGATTTTCCATTCAATTTTGAGGTCACAAAGAAGCTTAAAGAGCATTATATTAAAGCATTATATTAAAGTGAATTGACTGGGACTATCTACATATATATGTGTCGAAAAGAGGATTAAATAAACCTCACCTCCTGTATGGTGGGAACACCTCCTTTGACCAAAGAACTATCTGCACTGTCAACATCTCGAAGATGTGTAAAAATACATCTTACAAGTTCCTGCATTCCATGGCGAGCTATCCTCTGCAACAGCTCACCCTTTGTTCCCGCTTGATGAACAACTCGGAAACATGTATTTATAATGGTACAAACATGCTGATTACTCAACATAACTGATGCCTTACTTTTCATGCAAGCCAAAAGAACTTGGAGTATCTTCATCAGAACTACTTCCTCTGATGCTGGATCCGTTACCTCAAATCTGCAGCTAGTAATGGCATCAACTACTAAGTGCATAGCATCTTCGACATTTACAGTGCTCAGATCAAAAACATCAAGACTCAAAATCTTGTAAAGTGATGACAAAGCAACACCTGTGATTGAAGCACCAGTTTCATCAGATCTAATCACATCTAAAAATGGCTGCAGATACACAATAGGATTGTTTGTGTACCACTCATGCTGCCATGAAAATATTTTTCTACGCAACGCCTTGAGGGATTGGATAAGAGAATGTTCGAGCTGATCATCACCCGACATATAACGACTACCCCGCCTTACATTCCTCCTCATCACCGCCAGCACAACACCAATTTCGGAATTGATCATACATGCTAAAGCAGATCTCTCTTGTTCAGGAAAACTAGACTCGGGGTCTTCTGGTTCTTCTTTAATTGCATTGATTCCAGACTGCAGCTTCAGACGTCCCATCTTGAGGCAATTCCTTCTCACTCAACTGAGTTTTAGTTTACAAGTAGCAGCTGTTGCATAAAGGAATATCTCAAGCCCAACCGAAGTTTATCCTTCACTTCAAAAGAAAACACCAACAAACCTGTGTTAGCAGGAACCCACTAACAGCAGAAGCTCAAAAAAAAAATACATTCACGTGCTTTGACAAAACATGATGTATAAGTTTCTTAACAGATACCATTCTTTTCCAAGCTGTTAGATAAAATATGATATATTATACTCCAATAACTTCTAAAATTCTAACATAGCAGATCACTGGACAAGGAAGCATAAACAAAAAGGCACATGCCTTTCCATAGTAAAATATCAAAGAAATGATAGACGGACACACTGCCAAGTTTGTAATTCATAAAAATCATAGTACGGCTTTTGGACACCAGATATCCTGACCACTGCCATTATTCTTTATTCTTATGCATATCATACTATCCACTTACCAATAACCGATCAATGTGTAAAGTTTATATCCTCTAGCACCACAAACAATGCAAATTTCTTCATTTATACACCACAGGTAAATATATTTGTACAGCTCATCATAATGGAACATGATAGACATTATGTCACTAACAGTTTAAATGAATCACAACTCTTCGGGATGATATGTTCATTAATGACATTGCAACTTTCTCAGCGTATACAAATAAAGGCACGTGTTATAGAAAGAAAATCAGACACTAGGAAGCACAGACACGGATACGGGGACACGGGATACGGGGACATGGGGATTCACTGATTAGCAAAGAGTCCTGGATACGGGACACGGCAACAAAAAATAGAAATAAAAAAATATAGGATTTTCTATGTGTCAAACATTGAACAACTTCATTCATAGTAGATTAGTAGTAACAAAAGTTTCTTTCCCAGTAATTGATGAACTAAAATAAGATTTATTCTACGTTTTCATTAATAGAAGAATGTCCATCTCGTGTAAAAAGAACACAGCTTCAATTTCTGGTTAATCAAGAAAGACATTTGCAATCTTTAGAACACCTTCCACTTGTGATGAAAACAAAGATGGGAATAGAACATATGAATGTCGCACAATTAGGGTAATATCAGATGGTATTGGCTTTTTTTTAGGTGGGCCGTGTCGGCGTGTCTTCCCCGTGTCGGAGCCGTGTCCCCTGCCATTTTTGTGTCGACATGCCACATGGCGAGTCGGACACGTACTCACCCATGTTGGTGTGTCGGTGCCGTGTTCGACACGCGTACGGCACCCTTTTTGAAGTGTCCATGCTTCCTATTCAGACACATAATAAAATCATCTGCAGTAAGCCATTGTAGTACAAATTTACAGTCCCGTGTTGAAGTTTACCGAGGTGCCAAAACATGTACAGCTGACTCTCTCTCTCTCTCTCTCTCTCTCTCTCTCTATCTGTCACTGTCTCTCTCACACACACAAATTGTAGTACCTCATTCTGCCTCAAATTTGTCTCTCTCACACACACAAATTGTAGTACCTCATTCTGCCTCAAATCAAGAAATAAGGTACGAGCAAATACAACAGATAAAACGATATAAGCACAATGCAAGAGGCTGATTATACTTCAGAAGAGCAAATCAAAAAAATAAACTTTAAAAGTGGAAATTTAAACCAGTTAAGCATCAGCGATTAGACTGAAAGTGAGATGTAAAGCAACAAAATTAAGTAAGATATGAACTTATGGTGTGTTTGGTTGGGGTGAATGGAATGGAATGGAATGGATGAAATTAAGGAAAAATAATGGAAGTTGGAGGGAAGATTTGAAAAAATATGAGATAGTGTAAAATTGTTATGATAAGAATAGGGAAGAAAATGAATGAGTCCAGGAATGAAGCATTCCATCTCAAAGTGGGGTGTTTAAATTATATTGTAGGTGGTTAAGAATGGAATGAGCTAAAGAATGAAAGTTGTCAGTATCTAACTATTTTATACTTTAAATCTCATTCCATTCCATTCCAATCACCCCAACCAAACACGACATTAAAGGCTAGCAAACACGATTCATTTTCAGCGTTTACATAAGTGATGATCAAGCCTACTGCCCAAATTCAAACACGTAATCGAAAATAATTGACATTGAAATTGCATTGTGTGTGTGTGTTTAAAATAACTGTGAGGCGTTCGACTGAGATTGAGAAAATCTAGTTACGAAACCAAGGAGCTGCATATTTATATACACGTGCTTTGACAAAACAGAATAGTTTAGTTTCCAACAAGATTCTCTTCCAAACTTTTAGATAAGACATGATATACTCCAATAACTTCCAACATCTAACATAGCAGATCACTGGACAAGGAAGCAAAAACAAAATGGCAGCACATGTCATACCATAGTAATTATTCATATATAGCTCTCACAAAATATCAAAGTGATAGACAGACACATTGCCAACTTTGTATTTAAACAGAATCGTCGTAAATATTTGGAAAGCAGAGATCCTTTCTAACTACCATTTTCTTTATTCTTACACATATAATACTATTCGCTAACAATAACCTATCAATGTGTAATGTTTATGTCCACTACCACCACCCAAAATGCAAATTCCTTCATTTATACAACACTGGTAAATTTCATCATGTCACTGGCCAATATTAAAACTTTGTTGTACCTGGTACCTATCAAAGTAGAACCCTTTCATTTCAAACTAAGATTTATGTTACTTCGACTCAGCACGAAGTATTCAACATGGATACTGTCCAAATGTCGGACCAGGCAACATTTTAGAATAAATAGCACTTTTTATCCCAAATAGAAATGTCAAATATCCACAATCATGTGTACAGCACGGCTTATCACTTATCAGGGTGGAACACAGAGTCCAGGCATAAAAGACTGAGATGATACATGTACAGATCGATCATCATAAAACATGATACAGTAGAACCTCTCTAAATTGATACTCTTTAAAGTGATAACCTCTTTCAATTGATTAAAAAAAAAAAGTTGGTCCCAAGTCGGGACCAGTATATAAATTTAATAACTCCTATATCATGATAGTTAATAATAATTTTTAAGAAAATTGAGTGTTAAGTTCCGGTCTCCGCTTCCAATTTTTGAATAAAGTGATATTTTCGATTATATACACATTTTATATACTTTAAAACCAAAGATATTTAATGATAGATATTTGTGCTAGATTTTCTTTCATATTAACTTTTACACCATCCATTTATCACCCCAATTGTCTTAAATTGGTCATTCTGATCTGTGTCATGTTGAATCTATGCAAAACACTCATAAATTTAAAGAACATTATCGAATTTATAGGTAATTAGTACACTGTATAAAAACCTAAGAAACTATGTATATTATTTGTATGTATTGGTTTAAAAACATGTACAAAACATGTACAGTTCTCTCTCTCTCTCTCTCTCTCTCTCCCCCTCTCCCCCTCTCCCTCTCTCTCTCTCTCTCTCTCTCTCTCTCTCCTTCTCTCTATCTGGCACAATGCAAGAGGATAATTACACTTCAGAGCAGTAATTGAGAAATTAAGTCCAAAAAACTAAAAACAGATAAGCATCAGCAATCAATCAGACTAAAAGTGACAAGTAAAGTAATTAAACAAAATCAATGAGAAATGTACTTACAGGCTAGCAAACAAACTCCATCGTCGTTTACATAAGTGATGATCAATATTCAATCCTACTGCACAAATTCAAACACGTAATTAGATATAATTGAGAATTTTTTTACGAAATCGATGAGCTAAATATATTTATATAAGATATGAAAAGAGTTTAATCACCGATAAGTTGATAAGAGTGAAGAAAATGAAGTATCGGAGTTAACGTTACGGCGATGGGGATATTGAGTCTAAATATCGAAGTGTTGACTATTATTATAACTAGGAATTAGCCCGTGCTACGCATACGGGTGAAATATTTAAAATATATTTAAGTTAATTATAATATTTCATTTATATCGAAAATTTAGGATATAAAATAATAGTAATTTATATTTAGAATAACACAAAATATAATATAGAAGAAAAACAAATTTAAAAGAAGAAATAATAGTAATTAAAATTAATGGAGATTTGTTAGTAAAATTTATAAAGTATGTTGAACACATGAATTAAAAATAAAGGTAAATAATTATATAATAATACAATTATAAAATTAAGTAACCTTGATATACTAACATTATTTTTCTTGCCGCAAATTAAAGGTCTTCAAATTTTTTTATCTACTTTTCAATTTTATTCTCTTCGGATTCATGTAAACTGGTTAGAATTTACATAAAAAATCTCATTACAATCAACATTGATAAAATTTATATTTTGGAAATCAATATTGACAATCTCTATAACTTTATTTGAATGAGAAGTTATGACAAATTAATAAAAAAAAATTGAAAATTTTGACGAACAAAAATTAAATGTATAAAGCATTTATTGCAACCCGTCTGATGCTGATCTAATTCACACGTTGTCATTTGAAAAAAATAATATGGGAAGCGAAACATATAAAGTTTTATAAAAATTTCAGACAATAACCGTGAATAGCGTCACCATGCTTTGATCTTTATTCCTGATCTCTGTAATTAATGTAAGTAATATATTATACATGCATTTTGAATAAATTAAAAAAACAATATCTATAAATTTATTTAAATTTTGAACTGTTTTACATACTATTTTGTTCCATGCTATATAAGAATGAAAGTATGTAAAGTACAATAATTTTGAAGTAATTTTATATAGAAAGATTTCTCGGCATCGCCGTTTGCGATAACTCGTATCATATATAAAAACCGTAAGAAATACGATACAATATATTTTAAAAAATATAATTTTTTTAATCTAACTTCTATTTATCCACAATATATTAAAAATAATAAATAAAAATAATTAAACTTAGTAATTTTTGTATGTAATAATGAGATAAGATAAATGTAATTAAGATAATGTGACTCTGAAAATGATAAAAATTGTAAAAGTTAGTGCAAAATAATTTTTTTGTACTATTATACTCATGGTTAGTAGAGTTAAGACTTCAATTCTTAAATAAACAATTAATACAAAATAAATACAAAATACAAAATTAATTAGAATAAATTAATTTTTTTGATAAAAAGATTTGCATCGAACTACTCTCAGATTTCTGATTCTTTTTATTTATTTATTTGGAAAGTGGTGATAAATTTGTTCAGCATTACTAAAATTTTATTATATCACATATTTTACTTGCATTATAGGCATGCATAAACAAAATAATCGTATAAAAAGACATATAAAATTTTGAGTTAGAAGGTTTCTCGTTGACGGCGACCATAATTTTACATACTCCCCTCGTCCCACTAATATTTGCCATGTTTATTTTACCACATTTTTTTCGGTGAAAATAAAATATAGTTTCGTAACTTATTTTTCAGAATTAAAATTTACTCTTAAAATATTAATTCGGAAAAGGAAAATTTTGAAAAAAATTTATGGAAATATATTTTATTTGCAACCAAAAATGCATGTAAAAATTAGGATGACCAATATTAGTGAGACGGAGGAGTACATTGTATCAAAAAAGCTAAAAAAGATTAAAAAATTTATTGGACCAATATATACATTGTCCAACTTGTTCAACCTTGAAAAAATAGTGTCAAAATATATTAAATTTAAAGGAGAAAATAATATTGATTAACATGCACTTAAAATATATAAACCAGTTCAAAATAATTAAAAATCATTATATTATATATCTATTATCATTAACATACATTAAAAAAAATAGATTTTTGATGGTCAAGTTTGATGTCACTTTAAACACAAATAAAAATGAAATATTATTCGACAAAATATGAAACTAAATTTACAAAAAATAAACGTAGATAACAAATTTATGATTAAACAAATAAACATAAACATATGAAAAATATGTGGAGAGGACGAAGATTAGCCTGAGTGAGCAGTCAAGTCGTATATTATATTTAAAATTGTCAACAAACTTCTACCAAAATTTTTATCAAACATATCAACCGCATAACCAAAATATACACAATAATAAATTACCGTAAAATTGTCCGAGAAATAGATGAGACTATAAAGATCAACATCGTAATTTGTAAGTTAACAATTTTTACCTAATTTAGAGAACACGTATCTCTAAAATATGATTATTGGAATCAATTGAGACTTTTTCACCACTATAAAATCTGTATCACAACAAAAACATGAAAAATATCGTAAAATAAGATATACATGTTTATATATAAAGCTCCAACTCACAGAGAGAAATAAAAATGGAGAAGAAGAAAAGAATGAAAATGCATGGATTTAAAATCTAAAAAGGATAAAATTGAGGACAATAAAAAATTTGAAAGTAATAACAAAAAAATGTTGAGAAAGCAATCAAGATTGTTAAACATGTCTTAAATTTTGTGTATATCTAATACAATATTCATGTATGATATCACATAAATATTGATTGTGTGAAATGATGATATATGGCTGATAGAATCTTTAATAAAACGTTACAAAATCATAGTTTCGAAAATCTTAAAAATCTAAAATTGAAGAAAATCAAGGATATGAAAACAATAACAATTTAAATTTCAGAAAAATAACAATTTAAGTGGATTGAAAATAATCAAAGATCGTTAAATATCCCTTTAATTGCATATAAATGTGATACAAAACTTATGCATCAATATCAAAAATTTGAAAGTAATAACAAAAAAATGTTGAGAAAGCAATCAAGATTGTTAAACATGTCTTAAATTTTGTGTATATCTAATACAATATTCATGTATGATATCACATAAATATTGATTGTGTGAAATGATGATATATGGCTGATAGAATCTTTAATAAAACGTGACAAAATCATAGTTTCGAAAATCTTAAAAATCTAAAATTGAAGAAAATCAAGGATATGAAAACAATAACAATTTAAATTTCAGAAAAATAACAATTTAAGTGGATTGAAAATAATCAAAGATCGGTAAATATCCCTTTAATTGCATATAAATGTGATACAAAACTTATGCATCAATATCAAATAAATAGATCTGATAGCTTGAAATTAGGATATGTGATAGGTACATGTTACTATTATGAGGAAAAGAATAAATGAAATTAATTTAAAATTTAAAATGTTGTAAATCATGTGATATTTAATATGATTTGAGAGATTAATTAATAATTTAAAGAACTGGACTGAAAATGGATAATTCATGAATTATGCAAACCCTTATACAAAATAAGCTTGCATATTGTAAAAAGTAAAACATAGGTAAATTTTGTTATTGTTATAAATAGGATAGTAAGAAAATTACTTTTGTACCCCTAATTTATATTGAAAATAAAGACTTTTCCCTGGTACTCATTAAGAATATATAGATTTTTTATGTTAGAACAAAGAGAATTAGATAAACAAAATTTGATGTTGAAAAAGTGGTAACAATTAAGGAGTGATATAAAACAGTTTATTATACGGATATCGTTTATTGATTGATTAACAATATAAAAATATTTAAAAAAATCAGTGAAATGTTTATCGGTGTCGCCTAATGGCGACACCTCGCAATTCGAACACTAAACAATTAAAAACTCAACAAAGAAAAAAGATAAAATAACTAAATATTTAGGATGTAAAATTACTATATGTGGCACAATATCATCCATTAAAAATGTATATATCAATAAAACACTTGATTTAAGTACTCTGATTTGATTGAGTAATCAACGAAAAAGAAAAGAAATTGAATGATCTTTTAAAATTTCAAAAATTATGAGATCGGATGATTTGAGTGTTGCGATGATACAAATTATAAAATTTAGAATTAAAAAATATATATCAAATAGTAATTAATTTGCCATAAAACGTCAATTAAAGTCTTCTCGGTGTCGCCTAACAGCGATCTCTCACAAGTTAAACCACATACATTTTAAAACTCAACAAAAAGAAAGATTAAGTAACGAAATACATATGATGTATATTACTAAGTGTAGTATCAATGTCACCCACCAAAATATGTACATATTTTTGTTTATAACAAAATACTATAATTATTTATTATATATTGCATATGTTATTTAATTAAAATATTTTAAATAAATATAAGTGTAGCATACACGTAAACATATAAAACATTTAACATCTGAAAGAGGCACAAACTACTAAAAGAAAATTAAAATTACAAACATCAAAAATTAATCCAAACAAATGTAATTATGAGTAATAGAGTAAGTCACAATTATACGAATATCTCAAGTTGCAATCGCGCATACAATTCTTTTAAAACATAGATATCATTATACTAAATATCATAAACATAAAAAGAAGTATGATTAAACATCTATCAAACTAATATCATGCCAATATCAAACCAATATAACAATACATTATATTAACTGTTAGAATACAATATATGATCCTGGAAAGTGACTTCCTCTAACACCTTAAGGTTTTAGATGAGCTGGTTACTCAACATGGTATCAGAGCTCTGGTCGGCGGAGGTCACAAGTTCGACTCTCTGCCACCCCCAATATTCTCACAATTTATGAGGGACACGAAGGCAAATTAATGCCCCAAAGATGGGCGCCCGTGATCCACTCTTCAACCCAAAAATGGGATTTCGAGTGAGGGGGAGTGTTGAAATATATAGCATAAGATCCATTTGGGGCCTTCCTCTAAGACCTTAAGGTTTTAGATGAGCTGGTTACTCAACATGGTATCAGAGCTCAGGTCGGCGGGGGTCACGAGTTCGACTCCCTGCCACCCCCAATATTCTCACAATTTATGAGGGACACGAAGGCAAATTAATGCCCCAAAGATGGGCGCCTGTGATCCACTCTTCAACCCAAAAAATGGGATTTCGAGTGAGGGAGAGTGTTAGAATACAATATATGATCCTGGAAAGTGCCTTCCTCTAACACCTTAAGATTTTAGATGAGCTGGTTAATCAACATTAACATTAGTTGATTTCATTGAGAAATTCGAGTCCATGGATACCACGATCTATTCCGATCAGGAGTTTCATGAATACCACAATCTCTTCCAGTCAAGAATTTTAATATATACGACTTGAGATTCACCTGTAATTGTTTTAACCTTCAACACAAAATAAATAAATATTTAGCAAATTTAAGTAAACAACGAATATATTCGACAAAAAGTGTATATATGCATTACATAAGTCAATGACACATTACATAAATATTAAATTTATTGGAGAAAATCATAATGCTTAGCATGAAATTAATGTATATAAATCTGTTTCAAATCATTAAAAATTATTATATTATTTATGCAATTACATTTTAAACAAACATAAACAAAATATGAAAAATATACAAATATAAAAAATTTCAGTGAAAGGTTTCCCGACGTTGCCTAATGGCGACACCTCGCAATTCGAACACTATACAATTAAAAACTCAACAAAAAAGATGATAAAATAACTAAATACCTAGGATGTAAAATTACTATATGTGGCACATTATCATCCACCAAAAAATGTACATATATTTATTTCAGATCAAGTAATTTATTTTTAATCATATATTGCATATTTTTGTAATTAAAAAAACTAAACAAATATAAGTGTACATATAAACGAACATACTAAAGTTTTAACATCTAAAATAGGCATAAACTACTAAGAGAAAAAGAACACTAAAATTACAAATATCATAGGTTAATCTAAGAAAATATAATTATAAACAAAATTAATTGAGTTAAAACCTGATTTCTTTGACGAATTGAATTCTACGGATACTACGAATGCTTGTGATCAAGTGGTACAACGAACACGGTGTTGAAACACTCTGTCATGGATACACATACCAATTAGTTCGCACGTAATGATTCGGGTCCTTAAAAATATGCAAACAAATTCATGAAAATACAAACAGAAAAAATCCCTCATGAGTAAATAAATACAAAGAAAAACAAAACTAACGGAAAAGAAGAAAGTTCATATACAAAACAAAGTATACTAAATACATCAAACATATATCAATATTATATGAATATAGAGAAAAACATAATGAATGGAATAGAAGAAATTTCAGATACAAAACAAAATATACTAAACACATCAAACATATATCAATATTATACACAACAATATAGTGTTCGGTTATACATACTTAAGTACAATTTGATTAAAAAATTACAGTAATTTAACATTATCTTGTCTACCTTCTGTAGATATAAACATCAATTTAAATAAATATACCAATGTTTCTTATGTATTGACGAATACATTTATGTATTTTGCCGGAATTAAAAATCGCTAAATCAACTTCGTTAAGGATATCCATGTTTCGTATACTGCAAATATTATTTTAGTAATACATATTAAAACCTACACTTATAAATATTATTTTAATGTGTTTATGCCAACTACATATGTGGATATACTTGTGGGAACAATGGAGATTATTTTCTATTTTAAAACCTATTTTAGTGTTTTTAATCAACAATACATATTTATAACCAATTACCTTTTTATTTTTATATTGAAACACATTAATTTTTCTATTCTTTCAATAAAATCCCCTCGTTTTCCAAAAATATCGCGGGAAATTACCTTTTTTCAACTAAAACATGTTACATTTTCTACTTAAAACCCTTCATTTTTCAAAAATATCAAGAGAAAAACCTTACTTATTTATTTTAAAATCTATTTTAATTCTTTTAATTATTTAAAAGAGTTTACCTATTTTAACATGTTTACTTTTTTTTAATAAATGTGATTAATAAAATATTAAAACATATATAATAAAATAACAACTATGAAAAATAATACGTGTATCGCACATGGTTTAAGATAGAATATATAGTGTAAGTAATAGGGTTTTATATCAAAGTTGCCACCGTTCTCATCAAAATATCTCACCTAACTACTCGATCTCCACGGAGACTCATTTAAAGCACTCAAATCATTTAAAGCTAATACTCCATTAAATTTAGAAAAAAAAATTAACAGAAAACTTTACGGAATGCTAGTTACTGGATGAAGTGTTCTACACATGACTCATATACACAATCACATATATAAACACTCACACACAAAAAAGCTTTTGAGTATAAGAGAAAGATAGAAGACGAAAAAGGAGAAAAGAAAAGGATAGATCAAAGAAATGATCATTAAGCTAACTAAAATATTGAATTTTTATGTTAAAATTAAGAGAATGAGTTATACGTATGTATAAGCAATCATGATTTTGAATTTGAAAAAAATGATAACAACAATTAAGGATTGATTTGAAACAATTTCTATATTTTAAAAATTGTTTATAGATTGATCCATAATATAGGCAAAGTATTGAATTCACGTATATCTATTGTAGGTGTCAAAATGGACAAAAATTAAATGGTTTAGGTTATAACAAAATTAATGAATTTTTTAGTTTATAATGAAAAATGACATAAGAGTAGTGAATTTGAATTTGGAAAATGTAAGGTTGTAGAAAATTTTGAAAGATCTGATTGAAAAAATTAATTATAATTTGTACAATGATTTAATTTTCATATTTACTTGTGTATGTATGTACTTCAACTAATTATCTAAATAAATATATGATACTTTAATAATTTATATACTACAAACATCACATATTGTATTTAAAACTGTAGGACTTTCTTATAGATTAACAAACCTCTGTAAGAATTTTCATCAAACATATAGACAGTATAACCAATTGTGATTATTTGAACCAATTGAGACTTCTTCGTCATTTTAAAATATGTATCATAGTAGAAACATGAAAAATATCATCAAATAAGAGAGATACATGTGTGTGTGTGTGTGTGTGTGTGTGTGTGAAACTCCAACATACAGAGAGAAAAATAACGGAGAAGAAAAAGAGAATGAAAATGCATGGATTGACAATTCATATTAATAAAAGTAGTCATATTAAAATCTATAGCTAAATTGGAATTTAAAATTTGAAAAAATAAGAGAGATAATTAAAGAGGAAATAAGATAATTATTAGTATTATTATTATTTTCAATTTATATCGGGAAATGAGATATGAGTAGTGAATTTAAAATTTGAAATTATGAGGATCGATAAATTTGGAAAGAAATTGATAGACGTTGATTATTATTGAAGTATACTGATTTGATTTAGATATTTACTATATGGAAATTTTTTGAGATGAAGGTAAAAATATACAATTATTTAATTTTTTCTCACTGATTGAGAAAATAAATAGATATTACCTTAATTATTTGATATATCACCAAATCCGTGTGCTTAATTTATTCATAACTATGACTACATTATATTAAATAAATGGTGTGATAATTGCATAATCTTTTTATAAATAGGAAAGAGATAACATGCTATTAATAATGATGATGTAAAATTTGAAATGAGTTTTAAAGAAATTCTCATTTGATGTAGTCATGTCATTTTAAAAAAGTTATCACAACTTTAATAAGAGTGATCACTCTACGTAAAACCAATAAATTTTGTGAACTTGTTGGCAACTACTCAAGATATGGATATTACACATAATCAAAATTTCAAAATATTAATATTTATAATGATTTAATCACTTTTATTAATATCTCAAATCACAATCATATAAATATCTCAAGTTGCAATCATACATACAAATCTTTTAAAACATGGATACCATCCAAACTAAACATCATACAGAAAAAAGGTATTATTGAACATCTATCAAACTAATATCATACCAATATCAAACCAATAACATTGAACAAAATGTGTACAAATGCATCACTTAATATAAAGATACATTATATCAACATTAACCATTAGTTGATTCTTTTGAGAAAATTGAGCCCATGGATACTACGATCTCTTCCGATCAAGAATTTCAATATATATGATTTAAGATTCACCTACAATTGGTTTAACCATCATTTTCAAAACAAAATAAACTAATATTAAAAGCAACTTTAAGTAAACAACAACATATTTGACAAAAAGTGTACAAATACATTACTTAAATCAATGACACATTACATAAACATAAAAGAGTACCTTTGTCTTTTTTGTCCACTTTGAATTCATGGATACCACGTCCTCTTATGATCAAGAACTCAAGTCTATAAGATTTGGAATTTACCTGCAATTACTATATAGCGAAATCAACATATAAGAACGATCATTGTAGCGTATATATGTGTTTAATTATCATGTTTTTGTTGTCTCCAAAAAAATAGTTCAAAATGTGGTATTATGCACAATGTAAACAAATATTAGTGATATATAAAAGTAAGCAACAAAGATATAAAACACATACATGTACACAAACCTGCATAATCGATACAAACACTAACGAAAAGACATAGGAAAATAGTAGACAAAGAATAAGAGAGAAAAGAAATAAAATGAGAGAAATGAGATTTTAACATTGTGAATGGTGAAGATCAAAGTTTTATAATCAAGAAATACTTGTAATCAATTATGAATTTGGATTTTGAAAATAGATAACAAAAATTATGGATAAAAATAGTATGTAATTGTTTAATACTTCCACTGATTACGGAATTCAAACATATTCAAAAAAATATTAAATTATTGATTTGATATATTGCCAATTTTATATCCTAAATTAATGGGTAATTATAGCTATAGTAAATTAAGGAAATCATGTCATATTGTGTATAAGCGGGATTATAGTTGTGTGAAAGATAATTAGGCATAAAATAAGATATCTTTTAATTAATGATGATGATGTAAGATGACATAATATTTTTGAATTAGGAATTTACCAAAATAGACATAAGTTGTATGTAGAGGCAAAAATTTTAAGGGTATTTGATGGAATTATCCAAACCCTTCACTAGCAGCTATTAAGAATATAATAGATTATTTGAGTAATAAGCACTTTGTGTACCTACACTTTGTGTGTCAGATCACTTGGGATACTATATTTTAAAAACTCTTATTTGTAATACCAGACTTTCTAACTTTTTACAAGTTGTGTACTCCCGTCAAATATCTCTCACTCCGTTAATTTCTTTGAGGGTATTTCAGTCATTGCTCACTTTAACACAGTTAATTACCCCGAATTGGTTCTTCTCTTTCGTTTATTTAATCATAATCGTATACATACAAATCATATATGTCTTTACACATTTGGGGGTGTTTTACACCGCATACTGAAGATGCAGATGGATCCAGACCCGGACCCCATCAATTTCAAGGTCCTGGATACTCACGAGCAGTATTCTGCAACCAGCCTCAGAGGCACCAAAAGAAGCCTTTTAAATACATCTCGAATTACATATCAACCACAAAGTATAATATCATTACATTTCTACCTAAGGCTACTTTTGAGCAGTTTCGTCGAGTTGCCAATGTTTACTTTCTTCTAGCTGCAATTCTGTCACTGACACCTGTTACGCCATTCTCGGCTGTTAGTATGATTGCCCCTTTGGCCTTTGTGGTCGGCCTCAGTATGGCATAGGAGGCTTTGGAAGACTGACGCAGATTTATTCAGGATATGAAAGTAAATTTGCGGAAAGCTAGTGTTCATAAAGCGGATGGGGTTTTTGCTTATAAGCCATGAATGAAGATTCAAGTTGGAGATGTGGTAAAATTAGAGAAGGATCAGTTTTTCCCTGCAGATTTGTTACTTCTGTCATCTAGTTATGAAGATGGAATCTGTTACGTTGAGACCGTGAATTTAGATGGTGAAACAAACTTAAAGGTGAAAAGATCTTTGGAGGTAACTTTACCCCTGGATGATGATGAAGCTTTCAAGAACTTTGCGGGAACAGTTACATGTGAAGACCCAAACCCACATAGCCTCCGATCTCTCCCAATCGGACGCTCGGACGGCGCTGCCGCTTTCCCGCCGGAGCTTCATCGGCGTTTGTGTATTTCTCCGGTTGGTTTGATTTGGTCATCTTCGAGTGTGTAGATTCGCCTGCTTTGTGAGATGATGGAGACATATATGATTTGTATGTATACGATTATGATTAAATAAACGAAAGAGAAGAACCAATTGGGGGTAATTAACTGTGTTAAAGTGAGCAATGACTGGAATACCCTCAAAGAAATTAACGGAGTGAGAGATATTTGACGGGAGTACACAACTTGTAAAAAGTTAGAAAGTCTGGTATTGCAAGTGAGAGTTTTTAAAGTGTAGTATCCCAAGTGGTCTGACACGCAAAGTGTAGGTACACAAAGTGCTTATTACTCTAATTATTTCTCGTTAGTTGAAATTATTCTTCACTTTTATCTTCCTCTTTATTTTATTTAGTTCTAGTTAATAAATTAAAGGAAGGAACATAATAAAATTAAAGGATTGCAAGACGAAAATGGGGAATGGAAAGATGCAGAGGAGGATATACGGCAGATAATCATCAATTATTTTGAGGATATTTTCAGTACTAGGGCCGGAGTTGATAGTTTGTCAGATAGATTTTAATTTCCGAGCATCTCGGAACAACAAAATTACGAGCTTATAATGTCTTTAACAGAAGAGGAAGTAAAGAATGTTGTCTTTACTATGCATCCAGAAAAATCACCCGGAATTGATGGGTTAAATCCGGCGTTTTTTCAGTCATATTGGAATATAGTAGGGAATGATGTGTTTAAATTTTGCCAGAGTTTCTTTAACACGGGAGAGTTGCCAGAGGGTGTGAACTGTACGCTAGTGTGCCTTATACCGAAAGTGAAGCAGCCAAAAAAGGTGTCTGACTTGCGACCTATTTCCTTATGCAATCTGTTGATGCGTATCCTCTCAAAAATCATGACAAACAGATTAAAACCTTGTTTGCACTCAATTATTTCTGATAAACAAAGCGCATTTATTGAAGGCAGATCACTTACGGATAATGCGCTTATTGCTTTTGAAATTAATCATTACATCAAGAGGAAAACGCAAGGGTATGCTGGTGTGGCTGGGCTTAAAGTGGACGTGTCCAAAGCGTATGATCGTTTGTAATGGTGTTTTCTGGAGCAGATGCTTGACAAGTTTGGATTTCCAGCTATATGGATTCATAGAATTATGCAGTGTGTGAAGACTGTGACGTATAGTTTTGTTCGTGAAGGAAAGTTATTTGGTAATGTTCATCCTCATAGAGGGCTCAGGCAGGGAGACCCTATCTCGCCATATTTATATATCTTATGTGCAGAAGGGTTAAGTGGCATTATACGAAAGTATGAGGAGACTGGACTTATTCATGGATGTAAAATTGCAAGAGGCGCCCCGAGTATATCTCATTTACTATTTGTGAATGATTGCTATTTTTTCTCCAAAGCATCACAAACTGAAGCAAATACTATGAAGAGCATGTTACAGAGGTATGAGAGGTTATCAGGTCAAATGATTAATTATAACAAGTCTGAGGTTATTTTTAGTCCAAATACTCGTACTGAAGAAAGGTGTTCTCTGTGTGATTGTTTGGGAGTTAAACAAGCGGCTAAGCCAGGTAAATATCTGGGGATGCCCATGTGTGTGGGAGCAAATAAATCTGAGGTGTTTGGTTTTTTAAAGGATCGAGTTCAGGGTAAATTGCAGGGTTGGTGTAATAAAGATTTGTCAAAGCAAGGCAAACTCACGTTGCTTAAAACAACAGCACAAGCTGTGTCTAGTTTTTGGATGAACTTATTTTTAATCCCTGAAAAATTGTGTGAGGAAATTGAGCGAAAGATGAATGCTTTTTTTATGGGGGCGTGGTTCAAATGAAAAAGGAATTAAGTGAGTATCTTGGAAACGTCTGTGTGTGCCTAAAGCCTATGGAGGCCTAGGAATGGGTGATTTAAAGGATTTCAATTTAGCAATGCTTGCTAAACAGGGATGACGGTTGCTCAATGAAACAAACCCTGTGATGTCTGCGATCATAAAAGCTAAATATTACCATAATACATATTTTTTTGAATGCAGAGGTTTTTACGAATCCAAGTTATGTTTGGCGAAGTATTATGGCTGCATTGATGGGTGTTAGAGCAAGGGCTAGGAGGAAGATTGGTAATGGAGTTGATACGAACGTATGGAAGGTGCCATGGTTACCAAGTTTAAACGATGGTTTCTTAAATACGTCAATGTCGGCTCATCTTTTTGATATAACAGTGAGTAACCTAATGCTTACTGGGGGGAAAAGATGGGATTTCGATTTGTTAAAGGACATCTGTGTTGAACGAGATGTTGAGCTGATAAAGCGTATTCCCATTCCTATGTTAGATATGGGGGATTCATGGTTTTGGACGCTTGAGGAGAATGAAGATTTTAGTGTCAAGAGCTGTTATAGGTGGCTTCAAGGAGAATGTGCTGATGTTTATAACAAGTTCTGAAAACGTTTATGGTCATTGCAACTCCCGAGAAAAGTGATTAATTTCCTTTGGCGTGTGCGTAGGGACTGTTTACCTACAACACATGTTCTAGCTTTAAAACAGGTGATTATAGATGCTCGATGCCTTTGGTGTCACAGTGATGCGGAGACTGATAACCATGTTCTGTTTTCATGTGATTTTGCAAAAACTGTTTGGTCTAATGCTGGTATGCAGAGTTTCGTTCAATCTGCAATACATGAGATTGCGTTTCTGGTGATTAATAGAGCTTTTGATATGTGCACAAAGGATCAGTGTGTCTTTATTGATATGATTTGTTGGAGCATTTGGAATAGGCATAACAAATGGGTTTGGGAGAAAGCTAATGGATCTGCATTTGGTGTAAGGGTTGCAGCTTCTAATTTACTTAAAGATTGGCAGGAGGCACAAATACGAGTGTTTGGGAGAAGCTCGCAGGTAAGTGCAGGTGATCGAACATGGAGTAAGCTAGGACCTGGATGGTTGAAGGTCAACATTGATGCTGCAGTTTTTCCAGATGGTACCATTGGGGTTGGTAGTGTGGTCCATGATGCACATGGGAGGTTTGTAGGTGCGAGATGTAGGAAGGTGGAAAGGGCATGACAACCTAGAGAGGCGGATGCGATTAGCTTAAAAGAAGCATTGTCCTGGGTGATAGAGCGTAAATATGACCATTGTGTGTTTGAAACTGATTCAAGCTGCCTTGCTGTGGCTTGTAAAGGAAATCCAGGAACAGCTTTCTTTGGTACCATTGTAGGTGATTGTATCCAATTACTAAAGCACATAAGTCCAATGCTAGTTGAGTTTACTTATAGATCTGCGAATAGTGTGACACATATGTTAGCAAAAACTACTTACTCAAAGTCAGGTCTTGAGGAGTGGTATGAAAATCCACCTAATTTCCTCATTCATGTACTCGATTCTGATAATTTTTTAATGAAAGCAAGTACGTTTATTTCAAAAAAAAGACTATGTTGTAATTGAACCAAATCCATTAAAAATAAATAGTAATTAAGATTTTGAGTTTGAGTTTGATCAAACTATAAATTCTGAATTTGACATTCGGCATGACTTGGAGTTTGGTTTTGATTCAAAAGTTTGAATAAATTGTATTACATATTTAAAAAAAAATAATACTAATTTCGTCCCACTCATTTTTATACGACTTTTTTCTCACGGCTTGACACGTTTTTTAAGGTGTATGTAAAATATAGTTCTATAATTTATTTTTAAATTATTTTTTTTGAATAAAAATTTAAATAATAAATTTTAATTCCGAAGAAATTTTTTTAAAAAATAATTTAGAGAAATATAATTTATAGGAGTGTTAAAATGCTTGCTGAACCCTCGTCCCTCGATGTATATAATCTAGTGGGACGGAGGGAGTATGATTGATCGTAAGTAGTATTCTAAAAGTCAAAAAATGACCGAGACGGAATAATTGACCGAGACGAGTCAAAAATCGGTATTAATCTGTCAAACTTAAAAATAATTAAAAGCAGTTAGTTTTTTTTAATTAATAAAAGATATATTGAATGTTATATAAGCATGAGCTATTAATTTATTCACTAAATCTTTAATATATGATTATTCTCTCAAATTGACTTATTATTTTAATTCATATACAAGTATGTACTAATGATATTCGCGTCTTTTCTGTAAATTTATCATTTAAATATTAATATTAGACTAATAATACTTGATATTTTTTTGTAAGTCTTTTGAAAATTTAATGATATAAAATAAAATTATACATTATTATTTATTATATAAATTATTTTCAATTAATTAATTTAATTAATCACTGATTATTCAATTAATCACTACATATATCAACTAATGTCAATTTTTGTCCTTTATATAACTGATTGTAAGTAAAATTTAGAGTTTTTTGATACACACACATTTAATATCTTAGAGGTCAGAGTTTGGCATAAAAGATTTTGTGCTCAAACTTTTCATTCAAATATTAATCTTTTATAAATTTTACTTGCATTTTTTATGAAAATTTGACTTATTTATATTTCTAAAAATTAAATATATGCATTATGATATTACTGTTTAATAAATTTCATTCAATAATTATTAGTAGCTCATACAATTTCTATGACTTCTAGAATAGTAAACGTTTACAGAATATTTAAATTCTGAGCTAAACAAGTTAGTTTTTTTTTTCTTTTTATAAAATCAAGTCAAGCTATGATTTCTTATTACATAAAATATGAATCTGAGCTCAAACTTGTTAACGAATCGAGTCGCACTAAAATTTTTGACCCAGCCGAATTTTGAATCTTATTGAATAGTTTGTGAATAATAAAATTTAATATGAAAATAAAAGGTTCAAACTCAAGTTTCAATTTAACCCAATTTCAAATATCCATTAGTCATAAGGATTCATGAATTTAAATTTAAATTTTACATTTAAAGTGTTAGGAGTAATATAAAAGATACATGTAAATTTTCTCGAGTTGTAATCAACCAAATCGAAACCGAATAATTTCATACGGTCTCAAATCAAGTGCTTATAACTCAGCCAGTACCCATTATTTTAATTCAAATATTTTTATATTCGAGTTCAAATTATTAATTAATCGGATCTTCTTTTTTAAAGGAAAAAAATTCATTAATATTAAATCATATGACATCTACCGTAGCAATCAAAACTAAACAATACATGGTAGAGATCAAACCAAAATTTTCATCACTAAAACTATTATGGTTGAACAATTTTTTGTGGCGCATCTCTTGCTTATACTGTTGAGATACATAGGGCCTGTTTGGCTGCAACTTAAAGTTGCAGCTTATGGCTTATAAACCCAAAAATGCTTATTGGGGGTGTTTGCCAAAATAAGTGAAACCAACTTATGGCTACTTAAAATGGATAAGTTGAATGTTAAGAATCCTTAACATTCAACTTATAACTTATAACTTATTCTCGATACACGCAATATATAATATCCTTCAAATCTTCAAAACCATATATCTTTTGATCCGTTCATTAAAAAATTGATATGTATATATCAAATTTCTCTACTCATCGAGATCTATCCATTGATATCCATTTATATATATTAAAAAATAAATATTTTAAAAATAATAAAAAAAAGTTAACTTATAATTTCTGATATACCCAAACACTCTACTGCTTATAAGTTCTGATTTACCAAACACTCTAGGACTTATAAGCTCAGCTCTACTTATCACTTATAAAGCACTTACTCATTTTAAGCTATAAGTCAACTTTTGCTTGATACCCCAAACGCCTACATAGCTTCTCTAGGGAGATAATCTAACGATTTTGGTGTAGCTGTGACGATAATGTGTATTTGATTTGTTAGAACATATCTGAAAAATTGATCATAATTGCGATATCATACAAATCCGTATCAACGAATCATTATTATAAACATCGTGCACATCTACAATCTCGAACATGAAAACACAACCAAATTCTTATGAAAAAAACAAACAAACACAAAACAAAATAAGCTCTTACAAAATAAATTTTAATCAAAGATATTTATCTAAAAAAAATTAATCATCTTCGAACCGAGTTCGAATTTATTCACAAATAACTCAGATTTGTTAGCATCCGTCGTTTCGGAACTTACATCAGTTGCATTGCACGACTTTGACAATCTTGATTCTTGACTGAGACCGCAACTGAAACTAAAACTAGATAAAATATTAGTAAAGACGTCACTGCTGGCGAACTCATAGTAGTAAATTTGTAATACTCAAAACTCAAACTCGGGATATATCACTTCACCTAAAAAAATCCACAACATAATCCAATTTGAAATACGGGATTCGATTTAAATTCGAACTAAAAAAATGATGAATTCAGTTTTTTAATTTTTACAGATCATAATTCACATATATTAAATCACTTTTAATTCAATAAATTAATTTATTTCTAAGCAAAATTCACATTTAGAACAATTTTATTACAAAAATAACATAGATATCTAATCAATACTTTTGGAAAAATACATTATTTTATATTAAAAATAATATATTAATAAAAGATATTTTTTAAAGTCTTACAAATAAAAAAAATGAATGAATAATGATCCGAAAAGATCCGAACCGATTTCAATTCAAATTATATCCGATTTTAATCTGAATTAGACCGGAACAAAATCAAATTCAATCATATCCGAACTATACATAATTATATTATAACCGAAAGTTGATCTGATCCGAGATTGATCGATCCGATTATCTAAGTCGACAACTCTACTCAAAACTCAAACTCACGATATATCACTTCACCTATAAAGAAGCCTTTATTCTTCGACATTAACATCTCACACCCACATAACAAAAAGCTTCCGCATACAAATCAATGGCTGCAACGTAAGTTTCTTTCTTCATTGTCCTTCCTATATTATTACAGTAAAAAAAAGCTGATGATTCATTTTAATGGTTTCTTGTATAATCTTGTAGAAATGTGCAAAATGCTCGCCCAGTAGAATTGAATTCTACTTCTCAACCACCTCCTCTCTTTGATGGCACCACTAGGTATCTTATTTCTCCTGTTATTTTATAGCTCGCTCTCACATGAGAACAGTTATTTTTGTTTTCACGTTCACTCAACTTATATAATTGTTGCTTTTAATTTTTGGACAAGGTTGTATATCAGCTACATATGCCCGTTTGCGCAGCGTGTTTGGATCGCCAGGAATTTGAAGGTCTTTTTACTCTTTCCATTACATAATTGATAGTAATACTTTCTCGTACCACTCAAATCGGCTTGTTTCGGGAAAATTCTTGTCGGATTTAGGAACTTTAACCTTTTTTTCATACAAAATTAACAAAAATACATGTTTTTAAAATTTTGACCAACTTTACCCGATGAAATACCTAACTGTCAATCCCATATATATGGAATACCCAATTGTGAGCGGAGTATTCTGTATATGGAATACCCAACTAATCTTATATAAATTGGGTTACCCAACTATCAGCGGAGTATCCCAAAAGGTAAAATTGGTCATTTTTTCAGAATGGTTATTTTTGTTAATTTCATAAAAAAATGGATATTTTTGTTATTTTATCTCGGGGTTACCAGGGAGCCAGTTGAGTTGGGACAACATATAGAATTGAGATATTTAATTAGATCTGTTGATAATTTATTACTGCTAAGTTTTAGCTAGAGATGAACTTGGATCAACATGTGTCATAAGTTTTTCTTGCTATTTGATCTAGGACATAACATGTAAACGAGCTTTATACTACTAAAATTTGATTTTTTAAGGGGAGGCTATAGCCCCTCTTCTAGAAAGGGTCCGTCTCGTGCACTAGATATATTACTTTCAGAATGTGTTGGAATTGTTGTTGATTATTACATCTGGAAATGCAGGGACTCCAAGACAAGATCGATTTAGTACCTATTAACCTTCAAGATAGGCCTACCTGGTACAAGGAGAAAGTTTACCCAGAGAATAAGGTAACACATACTTCACCATTCCTTATTATCAATAATTGCTATTTGCTCCGAATTGAGATATCTCGTATCAGGAAACACGCAATCGCAATATTATTATAATTTTCTGAAGTACGGAGTATTATGTTATGTTCTTATAGTTTTTTTTAAAGTGTTGACACCAATAATTCTGCAAATTTAGGGGTAGTCTGTTGTAAAATGAAAAAATTGACAAGTCACTTTGTGTTTTTAGCTAAAAGAATAATTGGGAAAGGTTTGTAAAATTGCAAAAAAGTTGGTTTCATACCCAGATCACTGCCCTCAGAATCTCTCAGAAAGACCAGCAAGAACCTAATTATGTAGTATGCCTCTCTCCTGGCCTGGTCTTAATTTTTCCCTGCTTCTTTCCAGTAGATGCAATTTTGTCGGAACAGTAATTTATCAGACCAATACTTTCACCTAACTGGCTAGATAGTCTCAGGACTCTCAGCCTTATTAGGAATATCAGAAGATTTTAAAGCTTGATGTATTGACTGCTTCAGAACACTCAGACGTGCTTCCATTATATTATATACCGGATAGGATTACCACTTTCATCTAGTAAAATTGGTTCATTTTTTTAACATCTTGTGAGAGGGATGATTACATATAAGGCTTGAGCAGTCTATTATTACTGTTGTATATTTGATTAAACAATTGCAGTTTCTGTTGCTAATTTCTTGTCTCTAATAGGTTCCATCACTGGAACATGACAACAAAGTTATTGGGGAGAGCCTGGATTTGCTCAACTACTTGGACAATCACTTTGAAGGTCCTGCACTCTTACCCAATGTAAGATGTGAAAGACACATTCATCCTTATTCCCACCTATCTTCTAAATCAAGACATTTATAGATTCTTTTTATTTGTAAACCAGGATCCTGCTAAAAGAGAGTTTGCTAAAGAGTTGATATCCTACACGGACAAATGGATGCCAATAGTATTTGGTTCACTTAAAGGGGATCCTGTCAAAGAGGCTGGTAAGAATTGTTATGCTCTCTATTCCTAGATTTATCGTACATTACCCTTCTCCATTTCAATTCAGGAGTCCGACTATTCTCTTGGATTAAGCGAGTAGCTAACCTTTCAGAAGTGATCTGTATGGATTTAATGAAATCTGATATCTGCATTAGGTGTTGCTTTTGATTACTTGGAAACGGCTCTCCATAAATTTGATGATGGGCCTTTCTTTCTCGGCCACATCAGTCAAGTAAGTGATTTATGTTTTGCACCCTATTTTTGTCATACATGATATTCGGTGGGTGCACTTCTAAGTATTTACTATTTCATGGCCATATTCCTCAAGAAGTGCATATGTTTTCCTTTAACTGATTAGTTCACTTTCTGAATTATCCCATTGTACCCAGGTGGATATTGCCTATGCTCCGCATTTTGAAAGGGTTCATGTCTTCATTGAAGATGGGTGGAATCATAATATTTTGTCAGGCAGACCTAAATTAACAGCTTGGTTTGAGGTATGCTAATATAATAGGTTTATTATTCTTATGCACCAAGTGACAGGCACTACTGTTAAATAATTTGCTATCGAACACTCGACGTACTGTGTTACCATTAACATGTTAATTTCGTATACTAGACCTTCAGTTATAGTGTATTAGACCTATGACCTATGGCCCCTGAACCAGTTTATTTGGAAGAAAGTTCTTTACAAAAAAAAAATATATTTGGAATCTGTTTCGGTTTCTTTATTATCCTAAAGGAGAATGAAATAAGACGGAAACCTGGAGTCGCAACTGTGTTATAAGTTTAAAGTTTTGTCAATGTTTCTCATTCACGGATTATGTGCTTGCAGGAACTAAACAAAATTGATGCTTACACGCAAACAAAAGTTGATCCCCAGGAAATCATTAGAGTCTATAAGAAGCGCTTCATGGTAAGTTTTCGTGCCCAACATTAAGAATACAGAACTGCGAGTTTCTTTACCAGTGCGGGGGCTGAAAAAAGGTTTTAACTTTCAATTGCTCCATTGCAGGCTCAGAAGTGAAAATGACGGGGTTGCTAAGAAATAGTCCAGTGTTTAATAAGTGAACTTCCGGGATACCGCCATACCATGTGTTCAAATAAGTGCGGTGTTATCAACTGGAACCCTGTAATCTTGTATTAAGTGGGATTTATATGCTTATCATGTGTCTTCACTTAGACAGCTTAATGCTCAATATGCTCCAGATGGAATGCAGATGTATTGATAATATGTGTTATATTTGACTTTTAAAGTTTTCTATAGTTGAATAAATCCCTGTCGTAAACGTCTCAGCTATCACTTTCAGTTGAATAAATTGGTAATAAGGTTTTTAAGTCACTTTCATTTGAAGTTGTAGTGTACCTGCACAATGCCACAAGGTGTAGTAGTAAAAACTCGTATTTTTTTACCATTTAGACCTCGAAAAGGCTGAACGGTCTGAACGTCTTAAAACATTGCGTTCAATTTGAATTACTGTTCCACCATCTTTAGCAACTCTAAGCCTCTTTAACTTAAGCTCAATCTCTGGTTTAACTTTAGAATTATCAAAAGCCATAATCTTGCTCTTGAAATTGTTGGAGCGATTTCTTGCATACCACTTTGATCACCATTTTCTTGATATTCTTTAGGTATAGTTACAGGCAACTTTGTAGAAGTTTCAGCTTGTGAGCATAGTTGGGCACAAGTACTGTCTGAATGCTTGGATATTTGATCCTTTGCAGACATAGCCTGTGAGCTATCGACTTCTTTTGTAATGTAAAGAATTGAATGTGACATCATAAGAAAAACGTAAAAAAATGGAGTAGACAGAAGGAGTATTTTTTTATTCCACTAATGATTCTACTTTGTCGGGATCTCTTTTTTCGTTTCTATTCTTCTTTATCCCGAAATTTATAATAAAATAAATAATATTATTTTATAAGCTATGTTCAAAAATTAATATTAAGTATTATGAAGACGTATCATTTAGATATGTTCTTCTTTGCTAGTTATCATTATCATATGTTGAAAAGTTATTATAAGTATATCTAACCTTGACAAAGAAGAGAAAAATAGTCTGCAAGGAGAAAACTGAAGCTTTACTTGAGTAGCCAAAATAGTTTGCACGATAGCTTTGAACAGAGTCATTAAGTTACGAATTCGAACCCATTACATAGTCTTGTGGGGGTTTTTTTCCCGAGCTCAAGAACTTGTATTTTGCACTCGTGATTTAAAATTCTGGTTCCGTCATTGTCAGCCCAAGAACGTGTGTGACTTCAAATTTTAAGTAGGGTTAGAGTGCGTAACAGTACTTCAAATATTATGACCGAACATGGTGTAGATAGATGATTAATTTATAGAAAGTCATCCTCATTGCACAAAGTACCAGCTTCATATTTCTCAGTAACCTTATATTGTGTAAATCAGCGAAACACGATTTCTCTTTATACTACTGGACAGACAATATAGTTTCACATAATTTACCTGAAGAACGTTGTTCTAGTGACTTGTGAGGTTTTGACAAGATATCTAAAACAGAAATGAGGATTCAATTAAGGAAATAAGATCATGGAACAAATATGCTGAACCGTTCATATTATTGCTCTGCAACTTAGCTTATTTGCTTTGTCAAGTGGTGTTTCCAGTCATTTACAGGGTGTCTTCCGTGATCATATATCTACTCTCTATTGTGCTCTGTCTCGAATCCCGATAGAAAAGTTAGGACATACAAATTTACAAGCTAATTATTATCATCTACAAAATCTTGCCTGGACGTGAAATAGTTATCCTGTGGATGCACCCAGTCTCTTCTGTAACCAGTTGTACAATGACTTTCTAGTGACCTTGAGACGATGCAAATCTGCAGGTCTCCTGGTTGGAGATTCTAACTGTGTAGGAAATCCTACTGCGATGGTATTCTCTGAGTTCGAGTTCAAACTGATACTTCTAGTGGCTGCAAAAATAACTTCAAGCCCCAAATCATCCTGCAAAAGTTTCACTATAGCATCTTCCACGGAGTCATGCTTGGCATCACTTGAACCTACTTCCTGAACTCCTAATATTATTGACATATCATCTTTTAATGAATTTCCTGCAAAACCCATTGTAAATTACCCATCAAAAACCATTGATTGCACAAGGGACTACATTCTTGATTTTGTGTGGTTGTAGAAGAAAGAACTCTGAGGCATGTGTTATGCAAAAGTCAGGGTCAAGGACTCGAGGCAAGTTTTTTAAATCACAGAGCTAATTAACATGTTTACTAATATCTTCTAAGTTGTGAGTAATTGCTTGGTCCTCATATCGAATCTACAAGGATAACTATATAACACTATGCCACTTGTTACTTGTATATTGCAAAAGGTTCCTAAAAACTTCTTTTTTCTCTTATGAATTGGAGGCTGCGTCGTGGAACGCTTTTTTAATATGTAATAGTATATCCATTCCCAATTACTATACCTTTTTGACATATGAAGTCACTATAAATATATTGAATTTTGTAGATTTTCTATGAAAAAAATAAGTTATTTTATTTTATTAGAGAACCATGTGATTAACATTTACTTTGCCCAGAAATTGAGTCAAGTTGATTTATAAGTCAAACAGGTGCAGTACATGGAAATGTAAAGCAACCAAACGGCCAAGTAATTTGTAACACTATACTATTTTTTGAGCATTATGAGAAATTTACTGACCTGGAATGTAATTCTCCTTGATCATTCGTAAAACAGCAAGAACCACAATCCGAGCTTCAACCTGTTAGTGTATTACAAAAACTTTAACAAGATAATTCAAGAATTTGAGCCATACAAGTACAACCTTTCATGACTACTGAACATTTATCTCCTTTTTTAGTAGACATGACTTACGATTACAAATGGACATTACTGCTTTTCGGTATATTAAAAAGTACAAAAAATGCTAATCTAGTTGAAACTTGAGCCTGAAACTGAACTTCGCAGTCATGTCTTTCTAATACTGCCTCAACAACAGAAGGGAAACATAAAGATATCTAGTTACGAAAAAAAATGTAACTTAAGAAGGTCATATTAACTTTTTTGATGTTAATCTACCTTTGTGAGCCCCCGAAGATCGACAGCTAAGCTTTCAGGGCCAGTCTTTTGCAAATTTGCAGCTACTTTCTCCAGAAGCAGGCTTTGAGAGCCTCCCGAGTCAGTTCTGCTGCTAGAAGTGTGTTGAACTTGATTGTGGTTGTTACCTTGTAGTATTCCTTCACACCATTCCTCTATTAGTTGTTTAAGATAGTAATCATTGGAATTGTACCTGTGAGTTGTGCTCTTAAATATATGGAGGAAATAACGCCAAAGGGTAAATTATTGGAGGACTATGACCAAAACAATTATTATAGGAGGACAAAATGCAGATCAAGAAATGAAACATACTTATAATGTATTCCGCAATAAAGCATTATTGAGACATCAATTCAAGTAACTGAAACGACATCATAGGACTGAGTTTTTAATTGTCTGGAGTGGAAGAACATTTAATGAACTAACCAAAAAGGATCATGTGCTCTCTGTTAAGAAAAGCTGAAGGAGACATCGAACTCTTTTTAAGCTGATGAACTAATATCATGTGTACAAGAATATAGCAACAAATGAGAGCTCATAGATGTGCCATATCCAGATGTCAAAAGAGATCAATCAACAAAACTAAGATGAATACGAAATATTGATGCATTAAAGTGATGCCAGGACGGATTTCTGTAGAAACTGCTAGAATGTGAGATTATCATGCGTCCAACAAAATTTAAGAACTTATACAATGATACAGCTAGCAGATCTACGAAGCAAAACTTTAGGTGTGAAGTAATGTTGACAAAGCAAAAGGAAAATAAGCAGAAGCAAGGTTTATGTAGTAATGTACCCTGCTTTCCGCATATCCTGATATATATAAAGGCATTGTCGCACTTCCTCAAGGGAACCATATCTTGTACGAGCTTTAAGAAGTGTATTGTATGTTACCTGAAATTAAAAAATTCATATTATAAATTTGTGCTTACACTGGCTTACAAATTACAATAGAATGTATCATATAATAAAATGATAATAACATGGATATAGCCACTATAATTAGACTTTACCAAGTTTGGCTGTATTTGATCTCTCTTCATTTTCTCAAATAAAGAAAATGCAAACTGCAGGTTTTGGTTCTGTACGCAAACCTGTAAAGCAAGAGCAGAGCACTCTAAATATACAAACATATAAGATACAAAGCTCTTGTTACATCTGTTAGTGTACATTTTTGTGAAGGAACTTTTTTTCCAATTCCTGGAGTACTAAGGAGACAGTCAACAAATGTGCAGTGTGGGACTGACAAGTAAAAGTTCAAACCTTCATAACGGCTGTGTATGCAATAACATCAGGTTGAATACCCGCCTGACGCATGGAACTTAATATCTGCACTGGAAACAGATATGTTTTTAGAAAGTTTACGATGCCCTGGTAATTTTTGTCCCTTTCTCAGTTAAATAGTATACTCCTGAATTTGGAGGAGGCCAACTTGCATCAGTTTACACTTACTAGATATCCACATCTTTCAAAGAAGTTGATAGATCAAAAACTTGCATCTAGATTTTTTTTTTTTTAAAAATAAATCAAGAAGAATTGATGAAAAATGCATAATTGGCACTGCACCTCTAATATAAATATATTATTCTTCGCATTTCTGTTGACCAATTTTTTAAGACTTAACTGCATGTTGCATCCCATAGAAATCGCATATATTGACATTGGTATACATAGCTTGCAATCATGCACTTTTGTTTACTAAATGTTATACTCTATGCAATTTGCATCCCCTGGCAGTAAGTATAGCTAACTTGATTAGGGTATTTTCGGAACTAATTAAAGTCTGATTCTATTACAACTATATTAAAATTTTAATAAAAATCCTTATAACCTCAACTAAATATCAGATAAACCTCTAAACCTTGATTAAAATTCTAATAAAGGCCACAAAAATATCCATTAAAACTCCAACCAGTAAGTTTAAAACCCCATCAAATCTTTAATAAAAACCTAAAAACTTCACCAAAATTCTTATTGAAACTCAAAATTCATCTAGCAGTGCAATAGTATAATTTATTCTTCCGTCAATTAAACTTCAATAGACTTTCAAGGGAATTAACGTTTCATTCGCAAAAATACCCCTACTCAAGTTGACGGTAACTATAAAATTAAATGGAAAAACTTACTGGATCAAAGTGCATAATCACAAATTATGACCAACATCAATATTTACGATTTCTAGGCGATGTAATATGCAATTTACTCTTTTATACCGAAACATATACCTGCATAGCACCCTTAACATTCCTTGAGGCTCCAAAAATATCAATCAATATTGACCAGCTTATTTGATTAGGGGAAAGACCGAAGGCCTTCATCTCATTCATCAAAGCTTTTGCACGCATGTAGTCAGTACCACAGGCCTTCATCAAAATGTTATATGTTGCAGTAGTGGGTTTAAAGGGAACCCTTCTAGTAAACTGTACATGATCAGAATCAGACCCATAGTCTTGCCCAGTCATAGTATAACTTTTACGTAGATGGTCCTTGCCTTTATCAATCTTCCTCTGATAATCTTTACTGTAGAACTTATCAGCTGCACTTCCTTTCCAATTATTGAATAAGCGGAAGGCCCTGTCATACTGGCAAGCCTCAATACATGCATGAAGTACAATGTTGCAGCACTGCGTGTTGGGTGTACAACCAGCCAGAAGCATTTCTTCAAATAATAAGATTGATTGATCAACAAGACCTGCACTAGAGCATGCATTTATCAATGATGACCACGTTATAGTATTGGGAGTGACACCAGCTGTGAGCATATCTTCTTTAATTTCCAGAGCCATTTGCCACATTTTAGCATCCGCGAATGCCTGGGAAATGGAACGCAGACATGGTTTAGAATGTAGACTTTACAGAAAGTGAGAAAGGATGCAAGGGTAGGAAGTAGGAAGAATAAAAATACTGAATACCCATTTTTAAATTAGAGCGTAGACATTTTTGTCAGATTAGACGTTATTTTATATATGCATAATGAGGTATATACCTTAATGATAGTGCTGTACGTGAAAACATCCAGTTTCAAAACTCCAGTAGATTCCAAATTTCGTGCCTGCTTGTATATATCTTGAGCCAAATCAACTCTTGACGCTCGACAACAAGATTTCAACAAGATGTTGTAAGATGTCACATCCGCAGCAACACCAACAGTCTAAACATTTGAAACAGAGTAATAACAGATAAAAGATCTCATTTTGATAAGAGCACATTTTAACTTCGCTTTAGTTCAATAGTTTTAAGGATGTGAAGTATGTGCTCATGTGTGTGCCTGCCCACAGGTAGGCAGCCTGGGTTATTAGGATCACTTTTGATTGCTTCCTAGTGTATTCAATCAATTAGTAATCTGGCCGAGACCACTATATATAATGGACACACTTCACTTTTCTGAGCAGAACAATTTTATTAATTTCCAGTTCTAGTTCAGAAATTGATGAGATTTTTCTTTCTATATAGATGAAGTATACACATAAACAACATGGCAAAAAAATGAAATGAACATTTAGAATATACAAAAGGAAGAGAGAGTTACCTGCATATGTTTGTAGATGTGCAACGTGTAATTTAAGTCACGGGCATTTACATTCATCAGACTATTAAAAACATAAAGATTTGGAGTGATCTTTTGAGTTAGTAAATCCTGCAGCAAATAAAAAGATACAGTATCATAAAAAAAACTATGAATAGTCTGCTACAAATACCAGTAAGAAAGAAACTTTAGAGCATTAAAAACCAATAAGAAAGGGTTGGGTCCAACAATAATGTAGCCACTATATTCATCTTCTTTCAAGGTGAAAATATCACACTAGATGGAAATCAATATGTATGTCATCTGTAGAAATTATATATATTCTTAAAGCTAGAGAATCCAGTCTTTCACTAACTCTTCTTTTATATTATATTGCACTGTCAAAAGAGATGCAGATTTTATGCATCACTGATTTATGCAAAAATGTTCCATTTCATCATTGATACATAATTACATGTTGCAGTCAGGCTGGCCACTATCTACTGGATTAGCTACAGTATCTGGCTGTTCCACAATTGAAAAACATCATCTCGACATCAATAATACAGAGATCACAAAGGTACTTATTACAAGGTTACAAGTCAGTTGACTTAAAACGACAAACTCAGTCATTTAAAAAAAAAAAAAAAAAAGTGACCGCCTGTAGCCATATACAGAATTTATATAAATTGAATAAAAGATTAAAAGTTCTAGCAGTACACATGCACTGTCATCCATTATAGCTATCAACTTGGAAGAGAGGAACAACTAGCAACTTGAAGGTTGTTGAACAAGACAGGGAAGTACCTCATAAATGGACCTAGACTTCAGATAGTCACCACACAAACCACATACATCTATAATTGTGCGGTAGATATACATGTTAGGACGGTCCATGTCCTGCTTAGATGCTTCAAACACATCCATAGCAGACATGATGTCACCTTTCTTTCCAAATTCGAGAATTATGCTACAGAATAATATATGCGCAGTTGGGAATATACGAGCGCACCTGCAAAGTGTCAATATACATTTAGTGCGGGGCTATCTAAGTTAACTTTTTGAAATAGTAACTGATGAAATGCCTAAGGGCGCATAAGCATAATCATGATTGGACACAGATACAAGACTTGTTATTTGTTAACCACAAAAGAAAAGAATGAAACTTCACATAATCCAACATTTAAAATTTAACCACCATAAGATTTTAGGGCAAATTAGTATAAGCCATACCTTATTGCTACATTTGGTTTCCGTTTGGCCACACAAATTTTAATAATCTCTCCAGGGTCCACTATTCCCTTAACAGAGAAATCAAATCCTGAACCAAGAAAATACAAGTCACGACAAATTATACACTGCAAAGCATCTTCTATGCTAACAAAAACAACATCGTAAATCAAGGTAAAATAGGAACTCGAATTAAGCTCGATTAAGTCAGGCACTAACAATTCAACAAATTATATCAATTAAATTTACGAAAAGTAAAAATTTATACCATTAAGCATTTCCAAGAACTCAACAACAGCCTCGACACCGCCCCTCTCCACAACCAACCTACATTCTCTCCGTAACGCCTCATTACCATTTCCCTCATTTCCACCAAACAACTCCAAAACACTAATCCCCAACCTTTTCGCACAATTCAAAACCTCGAAAACTCTCTCAACATCACCGCTCCTAACCAACCCAACCACTCCTTTCGAAACTAATCCAACATCAATCAACTTCACAAACTCGGAAGCTTCAACACCAGAATTCACCACAGTCTCAGCAATTAACAAGAAATCATCCATTTTCTCGCCTTCCGCAAGCCTGGAAGCGAGATCAGCGTAGTATACAAGGCTATTTTGGTTCCGAAATCGCGGTAAGTCCCATCGGAAAGTAGACAACAGAGGCTTCGTTGATGAGGGTTTGGAGTGAGGGTGTTTGGTTGAGAGTGAGGGTTTGTTAGGGGGATTAGGAGGGGTTATGATGGAAGAGCAGACTACTGTAAGTAGAGTGTTCTTCATTTCATTACAGTTAGAAAGATTGTAAAGATTGGTGATTTGTATTTGTAGTTGTGTCAGGATTGAATTTGTAAGGCGGGTGTTTTGTTTTAACTAACTATTCCGTTGAGCTTGGTTGCATTTTGTTCTTCAAAATGGAAAATCATCTAAAAATAATTTATATCAGCTCGTTTTATTTTTGACAAGATTGAAATTTTATACCAAGTTTTCAATTCATTAAATTAGGGTTATAATTTTTTTTTAAGAAAATATTGTAAAAAACCGTATTCTTGTTAAAATTGAAAATATGGGAATTTCTGATAGATCCCTAAATTTTAGTTGTTTTGAAAATGTAGTTGGTTATTTATATATATTAAAATTAATTTTTATGATTCATGTGACAAATTACGACCTTTTTATTAGAAAATTTCACCCTAAAAATTATAAGTAATTACATGTTTAAATAATTTAATCTACATTTTATGTATTTTTAATGATTCCCAAGAGTGGCCAAGAGAATCATATAATTAAATTTCCATAGTTTCGGTTTTTAAAAAATATGGTTATTCGGTTATATATGAGAGATTGCATCTCTCATTCATGCGGTCAACGCAACCTCCCTCTCGCTATCTCCCCCCTCCTCCATCCCTCCCTCACGACGACGACGAGCTGTTTCACGGAAGCTTTGCAATTTCACAACTGCGTTGAATTCAATTTTCGATCATAGTAGCTTTGATTCACACATCTTCGAGTTTCAGTTCTTCTTCTTCTTTAGTTAATTGGCCCCGCAGAGACAGTTTCACGACAAATTTGAGTTGAATCGGAGTTTCACGACGGAGACTAAGATTGATAAGTAATTTATATGTATTATGTATGTATCTATAAGTTTTGACAGTGATATAGACATAAAGATCAAATTGAGATGAGAGATTTCGTTTTTGAATAAGAAAGTATGTATACAGAATTGTAGTATTTGATTTGGATATATGCAGAATTAGCAGTGATTGTTTGTGTGTGATTTGATTTGAATTTATAGAGAAAGATTAAACATGAGATTAGGAACAAATCTATATGAAATTCAATTGCATATCGATCTAATGCAGAATTTGTATGTATATATGCAGAATTGGCAGTGATTGTTTTTGTCTGATTTGATTTGAATACACAGAGAATGATTAAACAAGAGATTAGGAACAAATACATATGATTCAGCTGCGTATCGATCTAATGCACTCCCTATCTGTTTGTTCAAGTGTAGTGGTTTTGTATTTTAGCAATTGCTTGCGTATTTACGATTCGATGCTAAAGATAATGTAAACTTTGTTTAGCGTCTTGCGATTTTTATGATGTTTTTAATGCTTAATTAGGTTGGGAGTTTAGTACATTTTGACATTCCGTAAAAGAGGCCCTCGCAAGGGCACACATTTTCGAATTAATCAATCGATATATAAAAGTCGATATACATTGCAAGGAGACTTTGAAATAATGGATGAAAGAACCGGGGAAGAATTGTCTCTCTCATAGTGCATTAATGGAATATTCATTTGGGATATTTCAAACCCTATATATTTCACAATAGTAACGCATCTACAAAGACCATTTAACATGATGAATCTGGATATTATATAAATCCAGATTCGTTTTAACAAGAACCTCCGAAGATCTCTGAGAATCCACAAATGTTGGCTAAATTTTACATTCCGGACGACTTTGACACCATCGGCTGAGGGTTTTAAATCTAGAGTTAGGTTTTATGTAATGTATTATCTAGATCAGTCAGGAGTGATTTCAATTAACAATGTAATTAGAGCAGTTCAATATTTTTATTTTAGATATGAAAGACATATTGTACACATTGAGCAAAAAGAATCAATACAATTTTTGCTTTATTGAATTTAAATAGTTCATTTGTTGATTGTATGCGACACAGGTCCCGCAGGGGTACCCATTTTTATAGTCAGATTCATAAATTCCTATTAGTTACAACCTCGTTTGCAACTGTTGAAACTTTGTTTGCAACTGTTGCAACTAATGTTGCAATTAGTTGCAACAGTTGCAACCTTGGTTGCAGAAGTTGAAATTCTATTTATCCATCAATATTAATTAGTTGCAATTGACAACTTTCAAAATATTAATGTTATATTTGGTTGCAGAAAAATGGAAAACATTGATGTTATACTCCAACAGAGTGAGGAATGGGATGAAAGCATAAAGTATATCAACTTTGAGGTTTGTGGATTGTGGATTCCTATCGACTGTAACTACAACAACTTGGTCGGAATGATATACAATGAACTCAAGTTGGAATCTGGGTCAGTTGGGATTAGAATAGAGTATCAAGCAAGAGATGGATATCCTCCTTTTAAGATAACAGATGATAGTCAACTCATGTTCTATATATAGCTCAAGAAAAAAGAATCTGATTTCACAAAGTTCCCTTTATGCTTGACAAATGAAATGATAATCATCCAACCTTTTTTCTAAAAACAACAATTTGTTGTGTTTTGAGGCTACACAATCAGAAGATGTTGCATCAAATGTTGTTTATGACCAATCTGTTAGTACTATTTCAAATGTGGTTGCGGACTATGTTGATTTTGCAGAGCTTATTGTTGGGCAGATTGTTGTGGTTGATGAAGTTGCAGACAACTACGTTGAAGAAAACCAGTTGAACAAGGAGCTGGTCATTACCAACAAAAACCATAAGCACATAGAAGTTGATCAGATTTACATAGATAAAGAGATATTGCAGATTGTTTTGGCCCACTATGCAATCGACAACAACTTCCAATATTATGTGCAAAAGTCTTGTAAAAAAGAGTATTTTGTTTCTTGTGTTGATAAAAGTTGCAAGTGGATATTACGAGTATCAAGGAATGGAAAAACAAGTTGTTTCATCATCAGAAAGTTGCATGATATTCATACATGTGATTTGGGGATCAGATTTAAAGACCAGCAACAAGCAAACACAACACTCATAGCAGATATGATTACAAACAAGTTTTCAAATATTAAAAAAAAAAGTACACGATTATAGTTCAAATACAACTTTGAACTGAATCGAATATTATGTGCTTGGAGATATTATGTGCTTGGAGATCTAAAGAAAAAACTTTGGAACTGATGAGAGGAAATACAACTGAATCGTATCATGAACTTTTCTCTTATCTATACATGTTGCATAGTTCAAATCCAGGATCAACGGTTATAATAATACAAGATAAAGATGAATGTTTCAGGTACGTTTTCGTGGCATTGTATGCTTCGATGAAAGGCTGGATAAATTGCATACTGTTGCCCAGTAATAAACAATTGTAGAAGGGGGGTTGAATACAATTGTATAAGATTCTCGACTAAGTAAGATATATATCACAATATGTTAGGCCGAATACACAATATATAATCAAGTATGTATGAGAATAACAATCAAGAACACAGGTTTGTAA
Organism: Heracleum sosnowskyi; assembly: GCA_030848705.1. NCBI lineage: Eukaryota > Viridiplantae > Streptophyta > Magnoliopsida > Apiales > Apiaceae > Heracleum > Heracleum sosnowskyi. The sequence goes on along the minus strand of CM061236.1, from coordinate 146,927,172 downwards.
ATCAACAAACTGTAATTATATTAACAGTTTCTCTCTTAGTGATGTTAATGAATCACAAAGAGCTACTAGGTTACAAGAATAATATATTCAATGTTCGCGTCCCTTCTAGGGATAACCTATCTGTGTTTATATAGTACACAGTTACACAATCCTTATCTAATTGATACTCCTATAAATTAGCTATACAATTATTATCAATTAAGGATTGCTTCAGTCTTCTGTCCAGTCTCCTTAGCTGTATCAATATATTCTGCTTCTTTCCATCTTCAGAATATATTGCTTCTAGAATCTTTATCTTTGCACCGACAGCTAAGTCAACTATCACCCTGTCAGACTTTAACAAACTCTGACCGGCTTCAATTTCCATATAAAATCCTTGTGGCTCTGTAGCCTCTTCATCTGCAATCTCAACATGTGCTCTATCCTCTGTGGGCATAGGAGCTTCATTTGCAGCTTTCTCAACTACATCATCAGACTTTGATGTAGGAGCTTCCTCTTGAAGAACAGTCTCCATAAAAACTCTGTCCTCAGGATCAATTTCATCTTCAGGAATCTCAATTTCAAGATCTTCAACAGCATTTGAATAGATATTCTCAGCACCAAACAGATGTGCTGCTACCAATCTTCTTTTTCTCTGATGAAGAGTCTCTTCATCAGTTTCAGTCTCTTCATCAACAATATCAGACTTTGCCCTATTTGCTCTTCTTTTCTTCATTCTTCTCTTCTGAGGCATATCATCATCATTTGATGCCCCAGCTTCAGTGTTTATCCTGACAGACTTAACAGCCCTTACTTTAGATTTCTTTGACCTTTGTGGTTGAGACACAGAAGGTCCAGCTTCAGTGTTTGCCAGTTGTGGTTGTTGTTGTTGTTGTAAGTTGACCAGGAATTGTTGCACAGACTCAGGCAACAGTAACACACCAACATCTCCTTTCTTGTTATCCTTGTTAGTGAGATCAGAAAATATGCGTTTATGTAATTTAAATGAGAGAATAACATCATCCTCTAAAATCTCAACATCAGGACAGCAAAGGTTGAATATTAACTGACAAAATCTAGAGAAGTAAACAACATTCCTATTCTCTAGCATTTTCTCACCAATATTAGTTAAAACTAATCTAGCAACATCAAAGTGACTGCCATAGAGAAGAGAATACCCGATCTGCAGACTATCCGTGGGAATCGCATCCCAATTCGTGCACTTCTTTCCAAAAGCCCTAGTAATGCAATCGAAAAAGAAGCTCCACTCCTTGCGCAAAAATGGCCTTTTGAGTTGACCTATATTTGTCAAAGGTCCAGAGTAGCCTATCTCCCTCATCATTCTGACTAATTCAAAATCTCCAACAGAGATTGTGAATGCATTGAAATCTTCAAGACCCAAAGCATCACGAACAGTAGTAGGAGTAACAGTAAATTCATCTCCTTGAAACTCAAAAATGATAGATGGAGAACCAGTCTCTCCTCCATTATCATAAGTACCTGTCTGCCAAAAAGTCCGAATTTGAGTTGCAGACAGCTTCGACGGTTCGGTGAGAGCAGTGCCGATATCAGAGTTTGACAAGAAACTCTGAATCAAATGAAACGCCTCCGGTGCGTTCTCATTTGCTAAAGGAGCTGAGTAATTGTTAGGAACAAATTCTAACCCAGAAGCAATAAACATTGTTGTAGCCATTAGAACAGTTTAGAAGAAAACAAACAGAGAATAGATTATAGTGTGTGCAGTGAAAGTGTTTGAGACAATGTGTGTGAGTAAAAGCTTATGAAAAGTTAAGGTGTGTAAAAGAATGAACCGTTTATGTGTAGTAAATTTAAATAATAATTATGAAAATTAAAACCCAATCGTTTTAATCATTACTACACACAGCAGGCGTCTTTGAAAAGTGTGTGAGTGGGACAGATGTCAACCATGTATTCACTGACAGCTGTATGTAACAACTTCCAATACACACGCGCAGTAAAAATAGCCATAATTACCGCTTTTCACACTGTTCAAAACACTCAACTTCTCTCTCCTCTGTTTAATACAGAAAGGAACCGTTGGTACTCATACTCTTTTGAATTTCAAAACAAATGGCTAATCTCAAAATTATAAAATGTCTGAAACAAAGAAATCATTTTAACCATCAGAGATTAAAACAAAGTTACCTCGGCATATTTCACACAATACATCAGTGTTTACCATTTGTCCTTCTTTGTCAATAAACTCTTTTCTCAAACTGTACAGGTGTGAAAATATGTGTGTGCAATAGCAGTGTTTACCGAAATCAATATTTAAATCATCTCAAAGTGCATAAAATCCACAACCTAAAGTAGTAAAAACTGGTTGCCTAAACTCTCATGTATAAAATAAAATCTGATTTTTATATCTAAACTCTGTATTCTGATATCCTTTCATTTGGATATATCTTTTATTTTTCACCCCCTTTATATATATATATATATATATATATATTATTTTTTTTAAATTTTATTTTCCAGTAATCAGTGGTTGGCACTAGTCACCAAAAATCAAAGATTTTAGCCCTTATTCCATACAATAAGTTCCTGGATCTTCCTAGGCACAACATGATCTCAAAGGAATTTGTGCTCTTTTTGGCATCTTTTGATTTGAGGGTGAATTATTTGCAATTAATAATCAGAGTTTAGACTTTTCATCAGTTAATACAATTAATTTATGAGAGAAAATGCAAACAGCTAATACAGACTCAGTGTATAGGATCAATAAACTAAGAGATGCTATAAATATAGAGACAGTATCATGCTGTGTTAACTTACTGCACATATTTGAGATCAGAATCTATATAACTCTTAAGGATTCACAATTACTTACTGAAAATCATGCTTCATACATTTTTCTTCATCGGTCCATGTGTTTCAGACAAAAATTATAATCAAAGTTTAACATCAGACTTTAATTGACAGAGTATGACTGACAGAGTTTACTTATCAGAGTTTATCATGCTGGTGCAAATAACAGTTAACACATGCAAAGAAAAATCATGTATAAAGTTTGAATCTAACCAGTATCTCTAGTCAAAACCAGAGATCATTCCAAGTTCATTTACCAGTCTTGTAAAGGTAGCTTCACTCAAAGGTTTGGTGAAGATATCTGCAAGCTGTTGGTCTGTAGACACAAAATGAAGTTCAATATCTCCTTCTTCCACATGTTCCCTGATAAAATGATACCTTATGCTGATGTGCTTGGTCATGGAGTGATGTACTGGATTACCTGTCATAGCAATAGCACTTTGATTATCACAGTAAATAGGTATTTTAGAGTACCTTAATCCATAGTCCAGCAACTGATTCTTCATCCATAAAATCTGTGCACAACAGCTACCAGCAGCTATATACTCTGCTTCTGCAGTGGATGTGGAAATTGATTTCTGTTTCTTGCTGTACCAAGAAACCAATCTGTCACCTAAGAATTGACAGCTTCCACTTGTACTTTTTCTGTCTATCTTACAGCCTGCAAAATCTGCATCAGAGTAACCAATTAGCTTAAACTCTGATTCTCTAGGATACCACAAACCTAAGGTTATGGTTCCTTTGAGATATTTGAAAATCCTTTTTACAGCTGTTAGATGAGGCTCTCTGGGATCTGCTTGAAATCTAGCACAAAGACATGTTGCATACATGATATCAGGTCTACTTGCAGTAAGATACAGTAAAGACCCTATCATTCCTCTGTAGTTTGTCATATCTACTGAGGCTCCTGTGTCTTTGTCTAGCTTTGTTGCTGTAGCCATGGGAGTTGTAGCAGATGAACTATCAAGCATACCAAATTTCTTGAGAAGATTTCTGGTATATTTTGCTTGATTGATAAAAATACCATCATCTGTTTGCTTGACCTGTAAGCCTAGAAAATAACTAAGCTCTCCCATCATGCTCATTTGATACCTGGATTGCATAAGCTTTGCAAACTTCTTACAAAGTTTGTCATTAGTAGATCCAAAGATAATATCATCTACATAAATTTGAACTAAAAGCAAATCATCACCAGAATTGAAATAAAACACGGTTTTATCAATTGTACCTCTTGTGAACCCACTTTCTAAAAGAAATTGAGCAAGAGTTTCATACCATGCTCTTGGTGCTTGCTTTAGTCCATATAATGCCTTGTCAAGCCTGTAGACATAATCTGGATGCTTGGGATCTACAAATCCTGGTGGTTGTTCAACAAACACTTCTTCTTCAAGCTTCCCATTGAGAAAAGCACTTTTTACATCCATCTGAAAGACTTTAAACTTCTTGTGTGCAGCATAGGCCAGAAAAATTCTTATGGCCTCCAATCTTGCAACTGGAGCAAAGGTTTCATCATAGTCAATTCCTTCCTGTTGTGAATAACCTTTAGCCACAAGTCTAGCCTTGTTTCTTGTAATCACACCTTCACTGTCAGTCTTGTTTCTGAAAACCCACTTTGTACCTACAATTGATCTATTCTTTGGTCTAGGTACAAGTGTCCAGACTTCATTTCTTTCAAATTCATTTAACTCTTCTTGCATTGCTGTAATCCAATTAGCATCTTGAAGAGCTTCCTCCACTTTCTTTGGTTCTGTTTGAGACAAGAAAGCATGATACAGACACTCATTATTTGTTGCACTTCTAGTTCTCACACTAGTATCAGGATCTCCAATTATGAGATCAGGTGTGTGTGCCTGTGTCCACTTTCTTGCTGTTGGTAAGTGGTTTCTTGCATCATTATTGGATCCTCCCCCTTGATCCATGCTCTCCTGATTCATATGTTGACTTTCTGCAGTATCTGAGGCTCCCCCTGAATTGGATGGCTCAGAGTTTGAACTGTCAGAGTTTGAATCAGTTTCCTCAACTGACTCACTTGCTGTGTCTTGTTGAGCTTCTTCACGCTCCCCCTCAACTGGTTCTCTATTTTGTTCAATTTGAGAATTTCTAGTTTCTCCAGTATTTACCAGTAGAGGTTCAGAGTATGCTTTGTCAGAGTTTATCAGAACTGCTTCATCAGAGTTTGTCGGTACTGCTTCATCAGAGTTTACATCATCAGAGAATAAACCTTCATTTTCAAAACGCAGTTGATCATATCCATCTAAGTCATCAAGTCCAGTTATTTTCTTGTCATCAAATGACACATGTATGGATTCCATGATCACTTTAGTTCTCAGGTTGTAGACTCTGAATGCTTTTGTTGACAATGGATAACCAATAAATATTCCTTCATCAGCTTTTAACTCAAATTTGGTCAACTGTTCAGGATGAGTCTTCAACACAAAGCATTTGCATCCAAATATATGAAAATATTTCAAATTTGGCTTCTTATTTTTCACCATCTCATATGGTGTTTTTCCATGCTTGTTGATCAGTGTAGCATTTTGAGTAAAACAAGCAGTTTGAACAGCTTCTGCCCAGAAATAAGTTGGTAATTTTGCTTCTTCAAGCATAGTTCTGGCTGCTTCAATTAAAGTTCTGTTCTTTCTTTCAACTACACCATTTTGCTGTGGAGTTCCAGGTGCAGAAAATTCTTGTTTCACTCCTCTTTCCTTGCAGAAAGCTTCCATGATTGAGTTTCTGAATTCAGTTCCATTATCACTCCTTATAATTTTGACTTTGTGTTGTGATCCTTTGTCCAGTAGATTTACATGATCCATCAGAGTTTGAGCAGTTTCATCCTTCTTTGATAAGAAATACACCCATGTATATCTAGTATATTCATCAACAATTACTAGAGCATATTTCTTTCTGCCCAAAGACATCACATTCACTGGTCCAAAGAGATCAACATGTAGAAGATGATAAGGTTCCACTACTGAAGATTCAGATTTGCTCTTGAAAGATGACTTCCTTTGCTTGGCCTTTTGACAAGAATCACATAGGCCATCTAGGCTGAGTATTGATTTTGGGAGTCCCCTTACAAGATCCTTTCTTATTAGCTCATTGATGTTGTTCAAATTGAGATGAGAGAGCTTCTTATGCCAATTCCAACTCTCTTCATTTGACATTCTTGCAGTCAGACACACTGTTTTTCCATCAGAGTTTGTTACCAAACTTGCTTCATAAATGTTGTTGCGCCTGTGTCCAACTAGAACAACTTTTCCAGTAGATTTACTGATAACTTCACAGTATTCAGTATGAAAATCTACATGGTTTCCTCTGTCACAGATTTGACTCACAGATAGCAGATTATGCTTGAGTCCTGAGACTAGAGCTACATTTGTGATGATGACACTTCCAAGATTGATATTGCCATATCCCATAGTACGTCCTATGTTGCCATCTCCATAGGAAACTTTTGGGCCAGCCTTCTCCTCAAAATCTGATAGCAGGGCTTTATTTCCAGTCATATGTCCTGAGCATCCACTGTCTAAGATAAGTGTGCTCTCTTTTATACCCTGCAATCACAAACAAACACTAAGTGTTAGTTTTAAGGACCCAGACTTGCTTGGATCCTTTGTCTCTCTTAACAGTGTTAGTTTTTGCAGCGGAATTACTATCAACAGAGTTTAAACTAACATTGTCAGACTTTACACTTGCAGAGTTTGCTCTAACCCATTTCAAGTTGGGTTTTAGCTCATAGTAGTTGTGATAAATGGCATGATAACTCTTACAAGTATGAATAGAATGCCAAGTGCTCCCACAGTGTGTGCATAAAGTCTGTGGTCTAACCCTAACATAATCATTCTTTACCCCTGATGTAGAAGGTAAAGAATTGATATTTTTATTCTTTGTGCAGTAATTAGCAAGATGATTAGAACTACCACAATTATAACATGTTTTCCTTGGAGCACCAGTAGTAGGCAAGTGATTATTTCTTTTATTTATGCCTATCTTTCCATTCCTATTCTTCTTGGACCCTTTTGGTTTCATGGCAGATTTTACCTCTTTGAGCTTATGATTGAACTGTTTTCCTGTCATCAAACCAACATTAACCTGTTTTTCACAAGTTTTTACTGGCTTTCTAACAGCTTCTATTTCCATAAGATTTTTTGTTATAATATTTTCCTGTCTTTCACAGGTTTCATCTGATTTCATATCAGCTTCTCTTACTACAACAGATTTTAACTTAGTGGACTCTGGAACAAATATCACAGGTTTAAGTTGTGGTTTAACCTTAACCTTGTCTTTAAACCTAAGTTCATCATTTTCACAATAGCCTAAACCTACAGAATCCGTCTGAAACACTTGATGAGTGTCTCTTCCAGAGTCTGTCCAAGTCTTGATTATTTTTCTTTCTTTTTCTAGATCAGATTCTAATTGCTTATATCTTTTGAGCAACTCATGTTCAACATAAACAGCATCATCTCTTTCTTTTTGAATCTGCTTCATCTTTTCAAGTTCTCCTTCAAGAAACTTGTTTCTATCTTTAAGGCTAAGATTCTCAGATTTAATTCTCTCATTTTCTAAAGTCTGATCCCTATAACTAACATGTACGCTTTTCAGATATACTCTTAATTCAGATATATTATCAGTATCATAAGCATAAGTAGTTAGGGGTACCTTATTTTCAGATGATTCAGTCTCATCTCTGACAGTTGCCATAAGAGCATAATTTTCTCCATCATCAGAGTCTGAAGTATCTGCCCAGTCTTTGCCTTTAGAGATGAGTGCTTTCTCAGATTTGCCTTTCTTGCACTCTGGGGCATAGTGACCCATCTCCTTACACCTGTAGCACTGGATTTCAGATTTATCCTTCTTGCCAGACTTGGTCTCCCTTCCATCAGACTTTCTAAAACTTTTCCTTTCAGAATTTGAATCTTTCCTTGAGAATCTCTTCCCTTTCTTAAAGTTCTTGAATCCCATCTTCTTGAAGGTCTTCACCATCAGTGCAGCCATTTGCATCATCTGTTCTTCATCATCCTCAGAGTCAGAAGCTTCATCAGAGTTTGAGTCATCATCAGAATTTGATGACTCAGTTTCAGATTTAATGACTAAAGTCTTTCCCTTGGCTTTCTTCCTTGATGATTCCTTCTTGATGGGCTTCTCCTCAACTTTGAGAGCAACAGATTTTGTCCTTTTACTCAATCTTCTATTCCTTTGTTCTATCTCCAGTTCATGAGTTTTTAACAACCCATAGATTTCATCAAGATCTGTATCAGCAAGCTCATAATTATCTCTTATTGTGGTTGTCTTTAAATCCCACTTTTCAGGTAGAGATAACAGAAACTTGAGATTAGACTCTTCAAGCTCATATTCTTTATCAACCAGAGACAGATCATTCAATAGTTTGCAAAATCTGTCATAAGTCTCAGTCAAGGTTTCATTAGGTCTTGAATCAAAGTGCTCATACTCCTGTATGAGTATTGTCTTTCTGTTCTTCTTAATAGCACCTGTTCCCTGGCATCTGACTTCTAAAGCATCCCATATCTCTTTGGCAGTCTTGCAGCCAATTACTCTGTTAGACATAACATTATCTAAAACACTGTGGAGAAGATGTCTAACCTTTGCATCTTTTGCAATTGATGAGATGTCCTCAGGAGTCATATCTTTCTTTTCCTTTGGAACAGTCTTTTGTTCTTGACCATCAACAACAGGAGATAATTTAGTCGGCATATGAGGACCATCATATATTCTGTCAAGGTATTCTGGATCTGTAGCCTCCAGAAACATGGTCATCTTCACTTTCCAAATTGGATATTCCACTGGCCTGAGAATTGGAACCCTGATGGTCTCCTATCGACTCACAGAATTAGGTTTAACCTGTTCAACCTTGGGAGAAGTTTGATTTTCTTCAGACATGATTAATACTGTGTTTGAATCGTAAAACTGTAAATATTAAACAGCCTTGGCTCTGATACCAATTTTTAGGCCGAATACACAATATATAATCAAGTATGTATGAGAATAACAATCAAGAACACAGGTTTGTAAATCAACAAACTGTAATTATATTAACAGTTTCTCTCTTAGTGATGTTAATGAATCACAAAGAGCTACTAGGTTACAAGAATAATATATTCAATGTTCGCGTCCCTTCTAGGGATAACCTATCTGTGTTTATATAGTACACAGTTACACAATTCTTATCTAATTGATACTCCTATAAATTAGCTATACAATTATTATCAATTAAGGATTGCTTCAGTCTTCTGTCCAGTCTCCTTAGCTGTATCAATATATTCTGCTTCTTTCCATCTTCAGAATATATTGCTTCTAGAATCTTTATCTTTGCACCGACAGCTAAGTCAACTATCACCCTGTCAGACTTTAACAAACTCTGACCGGCTTTCATGTAAACTCTTCACCCAGTCAGACTTTATCAAACTCTGACTGGCTTCTAGATAAACTCTGATATGTACCTGGTACTTAAACACTGATGAACAAACGTCAGCAATTATATCTAACACAATATGAAAGAATGATAACAGCTTTATTAAATATCTGATATAAAACTGTTACAAACTCTCTCAAGAAATTCTGAGTTCTTGAGAGCTGCTAGGTTACAAAAATACTCGTGTATGCGATTGATCTCGTCTCAATCGATTACAAAACCAAAACCTAAATTGTGTTTATATACTACACAGCTTCTCTATCAATGATAAGTCCTAATCAATTACAAAGATTGAAACCTATCCTAAATTGATAGCTGCATTCCTACAGACCAGGAACCGACAGAATAATCTTCCTTATTTAACTAGACTCCAAATATAACTCGAAGTAGGAATCCTGATCAGCTTCCAGTACTGATGATCAATCCTGATCCCAGTCCTGATATTCATTCTGATCCTGACGACCATGCAATCCTGATGACGTCAGCAATCCTGATCAGTTGAGTCTAGATCCTGACGATCATTGAATCCTGATCTAACAATCTCCCCCAATCTCATACTTTGTGAAATAAAGTATAGATTCCTAAGATTCAATGATGTCAAAAACATATTTACAAAATGTACAAATATCAGCAGCAACTTATCTGTTTAGATTCGTTGATAGAACAGATTCATCTTCAAGAAGTTGGATAACAAACTTTCTTCTTTTTCTTCAAGAATTTGAATCAGTCTTTCCTTAAGATTTCTGAGTTCTTCATCTTCCTCATTAATCTGGTAAATAGCTGCTCTGAGATTTTGTATGGAGCTTCTCTGTAGACTGTGCTCTTCAAGCAAAAGATAAGCAATTTCCTTCCCATCAGGATTGAGACTAAGTTGTGTCATACCAAAAGTTACTTCTTTAACAGCTGTACCCCTTTGCATTTCCACATCTTGACCTCTTTGATTTAAGTACATGGGAGTATAATTACCATTGAAATTTCTATTTCCATCCAGTCTTCTTCTTATTGTTGACAAGATCATGTCACTCCACACTTTGCACACTTTATTCTTCCATCTTAACAGATAGTGAACATATTTCAGTTCCTGTGTAGTTTTCATCAGCAGATCTTGAATGGACAGAATCTTCACACTACCATCTTTTATGAAGTACATAAGCTTTTCTTTCTTTTCAATACCATCATGACAATCTATTACTATATCAACAGCTAATAAATTGTTCAGGTTTTCAGAAGTTAAAGTACCTCCAATTTCAGTCAATGAGTATGGATCAACATATGACATATTCAGATATTCAGCATCCCTGTGTCCAATACCTCCTCTTGAATTACTTGACAATTGCTTCAGATTTGAAAACATTCGTAGCCAGATTGCTTTTGATCTAACCATATCAGACAAATCAACAACACTTGAAGCACTTGTTATAATTCCTCCATTCTGAAAATTGATAGGTGTATTACACCTCAGTGTACTTATGTGTTCCCACTTCTTATCCTTTTCTTTTTCAAAAGCATAGCTTCTTTCTAGTAAAGATTCCCGTCTGCTTGGATTTCTCCACAATCTTTCGTTTGAGTGTTTAAGCCTTTGTACATAGAAATTGAAATCTCTATTTGTTGATCTTGTAATTTCTCTTCTTCTGGCTTCTTCTTCTTCATCCACTTCCTTGTTGTGAGAATCAACCACAGTAGATAAGATTAACAACTCAATCTCTTGCAGAATTTCAGATTCATCAGGATCTTGAACATTGTCAGGAACAATATCAGGATTAGAATCTTCAATTTGATTTGTATTGCAGATAATTAATTGTCTTGGTCTTCTTCTCAATCCAGGTTCTTCTTCAATAAACTCCTTGTCTTCCTTCTCAATGATATCCTTGATAACAGGATCTATTAGACTTTGTGAAGCTTCAGGAATTTCTTCAATTAATAAATCTCTAGACCTTGTCTGTCTAGGCACTGTTTGAGTTGAAGAACCTCTTCTAGCACATCTCCTACCTCTGCCTCCTCTACCTCTAGCAGGAGCAGGGTTATTAAAGCTTTCCATCACTTCTCTCTGTTGTCTTAAGAATTCTTCATGTGAGAGATCAGGATATTCTTCACTTGCTGTAGAGAGTGCTTTTCTAGCAAATAATTGTTGAACTCTTTTATCAGTGTGATATAGAGTAACAATTCTGCCATCTTTTGTAGTGAACTTCTGGAATAGGTTTGATGCATCTTCAGGATTATCAATAATCACATCTTCATCTCCTTCAGGAATTGTAGCAAGAGTTTGTACATGACCAGGCATCAGGATTTGATCACCTGTCATTATTTGTTCTTCCGTCAGGATATGAGATTGCACCAATGTTCTTACTGTCTTAACTCCAGAATCAGAAACATGAGTTGACTGCGTTGTTTGACTTTGAGAAGTTTGAATTGTCTTCATAACAGCAGCATCAGAGGTTTCTCCTTGTAGAATTTTGTCACTACCATCATTTCCAGTATTATCATCATCATTATTTCTCAATACTAGATCAGGTGTAAATTTTGTCTGACTTACCTTCTCCCCCTTTTTGACATCAGTATTTGACAATATATTCAAAATTAAGGCAAGAGAGGTTTGAATGTCAGTTACCTTTGTAGCAAGAGAATCAATCCTTTTGTTGATTGAAGACTGTTCAGCAATGATTGACTTAACTTGGGATTCCACTACCCTGAGTTGAAGAGCAGTAGGCACCTTTGTAAAGCTATGAGAAATATCAGTCCTCACTTTGTCAGTAGAATCTTTGACAGAATCTATTTCATGTTTCAGGCTTTTGGATAACAGAGTAGTAGCCTTCAAATGATTCTTCAAATCTTCATTCTGAATCAACTTAGCAGCATTATAAGCATGATCCAATGCATATGGATAGCTTACAGAATCATGGGACTTGTACCAGTCAGTTTTCCATTGTTGCAATTTCAGCTGCTCAGCAGGATCAATCTCAGAAGGAACAGAAAAGTCTTGTCTGAAGTCTTTTCCAGTAGAAGCCTTGCTAGCCATGAATGTGCTTGATGAACCAAAGTTAGTTCCAAGACTAGATTTTAAAGCTCTGGCAAGTTGTTCCTTCTCTTCGTTATTATCATCATCACTATCATCAGAATCATCATCATCAGTATCATGAGTAACGTCAGGATCAGGAATAGCTATACCTTTCAGTTTATCCTGTGAATATGTGATAGGATGGTCCATTGGTCGTGATCTTAGTGGCTGTATAAGAATTGTCTCAGCATCAGGAGCACCACTAGCATCAGGAGTAACACCGTCAGGATTTGATATGCTTGCATCAGTATTTGTTACTGATGGTTCTTGTGTAGCATGAGGTTCTGAAGCTGCTTCAACACTTTGAGTTGGAGGTTCTTGTGTGCTTCCCTCATTGACAGTGTCGTTGACCAATCTTTGAACTTCATCTGCACCAGAAATCCCTTGAGCATTGTCAGGAAATTTCTCAGAAACTGTAGCTTGGCCTGCATCTTCACTTTGAGAAGATGGTTCTTGTGTGACCATTCCAATTGCTAAGCCTTCACCCAAACTTTGATTGAGTGGTTCTTGTGTAGCTGGATCATCAGTAAGAGCTGCTGAACCACTTTGAGGTCCAGGTTCTTGTGGACTTGATCCCTTCAGTTTCTTCTGTCTAGAGAACACTAACTCCCCTGCTTTCCTTAGATTTTCCATTGGATGTTTAATCCCAAGATTGGAAGCAGCAGCACCATACTTCTCCCATGAAATATCAACATGTCTTTTTGTTGGAGAGTCCTGTGCTGGAGAGTCTGAAATAGTAACCACTTGACTTGGTGCAGCATCAGGAATACTAACATCAGGATTTGCTTGAGCATCTGAATTTGATTGCTCATTTAGAATAGAAGTGTCCTGTACATCAGTATCCTGCTTCTTTTCGAAAGGAATATGATACCTGCCCTTAGATAATTTCCTTTTCTTCTGTGGTGTAGATAATGGTACCACAGCTTCAATAGCAGTATCAGCAACTTCCTTATTCACATTCATTATAGAGGATATAGGTAAATCATCCTCTGAATCAGTCTCATCCCTGAGCACTAACTTTCTTTTAGCAGAAACAGCCTCAACACCCTTATCAGCTTTCTTCACCAGGACCCCTTGTACATCCCCTTGTAACTTCTTTTTAGTGAGTGGTGTAGAGGGAAAATCCTGTGAACCTGATTGCCTTCCTGACACATCAGTTCTAGCTGATTTCTTTAATTTTACAACTAAAGTCTTTTGAGAGACAGTAGAGGTGGCTGTTAACTGTTTAGACTGTTTGGGATGAATGCTTGGGTCAGGAACAAGGTGTGATTGGCCTTGCCCCATAGCATTAGAAAGTAGTCCATAACAAGTAGGCATTTTCTGATGTAAGAAAAACCTGACCTCATCAGGAATAAAAGCATTGCCTATAAAACCATTTGCCTTATCAGGATTAAAAAAAATTTCGATATGAATTGAAAATAAAATTTCATTTAAGAAAACAAAATTTATTTCAATAATCCTGAAAAATGTTTTTGTTTTTAAAATTCACCAAATTAATGATGTAGAACCCACTGAAACATTCTTACCATTTATCAAGGCAAAATAGTCATGGAAAACTGAATCGTCGCCTCGAGAAGAAGCAAATGACCTACAGCCTTAACAAATAATCTCTATAAAAGAGAGTGTGAAATAATATTCTCATTTACCATAAAAAATACACAAACCCTCTCCACAAAAAAACTTACGAAAACCTTTCACCTTCTTCTTTTCTCCATGGCTGCTAACCATCAACCAAACAACTTACCAGTTGAAGATCTTGATGTAATCTGGCAATAGATGGATGAGGTTCTGGCTGAAATCGCAGAGCATGAAGAACCACAACCTGTTCCTGATCCTCAGTAACATGAGGCTTTTGTGAATGCAATGGCTGAAGTGCTTCTTCATAACTTCCATAAGGCAAATCCTGAATGGAATCCTCTTGACAATCTCATCATTGTCAATGAAGAGGATGAAGACGATGAGGATGACGATGATGATGACGTTGAGGATCTCAAACGAGAGCTTGAGAGAAGAAAGAGGATCCGTGATGCTTGTATGCCATGCACGGTGGAGGCACGGAAGGGTCCTGGTGGACACGGTGACGATCCACCTTCAAGTGCATCAGCTCCTCTTCTTGTCCTTTAAGGATGGAACAAGAGACCTTCCAATCCTGATGGACTGTGAAGCTGCTCATGAGCATTCATGCTAATTTGCAGGGCACGTGTTCCTGGGTAGAGAAATAGACTAGGAAAAAATATGTAATTTCCTTTTTCATTTGTAATGAATCCTCAAGAATGAATGAAATTTATCGTATTTCTCAATTATTCTTTTTCTTTTTAGCTTTCCTGCATAAATTGTTAGTAACAATGCATTGGATACATAGCTTGATGAATAGTAATCTCTGATAAAAAATGAATTGAAATTGAAAATTAAAACTTAAGACTTAATCAAAGACTAAGTATAAATTTTATTTTCCAGAGAATACCAGCAATGTTGATGTCAAGTTATCATAGAACCTCTGATTTTCACCAGCTTCAAACTCTTTCAGAATGACCATCGGGATTTGATAGTCATCAGGATTTTCTCTCTATAGCTTTGTTTCTGATTATTACTCCATCAGAATCAGTCTTATTCTTGAAAATCCACTTTGTACCAATAATTGACCTGTTCTTTGGTCTTGGTACCAGTTTCCAGACTTCATTTCTTTCAAATTCATTCAATTCTTCTTGCATTGCAGTAACCCAATCAGCATCTTTAAGTGCATCCTCAACTTTCTTAGGTTCCTCCTTGGATAGAAAGTTATTGTATAGACATTCATTCTGTGTTGCACTTCTTGTCTGAACACCTGCATCAGGATCTCCAATGATCAAATCAGGAGTATGACTTGCAGTCCATTTCCTTGCTGGTGGTAAATCAGTCCTTGAAGTAGATGCTCCCCCTGGATTGGTGTTATCTTGATTTGAAGAATTTGCTTCAGTAAAAGCCCCCATATCCCTTTCTGATGAATTATCATGACCATCACTTGAATCAGTATCTGAAGAATTCTGTCCTGATGATTGAGTTGACTCTGAACTTGTAGTAGTATGTTGTTGCTCCCCCTCAACATTTGCACTACTAGATGAATTACCATTATTTGCATCATCAGAGTTAGCACCATCAGTATTTGATGGATCATCAGGATCTGATTCACTTTCTTCAGGTTCCTTGGTAGCTTCATTTTCAAAAGTCAGCCTTTCATGAGAGTCTTCATTGATTCCAGTTATTTTCTTATCATCAAAAGATACATGTATTGACTCCATGTCAGTTCTTGTTCTCAAATTAAAAACTCTGAAGGCTCTTGATGCAAGATAGCCTATGAAAATTCCTTCATCAGCCTTTGTTTCAAATTTCCCTAGCTGTTCAGGATGAGTTCTGAGAACAAAACATTTACAGCCAAACACATGCAGATGCTTCAAACTTGGTTTCTTCTCCTTGAGAGATTGATAAGGAGTAACACCATGTCTGTTTATCAATGTGAGATTTTGAGTATAGCATGCTGTGTTGACTGCTTCTGCCCAGAAATATGTAGGTAACTTAGCTTCTTCCAACATAGTTCTGCCAGCTTCAATAAGAGTTCTATTTTTCCTTTCAACAACTCCATTTTGCCGAGGTGTGCCTGGAGCAAAGAATTGTTGAATAATTTCTTTGTATTTGCAGAACTCTTCCATCTTTGAATTCTTGAATTCAGTACCATTATCACTTCTCAGAATCTTGACTTTGTACTTTGTGGTTGTCTCAATCATCCTCACATGATCCAACAGTATTTCAGGAGTTTCATCTTTTCTGTGCATAAAGTACACCCAGGTGAATCTAGAATATTCATCAACAATTACAAGAGTGTATCTTTTCTTACTGATGGACATAATGTTGACTGGACCAAATAGATCAAGATGCAGCATGTGAAATGGTTCTTCAATAGAGGATTCAGATTTACTCTTGAATGATGTCCTTCTCTGTTTAGCCTTTTGACATGCATCACAGAGTCCATCTGGAGTATATAACACATTTGGCAATCCTCTAACTAAATCTTTCTTAACCAACTCATTGATATTGCTGAAGTTGAGATGAGAAAGCTTCTTGTGCCAATTCCAACTTTCATCTACTGATGCTTTACTGATGAGACATGTAGGGGAGCCATCAGTATTTGATTGAATGTTGGCTTCATAAATGTTACCATGCCTGTAGCCAGTCAACGCAATCTTTCCTGTTTCTTTGCTGACTACTTCACAATTTGTGGAATAGAAGTTGACATGATAACCTCTGTCAATGATTTGACTAATACTCAACAGGTTATGTTTTAGTCCCTTCACTAGAGCTACTTTTTCAATGATGACATTTCCAATGATTATATTGCCATATCCCAAAGTTTGTCCAATGTTGCCATCTCCATAAGACACAGTTGGGCCAGCTTTTTCCTCATATTCTGATAACAGGGCCTTGTTTCCAGTCATGTGCACAGAACATCCACTATCCATGACTAACACATTTTTCCTTTTTCCCTGCAATCAGAATAGAAACTCACTAGTTAGGACATATAGGAACCCATACATGTTGGGTTCCTTTTCCATGCAATTTATTAATTTTAGCAGCAGAAGACTTTCTGACTTTAGCAGTCCTGACATGATTTATTCCATCAGGATTTGCTTTGTCAGTATCAGTATTAACAAAAGCATGATTCACTGTGACATTCTCAATTCTACCCGACTTTGTACTATTATCAAACTTAGGCAATGGATCATAAAAGTTATAGTACAAATCATGATAATCTTTACAAGTATAAATAGAATGCCATATACTACCACAATGAAAACAGGACTTCTGTGGTTTATAAAATACTGATCTACTCCTGACATCAGAAATAGGAATTTCAGTACTTTTCTTTAAACTCTTTTTATAATCAATAGCAAGATGATTAGAGTTACCACAGGTAAAACAACTTTTCCTAGGTGCATTTGGGATATATTTATAACCATTCTCTTTATTAATCCCAATTTTACCATTCTTGTTTCTCTTAACAGTAGCTTCCTTTTCCCTATCTGTAACCTCACAGATTTTATCCTTGAGTTGTTTCTGAGACAGTAAACCTACATTCTTAGTGACTTTACTCAAGACAGGTTTAGACTTTACAAGATTTATACTTTTAGCAGAAGTAGATCCTTTTTCAAAAATTGAATTGGAATCTTTACCAAAAACAAAATCATCAGGAATAATCTTAGATTTGGTTTTGTCTATAACATGTCTATAGGTTTTTGGACTAACTGTCTCATCAATAACAATTTTCTCTTTAAATTTCTTATCTTCATCTGACTTATATCCTAGACATTCTTTCCAATTCTTAGAAGTATTAATCTCATAAAATTTTCTACCAGAATCTGTCCAGGTCCTGATTTTCTCATTAGCATATTCTAAATCCTTTTCTAGTGCAGTACATTTGAGTTTCATCTCTATATACATGTGTTTAGCATTATCACATTCTATCTATACTTTTTGCATATGAGAAAATTCAGCTTCTAAATGCTCATTCCTTTTCCTAAGTTCAGACATCTCAGATAAGATCCTAGAATTCTCAGCAGTTTGACTTCTAAAGCTAATATGTAATGACTTTAGAAAACGTCTTAACTCAGAAGCATTATCAGTATCAAAATCAAAGACTATTAAGTACCTTATCATCAGGAATAGCAGTATCATCAGTATTGTCCATTAGGGCATAGTTGACCACCTCAGTATCAGATTCTGAGGAGGAGTCCATCCAATCCTTGCTTGATGTGATGAGTGCCTTTGTTTTCTTGCACTCAGAAGCAAAGTGAACCATACCATTACACTTGTAGCATCTAACCTTTGACTTGTCAAATTTGCTACCCTTGCTGTCCTTTTTGATATACTTGTCTTTGTCTGCATTGAAGGTCCTTTTCTGAAAGTTGCCTTGTCTTCTAGCCTTCCTGAACTTCATCTTTTTGAAGCTTCTGACAATCATAGCAACCATCTCTTCCATGTCCGAGTAAGAAGAGTCATCATCAATATTGGCATCAGGATTGCCATCAGTATCTGACGATGAGTCATCAGGATCTGACTCAACTATTCTTGTTTTCCTTCTAGAGACCTCCACAGCTTTTCCTTTTGATTTAGCCTCTGCTTTCAAAGCAATAGATTTTGCCTTGCTGCCTTTCTTATTCTTTCTCCGTTGAACTTCAAGATCACGAGTTCTTAACATTCCATAGACTTTATCAAGAGACACAGTGTTGAGATCATACTGATGTCTAATGATCGAGGTCTGAGTATCCCAATCTTCAGGTAAAGCTCTTAGAAACTTGGTGTTTGAATCTTCAGTTTCATATTCCTTGTCAACTAAAGATAAACTGTTCAGGAGTGTCAGAAATCTATCATATAAATCAGTCAGGCTCTCATCAGGTTTAGCATCAAATTATTCATATTCCTGAATCAAAAGAGCCCTTATGTTCTTCTTGACAGATGCAGATCCATGGCACTGAGTTTCCAAAGTATCACAGATTTCTTTTGCAGACTTGCATGCAATCACTCTGTTGGACATGACAACATCAAGACTACTGTGCAGAATATTCTTTATCTTTGGTTCTCTGAGCACATGAGCTTTTTCTTCTGGAGTCCATTCACTCTTTGCCTTGACCACATAGTGTTCAGGTACAGTTTCTGTTCGTTCTATGATCCTTGTAGGAATATATGGTCCATCACGAATCCTGTCCAAATAGTCAGGATCCATAGCCTCCAGGTACATCAACATCTTTACCTTCCATGTTGGATATTCTGATTTCTTCAGGATGAGAATTTTCATACTTTCATACTTGGTTGTCGACATCTTAGATCGTATCTGATTCAAATTTAAATCAGTCTGCTCTGATACCAATTGTTGCCCAGTAATAAACAATTGTAGAAGGGGGGTTGAATACAATTGTATAAGATTCTCGACTAAGTAAGATATATATCACAATATGAAAGAATGATAACAGCTTTATTAAATCTGATATAAAACTGTTACAAACTCTCTCAAGAAATTCTGAGTTCTTGAGAGCTGCTAGGTTACAAAAATACCCGTGTATGCGATTGATCTCGTCTCAATCGATTACTAAACCAAAACCTAAATTGTGTTTATATACTACACAGCTTCTCTATCAATGATAAGTCCTAATCAATTACAAAGATTGAAACCTATCCTAAATTGATAGCTGCATTCCTACAGACCAGGAACGGACAGAATAATCTTCCTTATTTAACTAGACTCCAAATATAACTCGAAGTAGGAATCCTGATCAGCTTCCAGTACTGATGATCAATCCTGATCCCAGTCCTGATATTCATTCTGATCCTGACGACCATGCAATCCTGATGACGTCAGCAATCCTGATCAGTTGAGTCTAGATCCTGACGATCATTGAATCCTGATCTAACACATACCCCTTGTCATTGTTGATGGGACATTCTTGAAATCGGTACGTGAAGGTACGTTATTGGTTGCAGCAACTCTAGATGCATGAGGTAGAATATTTCCATTGCCATTTTGGGTAGTGGGCTCAAAAAATGTTTTGGCATGTGAATGATTCTTCGACAAGTTCAGACAAACTTACAGTTTAAGAGAAGACATGACAATAATCTCTGATCGTCATGAAAGCATCATAAAGGCAGCGAGTAAAGTATACCCTGAAGTACCACATGTATTTTGCATCTTTCATCTCCTTAACAACATGAAAGTAAGTTTAAGAAGAACTCGAACAAGATAAGGATAATTTATTTAATGCTGCCAATGCATACACTGTCAAGAAATTTAAGTACCACATGACCCAACTTGCAAAGATTGACAGCAGGATTCAACCATTTTTACAGCAAGTTGGATATGAAAAATGGGCAAGGGTTTACTCAGCGCATAATAGATACTCGAACTTGACATCTAACATTGCAGAATCTCTTAATTCTGTAATCACAGAGATAAGAGAGTTGTCGATATGTACAATGTTAGAGTCTTTGCGTGCTTTAGTACAAAAGTGGAGTTGGACTAACAGGAAAATAACAAATGACACCTCAACAAAATTGACAAACAAGTATGAGAAGATACCGAAGAACAATTACTTTTACTCGGCAAATATGACATTATTTATTTGACTAAAAAATTTATGTTTTAACTAGTTATATCAGTTACAACCATGGTTGCAGAAGTTGCAAACATGGTTGCAACCATGTTTGCAGAAGTTGCAATCATGGTTGCAGAAGTTGCAACCCATGGTTGCAACCTTTGTCCTTCTAATGAAACTACAAAAAATAAAATAAAAAATCTTGTTTAAAATCAACAGGTGAATCCATCAAATGAATCGGTGTTCAAAGTTTGTAATGTTGACAATAAATCTATAGTTAATTTTGCTGCCAAAAGTTGTACATGCAACAGGTGATTCTCAATATTGTTTCAATATTATTTATACATCATGTTTGTAGTTTATCTTTATATGATATATATTTTGTTCTTAAACAGGTTTCAGATGGATCAACTTCGTTGTGCACATGCAATTGTTGTTTTGAAGAAAGTCAATCATGATCCTTAGGATTATTGTTCATCATATTACACAAAAGAAACAATGATTGCTGCTTATAAAGAATAGGTATATCCTGTTGGCAAGAAAGACACATGTAAAGTACCAGAAGTTATCAAAGCGAGGAAAATGTACTCCCCAAAAGGCAGAGTCAGAATAGGAAGACCAAAAAAGAGAAGGCATAAAGGTGCGTGAGAGACAAATATGTCAATTCAACAATTCACATGCGGGAAATGCGGTCAAGCCAGACATAATAGAAGAACTTGTAAAAACCCGCCATCGAAAAATCAAACTTAGTTATTTAAAAATTATGTTGCAAATACTACATTGCTCAGTTGATTAAATTTAAAGTAGTCATGGAACTGAAATGGCATGTGTTTCTGAATTTCCATGTTTTTTTTATTTTGAGTAGAATTGCTAAGGTAATTAAGTTGCAAAAAGGTTTTGTATTTTGTTTAAGTTGTTGCAATAGTTGCAAAATTGTTGCAACCATGTTGCAATCTTGTTTGCAACTTGTGCAAACAAGGTTGCAGAAGTTGCAAACAAAGTTGCAAAGGTTGCAAAAAAGGTTGCAAAGGTTGCAAAAGTCCATTAAGATGAGTACCCCTGCGGGGCCTATTGCACATAAATTCAAAATTTATTCATATTACCAGTTGAGGACCATAATTTATTGTACTATGTATAAAATCATTAAATCTAAAAAACAATGAACCATTAACAAATATAGTTGCAAAACAAAGTTTCTATTAAACTTTGAACCATTAATTATCAAATTCCACGAACTAAATAAAAAAAAGCCCATAAAAGTATTACATAGTTATGTAAGCAACATTGTTTTTCTACTAATTAATGCCATAAAATAAAAAACTATTTTCCTTTCTTCACATCTCTCGCCTTTATCTTTCTGTCATAAGTCTTTGTTGTTGGAGCCTTTGTTGATGGAGCCTTTGTTGTTGGAGCCTTTGTTGAAGGAGCCTTTGTTGATGAAGCCTTTGTTGTTGGAGCCTTTGCAATGTTATTAGACTCACTCGCATAGTCGTATATTTGTTTTGCCATTCCGTAGGAATAAAATAAGAAGGCAAGCCTGCATCTGTGAGCACCAATATCTATTTCACCTTGCAGAAAATCCGGCATAGTAGCATAATATTCAGCATATGACAACATGTATATCCCACTATCACTGCATCAAGAAACGCAAGACAAATCAAATCATAGCATACAAAACTTTGGAGTATGGAACTTAACAAACTTAAATAGTTTTGGTACTTACATAGATGATGATGATGGAAATTCAAAATGATGCAAAGTAAGTCCAAACCAATCAAGAGTTGTCTTGCCAAAATACGCATCGACTGAGAAATTAATATCAATCCGATCATAAAAACCAGTTGCCTTGAGATAAGAAGGCAATAGCTGGACGAATGGGTTGGCTGCCTTTGCGATAATATCCCTCACACCATCGCATTGCAATGTATTGTAGATATGGAGTTCCCCATCTATAAAGTTTAATCTCCCAAGAATCCAATGTCCTTGCTCTGCAAGCCAGATTGGGAATAAAACTTCATCACTTAAAGCCCAAGGAATATTGTAACTGATGATCTCACCCTTGATAATTTCCGCAATGTCGAGATCAACTATAAATTCAGCAGCTTGCAGATTAATAGTTTCAAACGTAGCAGAAAGTCTACTCTGAAAGGTGGAATCAACATAAGTAATTTTGAGTGGAGATGTTGACTTCAACTTCTTTCTCAAATGATAAAAAAATACATCAACATGTTGCACAAAGATATTTGGCATATCATTACCAAGAAATCAAAAAACAAACCATGCAACCTAAATTTAAAGTAAAACTTACAGAGTTGGTGAGATTGGTGCTACCATACTCCAAAGTATGAAACCATGTCTTTTGGGATATCGAATGAGCACCTAAATCTAGAGGCGGGCTGATCTCATTGTTTTTCTTCGAATATAATGTAGTCGGGTTGGAAAAATATATATATGACATGTGTTAGCCATGTGTGAACAATTACAAATGCATAATTATAAGCTGCAACCTTGTTTGCAACCTTTGCAACCATGTTTGCAGAAGTTGCAACCATGGTTGCAACTGTTAGAAATACACAGTTAAGATAAGTGCCCTTGCGGGGCCTGTACTGATATCACAAACAAGAAGACATACTTTTTCTTTGTATTCATCCCATGATCCAGCCAACTTGTGAAACCTGTGCTGATTTTTAAACTTGGCAACTGTCCGATGTTGTCGTCCAACGCAGAAACCCCTTTCAAATTCTGCAAACCTTCACCACTTTTACCTGAAGATGAACCAAAATATCGCATATATGGTGACTTCAGATATGCAGAAAACTTAAATGACCTTTTTGCAACTGCAGGGGTGACTTTATCTTGTGGAGTCAAAGCAGAAGTTCCCTAAAACATAGTAAATAAATATACCTAATCAAAAACTAAAATGCAAGTAAAGAAAGACATACATATGACGTTAAATATTTTACTAAATTTACCAATGTTGGATTTTCTTTAATGGGAGCAACACTCGCAACCTACGGAACCGACCCTAAATCGTATATTTCTCTTGCAGACATTTCATCAAAAAGAGAGGAATTCGTGTCAACGTCTGCAAGTGTTAAAATCCCTAATCCAGTAGTAGTAGGTTCCCTAGATTCCAATCCACTTCGTGCCAATAATTCCCAACGCTCATCTCCATCGTCACTTTCTCATTATGGACACCATCATCATTATCATCAGTTATCATCCCAGCCATCTTCACTGTTCTGTCGAGATCAATCGATTCTTTTTCAAACATTGTTGCATCCTCACTATCCTCAACTACAACCTTTGAGACACATGTTCCATCCTCTGAAACCTCATGCCCACCCTCTGCAACTTGATTCCCAACCTCGTTGCCTACCTCATTCCCAAATTCATTACCAACAACTACATTATCAAATGCATCCTCTAAATTCTCACCCGCATCCTCTACATCCTCATCCACATGTCCAATTTGTAAGTCCTTATCAGAAACATTTTGTGTGCTTTGTGGCCAAGGATCCCAATCACCAACATTGGTCGCAGCTTGATTCAAATGCGACAAAGGGTCCAAAGTGCTTCCATTCTGAAGTCAGTGGAACATAGATTATTACAAATAATTAGTCAATGGAACAGATATAGTAACTAATAATTAGTCTACTTTAATGTTTAAAAAATGTAAATCACATAATGTAAGGGTTGCAACTTTTGCAACATTGTTTGCAACTATTGCAACCTTGTTTGCAATTGTTGCAAACATGTGTTAGCCATGTGTGATCCTTTACAAATGTAGAACTATAAGCAGCAACCATGGTTGTTGAACAGTTAAAACGAATGCCCCGGCGAGACCTGTACTAATATCACACACAAAGAGAAATGAGAATCAGGAAATACCTCATCAATAGGAATAGGATCATTATAGATGGCTAAGTTGGGCCTCTTATCTTTGACAGATGCCTTGGATTTTTTAGTTGTCTTTCGTTTTGAAGACATAACTGTTTTGGAGGTTGAACTCGGGGAAACTTCATCGACAGAAACTGGATCATCGATGGCTGGCCTAACACGCTTAGCTTTCAAAGGTGCCTTTGATTTTTTAATTTTCTTTTGTTTTGGCGGCATATCTGATTTGGACGATGAACTAGGAGAAGACGAGAACCTTGTGTGAACCATGTTTCAAACTGTCAAAAACACAATGCATCAACTAACTGTTAAAACCAAAATAAACAACGTTGATGCACCATTGGTCACTTTAAATTTGTTTTATTTAATACTAGTGTCGAATGAATTGTCTGCCCCTGCGGGGACTCTACTTAATAGTATAAAATTGCTGCAAGATCACAAAATGAGGCAGTGTTTTCACTTCATTCGACCATCAACAAGAACTTAATTGAAAGTCTACACAGTTAGGTAACATTTAGTGCAAAAATCACATCACAAAATTTCAAAAAGACACAAAAAGTAGGGCTATAATCAGTATCAATTAGCAATTAGCAACTAGAAATTATCAATTATCAATTAGCAAATAACAATTATCAATTATCAATTATCAATTAACAATTAACAATTATCAATTAGCAATTAACAACCCGTGTGTGAGAGTCTGTGTGTGTGTATGTGAGCGAGCGAGAGAGACACGGAGAGAGAGCGAGAGAGAAAAAGACAAAGAGAGAGATAGAGAGGATTGAGATAATCGTAACTTACATATAAGAGAGCGGAGAAACTTCGAGGTCGTCGGAGAAGTTTTGAGTACGCCGGAGAACTCCAAATCGCGAATGAAAGAGAAGACGAGAGTTGGAGAAGAAGAAGCCTTGAGAAGGAGGAAGGCATTAGAGAATGAAGATGAAGCCTTTAGAAGCAGTTGGAAAAGGAGCGTATTTTTAAAAACTACAAATTAGAAAACTGAAGGTAACGATAAAAACAAAGAAACGGTAATATAGAATTGAAACTGTAAATTGGTAACAGTAAAAGTAAAAACAAACGTTAAAAATATATATATATTTATAAATTTTCCTTAATATTTCTATCATTTATAAGTTCATTCAAATGAAAATATTAAATTTTTCGCAAATTCCAGTTAGAATTTTCAGAAATAATAATAAAATAAGCACCTGCTATAATTCAACCTGCAAATCACTTCAAAGTTAAAGTATACAGAAGCTAAAAGGAGAGGTGGGATACAAAATAAATATAGAATATATTTATCCACTGTAGCAAATTGAAATATTGTTTTGTACAGACTACGCCTGAATAACTTTGCATTATAACAAATTAAGAGATTTACAATGCAGATTTGCTTCATTGTAGCTTAAGCGAATATTAGTGTCATTTCATTGGAGCAAGAATAGTATACAACAGAAGGAGTGATACTATAATAATTGCCAACACTAAAGTGAACTTGGGGCTTGTCCAAAGCATAAGGTTTGATCTCTCTGTTCTCTTGATAGGATCGACCTCCTCGGACAAGGGATAGTTTGAACGTCGAGGGTTCCAAGTCACATACTTGTTTGGAGAAAATTGGGAGAAGATGCTCTTCTTTCCTTGCTTCTTGAAGCTTGACCAGGCTTTGTCCCAATCTGTTGAGGACTTGTCACCTGAAATTAGGCATGAATGGCATTATTCAGAACATGTAGTCAAATCTTAAAATGTATAACATGTAATACGTCTGTAAATATAAGTTTCATATGTCAGGGGACTTCGTTAGATGATCACCTCTTCGGCAGGTACCGGGAAAATCTTAAAATAAGATCTTATATATTTAATATTGTCCATTGTTGTCATCATGCATTAACAAAGCATGCTTGTTCTTGGTGAGAAAACAAAAGCTTACTAGTTTCCAATCATCTCTAATGACAAAGATATCACACGTTGAAGCATATGCATCGGCACTAACAAAGTTCAAAGTAGTACTATTGTGGTGTTGTAGCCGCAAAAAGGTGAGAGTTAGTTGAACTCTTAGATGCAAGAGTATTTACTATTTAGGCTTTCTAATTCCCAAATATAACTGCTTGTGAAATGAAACATTCAGCGTTAATATTACATTCTAGATTGAACCACCTGATGGCATCTCTGGTTGGATTAGGAGAGTAGCAAGCTGAGAAGGAGATCATGACTAAGTTATTAGGATGACAAGTCAATATACTTGGTCTGGAAAAAGGAATTCTAGCCTAGGTTACCCCGACTGGTTATTTAAACTTGAGTACCCATGCTGAACACTCGAAACTCAAACTTTGACATGATTATGTACATACGATCCTTCATTTTTGGCTGAAAACATGCAAATTTTTTCATAATGCTGACAAGCGCGACACTTGAAAACGTATTGAACACTTCCACTTGATTCTATGTAACATAGACACTAACCTAGTAGATCGTATTAATTTTTGTTCGTGTAACATCACATGCCTTGTTCAAAGAGCTGTGCTGTATTTGTATTTAACAGTTATATAATTCTTTCCATTGCATTGCATATATGGCTAGGAGAGTGGTTTCTAAATTCTCTGGTACACAATCATCATATTATGCAATTTTCATAGCAAGTGTAAGTTTCTGAATTCTACACCACAATCATTATATGCTGTGAACTCTGAAAAGCATATGCAAATATATAGCCATGAAAAAAAAACTCCCGAAATCTTCAGCACAGAATCAAATTTCCCCCTTTCTCATACATCATATGTAAGCTTTGTGATTTACTAAAAATCTGGCCAATTGTCGGAAGATGTTTAATTCTAGTCAATTAGATGTTACTACTAAGTAGCTTATGATGACCACTGTATCAGAACTGCAAGAGTTCTAATTCACTAAACTGTGCAAGGGGTAAAATTGTGCTAGAAAACTATGGTTGAATCAATTGAGCAACTAATCTACTGAAGAAAAAGTGCCAGTTCAATATACGTTCCATGTGAAGTGGAATATGTTATAATATAAGTAATTTGACTGTTAAAAAGTGATGGCAAAATCTAAACTGCTGCAAGAAAAAAAACTTCATATGTTTCACTATAGTCCAGACGTTATAATCCCTAAACTCGACGTTAACAATCATATTGATGACAAAGATGGACAAAATGATTAAAGAGGAGACAACTCCCTTTAGCTCCTCCACACACTAAACTTTCAAATTAAGCTCAATTTTTATCATTAATCAGAGCTTTACACATGATTAAGCCAACACGGAACGAAAACAAGCAAACAAGCTATACCACTAGACAACACAAAAGTTGCACACATGTATGCAAAAATGAGCTCAAGCAAATTCACTAAAAATATCAAATGGCAAGCAGCACTTTGATCCTAAAAATTCAACCAAGCATCAATCCTTTCGGAAAAACTCGAAACATTTACGATACCCAATTAAGCAAAGAACAGGGAGAATCACATCACATAACATAACCAATAACAATTAACCAATTCTGAAGATAGATATTTGCCTTTGTTGTTGTTGTCACCATTTTGAGGGGGAGGTGTTTGCTGGGAGTTTCTACATGGGGATGCGTGAGGCTTTTGATAGTTCCAGTTCCAACTGAGATTGTGTGAAATCATTCCTGTCCGGAATCGCAGCTGAATATCCATCTTTGTCCCTTCTCCTCAAACTCCCAGTTGCAACTGAGGCCACTAGTTCTCAAACTCCCTTCCTGCAAAATTAAGTTAAAACTAAGGACGGTTTATTTTGGGATTTTGAAGAATTTTATGAATTTTTGAAATTTAGGGTATTTAATTAGGATTTTAATTTATTTTTTTTAAATTTGATGGTGTTCATTTTGATTGTAAAATGTTTTTTTAAATTCGGGGTTATTCAATTAAGATTTTAAAATGTCTTTTAAAATCTAGGGATATTCAATTTGAATTTTAAAAAATTCATAAAAATCTGGTGCTATTCAACAATCCATGGACTTTTTTTTTTATTTAATAAAATTGTGGATTTTGATAGATTTTCTAGTGTATTTTTTTAAGTTTGAAATCCGGCCAAAATCAATGAGATTTTGATGGATTTGTCTGAATTTTTTCAAAATCTCTCAGATTCTACATAACTCTACTAGATTTTACATCAACTCTGCAAGAATCTGCGTAAATTCTTGTAAAATCCATGAATTATTATTAATCCATCAAAATCTGAATTGAATACACCCCGCAAAGTATGAATAAAGTTTATTTAAACTTCTTTTCTGTCACAAAATGAAAATGTTTTAGGAAATAACTATTTTAAATGTGAAAAAGAACTTTATTCTGTAACTGAAATGTTAGGAATTTCAAAATTATTACAAAATGACACCTGACTTATTTGAATTTTTGAATATAATACTTCATTATAACATGACCTTCACATTCATAAGGCCGGATTATAAAATCGAGTAGAAATAGATACTGCACGGATTTTATCAAAGTTCATTTTCAAATAACTTGGCATGATAAATGATAATTTTTAATTCGTGAACGCATTTCATAAATATGAAAAATTTACTATTTTTCATTTCACATAAATTTTTGAATAAAAAATTTGTATACTTTCTGAGGTATCTAGAACCAATTTAATAGAAAACCTATCAATTAAGTATAATTTTTAAATCTCATTGAGTCATTTCCCAATTTAATTTCTAAACAAATGTTACACAAACCAACAGAGCAGGTTCAGAAGTAATCCCCACCATATTGAAAAGAGTTATGGGCTTCAAAACCAAAGAGCCCATAAATCACCACAAAAAGGCCCAACCAAAAAGCCCAGACCAAAACAACAATAACCCCTATAAACATCATAACCTAACAAAATGCACCGTCGCTATACCCCAAAACCCTAGCCCCACTAGATCTCTCCTCTCTCCCTCCCTCTCTCCCATCTCTCTCCCAATCTCTCCCATCTCTCTCCCCGAAAATGGCCGCCTCATCTCGCCCACTAGTCTCAATCCACTACCTAGACTCCGACATGTCCACCGACTCTCTCCCTCCCTCTCTCCCCCTCCCCGACGTCATGAAATCCTCAATCCGACCCGACTTGGTCAGCTTCATCCACTCCGAAATGTCCAACAACTCTCGCCAACCCTACGCCGTCTCTCGTAAAGCCGGTCACCAAACCTCTGCCGAGTCTTGGGGAACCGGTCGAGCCGTTTCACGTATTCCACGTGTACCTGGTGGCGGGACCCACAGAGCTGGTCAGGGTGCTTTTGGTAATATGTGTCGGGGCGGGCGTATGTTTGCCCCGACCCGAATTTGGAGGAAATGGCATAGTAGGATTAATATTAATCAGAAACGGTTTGCGATTTCTTCGGCGATTGCGGCGAGTTCGATTCCTTCGCTTGTGATGGCACGTGGACATAGGATTGATAATGTGCCTGAATTGCCACTTGTTATATCCGATTCTGCGGAAAGTGTCGAAAAGACGTCGAATGCGATTAAGGTGTTGAAGGAATTTGGGGCTTATCAGGATGCCGAAAAGGCGAAGGATAGTATTGGAATTAGGCCTGGAAAGGGGAAAATGAGGAACAGGAGGTACATTTCGAGGAAAGGACCGTTGATCGTTTACGGAACAGAAGGCGCTAAGCTAGTGAAGTCGTTTAGGAACATTCCGGGGGTTGAGATTGCGAATGTTGAACGTTTGAACCTTTTGAAACTTGCGCCAGGAGGGCATTTGGGGAGGTTTGTGATATGGACTAAGAGTGCTTTTGAGAAGTTGGATTCGATTTACGGGAGTTTTGATAAGCCTTCGGAGAAGAAGAAGGGGTATGTGTTGCCTAGGTCTAAGATGGTGAATGCGGATTTGGCTAGGATTATTAATTCGGATGAGATTCAGAGTGTGGTGAGGCCGATTAAGACGGAGGTGAAGAGGGCTACGTTGAAGAAGAATCCTTTGAAGAATTTGAATACTATGTTGAGGTTGAACCCGTATGCTAAGACTGCTAGGAGGATGTCGCTTTTGGCTGAGGCACAGCGTGTGAAGTCTAAGAAGGAGAAGCTTGATCAGAAGAGGAAGCCCCTGTCTAAGGTATCTTTCCGACTTTTTTACTGCATTGGATTTTTGATATTATTAATGGTTTCGATGTGCATATGTTGACTGTTTTTTACTTCTATATTGTTAATTCAATAATGTGGTTTACACATGCTTTAAATTTTTGAATACAATGTTTAGTTTGCTTTAAATTTGTATCTGGTACTCTGTAAATTTGTTGAATCATACCCTTGTATATGCTTTAAAAAATATTGCTTGTTTTTTTGCTGTATTGTCAAGTGTATACTAGCCTACTATGTAAGTAAAGTTTAAAATTAAGAATCTGCTTGGCAATATAGTACGAAGTTTAAACAAATATATGAATGAAACTTGTTCTTGGTGAAAAGCCCCTGTGTTTTTAATAATTAGCACTACTAGTATAGTACTGATTCAAGTACTTTGATGCTACTTGTATGTTTTCTCTTTCTTTTCTTACTTGAAACTGAAATGATCACTTGTAAGTTATAGTACTAATTCAAGTGCTTGGATGCTACTTGTATGTTTTCCCTTTCTCTTGTTACTTGGAAATGAAATGATTACTCATAAGTTAACTTCAAAGATTCATGTTAAACTATATGGGATGTTTCTTGCATTGCCCTTATGTTTAGTGAACATAGACCAGACAAAAATTTCAATTGCAGGTGCAAGACTCCTGTAAGTTGTTTGTTGTAGTCGTATTTTATCTATTTATAATTTGTTTCAATATGTTAGATTGGTGTGCCCTAAAATTAGTTATTAACCTGATACCATAAGAACTTGTTGTTTGGAACACTTGTATATCAATTTGCTGACTAAAACAACATTATTTGATCAAGCTGTACATATAGCATTGAAATGGTTTTTATTAAAAAGAAATTGTAAATTATCTTTGATTTGGAGCAGTTGAATAATAATATATCTACTTAATTTACACACACTCGAATTTGCAGTTTTGGGTTGTACATTTGAGCTTTATGTTTCTTCAAAATGTATGTGGTATATGCTTGATGAACATAACTACATCTGCACCTTGGAAAAAAGATGAAATTAGTTGGTTTTTGTTCATAGCATTCATTTTGTCTGACAGCTTTTATTTATGGAATGATTCCTCTTGTTGCAGTTTCATACATAATAAGCTTTTAAGTTTGCCAAAGTGGTTGCTCAACAATTTATCTTCTCTCATGTGATATTTAGTTTGATCTGTTCTTCACTAGAATGCAATAGGCTTGATTCTATTTTGAGACTGGGTTGAATCTTACTTAATGAACTTTCCAAAAAATGAGAATAGTTATATGCTACAAGTAATGAGTATGTAAAAAAGTTTAGTACTCCCTTTACAATTGATGTGCAGTGTTTGACGATATGTTGCATTTTGCAGCTCCTTTTTGTTTGTGATAGTGAAACAGCTGCTGATAGTTTTAGGTTTCTCTCCCCAGTTGTTTTCTGCATCTGTATTTGTCACAAGTTATTTAGTTGATTGATTATTGTTCTGTTACTCTCTTACAGGAGGAAGCTACAAAGATTAAGGCTGCTAGTAAGGGTTGGTACAAGACTATGATATCTGATAGTGACTACACTGAGTTCGATAACTTCGGCAAGTGGCTTGGTGTTTCGCAGTGATCATGAACAACCTGTTTAGCATGTCATTTTCTTTCTGTGTTAGGTTTATATTTCCATGTTTTGCTAAAAACCTGAAAGAGATTTTGTGGGATGAGAAAATTTTGGCAATAAGTTACCTTTGCTGTTATTTGACTTACTCCTGTGTAATGATATTTACCCGGTTAAATTTGTTTAAGATATTTCAGTTTGAACTTGCTATATTTGATTACTAAAGATTAGCTCTCTATTTGGGTTCCAGAATCATAAAACACAACGAACATACTCTAGGAAGCAATTAGCTTTTCGCAGTATTTACTCGGTTGTGGTATCAACTATTTTTCGGCTTTACATTCTTCTTATAGTTTTGTATCATGAGTCTAGACTTTTTACATTGTCTAACCATTTTCCTTCTTTACTTCGTGCTCATTTTCTTTTCATATTTAGTAGGGATGAACGTGGCTTGAAGCTGAATCAAATGCCAGAACGCTGCACTATTTGTGATTCCTTTGGTCAGAGTTTGTAATTCTGAAAATCGCATTCATTTATTTTCGTCCGGTTCTTGGGCAATGGGCATATCTATATACTTCAGCTTAGTTACAAAAATAATTGTATGTTATAACTTATAAACATGATGATTAAGAATAGTGATAGAAAACTGTTAATTCAAGCACTATGTTGACAAGCTCATGAACAAGGAAGGCTACAACAAGAATGATAATTGGGCATAATTCAATTGTAAAAATCACTGTACTCCGTAGCCCTCAAAACTCCCGAAATTCTAATCCGAATACGATTAAATTCAAAATTTTATTTCCAAGTCGGGCTCCC
This sequence comes from Heracleum sosnowskyi, assembly GCA_030848705.1. Lineage (NCBI taxonomy): Eukaryota > Viridiplantae > Streptophyta > Magnoliopsida > Apiales > Apiaceae > Heracleum > Heracleum sosnowskyi. The sequence continues at coordinate 146,894,383 of CM061236.1, read as the reverse complement.
GAGTTTTTTTGGAAGAGAAGAGAAAAAATCCAGAAACAAAATTCTACCAACTTTCTCTCCATAATTTTCTTTCAAAAAATGGGATGATTAGGAGAGAACCTCTTATACAATTTTTCGGATAATTCCCTCTTTATCTTTTTTTTCAAAATTTTCTCTTCTTTCTTCAAAAACTCGAGAACACATGAGAGAATATTTTTTTTTTCCTCTTCTTTCACCTTCTTTTCTCTTCTATTCTCTTGTACACCAAAAAAATTATAAAGCACAACGTAAGAGTTTCAGGTTTAGAATCAATTGCTCCTGTTACACCTAATTGACCTGATTCATCAAAATGCCCTCAAAATGTGTCCAAAGGAGATGACGAGAACAGTATAGAAAAATCACGATATTGCATTTAGGTTGAATGTATAGAGATTATTGTACATATTTCAGTAATTTTATTTTAAAAAATGATTTTGAAAAAAATATAGAATTTAAAATTTTATTAAAAGTATTTTTTATCCTTTAAAAATATAAAATACACGCAAAAAATTAAAACGACACTCTTGAATAAATAGTGTAGTGAGGAATAGACATCACGCGCGTTAACAGAACTTCAACTCAAGAGGTTGGATGAAGAAAAAGGATAAAGAAAAAACAAGTGTCAATCAGCTGCCTATCTACTCCATCTATCCTTCTTTTTTTAACCAGCGGGGCAGCCTCTTCAATTCTTTATTTTAACCACCGAGTCAGTGTCTCGTCTATTCCTACTTTCTCCCCACTTACTACTCCCTCGATCCCCTCAATTTTTTATATTGGAGAATGAGGGCTCGACACGCATTTTAAGATTTCTCTAAAATATACTTCGATAAATTATTTTAAATTTTTTCTTCTTTTGAATAAAAATATAATATTTAAATTTTTATTTAGAAAAAGAAATTTTTAAAAATAAGTTGTATAACTATAATTTATAGAAACTTTAAAATACGTGTCAAACAGTATAAAAAATTTGTAAAGAAATTAGAGGGACAAAAGGAGTACAATTTTACTGTGTATTTACCATTCTTTACGCTACAGTTGTTTTCCCACTCATGTCTTTGGCATAGGGGTCGTACACATAATTCTTAATTCATGAGTAAAGCTTCTAGGAAGGAGTCACCTACAAACGTTTTTCTATAACAAATCGTTTTGTGATAGATATGTATAAATAATGGGCTCCTCTTGAGTAACTAGATTATCTAAAATCTTAAGTTTTTAGAGAAAGAACTTTCTAAGATCATATATTGTATTTTAACATTTCTCCTCGGGCGCCCATCTTTGGGGCATGATTTTTGCATTTCGTGTCCCTCATAAATTGTGAGAATATTTGGGGTGACATGGAGTCGAATCTTGGACCTCTCGCTGACCAGAGCTCGGATACCATGTTGAGTAACCTGCTCATTTAAAAGCTTAAGGTTTTAGAGGAAGACAAAATCTAGGATCATATATTGTATTCTAACGTATATATATATTAAAATTTTTATTGTACATGTATCATGAAATTTTTTTGTGATACATATTTTCACAACCAATCGCAATACGTGTTTTCACAACCAACGCTAACAAACGATTGTTCTAGACTGTGCCCCCAAACTTATAGTGCTTAATTAGACGGACTAAAAAGAACTGTACACATATTAAGGACAAACACTTATTTATTTATTTTAAAACCTATTTTAATACTTTTAATTGTCCTATTTTTCTTACTAAACCCCCTATTTTTCCAAAAATATCACGGTCAAACCGTTACTTTTATATTTTAAAATTCAACGAAAACATATCTATACAATCTTATAATAGACGAAATATTAAAAGTTTTGGTACCTGTTTTTTGCCTTATTTAATTGTTGTTAACAAAATATTTTTATTATTATCTTATAATAGCCTAAACATTAAAAGTTTTGATTTTAAAAAATATCAAGAGCAATTACCTTTTTCAATTAAAATATGTTACCTAGTGGTAAAATATCATAACTTTTGCCAATTAAAATATTTTAATTACCTTTTTCAATTTGTTAACGGAGGAATTTGGTATTAACAAAGTTCGAGGTCTGTCACCAGAATCAAGATCTATGACAGTGGTTCTTCGCCGGAAAGTCACCAGAGTGTGGTGGTTGTGATGAATTGGGGGCTGAGATTGCAAAGGTTTTCTTGGTGGTGGCTCGTTGAGCTCTTCGCTTCCAACCCCTTACAATGTGCCTACGTACCCCGTATTTATAGGGGATTAAGCCCTACGTAGTTCTTGGGGAGCAAATAACCTATATGGGTTGGTCTCAGATTTCCGAAGCCCACTAGGATACTTGATCCGTCTTTTGGAACTGGTCTTCGACTCGCTTTAGGAATGTTCAACGATGAGGCCTAGTCACAAAGGCCCAAGGCTCAACTACAGTCTAGGGACTTCACGGATATGTCATCGACCCAACTTAGGAGCCGACACTAACCGCTACCAGCTATCTCCCTGACCAAAGTAGTTGCAGATATAGCCATGACTTACCCCAAATGTCATACGCATCCTTGTCCCCCGAATGAGAAGCACCCGTCAGATTGCAGGACAAGTGATCCCAAGCGTTTGGGTGCAAAATGCAGGATTACTCCAAAGTTCCCCAATGAGGACGAACCCATTGAGTAGAGGAACAGAGCTCCCAAAGCACACACGAAGGTTCACCCCACATCCCCAATGAGGACGCGCCCATTGAATACAGGAGAAGGCCTTCATTCATCAGGCATATCCCTGGAGGCCTTCAACCACGGACATCCCCCTCCTAGGGCACATCCTAGGAGGGAATTCTTCAATCATCAGGCAAACCCCTGGAGGCCTTCAATAATGGACATCCCTCCCTTAGGGCTCATCCTAAAGGAGAAATCTTCAATATCTTGTCAGTATCAAGCCAAGGGAGTCGTTCTTCATCACCATGTAGTTATTTCAATCCAAGAGGGTGCGCTCTCAAGGGGTGGACGGCCTAAAAGAGCGCGCCCTTACCCCTATGAGGGCAAGCCCTAAGTCTTCCATATGCTAATCCCATGTGAGTCTAGCAGTTATTCTCTGTCAAGTCATCCATTCATGTCAAGTTATCAGTCCACACCAAGAGGACGCGTCCTCAAGGGTTGGACGGCCAGAGGGCGCGCCCTCACCCCTATGAAGACAAGTCCCGAGCCTCCGTTGTACTAGTTCAATCTCTAATTGCACCTTGGATATCTCAATTGATTATTACTTGACCCGAATCTTCCCTAAAAACCCGATACCGAATTTTGACTATAACACAATTAAAATATGTTACCTAGTGTTAAGGAGTCAATGCATTGATCTAAAGAGCCATGAATTCAACTCTCACCCCTTTCAACTGGGAAAAATAATTGTGGTTGAATATAATATCGCAAGATACTAAATTTTAAGAGGTATTTGATTATTAAACATAAAAAAAATCAATCCCTACTTTAAAAACTCATTTAACAAAAAAAATACTCGAATTCAAACTCAAACTCTAAATAAACTCAACTCGATTCTATTAGCTTAAGTCGTGCTTTAACCCAACCAAAATCCACCCTCGTTTCCTCCGGCAGAGACACACCAAGACAACATATCATGTTTCCTCCTTTACATATAAAAACATAATCCTATGTATCTGAAATTCACAACCGGCCTTACCAACATTTTCATATTCTCTTCAGCCTTGTCACCCTGCCGAAAATTTTCCATTTCATATTCCTTCTAACAACATTTCACATATATAAGTTTACAAAAGTACTACAAGCATCGGAAGTGATCATGTTAGACTTAAATCTTAATTGTTTACCTTCGATTTACGAAGAAACTGTAACGAAAGATAAAGACAAGATTCCTCTTATATTATCCGTCATTGAAACGGATGAGTCCGGAACCTCCAACTCATCCGTTGTCAATGTTGAGACGTCCAGCAACGACGATTACTTCTCGAATCGTCGTTGCAGGGACAGTCGTGTTACTTTTAATTTTGATATACTGAAAACTCAACGTGATCAGGGTTATGAGTGTGAGGAGACTCATGAGAATCATCAGGAGGATCGAGAAGTCACGATGCAGTTCTTTCCGAGGATCAGAGAGGTGCCAGAAGAGAGATCAATGTTGATGCAGCAGCAAGTTAAGAGAGTTAGTAGAAGAGGACCTAGACCGAAGAGTTCACAGTATCGAGGTGTTACTTTTTATCGAAGAACTGGACGATGGGAATCGCATATTTGGTAATTAACTTACTTTTTTCGATAATTAAGTATACTGCAGTTTATTATTGCACTTGTGAAATTTATAAAGATTTTTATTGTCTTTTGTAGGGATTGTGGAAAGCAAGTTTATCTAGGTGAGAAAAGAAATAAATTGTGTTACTGAGTTATGATTGTTCGGGTTCAAATTTAAATGCAATTTTGTCGTTTGATTTTTATTTGATTATATTGTCTATTGATCTGTGTATATGCTTGGATTGAAGGGGGATTTGACACTGCACATGCTGCAGCTAGGTAACAACTCAACTAACATTAGCTAATTAAATCATTTAGTTAAATTAGTATGTCTGATAGTGGTATGTGATGCTAGGGCATATGATCGAGCTGCCATTAAGTTCCGCGGAACTGATGCTGATATCAATTTTCTAGTCAGTGACTATGAAGATGATCTTATTCAGGTTGGCTGGTGTTGGTAATTTAGTACTGTCATTTGAATTTGAGAACGATTTTTATACGAGGAAATTGAGGGTCTTGGCTTTTGTTATGTTGGTGTATGTAGATGAAGAACTTGACAAAAGAAGAATTTGTGCATATACTACGACGACATAGCTCAGGGTTCTCCAGGGGAACTTCAAAGTACCGTGGAGTCACATTACACAAATGTGGCCGGTGGGAGGCCCGAATGGGACAGTTTCTTGGCAAGAAGTGAGATATAATCATATAACTATAGCTTGTCAAATTTTACATATGCCTGCTGAAAGTAGTTTGTAATTATATGCTATTTCCTGCAGGTATATCTATCTGGGCCTGTTTGACAATGAGATTGAAGCTGCTAGGTTCCTGTTATTATAAGTTCACTAGTGTTTATTCATATTTGTGGCTTCGGTTTCACTCAAAATGACTGTTTTTATGTTAACAGGGCTTATGATATAGCCGCTCTAAAATGCAATGGCAGGGAAGCGGTCACTAATTTTGATCCAACCACATACTCTGAAGAATTAAGTTGTGAAACTGACACTGGAGGTACCAGTTTTCAGCAATAAAACAGATTCAAATATCTTTGTTAAGATGATTTTATGACGAGGATTTTCCTGGATTTCTTATTTTCAGACAGCAGCCAGAATCTGGAGTTAAACCTCGGCATTGCTCCCCTTAATTTTTCCGATGTCCAGTATGGTAACAGGAACATAGAGGGTTATGATTTCCCCAATCGCCCAAACGATATTCCTGAGGGGAGAAATACTATGGTACACAACATTATTTCATTTACTGCAGTTTGAATTTACTTGATTTTATTTGTATTTCTATTTAGAAACCTCGTTAAACTGTTTAATCATCAAATTTTAAGGTCTGGGTGAGTCTGCTCAGTTACTGTAACTTTCTCTTTTTCTCCAACAGAATGATAAATCTGCTTCTGAAAAAATGGGAACTGAATTGCCTATTACATCTCAGCATCCTTCTCTATGGAGTGGTGTTAATTCGAGTTCCTATACCTCGAATGAGGTACTGATTTATACAAACACATTTTCTTATTAGCTAACTTGTTCATAACTGACTTTTGTTCTAGTTTGATAATAGTCTGAAACTACCTTAAATTACCTTAGTCACACGTTCTTAAACAGTCCGAAACTACAAGTTCATTAGCTATTAATAACAAAATTTTAGCATACCATTCGTTGCTTTTGTCCACAGTTCCGCATTCCTTAAACTAACAGCTACACCGTAATTCATCAAGGCGATGTCAAACGATTGGCTTGTCTGCTACTATATGCCAAGTCTTTGAGCTGAGAAATTTGTTTATTATGAACTTAGAAAATTAAAAAATATTGCATCTTCTGTGAGCTAACAATCTTAAGTGGCAGCAGGATAGGGCAATAGAGAAGAGTATGGAAGTTAATTCCCGACAAAAACTTGAATGGCATATCCAGGGACTTTATGGTGGATCTACTCCTGTGCCACTCTTCTCTACTGCAGCATCATCAGGATTCGCTACTTCATCCATCCCTGCTTCATCAGCTGCTGTATATCAACCGCATCTGCCCGTCGCCTACCATCCCTTTGCAGTATTACACCCCAATGCTAATTACTTAACTGGTTACTACGATAAATGCTAAATTTCACAGGGTAAGTGTAAACAAACTAGTTGTATGTGTATCTACCAGGGCTTTCCATTGTATCCCTAATCTCAGTTATGCAGTGTCTCCTTAATGTTAATGGTAGCTATCCAAGACTTGACCAGTAATGAGATCATTTTGCCTATGTATTGTAATTTCATAAAATAGTGAGAAATTGCATTTTTTTTTTCTACGAGGATTCATGAAAAAGAAAACCTCCAACATTTTTCAGTATCGGACCTAACATATCCGATGTGTCTCACTCGAAAGCAGGGTCCGGGAAGAGCAAAATGTAATAGGACCTTATCCTAATTCTCTGCAGATTTACATTACTTTTGAAATTTTCTCCATCTGTGATGTTTCATTCTTTTGATGATTATAGTTATAATCTGAACCCAACAATCAAATCCTGCCGTATAGATCAGAAAGTCACATCGATACAGCTTGGAATCCAGACAGTAACACATTATTAAAAAATCATAGTACTGGTAAAATCATTATTAAAAAAACATGGCAGGCTACATACACTACTGAATGACACTTATCATGGTGGGGATTTCCTTTTAATCCTTTGCTTTGTCCTTGGTATCTCCGCAATCCTCGGCCATGCTTCTATAATTATGAGTATGTATAATGAAAAGCTATGTACTATCGGACGGAACTAGGAGGGTTAATCTAGGCTGAACGGAAAATTTCAACAGAGTTTTTTTTAAAAAACTTCTTCAATTCCTTTAGTTAAAAATCTTTAGGAAATTGGTTTGAAGCTCATGCTCACATACAAAAATTAACGATAATTTATATTAGTTCAGACCGTAACGTAATTCTGGTTCCGATACTGGCATTACTATTCCACTGTGTTATGCACTGTGTGTAATTCTATAGACCGACAGACCGACATTTATAAATCAAAAGCAATATCCTGGGTTGCATCAAATAACGTTAAACTTGAAACAGATTGGACAGGAAAAAGTTGAGTTGAATAAATTAAGGAGATGAAAAGACAAAAGAAAATGTACACAAACAACAGTGATCCAGCAGTGAAATGGGTGAGGTCCTGATTATCACTGTTACATGCAGTGCAGGCCGATGTGGGATCGCAGTCACAAGAGACATCATTTGCACTGTTGTTTTTGTCAGCTTTAAAAGATGAAAACAAGTTCAAAATATTTAAGAGCCACCCTACAAGAATCAAACTTATCATGTATTCATGTCCACGATTCTTGAAAATGGGTTAGATTTTTATTCTTTTTTGCTGATTAAAAATCGTTACATTTTGTTTACTTATGTTGTGAATCGTAGAACACACGACCGTTATATTTAAGGAAAATGACGGTTATCAAATTGGATCTCAAAATAATTTTCAAATGTTATCCGATAGATTCTGATTTATTGTAACAAAATTAAATATAATAGATCCCTATATTCACACTAGTAAAATTGATTAAAATTAATTAAATGAAAACTTTGAGTGAATCTACTTCTACTTCCCATCTAGCAAGCGAATGAATGGGTAACAAAATTTACTCTTCTTCCTACATGAACATACTTGTGTTCCGGAGTTTTAATTTGAAAAAAAACCCGAAAAATTTGTGCCTATTTACTTTTCTTAATATGTTCTCAAGATATTTTAGAAAATAAAAAATTAGAAAAAAAATTAAATGTGGATCAATTTCTCTTCAAAATCTTCTTCTCAAGTGTGATGATCGAGAGAGAAAGATAATTTTTATAATTAAATATTGTGAATATTTTTCATATCTTCATTTTCTTTTCTTTTCTTTACAAACTAAAAAATATAAGAAATAAAATTATATCAAACCTTTTTTTTTCTTTTCTCCCATATTTAATTTCTTTTCTTAAGGTTAAAAACTTTTAGGAACTTAGGAACATATTCATTATTCAGGTAATTAAAATCTTTACTCACTCTTAAGAATGTCATCATAAACTAAGGGCTGCTCCATCAAGTCTCTTCTATCTATATTATAGTGTCTGTTGCCCCTTTCCAACAGTTAACAGCCCTTCTGTTCAACTGAAAGCCTCATATTCCCTCTTAATTACGATGCTGCCATCCACACAAAATCCTCCATAAAAACTGCCTCACGTGCTCTGCACTGAACCCGCTGCTGTCCTAATCTTCAAAATTTCTCACCTAAATCATTAAATGCATGTACTTCTCTTACCAACTCAAGCTTTCAAATTTGAAAAACAGACAATCTTACTGCAGTTTTCTTTTATCAAACCCTTGATTCTGCTCAATAGATTGACAATACTCTCTTGGTTGCTGATTGGGATAAAAGTCTGTGATGAACTCGGTACTAATTTTGTTGTTTGGATCAAAATCCAAACTTTCAATTTGTAAAATGTTGTTGTGTTTTTCACAATTGTAATATATTGAAGCCTTCCTTTTACAGGGTGATGGAGATCACATGTCTTCTTCGCAGTTGTTTACATCTGATGATATGATGAAAGGCTTCCAGAAATGCCCGGGAAGAAGAAAGAAAATTAGGAAAGACAAAGAGAATATGGACATTAATAAGAGCAACGGAAGTGTTTCTCCTCTGTATCCACTGTCTGAAATATGTAATGCGTATATTCCTTTCCTATGTACCCAGTTTTGGAACTATGTAATAATATATTCACATGGTTTGTTCCAACATTTACATCATTCTCTATTGCAGTTAATACTCCTACTGTTTCCTCCCCCAAGCATATATTGGGGAACTGTGAAATTTTAAACACCCCGACATCCGCATCAGGTTTGTTTGTTTGTCTTCAATGACTTTCTATGTGTTATGTTCGTAATATTGCTATAGATGCTATTGATTGTTGTTATAGATGCTATTGATTGTTTGGATCCTATATTGCAGTTAATAAGTCTACTGCTTCCTCCTTGAAGCCTAAACCTAACATGTCCTTTGTTAACAAATCGCTACACATTCAGACATCCTCCTCCGGTTTGTACTACGATGTCTGCCTATTTGGTAGAGTTTTTAATGTTCAAAGTAATAATTTATAAGTATGTGCTCTAATCTTACTGCTTCAAGGTGCAGTGAGAAGTATTGATATGGAATGCATAAATAAAAATGACGCCGATACAATGGATAGGCAACCCCTGTCAAATATAACGAATCACAAAAGTCATTCAATTTCGAAGTCACAGAAAGAGAAGGGAAAAGGAAAATTACTCAATGGGGAAACAACTCGCAATTTATTTGAAGAGGAGTTCCAAAGTCCAACACCACAAAGGAGTGATGACTACTATGATCAACTAGGTTCGTATAGTTTCAAACTATTTTGTTGCTTATTCTTTTTTGGTTTAAACATTAACAAATTTGTTGCTTTATGTGCAGAGCATTCGATAATTGGAGACTCAGAATATAATGAAGATGGGACGGATGATTCCAATGGTATGAATTTTGACAGCAAACTTTTGAATAAGATGCCCATATAAAAAACTTATTACTTTGTTAATACATTTACAGATGAGTACTGTACAGAAGAACCATGGGGTGAAATTGGAGACATTGATTCAGATGTTGGTTCGTAAATTGACACTGAGTAGTACATTTTATACATTTACTAAAATGTTTAATTTATTATTTTGTTTAATGTGGGTGCAGAAACTCTACCCTCTTCAAGTAAATTACCTAAAAAAACCAGGAGGAGCTGTCAAATCCCCGAGGATTATGCAACGTTAGGTGGTCCATCGGTGAAATGCACACAATGTAATGCGCTAATGTGGAAGGAAGAACGAGTAAATAAAAATGTTACGAAAGGAACACCTATCTTTTCTCTTTGTTGTAAAAAAGGAGATGTCAAACTTGCAAATGCCCTTGCAATCCCACCCTATCTATTGCAACTTTATAACGATGAAGTGGGAGGTTCTGCTTTTAAAAGGAGCATAAGAGTGTATAACTCTATGTTTTCGTTTACCTCTTCCGGTGGCAATGTTGATCATTCCATAAACCATGGCAGAGGCCCTTATATCTATCGGTTAAATGGACAAAATCATCATGTTTTTGGTTCTTTAATACCGGATGATGGGGATACTCCGAAATTCTGCCAGCTGTACATATATGATACCATCAATGAAGTGAACAATAGACTTCGTTGGGTTAACAGTTCTGATGGCCACGATGTCGATGTCGATGTCGTTGCAGGTTTGATGAATTTGTTGGATGAAACCAATGAATTATGTCAACGGTTTCGAATGGCACGTGATAGGTTTGAGAACAACGATTTGGTGGATTTGAAAGTGGAGCTAAAGATTTGTCGGGCACAGAGTGGTCGTGAGAATCACGTTTCTGCTTCTGATGATGTGGCTGGATTAATGGTTGGTGGAACTGATAATACCACTCCTAATCGCGACATTATTGTCATGACCAAGATGGACAAACTCACACGTGTGTCCTACATTCATCCGAAGCTAATGGCACTTCAATATCCCCTTCTTTTTCCTAATGGTGAAGATGGATACCATAACAAAATTCCTTTTCAATCTGTTAATCCAGACAGTGCAGAAGAACGTGATATGATTTCCATGAAAGATTATTACTCCTACAGATTTCAAGTTCGAGAAAATGAAGGTTGAGCAACCTTATTCACTGTTTTCAACCCCTACATCCCCAAATTTGATTAAAACAAATGTTGTCTTCATGGAATCTCATTTTTACCTTTTCAATTTCAGGTATGACTGCTCGGTTGGGTGGTCGTCTTTTCCAACAATACATGGTTGATGCATTTTCAGCTATTGAGCAAACAAGATTATGGTGGTTTCGTAAAAATCAGACCATATTACGGAATGAATTATATCACCATATATGTGATTCTGTTAAAAAAGGAGATTCAAATACCTCAAATGTTGGTAGAGGTGTCATACTTCCAGCTGGGTATGTCGGATCTAAACGTTATATGCAGCAAAACTTTCAAGATGCTCTAGCTGTGTGTAGACATGTTGGCCATCCAGATATTTTTCTCACTATGACATGTAATCCAGTGTGGGATGAGATACAAAAAATGATGCAACTACTTCCAGGATGTCAGTCACAAAATTGCCCAGATATTGTATCCAGAGTTTTCAAGATGAAATTGGATCAAATGACTAATGACATTAAGAAGAAATCATATTTTGGGAAGTGTGTTGGAAGTAAGCATTTTATTATTACAATGCACATTGTCAACTAAATTATTTTACAATTATACATGCATGAATTTTATAAAACATTTTTTCCCTATAGTTATGTACGTGGTTGAGTTCCAGAAGCGAGGATTACCGCATGTGCACATGTTGATTTGGCTTGACAGTGATTCTAAACGGTATCTAAAACAGAATGTAGATAAATTTGTGTCTGCAGAAATTCCCGATCCTGTCAAAGACCCTGTTGGATATGAGGCAGTCAAAGCCTATATGGTGCACGGTCCATGTGGCTTAGAGAATGTTAAATCTCCATGCATGAAGGGTTTGAAATGTATCCGTCACTTTCCTAAAAAGTTAGTTCTAAGTAGTACACTTCCTTTACATTCGTATGTATAATAGAATGGGACCAACATATTAAGGTCAACTAACAAATTTGTGTTTAGGTACTGTCCGCGCACATTTTTTGATGACAGTGGTTTCCCAGTGTACAAGCGCAGGCGGCAAAACATCACCATAGCAAAAGGAAAAGCTACTCTGGATAATCAATGGGTTGTACCTTACAACCGTGATTTATTGGTCAAATATCAATGCCATATGAACATTGAGATTTGTTGTCATGCAAGGAGCATAAAATACTTATTTAAGTATTGTCTCAAAGGCCACGACACTGCTACTGTTCAAGTTACAGGAAGGAAAAGGAAGCGAAGTAACGAAAGTATTGATGAACCTATAGATGAAATTAATGCTTACTTTGATGGGAGATATGTCTGTGGTTCTGAAGCTGCGTATCGAATTTTTGGATTCCCTATACATCATAGGACTTTGTCTGTTGAGCGGTTACCATTTCATTTACCTGGCCAAAGGAACTGCACCTTCCGTGCAAATGATTCTCTGCAAAAGGTGGCCGAACGAGAGAAAGAACGTCTTAGCAAACTTGAAGCATATTTTCTGTTAAATAGTACTGATATTGAGGCTCGGACGTTTACATACGATGAAATTCCACAGAAATATGTGTGGAATGATAGTGCAAGGCAATGGAACAGAAGGAAACGTGGATTGCAGATTGGTCGTTTGTCATATACCCATCACAGTGCAGGGGAAATTTGGTACTTACGGATGTTATTAACAAAAGTTCGTGGTGCTACTTCCTTCGAAGATTTAAGGACCATAAATGGAGTATGCTTTAATACTTTTAGAGATGCATGTAAGGAGTATGGACTGCTGGACGATGATAAGGAATGGCATGAAGTGCTTGATCAGTGCTCAACGGGCGGTTTACCACCTCAAATTAGACAGCTCTTTGTGCACATTTTAGTCAACTGTAAAGTAACAGACTTGGCTAATTTGTGGTGTTGTCATTGGAAACAAATGGTGGAGGACATTTTGCTTAAGAGACGCCACTTAAGTCAAGATATAAACCTAACTTTAAATGACAAGCAATTACAATATTATGCACTTGCAGGTAAATTTATTTACTCACAACGGTTCTAAAAATTTTCTTCTCAACCTTTTTATTTCTACTTCTGTTAACTAAAGCTGAGGTATATACATTTGCAGAAATTGACGATTTGTTGCGTTCAATTGGGAAGTCTTTAACAAATTTCCCTCAATTGCCCCAACCTCCATCAACTTATTATAGAGGAAACAAGGTACAATATGATGGAAATGGAATGTGAATACAAGAAGTTGGTTGACCAGTTAAATCAAGAACAGCTTGGTGTTTATGAAAAGATTTTGCAGTCTATTAAAACGTCTGAGGGAGGACTTTTCTTCGTTTATGGTAGTGGCGGATGTGGTAAGACATATTTGTGGAGAACTTTAATATGTAAGTTGCGTTCTCAGGGAGATATTGTACTGCCAGTTGCCACATCCGGTATTGCAGCAACTCTTTTACCAGGTGGACGCACAGCACATTCAAGATTTAAAATCCCAATCGTTCTTGATGAATTCTCACTCTGCGGTATTGGTCATAATTCAGATATTGCTGCACTAATAAGAAAAACCAAACTCATCATATGGGATGAGGCTCCTATGCAGCATAGGTATGCTTTTGAATGTTTAGATCGTTCTCTTCGGGACATTATGAAATCAGTTGATTGTGCACGTGGTAATATTCCATTTGGAGGTATTACGGTTGTGCTTGGTGGAGACTTTCGACAAATACTCCCTGTCATTACTCTTGGAGAACGAGGCGATATTGTTTCCGCATGTATAACCCGTTCTAGGTTGTGGTCTATTTGCCAAATATTCATTTTGTGCACAAACATGCGACTTAATAAAGGTACCACCGTTGCTGAAACGGAAGAATTGAAACAGTTTGCCAAGTGGGTACTTGACATTGGTGATGGAAATGTTTATCCACGAAATGAAGATATGGGTCGTTGTCTTGAAGATGATATAGTTATTCCACCTCAGTTTTGTGATCTTAAGAATGACAACTCTGTGGATAATATGATAAAGGCAACGTATCCAGATTTCTTGAAAAATTGTCAGGACCCAAAATTTTTAAGTGAGAGAGCTATACTAACACCTACCAACCAGACTGTGGGGCACCTGAATTCTCTAATTGTTGAAAAGCTTCCTGGTGAGTGTTTCTCATATTTCAGTGTCGATAGTGCTGAAGAATTTGGTGGCTCCGATGCTGATTTGAACTCTGCTTTTCCTTTAGAATATCTTAACTCAATTAACATGCCAGGGATGCCATCACATGAATTGAAGCTGAAAGTTGGTGCTGTTGTTATGCTTATGAGAAATTTAAACCAAACGCTTGGACTGTGCAACGGTACTAGGATGATTGTTACGAAATGTTTGAAATTTTGCGTTGAATGCGAGGTTATATGCGGATCATTTGTTGGCACCCGACATTTTATTCCACGTATGGAACTATGTCCCAGTGATTCAAGAATGCCATTCAAATTGGTGCGGAAACAAATGCCTCTTCAAATATGCTACGCGATGACAATTAATAAATCTCAAGGCCAATCACTCGAAAACGTAGGTCTTTATCTACCCAAATCCGTGTTTACACATGGTCAATTGTATGTGGCAATCAGTCGAGTTACTTCTCCACGTGGTTTGAAGATTTTTGTTGATGATGAAGCTGGGATATCCACCGATGTCACACAGAATGTTGTCTACAGAGAAGTTTTCTATGCGTTGCCACGGTTGTAGATGGTCAGCCATCCTTTTTGTGACTATAGAAGCATGGTGTTACAATCTGTGCTTTTTTGTATATGGAATGCATGGTGCTATACCTTAAATTTATGCGAAACGCAGATAGATTTAGCATTTTGGTTGCTTTATGTACAACTCCGCAGGACTTAGTACACTAATTTACACTATTTGGCTGTAATTCGTTTCTTGATTACTTTACAATTTCAAAACCAAACTGCTTTGATTAGATTTGAAACACTATTCTATTAAAAGCAGTTGCCCATTTATAAAATTCTATATTATGATCAGGGGTACTCCAAAACAAAAGAGATAACCAATTGAACAAGTCTAATTTCACACACTATTAAACAAGGAAACACACATAACATATGGTTCTAAACATACAGAATGCAAAAATCCGACATAATGAAAAAAAATGTACGACACAATCTTAGGAATCCATTGGAAATCACCAGAAACAACCCAACAAGCAAAATATATGGTTCCGCGACCCACATATAATCGCTATCTAAGGGAGTACAAAAACTTCAAATGTAAAGTTGTCACGATAAACAAAATCAAGCATTTGACCTTCAACCACTTCCAACTTAGAGGTAAAAAAAACCCACCCAAATCCAAATCAACACTTATTTCCCTCTCGCTGAAGTTCAACTTTGAATGTGTGCTCACCCCAAACCAGTGTGATAACTGCGCCATTTCTCCAAGGATTATAGATGGGCAGAAGTTTCCACGGAAAGGCCTGCAGTAATAGATTAATTAAAAAAACAACTATAACTGCACCATTGCTAATGTAACAGTTCAGTGATAATATTTTTACAGAGGAGCAGTGTAAAATGAGAGTAGCAACAACCTCTGTTTGACTCAGTGTCTAATGCTTCATGCATTGCTGCAGAACTTCTAACCACAATTGAATTTATGTTTTCAGTCCCTACAAGGTGAATACCACAAAATTAAAACTTCATGGTACATTGGGCAAAAGACATAAAAAAAAATGCACACCTGCATCACCGTCAGAGCTATCATCAGATAAAACAACCACCGGACATGTAGTAGAATTGAGAACATCCATTAATAGTGTTTTATCGCTCAAACCATCAAGGATATCGAAACAGTTGTTGCTGTAGATAGAAACAAAGAAGTGGCTCCTTCCAACATAGTCGAAGAACAGGACAAAATCTTCGGCCACATTATATTTTGAAAACAGTTTCTTCATTCCATACAACAGATTTTTGAATGCACAGAAACGCACACAGTACTCATTCCCATCAGCAACAACCAAGTGTACAGTTTCAGTCAGCAAGCCTCCAAAATTTTCAATAAACATTCTGGGCATTTCCTGTACAAGGGACAGAACCAAAGGTTGTAACAACATATGGCACAAGGTTAAAAAAATAACAAATATAGCATATACCATACCAGTTCTCCACTAAGTGTTGTCTCTGAACTCAATACTTTAAACCATTTCATTAGAGATTTTCCATGCTGCGGACCTGACATGGTAACATTTACTTTCATGATTAACAACTCTAATGAGCTACATGATTACTATTACTACTGTCCACAGTGATGCATAAATCAAACATAGGGCGTAAACAATACAAACCCAAAGTGTTAAACTTCAACGAATTGCGCCTCGCAAATATGGCAACTTCAAAAACTTGAGAATGTCCTGTGTGTTGGAACACACAAACGTCACCCTGGCGTAACTTCCCAGCTCTTGCAAAATCGTACCAACCTTTGTAAAAAGTAACTTTCCCATTTTTCCACCTCAACTTTATTTTCCACTTCAGGAAGTTAAATCCAATTTCGAGCCAACTCATTGTATCATTCAGACGCAGTTGGTGACATGCATTGCTTGACAGAACCTTTAACAGAGCATTACATGCAAATTGTTAAAAAAACATTAGGTAAAGGAACTTAAAATGTGAAGTCTTTCACTATGAACTATTGCAGACTACATTACCTCATGATACAAGCCTCTCTTCAAATGATCTTTTGAAATAACCAAATCATAAACACCAGTCCCATTTCTTATCGCATTATAACAAAACTGCGATTCAAGTTTTTCAACTTCAAAATCACATTCCAAGTAGTACGCATCTTTAAACCAACCTCCACCTTTACGAGTAAATATTGGTTTTTCACAAGGTTTATCCCTTAAAGGATACTCCTTTTCAATTCCATAACTGTTAAAGATTTCAATTTCAATTATGGACCCACCACTATAATGAAACGAAACCACCTGGTAGGGTTTGAGACGATAGTATTTGAACATACTTTCTAAACCCTCAATACAGTTATTACTTCTGCTAAAAGTACCCCGCCATATGGACCCGCAAGGTAATTTTAAGTAGATACTCTCAGGCAAATCATCTCCATATTTTTCAGAAAAACAAAGTGGCAAAATCTGTAAAAATAACCAAAACATTGCTTTTTAGTAACTAAGGATTCAGAACCAACTACACATGCATCCTGTATTGAGAGACCAAACTTATTGGAGTGATATAAAAAAGGTAAATAACAAAAACCCCTTTTAATAACTAATTGTTTACAATCAAATTTACATGCTGCCTTACTCAAAATATCAAACAATTCGTTCTGATATTAAAAAGTGCATGTTCAATTAACTAAGGATAGGAAAATTACCAGAGAACCACAGACATAAGCAGAAGGACGGTTTAGGGTTATGAAATTGAGTTCTTTCTTTACCAACACTGCCGACATGTTTACCTACATACCACACAAATCTTTATGTATGAGACATTGACATGCATAAAATTAAAGATGGACAGAATATACACATGTATTTTCTATTGAAGCAGATGTAAAGAAATTACAGTACAAGTTGTAAGAATACCTTTTGTTACCAGTTTCAGCTGTTTAGGACTTTACTAAAAGGAAGAAGTAGGTACACGTCTGCTATAAATGAAATGGTTAATGTGTCTACTAAATGCACAATAAATGTATAACACTGTCATGTCAACTTAATTCTTGCAACCAATAAAGTCAAAACAGTTACTCTTTTTATGCTTTCATTTGACATGTAACCAATTTTTGGTAAGGAAGTAATCAGAAATTAACACACGCAACACACTCCTTTTTGTTTTAATCTATTGTGATACATTTCGTATGACTTGGTCTAATATCTTTTGATTCAGCGTGCCTGTACTACAATTTCCCAAAGATATAGAAATTTTCCAAAGTCATTTCATTGTATAACTGTAAAATAGGAAATGTATTGGCAATAGAAATAAGTTGAATTTATAACAAAGGAACGATGATGTCGCATTGGGGTACTAACGTGTACAGATTACCAAGTTTTGTTTAACACAATGCTCTAGGTGCATACCCAAAAGAAGTCCATAATAAGTTTAATGTGTAATAGACAATATTTGTTTGTGGATATGATTGTGGCACGTACAAGTTTCCCCATCTTTGTAAAATAACAATCTCGCTTTGTATTTCGATAATCACTTAAAAAAAAAAAAGTGGTACTAAGATAATGTATACATTTAATTCGGAAAAATATATTACAAAAATAAATCTTTAATTTACTTAATGTGTAAAATAAAGGAATAAAATCACCCTTACAAAATCCATTATTTAGTAATTCTGTTTTTTGAGGACAATATATATACATAAGTAACGGTTTAAGCTGATTTTTTTAAAAAAAAGATTTATTAGTGAAAAGAAATATAAAAGGTAATATTTGTGAAAGTAATTACTCGTGAAAAGAAGGGAAAATAAGTATTTTTGGTTAGACAAATGTGTTTAATATAAAATCATCATATGGGTGAAAGATATAATAATTTTGGAATTTAGTAGCATAATATTTGTTTGTGGATATGATTGTGGCATGTAAAAGTTTCCCCATGTTTGTAAAATAACAATCTCGCTTTGTATTTCGATTATGACTTAAAAAAAAAAAAAGTGGTACTAAGATAATGTATACATTGAATTCAGAAAAATATATTAGAAAAACAAATCTTTAATTTACTTAATGTGTAAAATAAAGGAATAAACTCACCATTACAAAATCCATTATTTACTAATTATGTTTTTTGAGGCCAATATATATACAGAAATAACGGTTGAAGCTGAATTTTTTAAAAAATTAATATTTTACTTAATTCCTCGTGAAATTTCTGGAAAAGGCCTATTTTATTTTACAAAAATGTACCTTAATTATAAAATGCGATCATTTAGTTACTACTTTTATATTTTGTTAAAATAATTTACCTTAATTATAAAAGACCAAAAAATAAAAACCAAAACTTTCAATCATTATTTTTAATAATATAGTATATGTATATAATTTTAATTCTCTGCAATTTTTTTTTTTAAACTCATATCTTTAAGATAACTTATTACCTTAAATATATAAAGATATATGGTTCAATTGGAGCTTAAGGACGGGGCAGTCTCATACTTGATGATGATCCATGTTGAAAAGTACCCCTACGCTGCGTAGGCACAGCTTCCCAAGACTTTTGTTCACAATACATACATTCATTCATATCTAAACTACCACTGTGCAAGATAGATCTAAAAGAATCCAACACATATATGCTAAGGTTAACAGTGATAACACACCTATGAGTTACTCTTCAATATCATAGAAGATCAATAAATGTAATACTTTTTTGCAGGCTAACTTCAAGATGCCTCTTAATAACTACGACTTGATCTCAGCTGTAAACACGACGAGCTTTAAATGGAACTGCCGAGTCAGAGCTCAAGCCATCTGGAAAGGAATAAGCCGGGAGACACAACAGTGCTTTGGCATAAATATCATTTTCCTCGACGACTCCGTATGTATTTAAAACTACCTAATGTGCACAGAACTTTAAATATGTATTTTCACCGGATTTCTAATTATTGAGTACTTGCTGTATGTAGAACAATCGAATTCATGCTTTTATAAATCTGAAATATCTTGACAAACTTGAAGAAAAAATCGTCGAAGGAGAGGTTTATGTTGTATCCAATTTTAAAGTTAAAAAATACTTGGGGGATGAAACTTTTCGCGCCGTAAGAAATGATAAACATATCTACTTTACCGAGCACACTAAATGCCAAAAGGACACCACTGAAGGTTTGCAAATTGAAAGCTTCGCATTTGACCTATTTGCATTGGAGGAAATTGAGAAAAGTGCTAGTGACAACCTTTTCTTATTTGGTAATCTGAATTCCACTAAACATTTTAGAAACAACATTTCTTTGGGGATACTAACAACTACAAATAACAGATGTCGCTGGAATTGTACAGAATGCTAGACCTATGGTCAGTACAATCAAAAATGGTGTTGAAACAAAGAGGCTAATGTTTGATATATCAGATGGAAGGTCAGATTAAGAAGACACACACAAAGATTCAGTAATACATACACAATTAGCTAACTCAAACTACTTTCTAGGTACAATATCAAAGTGACATTGTTTAATGATTTTGGAGAATTGTATGAAACTGCATTGCTTTCACAAAGAAACGAAGTGGTGGCCATTATAATTGCTGCGGCCAAAATTACAACCTATGACGGTATGTATTTCAAGTTTATACTGCATTTTAAAATTACCATTTATTGGGTAATATATATACTTCTCCAATGCACAATTTCAGGAACAATTAACCTCACTAATTACCCCGCAACCAGAGTCTATGTCAATCCTGATCACTACTATGTACCGTACTTGAAGGACAAGTAAGCCACTAAAGAGTGTGCAATTTTGTGTAATGTATTTGCCTACAGATTATTCATTACCAAATTTTTAACAGTTACATGTCAAAGATAATGTTGGACATCTCTAGCGACGAAGGTGAAGAGACAAAGAATTGCATGACAATAAAGCAATTGCAAAATTTGGGAATCGAATTTATGCAGGTTTGATAAACAAAATACTTAATGTAATATGGCCTAAGACCAAAACTTTCATTCAAATTTATTTCACAGAAGAGAGTATCAATTCAAATAACGGTGAAACGGTTGGAAGAGAAATCTACTTGGTACTACGCCAACTGTGCCAAGTGTAAAATCGAAATTTTTCAGGAAGCAGGAAGATACAAGTGTACGGAATGCAAGAGGACTATTCCACACCCGGACAAGAGGTAACAATACACATTACTGATTAAATTTGTACGTAGCTACGTATGAGAAGCTAACATAAGTATGAAAGGAGTTACATATGATATTATTATCAGGATGCATAAATGTCTACCGCCTGACTTACATGCAGATTCAGAGTCTTTACTCTATGTTCAGACAAAACAGGCAGTGTTGGAATCATTTTCCCTGACTCGGAAGTAAGACGCATCATTCAGAAGTCCGTTTTTGAGATTCATGCAGAATATATTGAGGTATAAAACCAGTTAGTTGCATTTACGTACAAATGTAAGAGAATGATGTAGTGCTAAACACTTTTGGCTTAGGAACCTATGGAAGAGCCGTTCCCGGATGTACTTAGACAGCTGCACCATAAGGAATACTTAGTTACAGTAGTTCTCACTGAAGACAATATTCACAATGGTTCAACAGTTTATGAAGCAGTAGAAGTGGACAACGCAATCGAGATATCTGATGATTTCTCACCGGGAAAAAACGATATGGTTAATCAACAGGACCTGTCCTTAATCAATGTAAGTAAAGAAACAAATGTAACTACTATACATTACATAAACTTATTTGCCACCCTATTATCTAATCTGGGAACTATGTAGGATAAACAAATTCCTATCCTCCTCGAAGATACACCTCAAACAGGAAAATCAACAAATTGGAAGAGGAGAGCAAGAAAAAATACTGCACCTATTCTGTACGACAACAATGAAAATGGTCCTACGAAAGGTTCCAAAAATATCAAAACGGAAAAGTAAATAACTTCGGTACTTAACTATGATTTTAAACAATCATAGACACAAATTTCCATTTTAAAATAATTTTCTTTTCTTATATGCAGATTATAAAGCTAAAGCTTTACCATCTCTTGGTCAAACGAGGAGTTTATTTTGGCTTTGTATCTAGGTTCATGGTTCTCGAGTGGGAATATTTTCCCAAGAATGAACTTGTGATAGAACTCATCAACTTTTAAGCTTTACTGAAATATTTGTGTACAACTATTTATGCTACTTTAAAATATGGTGTAATGAACCTAAGGTGACTCTTTCATCCAGACTTTAAATATGAGTTGTTGGTCTATATTTAGTGCTACCATTCTTTTTTATAACTTCCAATCACAATTAAATGTGAGTTTGATTAGGTAAAAATATTAAATCCACTCTCTTAATGTTATATGCCAAAAGTTGGAAACATTTTGGTTCAACTACAGCATTTCCCTTTATACCAACTACCTTGGGGCAAATGTTTATCACCCTACACAATGTCCTCTAGAAAATACGATGATTTGTTAAGTTTAAATCAAGCTAGATCCGACTGGAAAATAAAAGTTAGAGTACTGCGGAAGTGGAGAGGAGGAACCAAAACAGGAGAGCTGTTCAAAAGTTTCAATATCATGCTCATGGACTACAAGGTAAAACAAATAACCCTAAGATTTCAAGCGTAATGCATCTACCTTTATTAACAAATCAGTTTCAATATCATGCTCACGTTCTCAGGAGAATAAGATTCAGGCATTTGTCCCTGCAAAATTTGTGGATGATCTGGAAAATAAACTAAAGGTTGGAAGCGTATGTAGCATCACTAACTTTGACGTGCAACCATACAAGAGTCAAGAGAAATTCAGGTCCGCACAAAATGAAAACCATCTTATTCTCAACATAAACACAAAGGTCAGAGATGTGGAGGAGAAAGGAAACACTATCCCACAAGAGTCATTTGATTTCTACGATCACGCAGAACTTGATGGCATAAAAAATGTGAATGTCAACCTAACTGGTAACTCGAACTACTCAGATCCTTACAAATTTCCCCCTTTCGTATTATGTAACCTTACATTAGTTTTGTTTGTGAATATGTTAGATGTGATTGGAATAATCCAAAACAGGGAAGATATCAGTTTAAAAGATTTAGTAAACCGGCTTGGTAACAAGAATTTGCAGACAAAATTCACAATAACAGATGGGAGGTAATACATTTAAATAGTTAACAAAAAAAATATTCATACGAAACATCCAGACATGCTTTACTTAACTATATCATTTCCTTCCTCATGTAAAAGCTCATGTGTGAATGTCACTTTTTGGGATGCACTTGCACAAAGTTTTACCCAACAACTACAACTACAACCACCTCAAGAGCCTGTAATCATCATCATAACATGTTGCAAAGTAGGATCTTGGAATGGTACTATCTTTATTTGCTTTCACTAATTTCTCTTATTTGGCTTCTTTTTAAACTCACGGTGCACCTTTAACATAACTAATGCATATATCACAGATGAGGTTGATCTTTCAAATGCTGCGGCTACTACTTTTTACATGAACCACCAACACCACAGCGTAGGACAGATGAGGAAAATGTAATTAAATTAAATACTCTATTTCAATGTAATCTCTGAAAAAAACTTAAACTCAGTCCTTTTACAGGTTAGCAAATCCCAAATTTTATAAAAATATCCAGAGTTCAAAAACAAAGAAGCAGGTACAACTGCGGACAATAGGGGAAATCAAACAATTACAAACTGACTCAACGGAGGTAAAACTTATAAACACTCTACTATAGTTAAATGAAACTGAATTTTACATAATTACTAATTCAGCAAATTATGTAACAGAGTGAAGTCATTACACACGCCAGCATTCGCTACGTTGACGACAAAGGAAATTGGTATTATCACATTTGTACGGGTTGTAAGGAAGAAATCCAGTCCCTAGGAGGAGACTTTATCTGCTCAAAATGCAATAGACGAATTCCACGCCCAGAGAAAAAGTAATTTCCAAATCTGAGATATATGGTACTCAGTGCGTTCTTTGATTCTGTTCAACTGATGCGGTTGTTTATAAATTTGGTTTCTTGAAAGGTTCAGAATATCAATAATTGGTTCAGACGAAAGCGGTTGCATAGAAATTCTTTTGGAAGATCGTGAAGTACGCACACTATTAGGGAAAAGAGCTGAAGCAATGTACCAGGAGGTATTCAAATTATTTAAATATATGAACTTTTAACTTATGGATCATGAACACTTTCAATATATATTCAGCATTTTCATACACTTGAACAGCAAATGGGGGACCAAACCTTCCCAAAATTACTTAAAAATTTAGAGAAGACAGACATAACTGTCAAAATATTGGTCAACTGTGGTGAAATTAGGACTAAAGGCAATGTCTACTATGCCAACAACATCTGCAAGGGATTCTACATTCCGGAGGTGGAGGAAGTCGACCCCTCTACAAGCACACAACAGAACACTACTCAAGTAAGACTGTTATCTAAACAAGACTCTTCTACTCACCTTCTAACAACAAAAAACACACCTGTTTGTCATTTACATATTTCCTTTTGCACAGCAATCCACAACTTCGTACCACATTAGTGGCATGTCGGAGCTCAAATTCCAATCACCCAAATAGCCGGACCATAATTCAGGAACACCACCTACCAAGAAGTCATCCATCTGTCTGAGGACAATGACGGCCACATTTTCCCACTTTTGAAATTTTTCTTTTGACATTGTGGACAATGGATGTCAAATGTAATGCTTACATGCAAAATTTTAAGGCAAATGTCAAACTGGGGAAAACCCTATATATGTGTTTTATGCCCTGTTTCCCAAATGTTGCCTTCATTACAAATTGATATATAAGCTATCTATAGTCAAAAAAGGTTAGTACATAGGTGACCCAAAACATATACGTCTTTTTAAGGGTTCGTGTTTAGGACTAATCGCGTTAAAAACAAATTGAAAACATTTAAACTTACTGGAACGTATGTCAAAGTGCATTGAACATATATTTAACTAAATTGCCTTTCACAAACTGTTTTTTTAATCATTTTTCCCTATCTAATTTTTCATTATACTTTTATGCACTTTTTGAGTATCTAATAAGCTAAAACCATGTTCAATTGTCTATCTAAAAAAAACTTAGTGTAAACAAATAATTTATAGGTGTAATTAAGTCATATCACAGAATTTATCTTAAAAGGGACCCCAAAATAACTACTGCAAGAAAAAAACTATAAATATTAGATTTTTTTTTAAAAATACTTAGAAAATTATTGATATTTTCAATTTATAAATTAAAAAACATAACCAAGGCCGGTGGAATTTGAAACAACAAATACCAGTTTTCAAAAAAAAAAAATTACACAAACATTGAACCATGTTAAATACAGACTTTATTATCATTGACAACCCCGACTTACCATTTCCTCTTCTGTTCTATGCCCCTATATAAGTAGGTACATATATTGAAGGACCCATTCGCTCTGATTAACTGTGGTTTTGAAGAACCGGCAAGCAGGAAACTGATGGCAGCTCTCAAAATCACTGGGTACGAAATATTTCTATTCATTTCCTCATTTCTGTTTTTTATTCAGGCCTCTCCCCTAACTCACAATTGTTTTGTTTTGGCATGTAACTGATCTACATAGTGGATCTGCAGATGACTTCATCAACTCAGACGACGAACTGATGCAGCAGATTGATGAGTACCAACCCGATCTGGCCGAGTACAAACGCAATCGTGATGACAATATAGAGAAGTCGCTGACCAACTTGAATGTTAACCTTGCAACAATGACCATGCAAGTGACACAGCTATGTAAGAACCATGAAGAATATTGTTCGACCTTCAAGGCACAGGTACCAATAATGATGGAGGAGATTATGCGCCTCACTACTCAAGTCGATCAATTGAGGAAGCAGATTAACCGACCAGTTTAAGTGACCTATGCATGTACTTCTTTTGGCCTACCCTTTAACGTTTGGGTATGTAATTTATATTTAAAAGTTTTATGCGGAACAATGGATTTTAATACCTAATCTCTGGGTGTCAATAAAGCCCTTTACTAATCTATATATTCTTGGGTGTCAACATAAGTATGTTGTACACTTGAATCTCTATCTTATGCACTGGATTCATATATTTCATTTATTCCTGTTCAACCATGCTTACTTAATAGTTCCATAGACCAAATCAATGCATTAACTGGAAATTATAGTGCAGGGTACTAAATGCTTTAATTAGAGTAGTTACCTAAGTGCATTTCCTAGAAAATCATCGGCATGCGTTAACTGATGGAGTACATCCCTTCGAAAATATCTGTAATGTTATCATTACATTACATTTTGAGGTCTCAAACTTGGCAATGTAACATACATATTTTACAGAGTTTTTTAAACAAAAGTTAACTTTAATTATGTAAATTTAAGGAAACTCCTCATCAAATAATTTCTTATTACAAAAAACAATATTCATTTATTAAAATACAACGATACCATTTGACATTTAATTTATTTCCATTTTTTTTAATAATATACTTTCAACTTTGATTCATTCCTTTGTCGCTGTCGTAAAATACAAATAAATTATCGTTTAATGACAAACAAAAAATTGCACCCCACACAAAACTAAAATAAAAATCCTCAAATTTGTTGGACTTACAATATAATCCATAAATATGTATGGAGTTTTAGTTAGATTTGTAAATAAAAAATCCTAAAAATTACAATTCAACATCCATAATTAATAAATAAGATAAAGGCCTAAAACTACAATCACACAAAAGTCAAAGACCAAAAACTACATTTCTAGACATACATCCAACAAAAGGTCAATTATTTGTCTGTACTGCTTTTTACAATTTCAAAATCCTCTCAAATATACTTTCCGGGAGAAAACATACTATGCAGAAATTTTATGTTGGCATCAAAGCCAAGTTTCACAATTCTATAACCTTTTAAATAGCTACCAAATTACAACGCCCGGCACCGCGGGCAACTAATTCTAGTATCTATATTATAGTGTCTGTTGCCCCTTTCCAACAGTTAACAGCCCTTCTGTTCAACTGAAAGCCTCATATTCCCTCTTAATTACGATGCTGCCATCCACACAAAATCCTCCATAAAAACTGCCTCACGTGCTCTGCACTGAACCCGCTGCTGTCCTAATCTTCAAAATTTCTCACCTAAATCATTAAATGCATGTACTTCTCTTACCAACTCAAGCTTTCAAATTTGAAAAACAGACAATCTTACTGCAGTTTTCTTTTATCAAACCCTTGATTCTGCTCAATAGATTGACAATACTCTCTTGGTTGCTGATTGGGATAAAAGTCTGTGATGAACTCGGTACTAATTTTGTTGTTTGGATCAAAATCCAAACTTTCAATTTGTAAAATGTTGTTGTGTTTTTCACAATTGTAATATATTGAAGCCTTCCTTTTACAGGGTGATGGAGATCACATGTCTTCTTCGCAGTTGTTTACATCTGATGATATGATGAAAGGCTTCCAGAAATGCCCGGGAAGAAGAAAGAAAATTAGGAAAGACAAAGAGAATATGGACATTAATAAGAGCAACGGAAGTGTTTCTCCTCTGTATCCACTGTCTGAAATATGTAATGCGTATATTCCTTTCCTATGTACCCAGTTTTGGAACTATGTAATAATATATTCACATGGTTTGTTCCAACATTTACATCATTCTCTATTGCAGTTAATACTCCTACTGTTTCCTCCCCCAAGCATATATTGGGGAACTGTGAAATTTTAAACACCCCGACATCCGCATCAGGTTTGTTTGTTTGTCTTCAATGACTTTCTATGTGTTATGTTCGTAATATTGCTATAGATGCTATTGATTGTTGTTATAGATGCTATTGATTGTTTGGATCCTATATTGCAGTTAATAAGTCTACTGCTTCCTCCTTGAAGCCTAAACCTAACATGTCCTTTGTTAACAAATCGCTACACATTCAGACATCCTCCTCCGGTTTGTACTACGATGTCTGCCTATTTGGTAGAGTTTTTAATGTTCAAAGTAATAATTTATAAGTATGTGCTCTAATCTTACTGCTTCAAGGTGCAGTGAGAAGTATTGATATGGAATGCATAAATAAAAATGACGCCGATACAATGGATAGGCAACCCCTGTCAAATATAACGAATCACAAAAGTCATTCAATTTCGAAGTCACAGAAAGAGAAGGGAAAAGGAAAATTACTCAATGGGGAAACAACTCGCAATTTATTTGAAGAGGAGTTCCAAAGTCCAACACCACAAAGGAGTGATGACTACTATGATCAACTAGGTTCGTATAGTTTCAAACTATTTTGTTGCTTATTCTTTTTTGGTTTAAACATTAACAAATTTGTTGCTTTATGTGCAGAGCATTCGATAATTGGAGACTCAGAATATAATGAAGATGGGACGGATGATTCCAATGGTATGAATTTTGACAGCAAACTTTTGAATAAGATGCCCATATAAAAAACTTATTACTTTGTTAATACATTTACAGATGAGTACTGTACAGAAGAACCATGGGGTGAAATTGGAGACATTGATTCAGATGTTGGTTCGTAAATTGACACTGAGTAGTACATTTTATACATTTACTAAAATGTTTAATTTATTATTTTGTTTAATGTGGGTGCAGAAACTCTACCCTCTTCAAGTAAATTACCTAAAAAAACCAGGAGGAGCTGTCAAATCCCCGAGGATTATGCAACGTTAGGTGGTCCATCGGTGAAATGCACACAATGTAATGCGCTAATGTGGAAGGAAGAACGAGTAAATAAAAATGTTACGAAAGGAACACCTATCTTTTCTCTTTGTTGTAAAAAAGGAGATGTCAAACTTGCAAATGCCCTTGCAATCCCACCCTATCTATTGCAACTTTATAACGATGAAGTGGGAGGTTCTGCTTTTAAAAGGAGCATAAGAGTGTATAACTCTATGTTTTCGTTTACCTCTTCCGGTGGCAATGTTGATCATTCCATAAACCATGGCAGAGGCCCTTATATCTATCGGTTAAATGGACAAAATCATCATGTTTTTGGTTCTTTAATACCGGATGATGGGGATACTCCGAAATTCTGCCAGCTGTACATATATGATACCATCAATGAAGTGAACAATAGACTTCGTTGGGTTAACAGTTCTGATGGCCACGATGTCGATGTCGATGTCGTTGCAGGTTTGATGAATTTGTTGGATGAAACCAATGAATTATGTCAACGGTTTCGAATGGCACGTGATAGGTTTGAGAACAACGATTTGGTGGATTTGAAAGTGGAGCTAAAGATTTGTCGGGCACAGAGTGGTCGTGAGAATCACGTTTCTGCTTCTGATGATGTGGCTGGATTAATGGTTGGTGGAACTGATAATACCACTCCTAATCGCGACATTATTGTCATGACCAAGATGGACAAACTCACACGTGTGTCCTACATTCATCCGAAGCTAATGGCACTTCAATATCCCCTTCTTTTTCCTAATGGTGAAGATGGATACCATAACAAAATTCCTTTTCAATCTGTTAATCCAGACAGTGCAGAAGAACGTGATATGATTTCCATGAAAGATTATTACTCCTACAGATTTCAAGTTCGAGAAAATGAAGGTTGAGCAACCTTATTCACTGTTTTCAACCCCTACATCCCCAAATTTGATTAAAACAAATGTTGTCTTCATGGAATCTCATTTTTACCTTTTCAATTTCAGGTATGACTGCTCGGTTGGGTGGTCGTCTTTTCCAACAATACATGGTTGATGCATTTTCAGCTATTGAGCAAACAAGATTATGGTGGTTTCGTAAAAATCAGACCATATTACGGAATGAATTATATCACCATATATGTGATTCTGTTAAAAAAGGAGATTCAAATACCTCAAATGTTGGTAGAGGTGTCATACTTCCAGCTGGGTATGTCGGATCTAAACGTTATATGCAGCAAAACTTTCAAGATGCTCTAGCTGTGTGTAGACATGTTGGCCATCCAGATATTTGTCTGTACTGCTTTTTACAATTTCAAAATCCTCTCAAATATACTTTCCGGGAGAAAACATACTATGCAGAAATTTTATGTTGGCATCAAAGCCAAGTTTCACAATTCTATAACCTTTTAAATAGCTACCCTAGAATAACGTTCGCATAACTCGGCCTGTAAGAATCTTCAGTTCTTCACTCATTTTTATATCTCCAGCATTACTTTATACTCTATTTAGTGGGCGTTTGGGGTATCAAGCAAAAGTTGACTTATAGCTTAAAATGAATAAGTGTTTTATAAGTGATAAGTTGATGGATTGTTATAAGTGTTTGGGAGAACTAAAAAAAGTGAACTTATGTATTATAATGAGTAAGTGCTTATAAGTGATAAGTTGATGCAAACTTATAAGTTACGTAAGTGTTTGGATAAATTTACTTATAAGTTAATAATTTTTTTGTTAAATTAAATTGAAAAAATAATTAATTAATATAATGATCTCGATAAATACATTTTAGATTAAAAAACATTTAAAAGTATAAATATAAAAATATAAACAACTAAATTGAAAAAATAATTAATTAATATAATGATCTTGATAAATTCATTTTAGATTAAAAAAACATTTAAAAGTATAAATATAAAAATATAAACTACTAAATAAATAAAGAAATCATGAAAAATAAAATAAGTTGAGCAAAATGTTAGTATTTTCTAACATTCAACTTATCAATTTATAAGTTACAAGCCTGTAACCCGTGCGATGCACGGATGAATTTTAGTTTTTATTTTATTTTATTATCTACATTTTGATTTATATGATTTTAAAAAGTAATCAAATATAATAATATATGTATGATGTTATTCTACGTTTTTAGCCTATAAATTGTGCGATACACGGAAGAATTTTAGTATTTTTGATTTATTATTTTAGTATTTTTTATATGATTTTTTAGTATTTTTTATCTTATTTTATTAACATTTATTTGTATTTTGATCTTAAAAATTCTTAATATGTTGTTGACGGAATAATATCTTGAACTTTTGAATGTAGCTTAGAAAAATAGATGATATAAATATTTAATAATAATATGTTGTTGACGGGATTCGAACCTTGAACCCGTGGGAGCATTTTAGATATCAAGAAAAGAATATTTTTTTAATATTACATCCAACGGTTCTCATTTATCGATATTTACATCTAACGGTTATTATTTAGATGACCAAACTACATATGACCAAATTACCAACCAAATAGATGGTGGTTACTCTAATTTAATTTATATTATTATTATTATTTTAATATTAGATCTAATGGTTCTCATTCATCTATTTTAAAATCAACAATCCTTATTGATTTGGCGGTACATGACCAAAATTTTGGATAAGATTTCTCATACGCTTATTATTGTATATAAGGATTTAATATATTTTGCAAACACCTATTTTACTTCCAATATTATATGTACGTGTGTGTGTCGCGTGAGTGGAGGCGTATTTGGTATTCATTATTATATCGATTAACATAATCTTATAATACGTGAGATAATTTAACCATGAGATATTTTGTACATGATTTGAACTGACTAACTTGCCCCTGTGTTTATTATTTATTAGAAAAAGTTGTTTGTAGAAATTGAACTTGAGTTTATTTATTAACTGAAACGTCTTTATATCGCTAAACTATAAAATCACATATTTTTGGAACTTCGCTCGAAACATGTGAGTATCATTTGATAGAAGACATTTTATTTAACTTCAAAATATATAAAAATAATTATGTAGCTAAATTGAACTTAGGTTATATTGTTGACGGGATTCGAACCTTGAACCCGTTGGAGCATTTTAGATATCAATAAAATAATATTTTTTTAATATTACATCCAACAGTTCTCATTTATCTATATTTACATCTAACGGTTATTATTTAGATGACCAAACTATCAACAGATGACCAAACTACCAACCAAATAGAGGGTGGTTTGCTTATAATAGTATAGTATAAATTTCAATAATTAAATGTATTAAAATAAGTTTTAAAATAAATAAGTAACTATTTGCCCGTGATATTTTTGGAGTGAGAGGTTTTATTAAGGAAAAATAGAAAGAGCAACATGTTTTAGCTAAAAAGGTAATTGTCCATAATTAAAAATATTAAAATAGGTTTTAAAATAAATAAGTAAGGGTTTACCCGTGACATTTTTGAAAAAGCAGGGGTTGTAGTAAGGAAAAATAGAAAGAGTAACATATGTCTTAGTTGAAAAAAATGGATGTTTGTGATTTTATAGAAAAAGAATGGACTTTGTTATCAAAATAGAAAATATAATGTATTTTAACTAAAAAGTTATTTGGTTATAAATAATATTATTATTTAATAATAGTTTTCTTAAAAAATGAACAAATTTAAAAAATAACATGTTTTATCTGAAAAGGTAATTGCCCGTAATTAAAAGTATTAAAATATGTTTTAAAATAAGTAAGAGTTTGCTTGTGATATTTTTGGAAAATGTTGGGTTTTAGTAAGAAAAAATAGAAATAGTAATATGTTCTATTTTAAAAAGGTAATTGTCCATGATTTTTTTAGAAAATAGAGGATTTTGTTAGAAAATATTGAAAAGTTAATGTATTTTAGTTGAAAAGGTAATAAGTTATAGTTTTTTTTAAATGAAAAAAAATACAAAAAGTAACATGTTTTAGTTGAAAAGGTAATTGCCGTAATTAAAAGTATTAAAATAAATAAGTAAGGTTTGCCCGTGATATTTTTGGAAAATGAAGGGTTTTAATAAGAAAAAATAGAAAGAGTAACATGTTTTCGTTGTTTTTTTTTTAGAAAAAGAGAACCCTAACATTGACATCAGTTACATAACCGTTTACAAATAACTAAAACACAAGTCTATTTTTAAAGTTACACAAGCCTGTAACATGTGCGATGCAGGATGAATTTTAGTATTTTTTATTTTATTATCTATATTTTGATTTATATGATTTTAAAAAGTAATCAAATATAATAATATATGTATGCCGTTATTCTAAGTTTTTTTTAGCCTATAAGCTATGCGATACACGGATGAATTTTAGTATTTTTGATTTATTATTTTAATATTTTTTATATGATTTTTTTAGTATTTTTTATCTTATTTTATTAACATTTATTTGTATTTTGATCTTAAAAATTCTTAATATGTTGTTGACGGAATAATATCTTGAACTTTTGAATGTAGCTTAGAAAAATAGATGATATAAATATTTAATAATAATATGTTGTTGACGGGATTCGAACCTTGAACCCGTGGGAGCATTTTAGATATCAAGAAAATAATATTTTTTTAATATTACATCCAACGGTTCTCATTTATCTATATTTACATCTAACGGTTATTATTTAAATGACCAAACTACATATGACCAAACTACCAACCAAATAGAGGGTGGTTTGCTTATAATAGTATAGTATAGATAAGTTAGATTATAAGTTGGGTACACAAACACCCCCCATAAGTCATAAGCTAAAAAAATAAGTTATAATTTATAAGTTGATGAAATAAGTTGAGTACACAAACACCCCTCATAAGCTGAAATGGGTTTATAAACTATAAGTCAACTTAGCTGTTTGGCTACCAGCTTATTTATAATCTTATAGCTTATAAATCCATTTCAGCTTATGGGGGGTGTTTGCCAAAATAAGTGAAACCAACTTATGGCTACTTAAAATGGATAAGTTGAATGTTAAGAATCCTTAACATTCAACTTATAACTTATAACTTATTCTCGATACACGCAATATATAATATCCTTCAAATCTTCAAAATCATATATCTTTTGATCCGTTCATTAAAAAATTGATATGTATATATCAAATTTTTCTACTCATCGAGATCTATCCATTGATATCCATTTATATATATTAAAAAATAAATATTTTAAAAATAATAAAAAAAAGTTAACTTATAAGTTCTGATCTACCCAAACACTCTACTGCTTATAAGTTCTGATTTACCAAACACTCTAGGGATTTATAAGCTCAGCTCTACTTATCACTTATAAAGCACTTACTCATTTTAAGCTATAAGTCAACTTATTCTTGATACCCCAAACGCCCACTATATATATACTAGCTTAAAACACGTGCGATGCACGGATTGTTAATTATTATTTTATTATTATTTTTAAATATTTTATTAATTGTATTAGTTAAAAAAATAAGTAAACATGTTAAAATAGCTAAACACTTTTAATTAATTAAAAACATTAAAATAGATTTTAAAATAAATAAATAAGGATTTTCCCATTATATTTTTGGAAAAGGAGGGGTTTTAGTAAGAAAAAATAAAAAATGTAACATATATATTTAGTTTAAAAAAGGAAAATGCCCGTGATATTTTTGGAAAATGAGGTTTTAAAATTTAATAATTAAAAATATTTAAATACGTTTTAAAATAAATATGTAAATGGTTTGCCCGTGATATTTTTAGAAAAAGAATGGATTTTAGTGAGAAAAATAGAAAAAGTAAGTTGAAAAAGGTAATTTCCCGTGATATATTTAGAAAAATGAGGGACTTTGTTATAAAAAATTTATAATGTGTTTTAGGTGAAAAGGTAATTGATTATAAATAGGTATTTAATCATTTATATTTTTAATATTTTTAGTAATTGTATTTGTTAACAAAAATAAGTAGGCTTGTTAAAATATGTAATTTTTAAAAAATAATTATAATAAATAACTAAAGGTTTGTTAGGGATATTTTTCGAAAATGAGGGTTTTAGTAAGGAAAAATAGGAAAACTAACATGTTTTAGTTTAAAAAAGTAATTGTCTGTGATATATTTGAAAAAGTAAGGGAATCTTTTAGAAAAAATAATGTATTTTAGGTGAAAAAGGTAATTGATTATAAATATGTAATATTATTATTTAGTAATATATTTCTATAAATAAGTAAGGACAATTAAGTAAAATCACAACATACCATACCGATTAACCAAACTTTTAATATTTCGTCTATTATATAATAGTATTGATATATAATTTTTTTAATATCTATGTATATTTAATTTGAACAATATTGTGTTAACTAATATTTAATATTATATACTTTTTTTCTCAATTAATTTATATTTGATTATTTTTTGAAAATAAATACTATAAGGCAATCGCGAAATGCGGCTTAGTCGATCAGTATCCTTATATTATATAAAGGAGAAAATGTTTTCGAATTTATAAAAAATAAGAAACCGAATTTATTTAGAAGACATATAATTAAACTAAATTATTTCACATATTCTACCTAGAAAAGGAATCTTTATATTTTTATTATATTATTATCTTTACCTTTCTTTTGTATCACAGAGAGGAAACACAATACTAAATTTACTTGAATAATCTTTTGTTTGAAAACATGGTCTCCCATCACTGTAACAGCCCAACTTTTTGGACTATTATTCTAAATCAAAACTATAAACTATACGATTATTCAATGAAAATTACAAACGGAAGCGTGACGAAGTTTTATACAAAGCTAACAATTACAAAAGCGCAGCTAACGATGACAATCCAAGCCAAACTATTCCGAACCTAAGATTCTCGAATCCAATGCTATCCCACTTGAGTTACACCGAACCTGAAATTGTAAGGAATGAGCTATACAGCCCAACAAGAAACCAATCGATCCAACTAGTCGGGCAAATAACATATATACACATATAGAAGAATACGATATTCGATACGATAACAATATATAAAACAATAATTCTCGATACACATTCATATTCTTATTCTTATTCGATAAATACAATACCACATAACAATAATAACTCGAAACCCAAAATTCATGCCACGACCACCACGACTACTACAACCCGGTGATAACGGTCCTAAATTTTCAGAAAACTGTCACTACAATCCGGTGACAATGGTCCTTATTTTTATTCGATATTTTCACAAAACATGGCACAAATCAGAATCCCAAGACTATTCCTTACAATAACACATATCAAATAATACATATCACTTAAAAATATATCATCACTAAGCCCAAATTTATATAATAAAAACACACACAACACATAGTTTCGAAAAACACTAGATAGAACAATCGGAAACTTACCTCAACGCGAAAAATCAAGAATCAAATCATCCTAAGCACGTACACATTTTTGATCAAAACTGTATTTAACCTTTTTGACCCTCTAAACGATGTTTTCTTGAAAAACTCAAAGGACGAAAGTTGTACATAATGAAAATACCTTTCTGAAAAGATATGACTCATCAGAATCGGACTTATAACGAATCAGGAATTGAATAAAACGTCCGATGAATTTGAACAGAAATTGAAAAACAAAATCTGTTTGTGTTTTGTGATTTTAAGAACAGTTAAGAGCATAATCTGGAAAAACACTGTGAAACAAAAGTTGTAGAAAATTGAAAGATCTTTCTGAAAAGTCCAGAATCAACGAATTCCGACTTACGATGAATTAACTAAGAATTTTACAAAACTGCTGAATTGTATGTATAAAAGCCCTACGAATTTTGACAATAAAAACGAAGAAAGAGAATATGATGTTTATATAAAGACTCGGAACCCTAATTTCAAACCTAGTGTTCAAATCTGATCCAAATTTTAAGCCCATTAGTCTAATTTAATTTTAAATCCTATTCTTTTTCCAATTTTAATCCTTTTTTTCTTTTTTTTTTATTATTATTATCCTAAAAATTACGGGATATTACAATCACTTTCTAACATATTTGTTCAGATATCAAACCTCAAACTTTGATTCAAAGTTTTGTTAGTCGACTTTCTGCACCGGCTGCATTGGAGAAGAGAAAAGATTTTTTTTTTTTTTTTGTAGCTTTCGAATTTTTTCCAAAATTTTCTCCCCATTTTTTGGATGATTAGAGCAACTCCAACCGGACACTAAATCACTATAATAGTGATAGATATAGTGTCAAAACAACTCCAATGGAACACTAAAATAGTGACCCAAGGTCACCAAATGAGTTTTGGGTCACCAAATTTGGTGACACAAGTACATTTGGTGATCCTTTGACACCAAATTTGGTGACTTTCAAAATTTCAACAATACCCCTATGTTTGTTAACAAAACAAATTTCTTTCATCTATGTCCTACTAAAGTTAATTGTTTTTGTAAATTTTAAATTAAGATTTTATCAATTGAAACTTCTTTTCTTCTTAACTCTTGTTAATTCTAAAATATTTTTTTGTATCTTTTTATTCTAATCTTTTAAATTTTATTTTTTAATTTTTTTTACTTTAAACTTTCACATTTTTTTTAAAAAAATCATGAATTATAAACAACACACTAGATTTAATTATAAAAATAAAATCATAAATTCATAATGATCAATAAGAAGTTATTTATAATATAAAAAATGAACAAAGTTAGAATATTCTATTTTATAGGTGAAAGATTCTTTTTAGTGACAAGTATAGTGTCCCTTGGTTAGAGTTCATTTTATGAATAATGTCTTTTTGACACCAAAATAGTGTTACAGTGACACTATTTTGGTGTCCTTGGTTGGGGATGGTCTTAGAACAAAATAGCTCACAAAACATTTATTTAAGAGCAAACTTCAAAGTGGTGGTCAAACTTTACCCGCTTTTGCATTTTGATGCCCGAATTTTAAATTTGCAATTTAGTGTTGGAAATAACAAGTACTACAGCAACATAGAGGCAGTTATATAATAGATATAGCAATGACAGGCCAAGACCAAAGTTAACAAAACAAAGCATGAAGGTCGAAAGCATGCATATCAGAAACTGATAAATAACCAGGGAGACAGAAACAGTACCTGTAGCCATAGCTTAACAGTGTATATAAGAACAGAAATAACGAAGCAATAGCTGAGTCGTCAGGACTTCGAGAAACCCTGACTGTTCTTGAAGAGTTATTCGCCCCCACTTACTGTGTCAGGTTGTCGGCGAGATACTACTTCCAGGATAAAACAGCTCCGAGCAAGGTGTTCACAGCAACAGCAGCGCTCAACTACGACCAGCACCTCAGTCGCCGGAGAACCAAAAAAACTACAGGGAATACTATATGTAGAGGGAGGACAGAGAGAGTTTTTGAGAGAAGTGTGTTTTGCAAACTTCTGTGTGTTTTTCAACTGAGCTACAAGGGCCATTATTTATAGTGGTTCCTTTCTGTAACTGAAGCACAATTCAATTTCGTAACTGGAGCACACACATTAATTTTTCCGTAACAGCTGATCATATTAAATAAAAAATCAAAACTGACCATTTAATGAATAAACGTTTTTGATTTAAATTTAATAACCTGAGCTGTTACATCTTTTTCATATTTATCCACATATACAGATTTAATATTTATTTTAAACATATCCATCAAATCATGTCTAGGTTCATATCAGTTTCTGTTGCCCATCAGAGTTTAGTTTCTGTTGACCATCAGAGTTTAACTTGTTGTTCCCATCAGAGTTTACTGACAAACCAACTCCATCAAAGTTTACTAGTTAAATACTGATAAACCAACTCCATCAGAGTTTACTAGTTAAATACTGATAACCAACTCCATCAGAGTTTACTAGTTAAATACTGATAACCCAACCCAATTTGACAACTGATAACCCAGCCCGATTTGATAAATTAATTCTAATAAAATATTAAATCACATAGATAAAAACTCTCGTCCAGGTCGCCTCGCGTACGCGAGACGCCGAGACATTCGCCCAAATCGCCCTTCGACCCGACCCGGTCCGGTCCGGTCCGGTGCGGTGCGTGGCGAGGCGGGCGGCGGCGCGCGTGTGTGTGTGCGTGAAGCACACACTAACACCATGCACCATCACACACCTTAGTAGTTGTATACTACTCATGTGTGTAATGCTATATAAAGCCACCAAGTCCCCTTATTCTTTTCTATGTGGGATAAATGAAACATCATTATCACAAGCTTTTTCAAGCTACTACCTTCATCTCAATTTCTCTTATGGATTTAAACAAGAAAATTATTAAACCCATACATGAAAGTTTAAGTTCCCATAGCAAGGAACAACTTCCAATCATTAGAAATTTGAATTAACATCAAGAATATACTTAATTATATCCTTAAACTATCAATTTTCTAACATTTAGTAGGCAGATGTTACTTTCAGTTTTCAAAAAGATGGTCAAGAGCCACTTTTTTGAGAAAAAAAAGTGGTCCGTAACCACCTTTTTGAGAAATAAAAGTAATGTTCGGCTACCTATTGCAAATTACCACTTTTTTAGAAAAAAAACTTAAAAAAGTGGCTCGTAGCCACCTTTTTGAAAAATAAAGATAATGTCCGGCCACCATATTACAAATTAAAAAATATGGTCATCAAAATACAAAATTGGGTAAAGTTTGGTTACCACTTTAAAGTTTACTCTTTATTTAATTACTTTTATATTAAAACTTTCTCTTCACCCCGTAAAAAACTTAAGAAATGAAATGATCACTTTTCACATTGTAATTATAACTTTACCTATTTCATAGTCATCTTAATATTCATTAGTATCTGAAATTTTATTATTTTGTCTGATTTATAGCGAGGCTTAATCTTGGACGATGTTACAAACAAATATCCTAGTTTGGAGACGGACACTGAGTACCTTTTGCATGAACAATTACTAAAAATGTAGACAAACCTTGAATTTATATAGGCGAAGGTTGTTTTAGACACATTTAGAAATAAACAAGCAAGCACGAAACTGGTTTAGAAAGTTATTTTTGTAGTGCGCAATTCACACATATAATTGGTTATTTGGAGCAGAATTGCGAATGTCTCTCAAATTATCAAGTTGGTTTGGAAGAGGAACAAATCTAAGTATTGATGGTGCATGCCGTAAATTAATCATATGATATCATTAATTTTTGAATGTTAGTCGGAATTATACTAAAATTTTCGGTCTAGTCGGGACTCGAGTCTAAAGCAGCTTGTACCTGGTTCCGTCCTTGAGCCCAGCCCGTGTATACGCAGCTAGAAAAGCCCACAGAACTTTCCGACTTAACCATCCTTTATTTTACCTAAACCTCAAATCATATCTCAGAACAATCATCCTTTATAATTTTTAACTAGCGTAACAGCCCGTGCAAGGCACGGGCCTGCATAGAAAAGTTAATAATTTTTTTGCGAGGAGGTCGATTTATTAACGTGAGGTTTGTGAAATCATAAGTTTGATCGTGTAAGATGAGAAGTGTGAGTTGTGGAGAGTGGTAAGAAATTTTGTTGGCGAATAATGTAACTACTTTGAATGATGAACGTATCCTTGTCAGGTTTTGAGACATGTTCATATATTAATTAAATAATTTCTCACTGAATTTGTTCATATATCGAAATAATTTTATAATTAAAAATACATTAGATGATAATATTTGCAATTTATCGTAAATTTGTAATATTGCGTACCGTTTTCATGAATCAAATACTTGTAAATTTGATTAGATTTCGTAATATTCAACTAATATCTATATGATAAAAGGCACATGATTCATGTATTACAAACAACCATTTTTTGGTTCCATCTTTTTTCCCCTTCATTTAGAGTGGATTCATGTTATAATGACGTAAGTAAATGTTTCAACTCAATCATCATAAATAATTGAAATCCTAAATTTTAAAAATTCATATATAACTCAAATTGAATTATCTTAAATATATTTCTCAAAATTCATGTATTTTGCTCAGGTATATAATTTTAGAAATATATGGTACAAATTAATGAATTCTGAATCAACTATAATCTATACTAAACTATAATAAACAAAATGGGGTATAATTTATCATTTGGTTCACAACTCATATTGGTTATCCTTTTCAATCACAATCGATACTGATGGGTCTTTGAAGTCAAATTGATTGGAAGATCTAGATGTATTACTAAAAGTTATGCTACATAGAAGTTTAAGGTTCGAATCTTATCAACAACATATTAAAATAAACATTTAATTACAAATATGTTAAAATCAACATTTACTCTGAACGGCTGATCCGGCAAAACAACTCAAAAATTAAAAACATAAATAAAGGTAAAATATGTGAACCACTCGTTACTATATTTAATTTGATTATAATAATTTAAATAAAAAAGTAAAATAATACAAAAAATAACTCGTGCTTTGCACGTGTTATAAATAAATATATACTGATAAATATATCATTTTTAAGACTAATTTTTTTTTTTAAAGTAATGTAAATGTGATAACTTTATAAATGTCTAGGGATTATTCATCTATTTAAAAGTGAAAAATAATCATGATTTTGATCTGAAGACTTATACGAGGTTATGTTCTTTTTTCAATACAAATATTGAATGACATTTTTGTAATAATAAACTCAACCTTTTCATATACAAAAAATAAACTTTACTTGTATTTTATTGTGTATTAGCTTCAGTGTTATAATTCGACGATATCCTCAAAGCCTACAAACCCTATTTAGAATTTCATTTATCAAAATGATTTTATGATATTACGCATCCAGTTAATATATTATATAAAATTCTATTATTATTAAAGACTTATACTTTTTTTTAACATCATTCAATAATATTTTACATACAATTTGAATTTTTATTGTTAAAATTTATAATCTAACTGGTCGTCATTAATAGTTAGACAATTTTATAATTCTTATGATCGAGAAATATCATATCTTATTTTAATCTATTGCATATTAATCATGTTGATTTTTTATTTAAAACATAGATCATGTTTTTGAGTTATCGTGTTTTTGGAATCAATTCAATTGTATCTTCTACATTTTCAAATATTTATCTTTTTAGTCGAATTATACATTTAAACCCCTCAAAGTCTAAATGTTTGATCAATAAAATATTTCTAATTTAACTCAAATATTTGATATTTTATATACTTAAAAATTATGATATATAGTTCATATTTGACGTAGTTATATACTATGTATGATTTTATAGATAAAATTTATATATTTTTATTTAAATAGTATAATACATTTATATATATCCAAAGAGAAAAATGAAAATATTTTTTTATCCAGAATAATTTACATTCATGTGTAACATGTGAAATTATATCATTTAAATTTTATTTTTCATACTCATCATTTATCATGACAAAGAGAGTGTAAAGATTTTTTTTTTACAGTTA
This sequence comes from Heracleum sosnowskyi, assembly GCA_030848705.1. NCBI lineage: Eukaryota > Viridiplantae > Streptophyta > Magnoliopsida > Apiales > Apiaceae > Heracleum > Heracleum sosnowskyi. The sequence continues at coordinate 146,852,751 of CM061236.1, read as the reverse complement.
TCATTTATAATGAAAGAAAACCTTTTTTGTAATTATATACTCCGTAATATTCTACATTTTAAATCATCACCCCGATTTTTGACTCGGACATCAACCGGGGAATTAAAATGGTGGAAAAAGTGAAAAAAAATTGATGAAAAAAATGAGTAAATTAGAGATATGCCGAAGTTGATAAAGAATGACATTTAATATTAGAAAATATCAACAAATGAAGTGTTCATTTTGAAAAGAAATTTGTTAAAAAATGAATGTGACGAACAGAGTGTATACAACTATATACAACTATAATAAAAATATACAACTATAATAAAAATTTAAAATGATGATTGATCATTTACCTATATATATATATATATATATATATAATAACTTAAATAAAAAATACAAATTTATATAAATAATATGGACCAATATTTACTCAAAGGTTCAAAGTAAAAAAAGAATATAGAATTACGGGAAATAATGTGACTTATCTAATAAAATCTTTGAAGTAAACTCAAAAAGCAATGTAGCATAGTGGTTAGGCTTTAGACTGATTAGAAGGAGGTTGGAGGTTCGATTCTCTTCATTAGCAAATGTTAGCATGTTTTTGCATAATAATATAACAGTGGTATTTTTGTTATTTTTTAAAAAATAGGGGTGAAATCGTAACTTCACAAGCATTAAAATGGTAAACTTTGCCCTTGTGTTGGCATATAATATATAGTAATAGATTGTACGTACTTAGTTTCTACAAATAAATATTAATTGTACGCATGTGTTTGATTAATGGCAGGATTGGAGTCATTTTACAGCAAGAGAGTTATATCCAATCAGGGTCACGATCGAAAATGATAAAGATATTGAATTTAAATCTTTCTTAGAGAATTCAGAGATAAAAGTCCTGCATGATTATTTTGTGTTTCTGAATTATGAGGGACATGACTTATGCCCATATGGTATTCTTGCGAAAATATGTCACCACGGTGCCTCCAAATGGAGCCATTTGTGAATATCCCGATCCCACAAACGATGTGGGACAACTCCCAATATTGTTTCCTCGACTATTACAATTTTGCGTGAATTTATATTGGAGTATTGGACTTGTAATCCTTGTATAGTTCTGTTATTTCTCCTTCTGTTGCAGAGAGAGGCACGTGAGACTATCACCTTACTTGCTGGGGTTGCTACCCTCAACACTCTGTATAAAACAATCTTCAATGCTGTTAAAAGAGGAGAAGTTGTTGCGTTGGCGGCTCTACTGTTGGTGGCTCGAGACAAAGTTTTGGGTGTTTCATTCTGTGGTAGTATGACATCGCCTGGTTTCATCCGTAAAGCTATCATGAACAAGCTGGCAGCACTCATTAACAGGGATTCTACAATGATTTTAAAGATGTGTTTAGAGAAAGAGGAGCTGATGATATATATTCTACAGATGCTTGAAATCTTTAATAGGGCTGGATCAGAGTTGGACCTCTTGTTCAAAAATAAACAAATTCTAGTGTGAGTTGCATTTAATTACCATTGTTTTACCGTCGTCAAACATGATAATCTGTTCAGTTCATTAGTTCTAGAACTTTTCGATATATGATGTATTGCTGATTCTAATATCTGAGAATGGTGTTTATTTTTAGGTGCTGTCAAATGAACATGTTTCTAGTGATGAACATGTTTAAAAAAGCTTACTTCACCTTGAGTGACCAAGATACTGACACAAGTGATATAATTGACAGTTCGTCTTGGCGTAAACAATCATATGCTGCAATGGAGCAACAAGGATACAGTACTTTCCTACTCAACTTGCTCTGCTGTAATGTTATTACTTTGAGCAAGACAATTGTCAGATCAGGATCCGTTCTTATGGCCGCACTTAGAAGAGGAGTAAGAGGTGTTTGATTTCTGATTTCGAGACAGTTTTTGTTACTAAATCCATGAAGTTTTTGTTCAAGGGGATGTCAGCTGGGGAGTACATTGTTAGCCCCGGGTTCCTAAACATATACTCCCTCCGTCCCACGACGTGTTTGACTTTTCTTGATCATGACTAAATTTTGACTAATTTTTAAAATAAATTGACATACAAAGAAAAAATGGGACATAAATTGACGTGTTACTAATTTTCTAATGATATCATTTTTATTTGTTATATTTAACATATGATATAAGTAATTTAATTTACAAAATTGGTCAAGAAAAGTCAAACGTTTGAATGGGACGGAGGGAGCAGAACATGTTCGTTGCTAATTTATAGATAGAGAACACATAATTTCATAAACAGTTTTTAAAAGAAAAAATGAAATGTGAAATGTGAAAAACAAAACAAAATGGGATATTATATTCTAGTTTCTTTATTGAAATATAAAACATAATGTTTCATGAACACGAAAATATTACTTTACTCCAAATTGATTTTTTGACTCATTCACATTTCATGTTTTTAAAATTATTTTATAAAATTGAAAATAAAGTTCGTGAGATATATCTCAGGATCTTTATATGACGTAACACAATCAAAATACATTAGTTTTATGTGTATATAAAATTTTAATATTATTTATTTTTCTTATATTTATCATATTTATATAAAAGTAAAATATGTGCTTATACATATCTTACATTTATATTGGATATTATTTTATCACCTCATAATAAACCTCACTAACTTTATTTTCTATAAAATTTAGTAAGATTTAGCTTTTAGTCTAAAGTTAGTAAAATATATTTTTAATTTAACAAAAAGAGCAAAAGGAAGTATTATACAAAACTTAGAACTTTAGTTTATTAAATACACAACATAAAATGAAATTTATTAAAATACATATATAGATTTGTTGTCAAATAAATATCAAATATGACATAATTTTAAGCTACATAAATTAGAATTTCGATTTAATAAAATACAAACACAGAACTCAGTTTATACTCCAAATACAAAACATGAGAATATGACATAATAGAATTTTGATTTTTGGATCAAATTTAGGGTTTTAAAAAATGCTTAAAATTATGTATATTTTAAAAATATAATATTCTATTATTATAAAAACTAGTTTAATAAGCCGCGCTTCGCAGCGGTTCTATAATTTTTTCAAATTTTTTTCACAATATATTATAAAATAACATAACTATAAAGTATTTTTTTATTCTTCGTTCCATCTTAACCATTCATCGAAATTCTGAATAAATATAGAAAAAAAATTATTTAATATTATTTTTTATTTTTAATATTATCTCAAATATTATTATATTTATCATCATTTTATTTTTCTCAAAATTCAAATTTCAACTTATATTTTAAAATATATAATACTAAATACTATTAAATTTTAACATATAATACGAACCACCCTCTCTTTATCCACGTCTCCTCAGAGTAAGTCATTTTTCCGTTGTTACAAAATCTAACATATAATAAAATCTAATTTAATTTAAGAAAAATTTGAAAAATAGATTTGAAATTCAGAGGCACACATCACCGCCCACTATTCTCCTTTTCATAAAGTTTAGGAGAATATAAGTAATAAAGATTTTTTCAAATTATAAATTCAAAATTTTGAGAAAATTAGAAAAGTAGATTGAGACGATCTGAAACCACCGCCTCATCATAATATTTTGAACATAACTTTAAAGGTATTTTTTTATTCTTCGTTCCATGTTAACCTTTCATCGAAATTTTGAATAAATATAGAAAAAAAAATTATTTATTATTTTCTTTATTTTTATTATTATCTCAAATATTATTATATTTATCGCCATTTTATTTTTCTCAAAATTCAAATTTCAACTTATATTTTATAATACATAATACAATATTAGTATTAAATTTTAACATATAATACGAACCGCCCTCTCGTCTCCTCATAGTCGACCGTTTTCTCATCATTCCAAAAGCTAACATATAATAAAATCTAATTTAAATTCTTTAAAGATTAATTTAATTCAAGAAAATTAGAAAATAGATTTGAAATGATTTCAGATGCGCACATCACCGCCCCCGCCTTCTTTTCTCATAAAGTTTATGACAATATAGGTACTTTAATGAAGATTTTTTTTTAATTTATTAATTAAAAAAATTGAGAAAATTAAAAAAGTGGATATAGACGATCTGCTACTATACGAGACTACCACCTCACCATAATATTTTGAACATAAATTTAAGGTATTTTTATATTCTTCATTCCGTCTTAACCATTTACCGAAATTTTGAATAAATATAAAAAAAAATTATTTAATATTTTCTTTATTTTTAATATAATCTCAAATATTATTATATTTATCACCATTTTTTTCTTCTAAAAATTCAGATTTTAACTTATATTTTAACATACATAATACAACATTAATATTAAATTCTAACATATAATACGAACCACCCTCTCATTAACCACGTCTCCTCAAAGTGAGTCGTTTTCTCGTGATTACAAAATTTAACATATAATAAAAGATAGTTCAAGTTCTTTTAAGGATTAATTTAATTTAAGAAAATTTATGTCGGCTCAATGACGGATTTTTTTTATATAAAGATATTAATTTTGAAACTTTATAGCATTTAACAAAAGCTGTTATAACAAAGGGTTAAAAATCAAAATAGAAGAACTTTTAATGTATCTAATTTGCTCCATTAGTAAATGTATAAAGGACAATTAAAACTTTTCTAAAATTACTAAGATATGTTATAAAATTATTCTTCAGTAATTAATTAATTAATTCAAAAACAAAAAAGTAGATTGGCCCCGTCACTTGTCCTAACATAGACTCGTTGTTTGCATTCTGCATCGTATACTTGTGTGCACCTCCGGGCTCCGATGTTTCACACTTTCACTTGTCGGATAAACCTCAAATCCTTAATAAATAATGTTTTTAATTTAAAAGGAAAATAAGGCTCTGTTTGGCATTGTTGTTGCAAACAACAACAATAACTTTTTTCTGAAAATCAGTTAAAAAAGTGTTTGGTAAAATTTAAAAGCCGCTTTTTTGAAAAGCGTTTTTGGCTGAAAAGCTGCTTTTAGAGAAAGCAGACCCCCCATGCTTTTGGAAAAAACTATTTTTCAGTTTTTGTGGGAAGTAATTACTGGTTTCAACATCAAAATTCACCAAAAACATTAATTTTTTATATTATACACCAAAACATGCACATATCAAAAATATTACCAAACATTTATCTGATTTTCACAACAGCACTTATTTTAACAACACTTTTTTCAACAACACAGGAATTTTTAACAGCAATCCCAAACAGAGCCTAAAATCGGGAAGAAAACTTGTTACAAACCTATAAAGGCACAATTAATAACTCAGATATATATTTGTCAAAAAAAAAAAACTCAAATATGAATAATGCTATGGGTACCGAATTTGGTACAAAAAGATATACAGAATTACATGTGTTATAATTTGATTGGTTCTATATTAATGGTACCTACATGCATTCACATTAATAGCACCAATAAAAACATTTATAAATGCCACATCAACATTGTCACATCATTTTATACCAATTTTTGATACCCAATTCAGCACCTCTAACACTACTCCTCATATATATATTCACTTGTTAATATCGAGTAACAAAATTTATGCAAACAACATGCATGCACGAACAATAAATGAAGTAGAGACATCAGTCAAGTTAAAACTTAAAAACTAATTCAATTATCCAACCTCGTGGATGGTAAAAAATCACGTGCATAAATATTGGTCAGTAGCTTCCTCGATTATATATAATTACGATATATAATCACCTTCTTCCGATCTCCGTGCAAATGCGAGCATGCTACCATACCAAAAATTAACATAATTAGTTGAATGTATATTGAGAAAATATAATCACGTAGAATTAAAAGTAGCTTACGAGGACGATGAATGAAAAAAATTGTAAAATACGATATGAAGAGAGTGTAGGTCTATATATTAATATAGTATATTAGTTTCATTTAATAAAAAATTAAAAAAGAAATTAGTAAATAAATTGTACTTGTGGAGGAAGTTTAGGGGAATATTAAAATATTATATTTAGTTTTATTAATTAGAAAATAGTAATGAGGAAATTGTGATATTTTCTGATATTTAATATTTTTTAATTCAAAAAATCGAAAAAATTAGAAAAATGGATCTAAGTGATTTGAGAGGCGCCACATCACCGCTCTCGTTTTCTCCTTTATAAAGTTCTATCAAGCCTAAAAATTCGAAAAAATTAGAAAAATGGATCTAAGTGATTTGAGAGGCGCCACATCACCGCCCTCGTTTTCTCCTTTATAAAGTTCTATCAAGCCTACAAATTCGAAGATAATAAGGAAGTTGTAATTTTCTAAATCAAAGAAAAGTTCTATCAAGTTTGAAAATAATAAAAGAAAGTTCTATCAAGCCTACAAATTCGAAAATAATAAGGAAGTTATAATTTTCTAAATTAAAGAAAGTTCTATCAATTCCTAAAAATTCAAAAATAATAAGGAAGTTGTAATTTTCTAAATCAAAGAAAGTTCTATCAAGTTTGAAAATAATAAAAGAAAGTTCTATCAAGTTTGTACTTGTGGAGGAAGTTTAGGGGAATATTAAAATAGTATATTTAGTTTCATTAATTAGAAGATAGTAATGAGGAAATTGTGATATTTTCTAATATTTAATATTTTTTAATTCAAAAAATCGAAAAAATTAGAAAAATGGATCTAAGTGATTTGAGAGGCGCCACATCACCGCCCTCGTTTTCTCCTTTATAAAGTTCTATCAAGCCTACAAATTCGAAAATAATAAGGAAGTTGTAATTTTCTAAATCAAAGAAAGTTCTATCAAGTTTGAAAATAATAAAAGAAAGTTCTATCAAGCCTACAAATTCGAAAATAATAAGGAAGTTGTAATTTTCTAAATTAAAGAAAGTTCTATCAATTCCTACAAATTCGAAAATAATAAGGAAGTTGTAATTTTCTAAATCAAAGAAAGTTCTATCAAGTTTGAAAATAATAAAAGAAAGTTCTATCAAGTTTGAAAATAATAAAAGTGTAATTTTCAATTTCCTTCCTACAAAATCGAAAATAATAAAGGAAGTTGTAATTATTAAAATTAAGAAAATAATAAGAGTGTAATTTTCAATTTCTTTCCTACAAAATCGAAAATAATAAAGGAAGTTGTAATTATTAAAATTAAAAGTTGTGAAAAATTGAAAAATTAAGAAAATAATAAAAGTGTAATTTTCAATTTCTTTCCTACAAAATCGAAAATAATAAAGGAAGTTGTAATTATTAAAATTAAAAGTTGTGAAAAATTGAGAAAATTAGAAAAATAGAACGGAACGATTCTAGAGGCGCCACCTCACCGCCCTCGTCTTCTCCTTTATATAAGTACTAGGTTACTAAGCCGCGCTTCGCAGCGGCGTTAGAATATATTTTTTTAAGAAAAAAAATATTAGATCAAAATTTATAAAATAAATATCTACAAAATTATATAAATTATCAAATAAAATATATTTTGTAAAATTTGCATTTGGGTAAGTAATATTATAAATTATTTACATATTTCTTTTGTTTATAGAGTTTGATTTTTTATTTTCTTGGACCGATACCATTGCCATATATATATTAAAAAAAATTTATTGATAAAATCAATATAAACATATAATATTACTTATATTTATAGTATTATTAGAAATATAATATTAGAACATGATAGTTTGAATTTTAACTTATATAATATTATTACTGCATGAAAATACCTAAGAGTATGTTAGTGTCATTAATACGTGCATCAATCATATCCGGACATATGAACTGAAATCCGTGCAGTGATATGTTGACGATACCTTCTTCCAATCTCTTAGGCGACATTATGTGTATGAAGAACAATTTAGACCCATGTGATAGTGGTCTATATTTTCATGTACTTGAAACAACAAAAAATAATAATATAATAAAAAAGAAAATAATAAAAAAAAGTTCTATCAATTTTGAAAATAAGAGCAATTTAGACCCATGTGATAGTGGTCAATATTTTCATGTACTTGAAACAACTTTCAGATTTTTGATGTTGTACACGGAGCATTTCTCTAAAAGATTTTTGAACATTTATAGGCGTTTGTAAGGTGAATAACATGGAAATCCATTCTGTTTAAAAATCAAAAAATATTATAAAAGAAAAGTTTTATCAAGTAAATAATAAAAGAATGTTCTATCAAGTTTGAAAATAATAAAAGAGAAAATTGCAATCAATATATAAATTCGAAAATAATAAGGAAGTTGTAATTTTCTAAATCAAAGAAAGTTCTATCAAGTTTGAAAATAATAAAAGAAAGTTCTATCAAGATTGAAAATAATAAAAGAGAAAATTGCAATTATTAACATAAGAGCCTACAAATTCGAAAATAATAAGGAAGTTGTAATTTTCTAAATCAAAGAAAGTTCTATCAAGTTTGAAAATAATAAAAGAAAGTTCTATCAAGCCTACAAATTCGAAAATAATAAGGAAGTTTTAATTTTCTAAATCAAAGAAAGTTCTATCAAGTTTGAAAATAATAAAAGAAAGTTATGTCAAGTTAAGAGCCTACAAAATCGAAAATAATAAAGCAAGTTGTAATTATTAATATTAAAAATTGTGAAAAATTGATAAAATTAGAAAAATAGAACGGAGCGATTTGAGAGCGCCACCTCACCGCCTCCGTCTTCTCCTTTATATCTAAGTGCAAAAATAGACCCATCAATCGGCGGATAAAAATCCACACCGGAACCGCGCTTCGCAGCGGCTTTATAATAATTTCTCTAAATTTTTCTAAAATATATTCTACAAAATATGTTTTTAGATAAAATAATATTTCTAACATAAAATTAAGGTTTCTTTTGAATTATCCGTTTCGTCTTTATCAAAATTTTGAATAAATATTCAAAACGTTAGTTGTTTAATATTTTTAATTATTTTAATATTATATCAAATATTAGTATATTTATAACCATTGTTATTTTACTTATTCATATTTCAACTTCTATTTTAAAATACATAATATAACATCAATATTAAATTTTAGCATACAATATTCTCTTCCTAATGAATCACACCAACATTTAACATGTTTTCTCTCAATGACCCGCTTTCTCGTTGTTACCAAATCTAAACAGATAATAAACTAATTTACTAAATAAATTACATAATCTATTAATCAATTTTATTATATCATAAAATTCAATTTAAATATTTTCAAAAATTGTAATTTTTATTATTTTAAATATAGATACTCGAGAAAAAAAAAAGAAAAAAAAATAAGGTTTATACATTTTATTTTATAGAAACTTGCATTTTCTGTAGGTATTATCTTCTATATATTTTAGAAGGTAAAGTTTAAAAAAATGATTTTTAATATATATTTAAAACATATAGGTAAATTAAACGTGGGTTTGTTAGAACAAAAAATTATGAGGACATAATTTCTAGTAGTTTTTTAAGGAAAATATTAAGATAATAATCTGATTTCAAGATAAATTTTAGAACTTGAAAAAAAATGAGAATATTAAGATGGAAACTTTGAGTTTAAGAGAAAGTTTAACAAAATATCAACATGGTAATTTGACTTGAACATAAATTTTAGGAGAATATTCAGATAATAATTTGACATAAGAAAAAAGTTTAGAAGAATATAAGGTTAACAATTGAAATATTTAGCTTCCTCCGTTAGTAAATATTTTAAAAACAATTGAAATATTTTCGAATCTTTAATAATAATAATTAAAAAATTGAGAAATTAGAAAAATTGAGAATATTAAAATTGTATTTAGTTTTCTACATTAGTAAAAATTCTAAAGGCGAGAATATAAAAATTGTATATTTAGTTTCCTCCATTAGCAAAAATTTAAAAGACAATTGAGATATTTTCTAATCAAAAAATTAGGAGAATTTTAAAAATGTATATTTAGTTTCCTCCATTATTAAAGATTTTAAATGCAAGAACAAATAAATTGAATATTTTGTTTACTCCATTAGTAAAGATTTTAAAGATAATTGAGATATTTCCGAATCTTTAATATTAATAATTCAAAATTTTGAAAAAATTAGAAAAATAGATAAAAGCGATTTGAGAGGCGCCACCTCACCTTACTCATCTTCTCCTTACAATTTGAATACATCACCGATTGTCTAATACTATTATTCTGCCAAAAAAAAAATGGAATGTTCACGTTAATACTACTTATACCATCATATTAAACCTAAGATTAATGATGCACGAATATATGCTAAAAAAATTGTATTTACCTCATCATGCTATTTCGGATTTCAACTACAGAACCTAGTTACATAGATGTATAACCACAGAAAAGAAAAGAGAAATAACATTGAAAAATAATATAAGAAAAAAGATATCAGCATGCAATTAATTAATTTATAGGTGTTGAAGATAAAAAAGAGATTTATAGGTGTTGAAGATAAAAGAGAGAGAGAGAGAGAGAGAGAGAAAAGGTCAAAATTTGATTTAATCAACCCTTGCATGAACATGAGATTTCGAGAAACTAAGATTCAATTGTATTATGTATAATACTTAATTAACATTACAATGCATAGCCCGTACTCCATAACTCCATATAGTAGCATGAATGCATGACACCTTACCCATTCAATTCTTCGATAAATTTAAGAATTGATAATTCTCCATACCTATACAAATCAATAACATATATTAACCCACAAACTTCATAATAATATTTTACATCAAAATATGAAACTGAAAAATCGAATTGTAAAACGGAGGCGTGCAGTGATGCAAATGTATTTTTTTTACGGTGCAAATTGCTTTATATAGGGTTATGAATTTGAATTTAGAAGACAATAAATAAGTTTATAAATATATAATTTACAATGTATGTAAGGAAATTTCAATTTAAATGAAAAAAATATGATTGCCTTTTATAAAATTTATATAATTATTGACTTTGATTAAAAGGCAATTAAGATATTCTCTAATAAAAAATTTAGGAGAATATTAATATTGCATATTTACTTTCCACCATTAGAAAAGATTTTAATGGCGATTGATATATTTTCGAATCTTTATAATTAATAATTCAAATTTTTGAGAAAATTAGAAAAATAGATCAAAATGATTTGAGAGACACCAACTCACCGCCCTCGTCTTCTCCTTTATATAAGGAAATAATATTAAAATTGTATATTTTATTTTACTCCATTAATAAAAATCTAAAAGGCAATTGCTATTTTTTCTATCCTATAAATTCGAATTTAAATAAGGAAATATAATTTTATTGAATTAAAATTCAGAAGCTCTAGAAAAATAGATAAATAACTTTCGGGAGATCTGAGAGCTCCTGGGGTTTCCTTTATATATATATAAAGAAGATATTGAAGAAATTTTCTAAATCAAAGAAAATTCTTTCAAGTCCTACAAATCCGAAAATAATAAGGAAGTTGTAATTTTCTAAATCAAAGAAAGTTCTATCAAGTTTGAAAATAATAAAAGAAAGTTCTATCAAGCCTACAAATTCGAAAATAATAAGGAAGTTGTAATTTTCTAAATCAAAGAAAGTTCTATCAAGTCCTACAAATTCGAAAATAATAAGGAAGTTATAATTTTTTAAATCAAAGAAAGGTCTATCAAGTTTGAAAATAATAAAAGAAAGTTATATCAAGTTTGAAAATAATAAAAGTGTAATTTTCAATTTCCTTCCTACAAAATCGAAAATAATAAAGGAAATTGTAATTATTAAAATTAAATTTTTTAAAAAATTGAGAAAATTAGAAAAATATAACGGAGCGATTCTAGAGCGCCACATCACCGCCCCCGTCTTCTACTTTATATAAGTATATTGATTGATTACTTTTACATCAAGTTCTACTTTTATAATTATAATAAAACATTTAAAATTGAAATTATATATTAAGAAAAACAAATATTAAAAAAAAAAAAAAAAAAAAGGAACATGAGATTAAACTCAGAAATTTAGAAAATTTCCTTATAAGCTAATAAGGTGTTTTGGTATAAAATAAAATGCCAGGGAACCAAACCAGAGAGAGGTACCTTACTGATCATAAAACATACACTTGAAGGCAACCTTACTGATCTTGCCACTTTGTTGATTGTGGTTTCTTTGTCTGACAACAACTTATCTTGTATACATCTTCCCACTGCCAATATACCTCCTGAACACAAAATGGAAGCTCCCATGATGTTGCGCCAGTTTGTGGCAACTAGAATCTCATCATTGATCACGAAGCAGATTGAGTTATCTGGCTATCCCGTCCATTATAACCGCGTGGAATATGAGAAATGCCGCACAGATTTGAGCAAAATGACAACTATTATGAAATTACTGCTGCCTGCTGACAGGGGTGACCTTATTTCAGGATTACCCTTCTGCACCGTATGTGGTGTTATAGCGAAAATTCGGTATCGGGTTTTTAGGTTAAATTCAGGTCAAGTAATAATCAATTAAGGATATCCAAGATGCAATTAAGGATTGAATTGGTACAAGGGAAGCTCAGGGATAGTCCTCATAGGGGAGAGGGTGTGCCCCTTTGGTCGTCCAACCCCCGAGGACGCGTCCTCTTGGTGTGGACTGACAACTTTACATGAATGGATGACTTGACAGAGAATAACAGCTAGATTGACATGGGATTAACATATGGAAGATTTAGGGTTTGCCCTCATAGGGGTAAGGGCGCGCTCCTTTAGGTCGTACACCCCTTGAGGGCGCGCCCTCTTGGTTTGAAATAGCTACTTGGTGGTGAAAGACGACTCCTTTGGCTTGATACTGGTAAGATATTGAAGACTTCTCCCTCTTAGGATGAGCCCTAAGGGAGAGATGTTTGTTATTGAAAGCCTCCAGGGGTTTGCCTGATGATTGAAGAATTCCCTCTTAGGATGTGTCATAGGAGGGGGATGTCCGTGGTTGAAGACCTCTAGGGGTATGCCTGATGACTGAAGGCCTCCTCCTGTATTCAATGGGCGCGTCCTCATTGGGGATGTGGGGTGAACCTTGGTGTGTGCTTTGGGAGCTCTATTCCTGTACTCAATGGGCGCGTCCTCATTGGGGAACTTTGGAGTAATCCTGCACTTTGCACCCAAACGCTTGGGATCACTTGTCCTGCAATCTGGTGGGTGCTTCTCATTCGGGGGACAAGGATGCGTCTGACATTTGGGGTAAGTCATGGCTATACCTGCAACTACTTTGGTCAGGGAGACAGCTGGTAGCGGTTAGTGTCGGCTCCTAAGTTGGGTCGATGCCGTATCCGTGAAGTCCCTAGACTGTAGTTGAGCCTTGGGCCTTTGTGACTAGGCCTCATCGTTGGACATTCCTAAAGCGAGTCGAAGACCAATCCCAGAAGACGGATCAAGTATCCTAGTGGGCCTCAGAAATCAGAAACCAGCCCATATAGGTTACTTGCTCCCCAAGAACTACGTAGGGCTTGATCCCCTATAAATACGGGGTACGTAGGCACATTGTAAGGGGTTGGAATCGAAGAGCTCAGCGAGCCACCACCAAGAAACCCTTACAATCTCAGCCCCCAATTCATCACAACCACCACACTTCGGCGACTTTACGGCGAAGAACCACCGTCATAGATCTTGATTCCGACGACAAACCTCGAACTTTGTTAATACCAAATTCCTCCGTTAACAAATTGGCGCTAGAAGGAGGGGTGCTGATCAAGATCATAATCTCAGGAGGAAGAGATATCTCGTCATGATGAAAGTTCTTATAAGAAGGTCTGCTAAGATTCGGAGGATGGCCGTGGGTACTACTTCATGCTGGCGGTAAGGAGGAAGATCCAAAGATGATAATTTTAAGACGATGATTCCTGACTGGGGGTTCGATGATGATCTGGAGAAGAAGGTGTCAAGGCGATTCAGATCTGAAGGATGTTTCCATGTATGCTTGAAGGCGGCAATTTTCATGTATACTGGGGGTGATTCCAAGCAAGATCCTAAAAAGAAGGCGCAATTATCGGGAGCACGTCATCATCTTCTAGACGCGCCCTCAAGGTAACACCTAACTAGTTTTAGTTTTGCTCTTTGTTCCTTGAATTGTTGTAGGAAGAAGATTATGAAGTAAAATCCCCAAGAACCCTTAGGGCGCGCCCTAAGAGTGATGCTTGAGGGTCAGATGACTTCCAACAACTTCTGGGAGAATTCGATGATGGAACACGTCCTTTTCTCCAGGACGCGTCCTCCAGGTAATCTCTAAGATTTTTCAAATTATTGAGTATTTCGACAGGTGAAAAATTCATACCTGGAAGAATATCTCAAGAATTATCAAGCCATACGTCCCACCCCAAAAGAATGTGTCCGCTACTTCAAGGATACCTTCTTAGCATGTCAATGGTCCCAAGGATCGTTTCTCCCCGAGGACGCGTCTAATGGAAAAATGTCTACAAACAATTATAATGAAGATAAATAATGATCAGAAAAGATCCAATAGTTGAGCCCATTTGTCGTCTCTCAAGTGCGTCCTTCCTTCAGGGCGTGCACTCCGAAGATACTCCGATGTTCAGACAAATTCCAACGAGTACATGGAGAGCTGATTGATTTGTGCGGCTTCCTGGTCTTTCAGGACGTGTACTTCCTCCATGGCGTGCTCTCAAGAAAAAGAACTACTGCTCAACATGAACTCCAGCGATTTTTAGAGGAAGATAATAGGGAGGCGAGGCCCCATGATCCAAAGAGAGTGCCCCCTGGTTACAGGTTGAGGCCCCATGGACATGAGTGAGCCCCTTCATGTGACAACTCAATTGATAATATCGGAGAGCGGTCCCGTGATCCACAGAGTGCGCCCCATGATTCTTGAAAGAATTACAGGTTGAGGCCCCATGGACATGAGCGAGCCCCTCCGCGTGAAGAATTCATTACTTGAATTTCAGAGGAAAGGAAGCTATTGGAAGCAGAGGCCCCGTTCCATAGTGAGAGCCCCCTGATTACAGGTGGAGGCCCCATGGATATGAGTGAGCCCCTTCACGTGATAATTCAATGAATTATATAGGAGAGAGGCCCCCTGGTCCACAGTGAGTGCCCCCTGCTTACAGGTCGAGGCCCCATGGACATGAGTGAGCCCCTCCGAAAAGACAAGACTTTTATCTTCAGATAACGCATCTTCATATCCTTAATAATAGAAGATATGCCCTTCAAGGCACGCCATAATGGTATCGGCCTCATATGGTAAGGCTTCGACTTTAAACATGATTTTACAACCCTCAGGTTGCAGCAAGAAGAAGAATATTTGGATTAGAGGCCCCATGGACCTTCGGATGCGCCCCCTGACCAGCAGGATGCGGCCCCAAGGTCATGAGTGAGCCCCTCCATAAGATAATGCTATTATAAAATGGATTAGAAGATTAGAAGGGACTTCGACATTGCCCTCGTCCATATAGGTCGCCCTACGCAAGAGGGTGCGCCCTCACAATGCTGGGGGGTAGTACTGATGCATCTCCCAGCTCTTCCTATGAACAGAGTATCCTTACGGGGATGCTTCTTCGTGAAAAGACGTTTGAAGATACAATTGACGCCTATTGTGTGCCCCTTCTCCGAACAGAGGCGCTAAGGTGCGGCCCTAGGCTAGTCTGATGAAGGCCCTCTACACGATAAATTATTTCTCTCATCAAATTAGCAAGGAGTCAGACGAGAGGAGATGACTCATCCACTCATATTAATAAAGAGGACTCCTCCACCTCATATTAGCAGAGAGGACTCCTCTACCTCATATCTGCAGAGAGGACTCCTCCACCTCATATCAGCAGAGAGTACTCCTCTCCTCATATCTGTAGAGAGGACTTCTCCACCTCATATCAGCAGAGAGGACTCCTTTCCTCATATCTGTAGAGAGGACTCCTCCACCTAATATCAGCAAAGAGGACTCCTCCCATCATATCAGCAGAGTGGATTCCTCCCCTCATATCAGTAGAGAGGACTCCTCCACCTCATATCAGCAGAGAGGACTCCTCCCCTCATATCAGTAGAAAGGACTCCTCCACCTCATATCTGCAGAGAGGACTCCTCCACCTCATATTAGCAGAGAGGACTCCTCTCCTCATATCTGCAGAGAGGACTCATCCACCTCATATCTGCAGAGAGGACTCCTCCACCTCATATTAGCAGAGAGGACTCCTCTCCTCATATCTGCAGAGAGGACTCATCCACCTCATATCAGCAGAGAGGACTCCTCCACCTCATATCAGCAGAGATGACTCCTCTCCTCATATCAGCAGAGTGGACTCCTCCCCTCATATAAGCAGAGAGGACTCCTCCACTCATATTAATAGAGAGGACTCCTCTCATCGTATTCGTATAAAGGCCTTCTTCCATCATATTAGTAAGAAGTCAGATAAGAAGAGAAGACTCCTCTCCTCATACTAAAAAGTAGACAGACAAAAGGAGAGAACTCCTCCTCTCCTCTCATCATATCAACAAGAGGCCTTTTCTCATGATACTTTAAGAAGACTTGAAGATACATGTGGGACATAAGCTCACAAGGTCCTTACGGGACTGGATTGCGCTTTGAAGGACCCTTCGAGTGCATCACTTACATATTCTTAAAATCACATCACATGAAGATATCTTTACAAGACATCTTATAATATCAAGGCAAGAATGGACATGGCCAGACCTTCAAGGGACGCATGGGTGTGTCATTATTGGAATCAAAGAAGGAAGAAGCTCGAGAACACTTCTTGAAGAAGAAAAGGTTATAAAGAGATTTTGGCACTTTGAAGATTGAGAATTCCATGTTTCATCTCTGATTTCACATGGAATTGGGGGGTAGTTGTTATAGCCAAAATTCGGTATCGGGTTTTTAGGGTAAATTCAGGTCAAGTAATAATCAATTGGGAATATCCAAGATGCAATTAGGGATTGAATTGGTACAAGGGAAGCTCAGGGATAGTCCTCATAGGGGAGAGGGTGTGCCCCTTTGGTCGTCCAACCCCCGAGGACGCGTCCTCTTGGTGTGGACTGATAACTTTACATGAATGGATGACTTGACAGAGAATAACAGCTAGATTGACATGGGATTAACATATGGAAGACTTAGGGCTTGCCCTCATAGGGGTAAGGGCACGCTCCTTTAGGTCGTACACCCCTTGAGGGCGCGCCCTCTTGGTTTGAAGTAGCTACTTGGTGGTGAAGGACGACTCCTTTGGCTTGATACTGGTAAGATATTGAAGACTTCTCCCTCTTAGGATGAGCCCTAAGGGAGAGATGTTCGTTATTGAAGGCCTCCAGGGGTTTTCCTGATGATTGAAGAATTCCCTCTTAGGATGTGCCATAGGAGGGGGATGTCCGTGGTTGAAGGCCTCTAGGGGTATGCCTGATGACTGAAGGCCTCCTCCTTTATTCAATGGGCGCGTCCTCATTGGGGATGTGGGGTGAACCTTGGTGTGTGCTTTGGGAGCTCTGTTCCTGTACTCAATGGGCGCGTCCTCATTGGGGAACTTTGGAGTAATCCTGCACTTTGCACCCAAACGCTTGGGATCACTTGTCCTGAAATCTGGTGGGTGCTTCTCATTCGGGGGACAAGGATGCGTCTGACATTTGGGGTAAGTCATGGCTATACCTGCAACTACTTTGGTCAGGGAGACAGCTGGTAGCGGTTAGTGTCGGCTCCTAAGTTGGGTCGATGCCGTATCCGTGAAGTCCCTAGACTGTAGTTGAGCCTTGGGCCTTTGTGACTAGGCCTCATCGTTGGACATTCCTAAAGCGAGTCGAAGACCAATCCCAGAAGACGGATCAAGTATCCTAGTGGGCCTCAGAAATCAGAAACCAGCCCATATAGGTTACTTGCTCCCCAAGAACTACGTAGGGCTTGATCCCCTATAAATACGGGGTACGTAGGCACATTGTAAGGTGTTGGAAGCGAAGAGCTCAGCGAGCCACCACCAAGAAACCCTTACAATCTCAGCCCCCCAATTCATCACAACCACCACACTCCGGCGACTTTACGGCGAAGAACCACCATCATAGATCTTGATTCCGGCGACAAACCTCGAACTTTGTTAATACCAAATTCCTCCGTTAACATGTGGTATTGCTGACTACATTGAAATAGAAGGAATAGGTGCAAAAGAACCGATTTTAGATGTTGTTGCATATTTTTATTTGTATTATATTTACAAGGATTGTCTTTTTCTTGCAGAAACTAGAGTTAAGCATCGAAGTTGCTCATGACTTTCCAAAAGGATCACAAGGTCCCCTTTATTTTTTCTAGTACTTCATTTTTAAATTGCTCAAATCACATTATTGATTGGTCTCATATTCTTAAAGCTTGTTGTTTGATGCATCACTGTCATGAGAGTTACACTCCTTTTTGTTTAAATTTTTCTACTTCTTTTTCTCCTTGCTTCTCACATATCTGTATTCACTGCTTTTGTTGTATATGCCTCGAAAATGCATGCAAGCGTCACAATTGTGATACTATAGACTATAGTTTTTCTTGCCGGTTGCTTAATAATATGGTTTTTCTGAGCACATCTCAATTGTAGATGAATCATGGGCAAACAGGTACTAGGATCCTTACATATTTTACAAAGTGTCGTCAGAGGTTCAACTGTGTGGAATTTTCAACCCGCTGGTAAGGGACGTAGTTAGACCTGGCAATTCGTTCGTGTCATGTACTTTCGTGTCGTGTACTTTCGTGTTTCGTGTACCTAAATGCTAAACCCAAAACCACCCATTTAGGGTTCGTGTAATTTCGTGTTCGTGTACTTTCGTTTTGTGTACTTTTCGTGTCGTGTTTTCATGTAATTTAAATTAACAATAGAAATAAATATAAATAAGTAAATATATTGAAATATATTAAAATTTAGGTAATATTTTTACAAATGTGTATTAAAAATATATATTTACATAATATTTACAAATAATATTATAAATTTATGTATAATCACATAAATAAATGTTAAATATCTAATAAAAATGTTAAAATATCTAATATAAATATTAATTTATAAATATTAATTTATTTATTTCGTGTACTTTGTGTCGTGTCATGTACTTGAAGGGTAAACACAAAACCGACACTAAATCTCGATCGTGTACTTTCGTGTTCGTGTACTAAAAATGCAAACTCAAACACTAAATTTTCGTGTCGTTTCGTGTCGTGTTTTCGTGTCGTGTCAAAAATTGCCGGGTCTAGACGTAGTTTTACTTCGGTAGCAAGAGATTTTTTGATCCAAGTAGGATTGCAATGTAACAATGTAAGTACATGCTATACAATAATTGTTAGAATTAATAAAGTACTAAACCCATGTATTTGTGCTTATTTTTCTTCTCAGAGGTTTTCTCAAAAATTGAGCCCGCCTTGTGATCATGCTAGTAAAAGCACCTTCAATACATTCAGGACAACTAGCTCTTTAGCCCGTGCAATGCACGGACATACTTTAAATATGAGAAAATTGTTTATTTTTTCGGCAAATTTTTGTACGTCCTCGTATTAGAGTAGCAATTGATGAGTTATACGACATTAAAATTAGTACAAGTTTGTATTACACTTATATACATGAATTTTTTTTTGTTAGCTTGTACTGATTTGGACCTTTGGACCGTATTTGTATCGTAACAAATATAATACTTAAGGCATGTCAGAAATTATGTATAGTTTGATTTAATAGAGATAAATAATTACAATTCACAGACATGCTTTAATTTATAAATTTTCTTAATTCATAAATTTACAATAAATCTAAATGATACTATAATAGTATGAGATATATAATATGTAAGTGTATATGGTCATATATTATCATAAATTTACATAAATATAAGTATTTATATGTATACATACGTATCTATATATATATACGTATATATATATTCAGGTAAATGTTGTATGTATATATAAGTATGCATATTAATTTGCAGCATTTAATAATATGTAATAAATACATATGTATAAGTTTGGAGCATTTAATAATATGTAAAAAATATATGTATAAGTATGCATATTAATTTTGTAGCATTTAATAATATGTAATAAATTTATTGATGTTAAAAGACCAAAATAACCCTAAAAATGTATAGTATAAGTAAGGGTAAAATGGTCCATTTGATTTAAATTACTTATACCAAACCCCTTGTTGTGGTATTATATATATAATAGATGTCAACAGCTGCTGCTTTGACAAGACGTGCTTTCTTAAACAAACTACTCCTTCCATTCTTTCATTTTTTTACAGTTTTTTTCGTTTTTATTTAGAAAAGCAAAAGTTTTAAAATAATTTATCAAAATATATATTAAAGAAATCTTAAAATATGTGTCGAGTCCCGTTTCCAATGTAAAGAATTGAGCGGACTAAGAGAGTAAAAAATTGCAATTAGTCCGCGAGATTATTTAAGGGTTGAATTATGACAACATAAGTGCAAAATCTAGACAGTCCAAACTCCAAAGTTGTATATAAGCATCGGAAACAACCATGCCATTAGAATTCATGGAAGAGTGTTGGACGAGAAAAGATCAAGTTTTCGCCAGATGTTGTAAAAATTTGTGTTTGCAAAAAAGATTGGGATCAAGCTGCAAAAAGACAACAAGGAAAAAAAGAAGATAACTCGGATGGCGAAGACGATCCATGGATGACAATGAATACTTCGGATTCCGACACATCAACTACTCACTTTAGAAATTTATTTAATTTGTATTGTAATTTTATATGTTTATGCGGTTTGTTCCGTTTTTTTAGAGAGGAGTCCCCTCAAATAATTTGTAAAATATTTTTGAAATTAATAAAATTTATATGAGGTACCGTCCTCTTTTATCACAAATTAACAAAGCAAGATATTCTTCTATTTTTTTAGATTTATTAACTCGAATTAAAAATTAATAAATAAATTATAAGATTAAAAATAATATGTAATCTGTGATTAAATGTAACTTGGATAAATGTAAATTATTTGTTAACTTTCGGTCATGAGTCATGACTTCTAAAAAGTGTAGGCCTGCATGCATGCCACGTGTTGGACATACAGCCAGACAGGCGACACATCGACATATTTTCTTCAAGTTGCAACCCGTTATTCGTTATTCGTCCGTTATTCGTTATTCGTCCGTAGCCCGCTTATTCGTCCAACCCGGACAAACCGCCCAACCCGCTTACTCGCCGTGCCGGTTCTGGGTTTAAATTTTCCGATTTAAGCCCGGCTCGTATCCGGCCCGTACATACTTAGTGTCGGTTCTGTGCTCGCCGGAGCCGAGCCCGACCCGTGACAAGCCCGGCCCGGCTCGCACGGACCACCAAAGTGGCCACCTCTATATACGACTAACTAAACATATATGTTATGCAAGTGGAATATATTTTGTATAATGATATATATTATAATATTCTACTTGCAAAAAATATATTATCTTAATTTTTTTAATGAAATAATGATGAAATCTAACATAATTTACGAAATAACACATTTTTTACAATATTTTATTACATAATGTATATATATTAGTTTTATACCCGTGTAATGCACGGGATGATTTATTAATATTTTTTTACATAAATTTGAGATTTTTTTTTCTTTTTTAATACTAATATTCCTTCCCAAAATTTCTATCTATGTTGTTTTAATATGAAAATTTAATTTTATTTACTTAAAATGATAATAATACATATGTAATTTTCAATATATATGTTAAGATTATTTACTTAAAATGATAATAATACGTATGTAATTTTCAATTTATATGTTAAGATAATATGGGAGATACAATAATTTTACAAAAAATATATTAATGAAGTTGCTTCCTCGACTCCTCGTCCTCTTTTCCTTCATTTTGTCCCAGAAAAAGGCTTTTACTACTTGTTTTGGAGGTTCATGCTAATACTTTAATCTCGCATATTTTATTTTCATTATATTAATAGTTTGAAATTATGATTTTATCCCTCGACCAAACCATCTAAATATAAATACTCCCTTTGTCTTGTTTAATATACATTGGGTTCGGACACAGAGACCAAGAAAATGTATAAAAAATGAGTAAAGTTAGATGAAAAGCGGGTAAAGTGGTGGGATCTATCAATATTTAATAATAGATTTGAGATAGTGGAGGAAAATAATGGGTGTAATAGTGTTTTAAATTATTATAGAATAGAGATAGTGGAGAAAAGTAGTGGGTGTAATGTGTTTTATATTATTAAAAGTTACTATTTTTGGAATGTATAGAAATGAGAGGGACATCCCAAAATGAAAACTGTATAGAAATGAAAGGGATATAGGGAGTATAATTTTAAACGTTTTCAATTAATCTATAGACCCAACATCTCAACACAATCATCAATAGACCCGATCAACATCGTAGACCCAGCACAATCATCTCATCCATAGTTTGAAATTATGGTTTTATCCCTAGACCAAAATACCTAAATTCCCTTATACCAATTATATATATATATATGATATAAATATAACTAGCATAATAGCCCGTGCAAGGTACGAGACTTTTTCTAGCAATGTACGGAAGTACGAAGTTCTTAGGATTTAAGAATTCTGATTGTACACTAACTTTATTTGAAATAAAATATATAAACTTCTAAGCATTGTATTTTAAATGTACGAGCCAACTAAAATACAATCGGTAGCACCCATTCCTTAGTAAATGTTCACACACTGGAGTGATGGTAGATCGTATCATGTTTGCCCTTTTTCCTTTATTGTTGACGGTTTGAGGCTTCTATGATGCCGGTGATCACGTATATTTGGTTGTAAGTGATCTACATGTACGTCGAATGAAATTTTAGTTCTTTTGATAACACAAAAATGTATTCTGAACTCGGCACTTCAATAGCATTCTGAGGCTGCACCCTGTGTGAACTTGGGATGATATAAGTTAGACCCGCTATATATGTATATATGTGTGCATGCATCTTTGCGTTGATATCAGATGAGATTTTACGATAATACATGATGTCCTTTTTTTGCTTGTCAAGAACGGTACGGGGAAACTCTGAATAGCTGCGCTAGTTCCCTAGTCTGACTCAAAGATTTAGTAGGCTCTGATTTAGGAGGGGAGCATGTTGCACCTTCTACTGTCATTATTCTCAATACGATAAAGCAGATTCTCAGTCACGTGTTATTTTCTAGCGATTATCATGATGTCCCTAATTTAATTTATAGATAATTTGGTTTATTCAAAATTCGATATGCACTAAAAATAGAATATTTCTTAACCTATAAATATGTTATATAAGTCATATTTAGGCTGATTTACTAAACGTGAATGAATTTATTACAGGTCTTGCTGCAACTTTGAATTTTACATTTCTAGCCGTAAAGAAAAACTGAAGTTAAGAGACATATAGTCTAAAAAAAATAGACATTTTTTCTTTTTCATTCTCAATAAATCTATCTTTGAAAATTAAAATTTTGAGTTAATAGTTTAACAATTTACTCTAATTGTTTTGTCTTTCTTGTATTAAAAAATTCAATAAACAAAGGTTAAATAAAGTTCTTTATTTCCTTTTTTTTCAAAAGTATACTCGACTCTCAGTTGGACATGGGACATATTTATTTGCATCAATCATGTTCTTTAAATTTTTGGCATTGTAGGAAATTTAATATTTATCTACGTAATGATGAGAAACGGTAAAGGTATTGTTCAATCAATGTATAAAAAAATAATTTATATAACTTAAGTTTTATCCTTTTGGACCAATAAGTTTAAATAAATCCGAGTGTATAATGTGATTGATCGATCATAATATTTTTCGTACTTATATGATATGAAATATCAAATTTTCTAAAATTTCTTCACTTGAGTATGTATTTTAATCTATTTAATTTATTATACAATTTATTCTAAAAAAAATTCCATTTATTCCAACTCAAGTTTATCTCTTTGTATTATTCGACCTTCTCAACGTGATTATATAACTTGTTTAGTTATTTTCCCGTGCTGTCAATTATTTTTAAAATCTCATCTTTTAAATTTTTTAACTCAAGACAAATAATTTTTCATATGTATTATTCATGACTTTTCAAAAAAATATTCAAATTTGCGTATTATATATTTATTAATTTAATTTCAAATAAGCAATTATTATGTTCCATAAAATTAATATAAGAATTTATATTGAAATTAATTACAAATGTGTTACATACATGATTCATCAAATATAATTCTAAATCTAATCACTTCTATTATATTTATACTATATTATTGAAACCGATATATTAAAATTTTGATAGTTGGTCGGTACGGTACTCATATTTTGGTATTTACACTTTAGTTTTTTTATTTTTACAATTTTACCATAATTTTTTAAAATAATAATTTTATTCAAAGCAAATCTCTAAAGAATTGTTAAACACAAAACTCTTAAAACATAATTTATCGCGATCAAACACAAACACATACGTCAATTCAACGCTGAGTTCAACAACCATATATAAGTGTTCAAATTAAAAAAAACATTTTCTTAAGAAACAAATATAAATAGAAAAATTAAAATAAAATATTAAATTCGTGCATGACATATGTTACGAGCTTATACTTGTATATGTAATAAAAATACTCATGAATATTATGTATACATGTTATCGATATGTGCTATATACCAGTGATTGTTGTCTAATTTTTAAATATTCCGACAATAATTTTTATTAATTTAAAATAAATAATTAAATAATATATAAAGAAACTACTTGCAATATGTTACTTATGTTATATCAATATTCAATATTACGTTTTATATATTAAATATATGAATAATTCAAATAAATTGTGTAGTACAAGAAAGATAGACCGTTGTGCAAAAATATAAATTATGTTATAGTTAACATTACATATACGAAATATTTTTTTAAATTTGAAAAATGAAAAAACATAGTTTAATGTATCTTATGAATCACCTTTATTTTTGCTCAAATGTTAATATAATATTAAAAATAGGATAAATAGAGATATGAGGTTCATGTAATAGGATTTTTAACACATAACCAAAAGAGACAAGTAGCACAATGGTTGTAAGGAGAAATACCTTAGACAAGTTTATTGGTTTTATACCTCATACAAACATTATTAATTAAATTTTTTTCTGTGAATAAGAGAGCAGTGACATCTTCATGTAATTTCGTAAAAAGTAAGGATAATATGATAATTTTACAGGGGGTTTATTGGCTCAAAATGCCCCTAAAATATCCTCATGTTATCCTATCATATATGAAGAAGATTTTAAAAGTTTTCAATTAATCTAACGTCTTCAATAAAATAATGATTTTTTTATAAAATTTCATAAATGAATACTGTATTCGTTTTATACTTTCACATAGGGGTGTATACGGTTCGAGTTGGGCGGGTTACATGATTTTAACAACCCAACCCAATTAAATCGGGTTTGCAAATTTTCAACCCAACCCACAAAAAATAAATTCGTAATCCAACCCATTTAATATACTTCGGTTTGGATCGGTTCGGGTCGGAGTGGTCGGGTTAATAAATATATAAAATATATTTTTATCGAGCAGTAAGTACTAAATTAATAAATCAAAATTGAAAGTCAGCAAAATATTACATATCCATCTCAAATAAATCTCAAATATTTAAGTTAAAACACACCAAAAGACTGATAAAGTACTAAACATAGTCTTTCAGTTTAAACGTCAAATTTGTGTTATTAGCATAGTCAGTGTGCTAAATTTGCATTACAACCGCGAATGGATAAAGACAGTAAGAACATTTGTCTCAAATGATCTAAACTAGAGCTGGCAATTTGATACACGACACGTGAACACGGTACGAACACGACACGGATAATTAGTGTTTGGTACACGAACACGAAAGTACACGAACACGAAAAAACACGAATATAATTAGTGTCGGGTTTGAGTTTTCATAATAGATACACGACACGAAACGAAAGTACACGAATTAATGAAGTAAATAAATAATTTTAAAAAATCTATACTATATTATTAAAGACGAAACATTAAAAGTTTTGGTCGGTCGGTCGGTCGGTATTTGGGCCGATTCACGGGCCTATCTATAATCAATTTATTAATAATCAATTACCTTTTTCACTACATTACCTATTTTATATTTTTTTAAAACCAAACCAACTCATCTTCTAAAAATAAAACGGGCAACATATATATACTATGGTAATATTATTATATATTTATAACCGATTACCTTTTTCAGCTAAAACACATTATTTTTATATTTTTTACCTAAAACAACTCATCTTATAAATAGGACACATATATATGGAAACCAAGTTATTGATAACCAATTACCCTTTTCAGCTAAAACATATTACCTATTTCATATATCTATTTAACTAAAACAAATCATTTTCTAAAAATAAAACGGGCAATATATATATAAAATGGTAATATTATTATATATTTATAACCGACAGCTAAAACACATTATGTGTTTTATATTTTCTAACTAAAACAACTTATCTTCTAAATATAATACATGCAAAATAAATATACAATGGTAATATTGTTTTATATAAATATTAATAAATAACAAGTTATTCTTTTCGGCTAAAACAAATTACCTCTTTTATATTTTCTAACTTAAACAACTAATTTTCTAAAAGTAATGCAGACGTATATATAAAAAAATTAATATAATTTTATATAATTGTTAATAAGTAATTAATTGTCTTTTTAAGGATATTACCTGTTTATATTTTTTAACTGAAACAACTCATGTTCAAATTAAAAATAACACGGGCAAAAGATAGATATATTGATAATATTATTATATTAAACTTATGAAATTCATGTTTATTATAATTTTTTTAACATTCAATTTAAACGAGATAATTAATGAAAATAAAAGTAACAGTATATTCAAATAAACTCGGTATATTGAACAAGCACATATTTTGATATTTGCACTTGAGTCCCTTTTTAGATTTTTAAGAGTAAAAAAATATGAATCATTAGATATGTTATTTTAAAATATTTTATATTTTAATATCTAAAATACTAATATTGATTACGTCAATAATATATTAAATTTAAATATTATATTGTTAGATTTATAAATCTAATATATATATATATATATATTAAAATTTTATCAAATTATATATAATAACTAAAATCTAAATAAAAAATAAGAAAATATTAAAGAAGACCGTGCATCGCACGGGATATAAGCTAGTATATATTATTTATAGTATTGCATATTTAGAAAATATATAAGGAATTACATATATATGAACAATAAATAAAAGTTTCATGACTAATTAGCAATAAGTTATACATTTATATATAAGAAGTATATATATATATATATATATATATATATATATATATATATATATAAGTTATATTTACAATTTTTTGTAAAATTGTATGTATTACATATTTAATACACATTTCATAAAAATTTACATAATTAAAATAGTTTTATAATATATAAATTTTAATTTAATTAAATTTATATTTTTGTTTAATGTACACGAATACGACACGTAAAGTACACGACACGTTTTGAATTGGATATGTGTTTCAAATTTAGTACACGAATCCAAAACGGGTCGGATATGAGTTTTACATTAAGTACACGAAAACACGAAAGTACACGACACGGTCCAATTGCCAGGTCTAATCTCAACACACGGTTTTGTAGAAGTTTTGTAGAATATTGATGTACACATTTCTGCTGCTATGTCCTTGATAACGAACAACTTAATGTAAAACTGATGATTCTTAATGTAAACTGGCCTTAAAGTACTGATACAATATTAACAAACACATATAATATCATGTATGGATAACCCTAGGCAATGCAAGCAATGAAGTTTTCTTCCAGGACCACACATGGTCTATGGTGTAGAACACAAGAGTTCAAAGAATGTGTTTCAATAATTAAAAGTGTACACTCCAAAACTGTTAACTATTTTAACTAAATGTGTTTCATATATTTTAATTAAATCTATTATTTTTAATCGGGTTGGGTTGGTTCGGCTTAAAAAAATCGAAACCCATACCCAACCCATTTAAATCGGGTTTATATCTTTTCAAACCAAATATGTTTCGGTTTAAAAATATTCGGTTTGGATCGGGCGAAATGAGGTCGGTTTGGATCGGGTTGGTCAATTTTAACAACTCGTGTACACCCCTACTTTCACAGATATCCAAACGACGCCGTTCACGAGTTAGATGAGTTGTGTGGCTGACAACGAAACACGTGGTGTAATCAGGGGATAAATAGAAATCTATCCATAACAGACGGCCGGAATCGAGACTAAACCAAACCAACGGTGGCGATATTATAACCTCCTCTCGATTCATCTCAGTCGTTTCCTCCTCTCTCTCCTCTCTCTCCTTCGTCCGATTTATCACCTCCCGCCTTTTTTCAATTCCACCACCAGTAAGTCCATTTCCACACATATTTCTCTTTCGATAAATCTCGAATAGCGAAAATCGAACTCAGAACCTAGATAGCAACTTATAATAGCCTTAATAACTAACACACATACACGTGTCCTTTTTAATTAGTGTTATTTGTGATTTATGAATTATTTACTTACACATATACCGAAATCTCGATGCGAGCGAGAATTGAAGTTGGAATTAAGATAGCTGATTGGAGTCAGTTATAACTGACACAGAGACACGTGTTTTTTATTAGAGTTTGTTACTAATGAGATGTTTGATTTTGTGATTGAGTTAGGGTTTGATGGCGGAGGCGCCGGCGAGTCCGTGTGTTGCGAGTCCGGAGAGTGGAGGCGATTTTCGACACGAAAGCGGAGATCAGAGCCCGAGGTCGTTTCGTGAGCAGGATAGGTTTTTACCGATAGCTAATATTAGTAGGATTATGAAGAAAGGACTTCCAGCTAATGGAAAGATTGCGAAAGATGCGAAAGAGACTGTTCAGGAGTGTGTTTCCGAGTTCATTAGTTTCATTACTAGCGAGTATGCCTCTTTTCCGGAACTCCTTTTTCCGTAACATGAATTTCATATGTCTGTGTGTTTGTGATGAATTGTGAATACATGTTTGTTTTCGATAAATACTATTGAAAGTTGATTTGCTCGATTTGTTTGCATCAATTTTGAGCTACTGGAAATGAATTAAATTAAATGTTTCGTTGTAAGCAAGTATGCCTTGAGTTTTAATCTTATGTTTCTATTTGGGTAGATGTATTTGTGTTGAGTAAGAATGAAATGTTTGGACTTGATATAGGCTATTTTTTGCTTCTAATTATGTTTGGACTGATTAAATGTACGTAAATATTAACTTAGCAAAAAAAAAAAATGTACGTAAATATGCTTTTCTGTACAACTTTCTGAATTACATAGTGGTGGCACATAAGTGGCGGGATTTTCATATTCTTAAAATAGTGGCCAAAATTTTATCCCGCCTTTAGAAAGATAACTCCTGTTAAGTCTTTTGTAGTGATCTTGTAAGTTTTGGACAGCGGTAGCAGTATTTTAGAGAAACAACGGGACATATAGATGTACAATTTATACATACTATAAATCACAATTACAGCCTCCCATATCAAAGAACGTAGTTAATTTGAAGGAGTTCCGAAAAGACCGGATCAAAAGGTGGAACTAATTCTAAAAGGAGTTTCCGGTCTGTTATATTATCATAAAGAGGGTCGGCATAGCCATCTCCATCTACTTAAAAGGTGGAACAAAAGTTTGGCCATTATTTCGAGAATTTAAAAATCTAGCCAGTTTTTTGCTATGTAGTGTAAACCACAGTTGCCACTTAATAATTTACTCTTATGTCGAGCTACCAGAATCAGTTGCAATTTTCTTTCTCATTATGCGACAATTGGAATATTGGTGATACTATTGCTGGTTCTGTTGACCTTTGCATATATTCTTTTTGTGTGTGAATGGGAGCAATTAATTGTTATGTTGATTGAACATGAAGGGCAAGCGATAAGTGTCAAAGGGAGAAGAGGAAGACAATAAATGGTGATGATTTATTGTGGGCCATGGCCACTCTTGGATTCGAAGATTATATTGAGCCTCTAAAGGTTTACTTGGCAAGATATAGAGAGGTAAATTATTCATCTTTGCTTAATTTTGTAGTAACAGCTTATAAGGACACTGTTTTAACTGATGTCTTATGCGATTTCTTTTTATGTTGGTATGTTCTGGATTTTGTCGGACTGTGGCAGATGGAGGTATGTAAATGTTATCATTTGTTAGTTTCATTTATATCTGTTGCTTATTTGCTCTTATTAATGTACTTCTTTTCTCATGAATTGATGATCATTGTTATATAGGGTGACACTAAAGGGTCAGCGAAAGGTGCTGAAGGATCTAGTAGAAAAGAAGGGGCACAACCGATTCATCAGGGACAGGTTTATATTTTTTCTTGTAAAGGCCACAAGTGTTTGGGATAAGGCTAGCCATGAGAAGAATAATTTTTTTTTAATGAGTAGTTAACTATTCTTGTGTCCTTGGTATCTGAATTTATTCCCTTTTTCTAGAATGAAGTTGTTAATTCTTCTTAAATGTTTGTTGGTACAGCTTGTTCATCAAGGTTCCTATCCACAAGGGGTGATCTATGGTAACTCTCAGGTACCTCTCCCTTTCTTATTCTCTTTTATTACATTGTGTTAGTCTTTGCAATTAGCAGGTGCCCTCACTCCCATATACTGTTGCTTTTAGAACATATGTCACAAGTACCAGGGAATTTTTTTTGAAAATGAAATTGAAAAGTTCATTTTCTTTTATAGTGATCCAGTTCGTTTCTATATATTAGGCTTTCGAGTTGCTATTGATCTTTTATAGTAAGATCTTACTAGCAATATATTGTAAGAGTATGTCCAATGAGCTAAGCGATCAATGAGCTAGATTAGGCTTTCGAGTTGCTATTGATTCTTTGTTGCCAGAACTTAATCCATGTTAAATTAGGCTTTCCTTAGAAACATAGTTGACTTTGTGCTGCTAGTTTCAATTATCTGATTTTATCTTCTACCCTTGCATGATTAAATACTCAAACGAGATTAGAATTTCCTGTAAAACATAATTGACATTAAGTAGCTAATTCTGAATTAGCTGGTTTTTTTTAATCATTCATGATCAAGTGATCAACTCTTTTAGAGTTATTCATAAACTTTGTCTATATTTCTATATACTCCCAGTCTTTTTCTGTTGTGTACTACTTGAATGTGATCACGAGTACATGGATTAAAACACATCGTGAATCAATGTTTTTAGCAAGCAGTTCTGCAACTCCATCATCACTAGTCATTAGATGTTTTGAGGTTCTGATGTACTACTAAATTATGCCTTTTTTGGCTATGTTTGCGAACAGCAATAATGATTTGCTTAAATTAATAGTGGTGTATAATTTTGAGTCATTAGATGAATTTTAGTTTTGTGTGTATAATTACTTTATGTTTAGATGAACTGAATATTGAAAATTTGTCCATTATTATGCAACTTTGCATCCAAACAGTTCTGAGGAAGCATAATGGACAAAATGAAGTAAAAAAAGGAAGTAAATTCAACGGTCTGACAACCGGCTACTTGTGATATAAAGATTTAAAATGAATTACATCTGTAGGTTATTAGTGCAGACATGTAGTTGACCATTTGTTTAGCTATATTACGTTTAGGAATATTTTGAACATTAATAACCTTTGATTGTATGACAATCTAAATTTTTAAATAACGAGGGCCCTCAGTACCTACTCTGGTCAAGTAAAGCTTTTGAGATGACGCATGCCTTTAAGTTTTCCTAGCAAAAACTTAGTGTGGACCAACCCCAAATAATTTAAATGTGCGCACCTGGACTACAACTTGAAACTGCTATTGTATATAGTGATTACGAAGTATTGGGGCCTGTATTCGGGTATTTTTGATTTTGGGGATCAAATTGATTTTGATTAAAACCTGATTACTGAGAATTCGGGCATGGATTCTGGGGGTCGAAATGTGATGTTAAAAGGTTGAAACCTTCATCTCGACTGAAGCTGGTGTAGTGTCAACGGATGTATGTATGACACTTTTATCTAAAAGGAGAAATAAAAGTATGGAGCGGTTTATCTGCTGTAGGAATATTTATTAGTTCTGGTTAAATCTTATCTTCTATGATTTGCTTTCATCTTTTAGTTGGCAGAATATTTCTTTAAAAGACAAGTATATCAGATGTATTTTGTACAGTCTTAATGAAACCATACATGTCATTTTTACAGTTTTTGTTGATCAACTTTAATAAATGCCTATGTTACTGATTGCAAAACTTATGTAACTGATTGTGTACTAACTTTATGTTTGTATTGAAATTTTTTCAGCAACAAGCTCAACATATGATGGTTCCAATGCAAGGGCCACAATAGAGATCCGTGCTAATCTTTGATGAATTTCATCTTTTGTTATCCATTTCATTTGGAGATCAAATGTCGTTAAAGCTCATCAGCGCATGTTTTTATATTATTCTATTCTAGTATTAGTGTGTTACAGCCTGATGTCGCCAGACAATAATCCGCAAAGTATGTGTATCCAGTGTTTTTTTTAAAATCAGAGTTCTATGTTTATTTGAACGAAGGCTGGGGTAAGAATCTTTACTCATGCTAAAAAGTAAAACTTGTTTACACCTGGTGTTGGTCGAACAAGTAAAATTCCAGGCCAATGGGACTGCTGAGTGCTGAGCACATTTGCTTTCTGCTAGTGGGATTTTAACTCCTGTTTCTTCGTTTGAAAGTAATTGATAACTTTATAGATCTATACATGGTTGTAGCTAAAATGTGTGGTGGCTAAATTTGTTGTTTGCTAGGATTACAATTTTCTGTTTATTCTGAAGTTTTCCAAGTTAGATAACTAGATTTTAAGAAATTTATGAAATTGCTTTGTTGAAAAGACTATCTATATTAGTTGTCCTTTATGTATGATAAATTGATTAAAAAAACTAAATTATAAATGAGATTTAACGGGGTGCGTGTTTGGGGTATCATAAATAAGTTGACTTATAACTTAAATGAGTAAGTGTTAAATAAGTGATAAATGGATGAATTCTTATAAATTGTATTGGTGTTTGGATAAATTTACTTATAAATTAGTTATAAGTTTGCTAATTTATATTTTAAAAAATAATTATTAAATATAATGAGCTAAATACATGTATTTTAAATTAAAAAAATATTTAAAAACATAAATGTAAAAATATAAAATATTAAAAATCAAAAAAATCAAGTAATAAGTCAAGGCAAACACGTTTTTATGGGTTTATAAGTAATAAGTTGACTTATTATGTGGTACCCAAACAGGTCCGGTGTTATGCAACATCCTTTCCTTTTCGGTCATTCGAGTTATATAAATTTTCCTTGTAAAACTAACCCTAATTTTAATAATCTCAAAAAATTTATAATTTTTTAAGAATGTAATTAGTAATATATGAATAACAAGAGTGGTTGGATTGTAACAGGAAAGTCGCAGCAACTTTGGGGCTAACATTGCCATGTTATCCAAAAATCAACTCATCTGATACAAAATTTCTTTAAAAATTTAGGTTAACTTGTCTTACACATAAGTATTTGTTCTTAAAAATACTGAAAATGATAAAATAAAAGTTGTTAAATGAATTATTACATGGTGTTCAATTCAATTATCTAATACATCATGAAATACAAGAATTTTTTTATATACCAATATTATGAAAGTGTCATTTTATAAATAAGATAAATTTCATAATTTCAAGTTATTGAAATCTATAAATACAAAAGGTATAAAAAGATATTTACGGAGAGTTTGGCTACTTAAAATCTATGATTACCAAATATTCCCTTCAATTAGACAAATAAATTATTTCCACTCACTTGATTACCCCTACTTTTTCAATCTAAAAATCAAAATTGTAGTTTAAACGATAAGTGTGCCCTAGACTAATACTCTCTCCGCATTTTTATATGTTATTTGATTTTTTGCACATATTTCAAAGTGTTTTGATCGGTATTTAAATTTATTATTTTTAATTATATATATAAATGATAGTTTAATTAAAAAAAATAAAATTTAAATATCCGATCAAAAGCACTTTGAAAAAATGAAGCGTCATGTACAAAGTACTAGGGAGGGAGTAATTGAAGTCGTAAAAGTCCACTAACAGCCCTCGAGAAACACAAAGTAACAAATTAACAATAATTAATTAAAGTTAACACAGTCATTAAATACCAATATCTACTTTCATAAAATAAAAATTAAAATAAATTAAACCAAACTACACACTACAATTAAATAAATAAATAAAAAAAAATCAGAAACAAGCGTATTGAATACAATAATCTGTTGTATCATCACACGACACTGTGTGTATATATATCCATTTTATTTTCTATGTATAGCTTCTTCATCATCATCATCATCATCATCATCATAAGTATACATACAACATACATACAAAAACCCTAGCCTTCTCACTGCAATTCACCAACATCAACAGCCAACAGGTCCTCTCTCTCTCTCTCTCTCTCTCTCTCTCTCTCTCTCTCTCTCTCTCTCTCTCTCTCTCTCTCTCTCTCTCTCTCTCTCTCTCTCTCTCTGCGTATTTATTAAAAATTGTAACTTTATTTAATTATATAATATAATAAAATTACGCATAATTAATCTTGATTACTTGATTTTTTTTTTTTGATTTTGTGGTTCTTGATCGTTGTTTTTATCAGTTTGTAAGTGTATTTATTGTAATATTGATGTCTGTTTTTTTAATAGTTTTGTTATTTTTTGTATAGTGGATTGTTAGTATGTGTTGAATATGGTTTGTGAATTTGAAGTGTTTGTTGATATTGTAGAGTGTGTTTGATGGATCATCGAAATTGATCTTACGTGTCGGATTGTGTGAATAAGGAGAGTGTGTTGTAAAGATTGGTTCTTTAGTTTGTGATTGTGTAGTTAGTGTTAGTTGTGTTGAATATTTACGAAAAAAGGTTGCTTTTTTTGAAAAAATGAATGAATTATGTAGTTTTGTCATTTTTTGTGGGGTTGGTTGTTAGTGTATTAGTTTGTTTATGTGTTGATTTTGAGTATGGTGGGTGATTTTGAACTGTTTATTGATGTTGCGGAGTGTGTTTGATGGATGATCAACGTTGATCGTATGTGGAAGATTGTGTCAATGCGGGGAGTGTGTTGTGGTTTAAGTTGTAAAGATTGGTTCTTTAGTTTGTGACTGTGTTTTTGGATTTATACGTTTTGATGTTGAGTATAGTGGGGGATTTTGAACTGTTTGTTGATGTTGCGTTGTGTGTTTTATGGATGATCAACATTGATCGTATGTGTCGGATTGTGTGGATATGGTGAGTGTGTTGTGGTTTATGTTGTAAAGATTGGTTCTTTAGTTTGTGATTGTGTAGTTAGTGTTAGTTATGTTGAATATTTACGAAAAAAGGTTGCTTTTTTAAAAAAAATGAATGAATTATGTAGGTTTGTCATTTTTTGTGTGGTTGGTTGTTAGTGTATTAGTTTGTTTATGTGTTGATTTTGAGTATGGTGGGTGATTTTGAACTGTTTATTGATGTTGCGGAGTGTGTTTGATGGATGATCAACGTTGATCGTATGTGGAAGATTGTGTCAATGCGGGGAGTGTGTTGTGGTTTAAGTTGTAAAGATTGGTTCTTTAGTTTGTGACTGTGTTTTTGGATTTATACGTTTTGATGTTGAGTATAGTGGGGGATTTTGAACTGTTTGTTGATGTTGCGTTGTGTGTTTTATGGATGATCAACATTGATCGTATGTGTCGGATTGTGTGGATATGGTGAGTGTGTTGTGGTTTATGTTGTAAATATTGGTTCTTTAGTTTGTGATTGTGTAGTTAGTTTTTGGATGTATAGTTTCTGATGTGATTTAGTTTTGTTGAATATTAATAAAAAAAGGTTGCGTTTTTAAATGGGGAATCGAGGTCAGAAAAGAGCGGAGACGGATGATGAATTGCCGGCTGACAAGCGGCCATGTAGTTCACTGGATAACAGAGCAAGTACGTCTGGCACATCTGCACAAACTCCGGTGAACTCCACTAATTTATCACAGGAGGCGGATATGGACACGTCTTCATCCTCTGAATCTCACCATTCGGATGAAGAAAAGGACTCTGCTTACGGGTCTTGTGATTCAGATGAGATGACAGACACTGACCAGAGGCAGGAGATATATCGTGGTTATCAGCAAAGAAGAACATCAGATGATCACTCTAGACTAAAGGGAGTTTTATTAAGTTTGAGCAATGAGGTTGAAGAATCTGCTTTATTAGCTGCACTCACGGAGCTCTGCGAGTTATTGCCTTTCTGTACAGAGGATTCGTTGTCAAGTGTGATGGTCCTGTCATTATCGCCAGTTGTTGTAAAATTATCTAAACACGAGAGCAATCCAGACGTAATGCTTCTGTCAATAAGAGCTATAACTTATTTGTGTGATGTCCATTCACGAGCCTGCAGTTATCTTGTCAAATCTGACGCAGTACCTGCAATTTGTCAAAGACTACTGACCATTGAGTACTTGGATGTAGCTGAACAAGTATAAAGACACCTAATTGCTTACATTTTATTGTATGATATATCAATCTTTTAGTGTGTAATAAATAATAGCTTATATGCATGCATTCTATTGCTGTGTAGTGTTTGCAAGCCTTAGAGAAAATATCACGTGAGAAACCGCTTCCTTGTTTACAATCTGGGGCAATATTGGCTGTTCTAAAATATATTGATTTTTTCTCAACAAGCGTGCAGGTAAGGTTGACGTTCGTTTATATTATTTAGAACGATCAGATTTATGTTCTAGCATGTTTACATATTACCAGTTGTTTGAGGACTAATATTTATGTTTTTCTGTGTAAAACTAGAGGGTCGCACTTAATACTGCAGTAAACATATGTAAGGAACTTCCCCCTGAATGTCCTCCGTCTTTAATGGAAGCAGTTCCATTGTTGTGCAACCTTCTGCAGTATGAGGATAGGCAGGTAGGGCCTTGTGTCTTTAGGCATAAGTCTTTGATCATAGTTCTCTCTTGAAGTTTTGAAAGTACACTAATACCTCTCCTCATCCTTTCAGCTTGTTGAAAATGTAGCTATTTGTTTGATAAAAATAGCCAAGCAAGTTTGTCACTGTTCTGAGAAGTTGGATGAGCTTTGTAAGCATGGTCTAATTCATCAAGCTACACATCTTATTGACTTGAGTAGTCAAACTACTCTATCCGCACCAGTTCAGACTGTATGTCTGTTTTCTTTTTGCTATCAGTTATATTATTCTACCTGCTCTACTGCTGTAAAAAAATACTGATTTTTTCTCTTATTGATCTGTAGGGTTTGATAGGAGTACTTGTTAAACTTGCTTCAGGTTCTATTGTAGCTTTCAGAACTTTGTTCGAGCTTAATATAAGCAACATACTGAAGGACATTTTATCTTCTTATGGCCGTTCACACGGAACACCTTCTCTTATTATGGTCGATAGCACCTGCGAGGTCCACTCTCTCTCTCTCTCTCACGTAATAAATTACTTAATTACACATGTAATCTGTATAAAAGCATGCAGATGCAGTATGTTAGGTATTTAGTAATGCAATGGAATGATATCACTCTTTTGACTGCTCCATACGTGTCCTTGCGTTTTTAGGTAGCGCGTCCTGTCAAAAGGGCTTGATGGTCGGTTAATGGTTCCTATTGTAACATTATGTCACGTTGATGGTCAATGCATTCTCAGAGATGGAGAGATAGTGAAATATAATTAAAATTAAACAGTCCTTAGAAGGAGCTACTTAACACAGTTGTATCCTGTTGTTCGGAAGAGCAGCGGGCTTAGTTAAGAGTTCCACTTCTACTGTAATTGGATAGCCTTTGTCCTGCCTAGTTTAATTTATGTCTAGTGACTATGTGTAGGTACACTCATCTCTTTCTCTACACACAATTGTTTCTTACGTAGTGATTTTTATAAGTTAATCATTATATAAAAATATATGTATTTTACTTGGTACCAGTGGCGGACGCAGAAAAAAATTTCATGGGGGGCGGAAAAAATAAGCTCCAAGTGTTTTATGCTAGCCCAGCCTTTTATGCACTTATGCTGGTTTGCGCTCAGGTTTTCAAGTTCTGCACTTTTGTGCTCAGGTTTAGTGAAGTAAAGAGAACAAAACAGAAAAAAGAGTAAATAAATGTAATAGCAAAGAATCGAACACTGGCCTCCACACAAGAAAACATCACCAATAACCAGCTAATCTGTGAGCACTGACAGGTAAAATACATACTACTAAAATTTATAGGAATCTCAGGGGGGGTCACTGGCCCCCTCTGCCCCCCCCCCCCCCCCCCCCCCCTAAATCCGCCTCTGCTTGGTACTCTTATCATGTTTGATCTTCAGCGGTGAACTTCCTTGGCATGATAAATATTCTCTGGGGTATGAAGAGTTGAAATGAATTATCATGCCTTACAAAATTTATTGGTTCTCAAGATGAAAATTAACATACAAATAAGTAGGTCTTTGTAATTGAGTGAAAATGTTATGTTTGATCGATTATTCTGCAGGTTTACAATATAACTAATGGTCATTCTTAATCATTGAGCATTTTTCAGTTATTATTAGTAAGCATCTTTTGATGCAGGAAGATTGTAGAAAGATGGATATATGATAAAAAAACGATAGAAAGATAAACTTGAGTGGATTAACCGCGGAAAACCCACTACCCCAAGGATTTACTGACCGCAGAAGGGAAAAAGGTTATGGATAACAACCCTTGAAAGAGGACTTGATCACTACTGATATAAAATTTACTGTATATTAACCAAGTCTAAGATAATTTGGGGGATTACATTGCTAATACATCACTTATATAGAGAATAGAACCCTAGTAATAAATCTAATGGATGAGAGCCCGTTAGCACTTGGGCTCATTATTAGTAACTTATATTGTATAAATTACTAGCCCCAGATATAAAAAATATATATAGATATACTATTTATTAGTACACTTAATGTATTTTAACTAACTAATAACATATACACAGTTTCTTCACTTTCTTTCCCCATCATCTTGAGGTTTTGTTTGAAAGATCCTTGGAATTGGTGAGACATTTTCGTTCAGTCCAATCTGGTTGTCAGATTTGCCTTTGAAGTAGACTTGTGTTAACATACAGTTCAAATACTAGCTGTTTAAAATGTGCACTGATGGGTGGATTCTCCCTCTCCTAGAAGCAATTGTTTTTCTAGTTTTTTTCTTGTTTGACTGGTGAGGACAACTTTAGTTTGTAGACTATAATCACCTTTTTGAGATTACCTTCTTCAGGTTCATGAAGTGTTCAAGCTAATAAATGAGCTTCTCCCTTCTATATCCCAAGATGAAGATTCAAACATAAACAGAGACAAAGAAATCTTTTTGCTAAATCAACCAGATCTCCTAGAGAAATTTTCTATGGATTTACTACCTGTCCTAGTCCAGGTTGGTCTCCCCAACTATGTATGTAGTAGATGAACCTTACCTTACGTCTTCTCCAGTATGTATTGATTCCCCTCCTCTGGCAGGTGGTTAATTCTGGTGGTAATTTATATGGTTGTTATTGCTGTCTATCTGTTGTCAACAAGTTGGTGTATATTAGTAATTCAGACATGCTCCTTAATTTGCTCAAGTCGACCAACATTTCAAGGTGAACAAGCCTTGTAATTTCCTTTTTTTATATCATGTTTGTTTCTCGTAGTGATAATGTATATATCAAGTGGAAGCCCACTAATTTCTGGGATTGGTCGCAGTTTCTTGGCTGGTGTATTTACTCGGAAGGATCATCATGTGCTGATGTTAGCCCTTCAGATTGTTGATAATATCTTGCAAAAGCATTCAGATGTTTTTTTAAGTTCCTTTGTAAAGGAAGGTGTCCTTTTTGCAGTGGATACACTTGTCACACCAAATAGGTGTTCACAGTATCTGTTTCAAATGTTTAATGGTATCCAATTATCAAACGAACAGCATCCGAAATCTGTTGCAAAGAATGAACAAAATTGCTTATGCTATGCATTTGAAACCATTCCTTCTCCATCAACTTCAGAAGCACGGACTTGCAAGTTGGAAAAAGATTCTGTTTATAATCTTGCGGAGCGTATAAGGAGTAATCACTTTGCCACTGAGTTATCAAACTCCAAGGAAGGAACAAGTGACATTTTCCAAAATCTTAAAGAAATATCCCTGTCTTTGACAGATATGGTGAACTTGTCCATCAATGACAAGGCTTCAACTCTTAAGGAATCAGATTTTGATGGTATACTGCATAAAATAATGTCGCAGCTTAATGGAAGGGATCCCATTTCAACTTTTGAGTTCTTAGGGAGTGGTATCGTAAAATCGTTACTCAGTTATTTGTCGGTGGGATGTAGATCAAATAGAAATGGCGCATCTAGTCCTGATGTTTACACTGTAGAGAAAAGATTTGAGGTGCTTGGACGACTTCTTTTGCCATCGTCGGACCTGGCGGTGGACCCTTATTTAACTGAACTGATTCATAAATTGCAAAGTGCATTATCCTCTGTGGAAAATTTACCTGTTATGCTTAACCACGTGTCCAAGCAGAGAAGACACTATGCTGCTGTTCCATATGGTCGTTCTAACTCTCATCCATGCTTGAAAGTACAGTTTGTGAGGGGAGAGGGAGAGTCAGACCTCAATGATTATTCTGGACAAGTTCTCTCTGTTGATCCTTTCTCATCTTTGGATGCAATTGAAGGATACTTGTGGCCCAAAGTTACTGGAAACAGAGCCAAGGGTACAAATTCTGCAATTTCTCCAACAGCATCTGGTTCTTCTCAGAGTGGAAGCCCAGAATTCACAGATTCTGAAAGCATGTCTCCGGATTTACAAGAGATGCAGGTTTAACCTCTTATTTCTCCAGTTATTTATTCTTCTGTTAGAAGCCTTCGTTTTTCATTCTTCCAACTTTGGTACTTTTTTTATCAGTCTTATATTTATGTATGTGGTTTAAAAAAATTTAGTTCACTCTACATATGAGTTTTACTTGCAGGAAGACAAACCTAAATTAGAACAAGCAGAATCCGGAGAACATACGATGTCAAGACAGGCCACTTGTGAAGTCCATCCTGTAAGTTTGTTATTCCGAAATCAAAAAGTACACACTTAGAAGCAGTGGTTGTTAGGGAGGGGAGATGAAGGCATATTAAGCTTTACAAAGTTGGCATTACTGTTGGTATCTTAGTTCTTTCCCTTACGCCATCAGTGGTGTAGGCACCATTGTGGCCATGGTGGCACATGACCCCA
This sequence comes from Heracleum sosnowskyi, assembly GCA_030848705.1. NCBI lineage: Eukaryota > Viridiplantae > Streptophyta > Magnoliopsida > Apiales > Apiaceae > Heracleum > Heracleum sosnowskyi. The sequence continues at coordinate 146,811,658 of CM061236.1, read as the reverse complement.
CTGAGCTTGCATTATGTTTACACTTTTCATCGAAGTATTTCTGAATTTAAACTTAGACTGCATGTATTTAAATTGTTGACCATAATTTGAGCTGAGCTGAGTTTTTGCTTTTTTGCTGAGTGCCACCTTTTTCTTGTTGAGTCTAGCTTAAACTTTATTGAACCTATTAACTGTGTTTGAATTCAACTCGTGTATAACCGAATCGAGTTTGAGGCTGTTAATGACCTTTTGATCCTGAGTCGAGCTTGAGCTATTCGAAATTCCGAAGTACATTTTTGAACCCAATAAAAAGCCTAGCCACATATTATCATGTTTAGTCCATCATTTTACTTGGGAACATTTTTATTGAGTTCGAGCCTAACGAGTCGAGTTGTCAAAAACTCGGATTTCGTATGGAGACCAAATTCTTGTCTGGACTCGATCTCGAAATCATGTTAGAGCCTTATAGAGCCCATTTTGAGTCGAGTTTGAGCCTCAAATGACAGACCTAATCATACCTAGCTTTATATTTTAACATCTTATTATTTTGACCAATTTCTGGCTACAATCCTGTACGCTATGATAGGCAACTCCATTTGCCACGGTGACCTGCATGTATTCACTAGAATTTTATGCAGATGTATTCTACATATTGAACTAATTTAATATGATCCTTGGGAAATGCTATCACCATTAGCTGACTCCATTTGCCTTGGTAACCTGCATTTATGTTCTTGTATATTATTCATATGTTGTCTACGTATTGAACTAATATTAATGTGATTAATAGGAACAGCCATCTCCATTACGGAGGAATATTTAATAATTTGTCCACTCATGCCAAGTTGTGCATGCAATAAATTTTGGACTGGCCCCTGTAAGCTAGTAATCTTGTGACTAGAAATAAAATGAAATATTTGTTCCGTCTGGGTAGCCGAGTCTCAATGGAGAATCATCTATTATAAGAACTTTCTAGTAGATTTATAGATTATAATTTTAACTTCATTTGACAGTATTTTAAAATGGATCCGCTTATGTGTTCACTCTCATGACTTGCGTTTATGGTCTTGGTACAGAATGCTTATTTTCTCCCCTACATTTAAGTTGTGTGTTTTTCAGGAATCCGGGGAGCAAAGAGAACATAATTCTTTTGTTCAAGAAGATGGTAACCTGATTTCAATATGTTGTAATTGCGGAGATGCTTCATCAAACTTGATATTTTACCTAAATGAGCAACATCTCGACCATAAGTTGACACTATACCAGGCTATTCTTCAAAACCTTACAAAAGCAGAACAGGAAAATATCACAAGTGCATCATTGTGGAGCCGAACTTATAAATTGACTTATAGACAAGTTGTGAAAAGTAAACAGGGCTGTTTACGACTTCATCATCCACAGGCTCCTTGTTCACAAGCATTAGATAAAAATTTAGCATATCCCCAGTACACCCCATTTTTCTCCAACATGTTTGTTTCTGATCTTGCTTCTGACATTGAAAAGTCAACTCCAGCGTATGACATCTTACTATTGCTCAAAGTTTTGGAAAGCATGAACAGGTTTAGGTTTCATTTGATATCTCGGGAAAGGGTATGTTCTTTTGTGGAAGGCAGAATTAGTAAGTTGGATGATTTAAAAGTTTCCGTAGCTTATGTTCCCCAAAATGAATTTGTTAACTGTAGATTGACAGAAAAACTAGAACAGCAGATGTGGGATCCTCTATCCGTGTCCGTTGGTGGCATGCCTGCATGGTGTAGCCAATTGATGTCATCATGCCCATTTTTATTTAGTTTTGAAGTAAGATGTAGGTATTTCCGATTGGCAGCATTTGGTCAGCGGCATCATCAACCTCATGTCTCATCTGATAGCAATGCAGGAGGCTCCAATAGCAGGCAGCAGAACGGTAGTAGCTTGCCTCGTAAAAAGTTTCTAGTTCGTCGAGATCAAATTCTTGATTCAGCAACCCATATGATGAACCTTCACGCCAGTCAGAAGGTTGTTCTTGAAGCAGAATTTGTAGATGAAGTTGGTACTGGTCTTGGTCCAACATTGGAGTTTTATACACTGGTCAGTTACGAGTTTCAGAAATTTGGATTGGGTATGTGGAGAGGAGACCATATGTCATTTACTGCCTCAAAAAGTTTTCAGGCAGAGAACTTGTTAGGTTTATCAACTTGTTTTGGACTTTTTCCTCGCCCATGGTCTTCTGAGGTGAGTAATGGGGTAGAATTCGCTGAAGTTACAAAAAAATATACCCTTTTAGGACAGGTGGTGGCAAAAGCTCTCCAAGATGGTAGGATATTGGATCTTCCCTTCTCCAAAGCTTTTTATAAGCTTATACTTGGACAGGTATTCTATTAGCCCGGTGGAGCTTCTTCATAATAACTATATTACTTTGCATACTTACAGTGTAATAATATTATTGCCCTTCTACAGGATCTCACCTTGTATGATATCCAGTCCTTTGATCCTGGACTGGGGTCCACTCTTGTAGAGTTCCAAGCAATTATTGAAAAAGATAAATTTATGAAATGCAGCGGGGCAAAGAAATCGACTCGCAGCAAAACTAAGTCACGCTTCCGAGATACAAGAATTGAAGATCTTTGCCTTGATTTTTCTATTCCTGGGTATCCCGACTTTGTTACCTCTGGATGTAATTCGAAGATGGTTAGTCATTTATTCATCGTAACATCTGTTCATTCTTTTGTTTTTCTGTTAATGAATTATGCAAGTTTATTAGTTCATTCTCACTTTTGTAGGTTAACATGAATAATTTGGAGGAATATGTTTCACTTGTTGTTGATGCAACAATACGTTCTGGAATTTCCAGACAAGTGGAAGCTTTTAAACTGGGATTTAATCAAGTAAGTGACACCATATATTTTCTTTTCAACTTCTTTCTCGTTGCATGTATTAAAAAGCAGGATCTTTTGAGTACAGGCTCGGGAAGAGTTTGTGTATCTGCCTCTCCTAATAAGGAACAAGAAGTGTTCACCTTGTTAGGATATTTAAACTTCTTTACTGGGGATTCTTGTATACGAGTATATTTTTTCCTTTAAAGTAAGCGAAATCGCGAATGTTATAGAATGCTAGTACTATCTTCCACACTAGTCCAACTGTCCAAGTATTAAGTTTTACATGTATCCTTGATCACGGAATCAGTCTTGGAAAAAGTCAGGTATCAAGCATTTTTTTTTACTTTCTACATTTGTCCTAACAAGAGGCAGCTAGTTGATTAGTGATGACATGATAATGTAAATATGATCTTTAGATCATAAATACGGAGATGGGGGTATGGAATATATAAGTAAATTGTAGAATGATGGCTGAACTTTACCTGATTTAGCACTTTAGTGACTGAAATTTCAAATTTGCAATATGATGCAAGACATTGCTTTTACTCTTCCAAAAGGTGGCTAAAGGCCACTTTTTTGAGAAATTTTTTTTTATCACAAAAGTGGCCCTTAGCCACTTATTCGGAGAGTTAAAGCAATGTCTAGCCACTATATTGCAAATTTGAAATTTTGGCACCCAAAATGCTAAACGGGGTTAAATTCAGCCACAACTCTGAATTTACTCTCTATATAATTATTTTTTAATGTGCTGAATTTAGAACTATATACCATTTAGGATTTTTCCATAAAGGCAACTACCTTGTGCTTATCTTTAGAACCAATCTTTAGTATTGGTTGTGTCTTTTACTTTAGGTATTTTCGCAATTTACTTTATCCAAAAAGCATTCTGCATGCCATAATTATCTATATATATAAGAAGAATTTGCCAATTTATATTAAAATTGGCATGGAATTGTATCTCGATAGATTCCTATAACATTGCGGATATATCTTTGGTCATTTAGGTGTTCCCAATCAAGAATTTGCAGATCCTTACTGAAGAGGAACTTGAACATCTGTTATGTGGAGAATGTGAAGTATGGAATGTACGTGTTGAATTTTATTCTATCTCTCAAAAACAGTGAGTTTGTTGAAGCTACAAAATTGTATTATATATAATTTTTCTGGCAGATGAATGAGCTTTTGGATCACATCAAGTTTGATCATGGATACACAGCAAGCAGTCCTCCTGTTGCGAATGTTAGTATAATTTATTTTTGATAGTATAGCTTAAAATCTCATGAAGATGCAATCTTATATATATATTTCTTAGTTGGGTGGGTTTTTTGCATAGATATTATTGTTTTAATTCTTATAAAGATGCTGATGTTGTATGAGTTCAGTTGCTAAGTATCATACGGGAGTTTGATCGTCAGCAGCAGAAGGCATTTCTGAGGTTCGTAACAGGTGCGCCGAGGCTCCCTCGTGGAGGTTTGGCTTCGCTTAACCCAAAATTGACAATCGTACGGAAGGTCTGTAAAGAGATTCACCATATTGTTTCTGCCACAAACCCTCCTATCACTGCTCTTCTTTCATATCACTTACCATTACCCTTCCTCTTTTTCTCAGCATTGTAGCGGATCTGCAGATAACGACCTACCTAGTGCAATGACTTGTGCCAACTTTTTAAAGCTACCACCTTACTCCTCGAAAGTCTGTCTTTGTTTCCCCTTTCCACGTAAAAATCCTATAATAATTAGTCTAATATAAGATTATCTAATGTACTTTGGCCTTTTGCAGGAGAAGATGAAAGAAAAGCTTATGTATGCTATAACAGAAGGGCAAGGATCTTTTGACCTTTCATAGGCTTCCGAAGTCGAAACGGGTACATAAGATGTGAATATGTAATTATCAGAGTAGGTGGTGGTAGCGGTACTGGCTAAGTAGGCAGTTTAGTGTTGGCAGGGATTGTACAAAAGAAAAAAACCATGCATGGTTCAAGATATTTTAGTTTTCTTTCAACAATGTTGGGTACAGTTTTATCCCCGTATATCGTACAGTTGGAATAGAAAACAGTTGCCTGTGTTTGAATATTGGATTTTCATAGCCAGAAGGTTTCACTTTTCAGTCTTGAAATCTGTTTTTCTATGACAATGACCTGATATTACTTTTTTTATTCTTCTTCATTTTCATGTAAAATTTACTTCGAAAGGAAATTACGGGTACCTTTTTTGTTGTGCTGCTTGTGGTAATGAATATTTTAGGCTTTAGACGTTATTTTATAAAAAAGAAATCAATTGAATTTAGAGAAATTACCAAAAATCTAATCTCTTTTTTTTTTGCGATTTTCCTAATTTCTAAATATTTTTGCAAAAATACAGTTTGTAATCAAATGTAACCTATTTTAACGTTTTTATGAAAAATAATTGAAGTTGCATTTTGTTACATTTGAATGCAAAATTATATTTTCGTAAAAAAATATAATGAAAAAACGTATTTTCACAAAAAGTAAATTTTTTAAAAAAATACGTATTTCAAAAAACCTCTTGAATTAACTAATTGCGGTCAAAGTACCTGAAATACAAAATATGTTATATAGAGTCCGGAAGAAAATCATTACATAAATATTCATAATACAAATTTTTATCTTTTTTTTTATTTGATATGATTATAAATTTTAATTATTTAATCAAAAAATGAAATTAAACTCATTTTTTAAAAATAATAATTGAAAATTAGTTTAATAGTCCAAAGTGATTCTACATCATTATCAAATCTATCCAAAATTATTCTGCAGCAGAATCGAATTTAAAATCAATATTTTTATTCAAATTTTAAATGTTAAATTTTTTATAAAATTTGTATAGACTAATATTTTACGTTAGAATAAGATTATATATTTTATGTAAAAAAAATTAAAATTATTTATGAAATTCTATAATTTATAGTTCTCCTCGATTTTCTATATAAGATGGTTCTCTATGGAACAATGACCACGTACTGTCAAACATAAAGCGACACTTGTAGAACAAAATTAAAAATCATACTCCCTCTTCCGCCCCTCTCATTTATTTACAGTTTTTATATGCTTTTTGGCGCACATTTCAAAATTCTTATAAAATATAGTTTTATAACTTATTTTTTTTAAAAAAATTTGAATAAAAATTTAAATATTAAATTTTTATTCAGAAGAAAAAAATAATAATTTAGGAAACTACACATAATAGAAGTCTTAAAATGCGTGCCGAGACTTCCGTTTCAAACATAAAGAACTTGCTAGGACGGGGGAGTATATTTATTTATACACTTTGTGTCACAGATTTTAACAATAAAAATTTATTCAATTTCCTCATTTTTTTACAGTAATTTCCAGTCAATTTAATGTACCCTTTTTTATATAAAATTTTTTTAGTGTATACATCATACATAATACATGTGTTTGAAATTAATAAAAAAAAAAGCAAAAAAAGTTCAAAAAATAGACCGTTACCGCTCTCTCCATTTAAATTTCTCACCAAGCAAACAGTTCCTCTTCTCTCTCTCTCTCTCTCTCTCTCTCTCTCTCTCTCTCTCTCTCTCTCTTAGGGTTCGATGGACGAGAACGAGGGCTTCAATTTGATCGATGTGTCATCGGAGAACGATTCTCTTATCGCTTCCGTTGCTGGTGATGTTTCCTCTTCTACCCGCCTCCCTCCCCAATCTTCAGGTTTATCCCACTCATCTATTCACACATCTCTCCGCTATTCGAGTAATTCGTTACTATACTATTAAAGCCAGACTCGAGATCTTTTGTACTCGATCACATCGTGCTTAATTATCTTTTTATTATAACATTTTGCTTTGATGATTAAATTAACTGATTGATGTTATTATAAAGATTACATCTTTATCACTGATTCATTTCGCTGCTTTGTTTCCGCTACATTATTCGGATCAAATTTGTGTCCTATAGGTATCGATGTAATGTAAAGTATTGATTTTTCGTAAATGTATGATGCTTTTAATTTTAATTATTTCACCTTTTTCGTAAATGTATGATCGATTTGGAGGGTTTTTAATTTTGTGAGTAATTCATATGTTCTTCTGTCGACGCTTAAGTTCAGTTCCAATTGTCGCCTTCTAAATGTTTGTATTTTGAATTTGACATAACATTTGTAGCATATGTAGCTCATTCAGTTTCCAGTGTTTTTTTTGTAAATTATACTGCCTGTTTATTTATTTTAGCGTATTTCAGTTGTTTATGTACTTTCGGTGCTACTTGTGAACCTAAATTTTTTAGCCAACAGGAGATTTAGGTGCAGATGGAGTAGATAGAAAGGATCTTGGTAAAGGGTTAGGTGAACAATTGCAACAGCCATTTGAAATTGCAGAACCTGAAACCTTGAAGAAAACTGGAAAGTATAATTTGCGGAAGAGTTTGGCGTGGGACAGTGCCTTCCTCGAGAGTCCAGGTTTTATTCGAAATCAAAAATCATGCTTTCCTGTATTCTCTTTTGTATTTCTATACTATACTAATAGTATTTTGATTTGAAGGCTTTGATGATGTACTTATTTGATTGCTGTTTCTATAAAGATTACATCGTGATCACTAATTTTTTTAGCCACCTTGGTAGTACACTATTCGGATTAAATTGTGTACTACATGTTTTAAATTTCTTGATAGATGATACTTTTTCTACCTTCTCTTTCTTATTTAACCCTTATTCATGGATTCACACTCGATATCATTCTACAGATTGTGTGTTTGACTTGGAGGGTTCTTTTTTTTATTTTGTGAGTAATTCATCTTTGTTCTGTTGAAGCTTACAGTTTAGTTATAATTGTGGTCTTCTGAATAGTTGTATTTTGGCATACCTTTTTTGCCTATGTAGCTCATTTTGTTTTAAATGTATGAAGTTGGATTATGCTGAGTGTTATTATTTTAGCATGTTTCAGTTGTTTTTATACTTTCAATGCTACTTGTGAACCTAAAATTTTGAGCTAACAGGAGATTTAGGTGCAAATGGAGTAGATGGAATGGATCTTAGTAATGGGTTAGATGAACAATTGCAACAGCCATTTGAAACAGCAGAACCTGTAAGCTTGAAGAAAACTGGCAGATATAATTTGCGTAAGAGTTTGGCGTGGGACAGTGCCTTCTTCGAGAGTCCAGGTTCAAATATAATCGAAATCATGCAATTCCTATATTTTCTTGTAAATTTGATTTTATATGGTTGTGTGAGCTTTAGTTATAAGAGTTTCTCGACCAACTTAGGTTTTCTGGATGCTGAGGACATATCAACCATAATTGATGGAGCTGAGAAGGGTAAACTACATCTTTTACCTGGGATTGATGAAGATGTAAGCAGATCTACCGAGTCAATCTCAACATTACTAAGTGAGAATTTGACACTAAAAAGCCTTGAGGCTGATTTGTTCGAGGACATTAGAGCTTCAATCCAGAAATCTAGTAAGGCATCTGGCACATCAAATGCAAAGCGCAAGGCAGCAGCAAAGGAGACAGATAAAGCATCAAAGGAGTCGGAGAAACCGCTTAGTTCATGTAAGTAACTGTCTATCAATATTATTTTTTGGCATGATTTTGTATAATTTTATGCAAAGTAACTTAGGGGAGTCTAATTTCATTTAGGGAAACTACTTATTTACTTAATAGCTCCACCTCAAGTCATCATGACATTTTGTTGATACCTCTGTTACTGTTAGTCTGTTGGATTCAGAGCTGATTTTTCCACAAATTACACAACAATTACCATCGCCATGATCAAATTCATGGGCCTGCCTCTTATAAATTTTACAAGATCCAGAATCACTGATATCAATTTTGTATGTTTCTGTAATCTTTGTATTTTTTTGCTTTTTACCCCAGTGACATCCTCTGAAAATCACCTAGGATACATACAGGGATAACAAACTAATAATGTTTAGTTTGCTTGAATCAAAGTTTAAAACTTCACTTTGAAAGGGTTCTTTTTATTTTTTTAAAACTTGTGATTAGTAGACAGTTAATTGATAGAATTTATGTTGTGAACTTTGACATATATTGAAGTCAAAGCTCGCATTACTCACTCTTCCCGGAGGAATTACATATTACCGTCAAGATATATCATATAAATGAGCTTCAGAAGTTTGTGTTCTCGTGACTTGTATATTTAGCATACAATTAGGACTGCACATTAAACCAAAAGATACACAGCCGTTTGCAAGGAATACTTTTGGTTGTATGATTATTAATTATGACATACTGCCATCAAATAGTGTGTACTGAATTATTGTCTTTGAGTGATAATTTATATTTGTATTAATCACATTTTGAAGTGTGCTAATCCATGTGTGGCATTGGTAATTGATGTGACATGCTGGTAGAGTAGTACTGACATTGTTTACCAGGTACCCTGGTTAATTATAGGAATTCGGCCTCAATTTGCAATTCGTTTTTAAAAAATTTAAATTTGCTCCTTTATTAATGTGGATTAGTTCTAAAAAACAGGTCGGATTATCTGGGAATATTTGTGAATTTTATTTACGTTTTAGTTCCTGCGATTGATATTAATGCACTGCTTTGTTTACAGCTGTAAAAAAGGTGGACGTCACTTCGCGAAATATGGTAAGTTCGGTTCAGTAGAAGGTGTCATATGCATATCAGCTGACTATGCTAAAGTTATTTATTTTCAAACTTTCAGACTGCAACAAACAGGACTTCAATGATGCAAACTGGCGGAATGCAAGGATCTGGAAGGATTTTGAAGAAGGATTCTAGTATTCCACTAGCTACACAGGTATAGTAGAACCTATTGGTCACCAGAAAACTTTGTATGCCTTGTCTTATGTGCAAGTGGGATATGGCAAGCTGTAGAATTTAGTCAAAAATTCCACTCAGATCAGGCACTTGTCCATATGATATAGATTGGCGCTTTAAGTTGCAGGCTATATAACTGTCACTTGACATGGAACTGTGCTGCTCCCATTTTCTGCTCTTGAAAGAGGCTTTTATTTCTTTTATTTATTTTTTGTTGTGGCATAAGGAAGTCCACAAGTTATTTTTGGCTTCTACTAACAGAATTGTCATCTTTTGTTTTAATTTAGCCTGATCTGCGAAATGGTAACTCTACATCATCACTTTCTCAATTGCCAAAGGTCATCTCCAAGCCGGGAACAATGGCGACAATTACAACCAAAAGGGCTTCCTTAGGTGTCAGTCATACTAGAATTGAAACTAGCAACTCAAAAGGTATATATCTGGCTCTCAACATAGTGGATGTTTTACTCTGACATTATTAGCTGCTGACATGAACTAAATAAACGTGGCAGTTGGAATTAAAGGAATACAAGTTCCCAAAGCAGCAGGGTTGACTGGTCCTCGGAGGAGTGTGCCTAAGCCTGCATCAGTTTCAGAAGGATCAAGCTCGGTTTCTTCTGGTGCTTCTATTAGGGAGGTAGGAAGTTTTTCTTCCTCGAGTAACAACGGTTGTAACAGTACTTTTACCAAAAAGGTTCAAAAATATCCATCGACTTCTCTAAGAACAAAAACGGAAGTCAAACCTGTTACCAAAGCTTCATCTTCAATACCTAAAGCTTCACCAAAGGTTCCATTAAGGAAAAAGCTAACTGGTAAATCTGGTCCACCCTCTTCCTTGATGTCGTCTAAGATCTCTTCGAACATATCACCTTCAAGTTCTATAAGTGATTGGTCTTCGGCATCATCGTCAACCTCTACTGCTAATCAAAGGCGTACGCCAAGGACAAGCATTAATACCAACACTCTGTGCTCCACTAAAAACGAAAGGTTTTCAACAAGGGCGAGCTTTGATACCAATAATTCCCGCAGATCCATGGACAGTGATACTCCTTCTATTCTGAGTTCTGATGTCCTGTCAAATGGCGATATGTCAGATGGGAATATGGACAAGTTTGAAGAACCAGCCATACCTCAGGATGTAAAGAAAACTTCTGTGCAAAGCAGTGTGCTTTCTCGATCTTCTTTGACAAAACCCTCAGGACTTCGGATGCCATCTCCAAAAATTGGGTTCTTTGATGGAGTAAGTTTACCTGGCTAAGTTTTATTCAGAGCTGTTCATTGACAATAATTCATGATTACTTTTGTGGAACTTTGTATAAAGAAACACAAAATTTTCTTTTACAAAATAATCATATATCTTTATTTTAATATGGCAGAACATACTGTCTAAAGCAAGGTTTCTTGCAACAACTAAGCTAGTATGTTTTTCATGTCATGCAGGCCAAATCTGTAGTCCGTACTCCTAGTGGATGTAGGCAATCTCAATCGCGTTTACCAACTGGTTTGCCTAAAATCGGAGCTCCAGTCCGTAGCCCAGATGGGAGTTTGAAGAAAGCTTCTCCAAAACTATCTCAAGAACCATCAAGGGCTTCGATGAATGTTCACAGTGCTCGTAGGAGTGCATTAAGTCCTTGCATATCTTCTGAGTTGAGAATTTCAAACAAGGCAACTGGAAGGCAATGGCCTGAAATGGCAAGTACAAACATTGAGCTTGAAGGTTTGAACTTTGCTTCTTCAAAACCATCTCAAGAATGTGTTCCTGGTGTTTCTCCAGAAGTTCACCATGAAGTGGATGGATCAAACTGCCCCAAAACTGAGGATGTGAAATTCGGAAAACCTGATAGTGCTGCTAAACACGCCACAGCTAATGCACCCGAAGCAGGGAATGATGAAAACCTGCTTCTAAATATATAATATTTGTCTTCTTCGGTGAAATATTTTTGTTTCAACTTTAAATATTTAAGTAGCTTGTAAGTTAAAATTTACTTAAAAAGTGTAAGCTCGTGCTATCTAATTCTGTCCAGATAAAGTTTAAATTTTAAGTTACAGTTGTGCATGGTTCAGATGAGGCAAAAATGAAGTTACAATTTACCTTTAAATTTGTATTCAGATGAGGCAAAAATGAAGCGTACTACAGCTAGCCATTACTGTGCACACTCCAAACCAGTCTGCTATAATATCACACCACCAGGAGCTGCTAAATGCAATGAGGATTCAGGCGGTTCCTCGACCAGTATTAATCCAGAAACATTTACTACCCCGTTGCAGAAGTGCACGCCATACAATTTTCCTCATATGTTCACATTATGCTTTAGGATTACTACCCAGGCTTTGCTCGCTCCTCAAAATGACAGGAATGTAAAATTCGTAACTTAGCATTTCTTTAACTGGTTCTTTTTAAGATGTCTTTCAAGTAACTGAGCATGTTTTGTGAAGCCACTATAGCTAACATAGCAAAGCCAGAGCACTCTAATTATGCCAATAATCCTTCCTATATACACCATGTAGTTAATGTTAGCATCCATTATCTACCTAGGTTGGACTACAAAACTATCCAATTCATAATAATTAGTTAAAATATTTATATGACTTTAAACAACACCACATTTGGCATGAACAGAGATGTGAAAGAATCCACATAGGACTTGAACACTGGCAAAAACTAACAAGCATGAGGTAAGTTTTATATTTCTATTGTCATACGAGCGAAGAGACCAAGTGACTCGGTACCAATGGTCCAAAGATACAAAACAACACAAGGCTTGAATCAAATGTAATATATTAGTTTCCAAAATTGTTGCACAATCACTAGGAAAAACATTACTAAAAAATCCACTTAAAACAGATACATTGTTCGGTACTTTGAGAAAACAATCAATAGACTGCAGTACAAGTAGAAGATGAACTCCTTGGCCAATCTAAGACCTTGGTTTCTCTTTCTTCTCCTTGAAGAGAGCCAAAAGGGAAACACCAGAAACCTTCACAACCTTGAACCTAACACCAGGAATATCTCCAACAGCATGACCTTTACGTCCAAATCCAGCAATGAGCACTTCGTCCTGTATATTAAATATTGAAAAACCAGGTTATGGGTAAGAAGAGCAAGCAACCAGATTCTAGGCAGACCTATAAATACATACATTTTCTTCGATGTAGTTTAAGCAACCATCATTGGGGACAAAGGCAGCAATCTTCTTTCCGTTTTTAATGAGTTGAACTCTGGCACACTTTCTGATAGCAGAATTGGGCTGTTTAGCTTCTATTCCACTGTATACATCAAATATAGTGTCAGAATAATCATTACAGTTAAATAATAACAAAAAACAATATGCTTTAAAGACTAATCCTCACATTTTCTCAAGGACAATGCCCTTAGCATGAGAAGAACCAGCAAATGGCTTCTTCCATTCATTACCAAGATGGGACTTCTTATATGACTTATCAGCCCATCTTTGTCTTCGACGGTGGGACTTGAGCTTGCGCCCAGCTCCCATTCCTCTTGTCTTCCTGTAAGATATCAGTACTTGTAAATATCATATTATCCTAAATAAGCATTAAAACCTACTTTCCAAGTATAAATTTTATCAAACTAAACCATACTGTCACATCATTTAAATACAAAACACTTGTACAATTTAACCACTGCACTCAACCGGGTTCTGAAGTTGCATACTGTATCATTTCGGAACTATCAACAATGTACTTGTAACACGGAAGCAACTAAAATAACAAAGCACCAGTACTACATTTGCAGCTAAATTGCTTATCTACGAAAACAGAACAATAGGCTCCTGTAAGTCTGTAACTTAATTGGCTTCCTAATCAGCTACAAATCACGATAGATGTGGGTAAAAAAGCGGAAAAAACTCATAAAAATGTGCATTCTAATTATGTGAATCAGCTGAAGTCCAATTAACCCTACATTATAAAACAATTCAATCCTCTCATACCTACATCTACAAATTATTCGGGACTAAATTAAACATCAATTAAAACACGCAGAAAAACATCGAAAAATGAATAATTCGGGACAGTGTATTTTTAACCTCGATAAATGAATAATAATTTACGGTCTTAAGAATATTCATTTTCAAGCATAAATGTACACACACATACACACATATAGACATACAATTAACAGAGCTGTTAAGAATTGTAGTGACATTTCAGCAATAGATAGAAACAAACATATGTAAACTTACCCCATGATTTGAAGATGCGAGAGAGAGAGAGAGAGAGAGAGAGAGAGAGAGAGAGAGAGAGAGAGAGAGAGAGATGCGTATGTAAACTTACCCCATGATTTGAAGATGCGGGAGAGAGAGAGAGAGACTAGGGTTGTATAGTTTTGCAAGGAGGAAGATGCAGCCGCAGAATAAAAACCCTAGCTTTAAATTTATATAAGGAAGAGTGGGGTGTGAAATTTGTTGGGCTATGTGGGTTAATCAGGGTCCATTTAGAAGTACTAGATGGAAGGGAGAATGGGCCTGTTAGGTGACAAGGGCTTATTGGGCCTCTAGGAATATTCCATTTTTTGCTGTACTGTATTTGCAAAAGCGATTAACATTTGCTAATTTATTTCTTCCAAAAAAAAGGTTTGCTAACTAGAAATTAGAAATATGTCACAATTATTAAATTACATACTAAAAATATTAATTATTAATATGTCACTAATTACATATTAATAATCACTAAATTACAATCGATCACTAAATGAGGGGTCTAGACAAAGTATGTGTATTTTTTAGCGATCACTAAATTACACATTATTAATCACTAAATTATAGTCATCACTGAATTACATACTAGTAATCACTAAATCAAGGGTGTGACCCATGTAGGTGATATCACGATGATATCATATATCGGGGGCATGATGTTATATATGAGATGGGTTATGTTAAAATAATTAATAATATTATATAGGGGTGTGGATATATAAAATAGAGGTGGAAATTGTGATTTCTAATTTTTAGGCTAAGAATGATTTTTATTTGAGCATTTGTCTTGTTTTTCACATACAAGTATTAAAATTACATTTATAGAGTTTAGAGCTTTCCTAATAAAATTTAATATATTAGTATAATTTTCTTTAAAAAGATTGTGAATAGTGAAAAATTGAAATTTCAGAATATCAAACGAATTACAGTTGTCAACAAAATGGTGAGTTTGGATTGCTAATTGAATGGAGAATAGCAAAATGAGAATGATGAGAAAGTGAATGGAAATAAGTGAGAGTGAGAATGAATTTACTAATTTTGTTTGAATATTGCTGGAATGAGAATGGTTTTACCAATATAAGCTATATGCTGTCTTGCAGAATAAGGCCAGAACAAAGCAGATAAAATAACGAAAAATAAACAAAAACTCGAAAACGGATGAAGTTAATTCATGCACCTCTCAGCTTCATTGCCTGTTCCCATCTCCATACCAGAAGGGATGGAAATAGATAGAATAAAAAGGGGAAAAGAAAGTGCTTCCCAAGTTGATACAATAACAGGGCTCTAAATGATCATTTTTCAATAATTCCACACATAAATTTACTTAGTAGAAGATCTTTTATACCATCCATGTAAAGCTGCAACATAGGCCAACTTCCGTTTAACTAATACAATATCTCCAACTCCTGGCTTTTCCTCGAAAAAGAATTTCATAACTATTTTAGCACACCATCCTGAATAATCTAATGCAGCCTTCAGAACATCAAAATGCAGATCCACCACCCTTGGTTTTTCTAAGCATCATATCTTTTGCTTCATTGATTTTAGAAGCAAGATAATGGCTACCACCTGCATCTGGATGATTTGCAACCATCACCCTTCTATGAGCTTCCCTGACCTTCTCCATTGCAGTACTTTCTCTGTCCAAACATAGAATATTAGAACTATATCAAGTAATTAAAGAAAACAAATGAGAAAACATGAAATGCTACAGTTTTAAAGAATCTGATACAGAGATATAAATGAAACTCTTTTATGTTCTACATGACTATCTTTATTATGATGCATAGAGTGATAGACATAAGATTATCTATGCAGTAACTGTAACAACATCAAATCAGCTTCCAATTCAATCAGCCACAATTGCAGATCTTATTTCAATATTCCAAGGATGCTACCATAGAATTGACAAAGCACTACTTCTCCACCTAAATCGTCCAGATTTAAAATTTGATTTTCTAACCTAGATGGCATTCAAATTCCCCATAGGATGGAATCGCACAAACCTACCAAACAGGATTTAGGTGCACATGTATTAATGAACAAAGTGACAATTGTCCAAAAAAATGGCGGTGTTCAACTACTTGTGCAAAAAGTTTCACCACACTATCCAATAAGCAAGCCTAATGAATTGATAGACAATGTCTTACATAAGCACATGAAATATATTTCTTATCTATAAATTCATCATGTTGGAATTTAAGGAACTTAATGGGAAAAGAGAGATCATGCTCCATTTGGGAAACTTGTGTTTAATTTTCCAACATCAAGATTTTGCATCAAAAAATAAAGTAGAATTTCTATATCTACGATTCTTCTGCCACCAATGATCATTTCAAACATAGAACAGTGGAACTCAGTTGCACCGTGTTCTAGTTTTCCCATCAAATCGAAGACAGTTTATTTATTTAGAGGGTACCTGACTCCTAGAATAAGAGCTGCCTCTCTTCTTGTCATCGTAGGTTGGAAACCTCCCTCATAAAATTTGCGCATTCTAACTGTGGGTGGTCTTGCTTTAAAAGCATTCCACGCCTGGATGCTGTATTTTCCAGCATACGCAACAGTGGCAATTGCAATACCTGCTATCAATGGTGTAGCGGCCTGATGCAAGTTTCAGATCTTTAATACGTGAATAATACGCAAGGAGAGTCAAAAGCAACTAAACATCTCAGGAACAAAAATTCCAAAAAAAAATAATGGTGCACAAAACGAACATAACATGTTCCATGAAAAGATTATTTCATGTATCTGGCCATTCGTCACACATGCGATGTAAAAACGAAAACTGACAGCAGAAAGTTAAGAAAAAAAATAAAAAATACATATACGCTAGGGTAAATCATAAATGAACTGCAGAAAACTAACTTCCTATAGAATTTCTAGAGTATAAATGAATAGAAAATTGAACACAGTCGGTAGAATTGTACAAGGCCAACACAATAATAGTTAACTGAACATTACAAGATTAGATTACTCTTATGGATAAGAGAACCCCAACTTAATTTAAAAATTAACATCTTCATAACTTCTAAATTATCCCAACTGAAAGATTAAAAAATTCCTGAAAATAGATTTTCCAGGTTCCTACTTAAATATATATATATAGAAGCTACACCGCCGCAAATAAAACATAATTACATCAAGTTTCCATCTTGAATATAAAAACCCCTCATAATAAATAATAAAATTATCTTTAGTCAACACGTATGTCCTCCATCGACATGCCAAACGGAGAAGACAACAATGATTTGTCAACGTCACTTGTTTAACTCTGCTGATAATGAGTATATCAGCAGCTAAACTCTCCACTTTTGTATCCTTTATGTCTTTTTAAGTAGAGGTAGAAACTTGTGAGAGTGATTTAGGCACTTAAAAGTAGTAGACACTTTAAGTTTTTGACATTTTTTTCTCTCAATCAATAAGTTCTTGTGGAGACCATTATACTAAAAACAGACATTAAAAATAATGTTCCAAAAGAACCAAGATAATGATAAATAATCCTGGTAAGAGAAGACTGTGTTCGCACCAGCAGTCCTACTTATAAATAACCAAGATGTTCAGAAATCATTTCCCCCCAAAGTCTGTACAATAAAAATGAGCATCCAAGAAGTTCCACGCAAAAAAAAAACCGAGAAGTTGATTCTTTATCGGTGACCTTTGTGCCAAGGTGTCAAGAGAAAATTAAAAAAAAAAACAAGGTGTTGTTTTAAAGTTTTATATGTAAATAAACGGTTTACTAATATTCCAGTACCCACTTTTCTCTTCCTCGCAGTGATAGTATATAAAGACCATTCGTAAAGAACAAATATAAAGAGGGATGCCTACTGGCTCAAAACTCTACATAAAATCCCAAATTCACATAATTGAAAACACCGTTAATTCACATAATAAAAATCCCATCTTTAAAACAAACAAAAATTCCGGACAACTTGATACATTAATCTACTGACCTCAAACCTCAACATCAGAAACACAAAATAAGCAAGCTTTAACCAAATTCTCGCGTAACCACGGAACACAATTAGTTCTTTCATCCCTAACCACAAAAGCCAATCATTTCATAACTAAACATCAGGATAAATACCTTCTCTAATCAAATATATTATCAATCATTACAAGAAAAAATGAACCAAAACACATACAAATCAAATCTTTATTAAATGGTGTCCAAGAACAACATAATACAAGAACATCAAACAAAACCCAATTTCAAAATCAACATAAAGATTAATCAAACAACAAAAAACAAAAAACAAAAAAACCCAAATAAACCCTAATAAAAATAAACAAATCAAGAACAAAATCAAATGCAAAACAAATATTTAATCAATTATTGAATCTTACCATGAATCTTGTACCTCAGAAGATGTATATATTTGTGTGTATGTATGTATATTGTTGCATATAAGCCGCGGTTTAACTTCTGGAACACGAAAATAAAGTGTTCTGTGTTCCCCTTCTTACAATGAACCCAAGGTTTTACAAATTTCTAAGCTGTGTTTGGTCAATTATTTGCTAAACCCCGCATCTATTTTATTTTGACTTTTTTTTAAGAGTAAGGGTCCGTTTGGCATTGCTGTTGCAAACAGCAACAGCAGTTTTTTTCTGAAAAGCAGCTAAAAAAGTGTTTGGTAAAATTTAAAAGCTGCTTTTCTGAAAAGCGCTTTTGGCTCAAAAGCTGCTTTTAGAGAAAGCAGGTCCCCCCATACTTTTGAAAAAAGCTGGTTTTCAGCTTTTGCGGGAAGCAGCTACTGGTTTCAACATCAAAACTCAACAAAAACATTAATTTTTTATATTATACACCAAAACATGCACATATCAAAAATATTACCAAACAGTTATCTGATTTTCATAACAGCACTTATTTTAACAGCACTTTTTTCAACAGCACAGCAATTTTTAACAGCAATCCCAAACAGAGCCTAAATTTCACTTTTTTGGCTTGATGTATATTTTTTTTTTTGAAGGATAATGGCTTTACTTTAATTTTAGCATTTCAATGAGTTAATAGAAAATGACGGAATATGATGGGAGCCCTTTAAATGCTAAAAAATAAAAATATAAGTCATTAAAGTGCTAAAATTAGAATAAAGCCATTATCCTGCAAAAATATAATATTTTAGGTCATTAAGATGCAATTAACTTTTTTTTAATTATTAGATTTTATAAAAGAGATTTTGTTTTGAATTATTGAAAAAACGGTATTTATTTAAATAGAACTCCACATCTCGTGTAATAATTTTAAATTTGTATTTAGAGATGTGCCAAATTTAAATCAATTTATTTATAAAAATGGGTGTGAATTAAAATTGGGTATTTATAGAATATACTATGTTTTATAGTTTACTTTGCAAAAGTACGTTTTCTCATTTTTAATTGCAGAAATACGGGGATACGACCTTCTCTCTATCTTCCCCAAACAAAATCTCACATCACTGTCGATACAATCGAATACTTATACTTATCCTTCTTCTTCAATTGTACCAACATCAAACTTATTCGCACTCTGTCGAACCGGAACATTATCAATATCAAGTTTCTTCGATTCATTTCGAATCGAGTCTTCGGCCGATAATGATGGAGGCTCTGGTTGATTATTCTGGTGGTTGGAATCGTCGGAGATGGTGTTGATAGTGGGAGTAGATGGTTGAGTTGATGATGAAGATGGAGATGGAGATGAGGGTTGAGTGGGATCGACGTACCATGCTTTCGAATAATGAATCTATTTTATCTGAGTCCATTAATTCGATTGAAGTTGATTCCGGTTGATTTTGTGAAACAAGCCCTGCAGGGGCACTTTTAATTGTTTTAAAATTGAAAGGTGCATATGTGGATTTTCAGTTGCATGTATGATTTAATTGTGTTTTTGTTATTTTTGTTGAATGCAACTTGTTATGCAACGTTATGTAACATACTATGCAACCTAAGGGGGTGGTATTCAATACCAACTATTAATGACTTTTAAGGATTTTAAAAGTCATGTGTTATTCATTCAATTCTAACTTTTAAAGAGTATCTAAAAGTATGGTGTTATTGAATTAAGACTTTTAACAATTTTTAAAAAGTCATTAAAAGTAAGGTGTTATTCAATTTAAACTTTTTACAACTATTTAAAAGTAGACTGTTATTCAAAAAGTCATGAATTTGGAATGACAATTACATTTAATGACTTTCAATGACTTTTAACTTAAAATATAACTAGAGATCTAATGTGAAAAGTCATGAGGTTTGGGGTAAGATTTCACATGACTTTTAAATTATTATTTTAATTTTATTCAATTTCATTTATTTCAGAATTTTGTCATTTCTCTTTCACAAAATAGAATATCTTCTCTTTTAAATTATGAACGGTGGTTATTATCCCTTTGATTTTTTTGTCAAATATTATCTCTTTGATTTAATTGATTTACTTTTTAACTTCAAAGTTTTTAGCTTCTACTATCTTTTTAGTTTTGATTTAAGTTTAATTATTGTGTATTTATTTTGAATGTTAAGATTCTTAATGTTCATAGTTGCATGTATGATTTAAGTTTTAAAGTCTTATTGTCTAAAGTTTCTGGGGACACATTGCATATCCTTCGGTTAGATGATAAACCTTTGAAAGTTTAAAATTCCTCTACATACATATATCCAAGATTAAAATTTAAAAATCAATAATTTAATAATAGTTTATATTATAATTGTATATAAAAAAATTATTGGTGAAATATCAATACTTCGATCTTCTTGTTATATAATTTTGAATATAAACTTATTATTTATAACCTTTTTTCTATATGTTACGTATTTATAATTTTATATTCATATTAATATAAGTTATCGATCAAAAGTCATTAGATGTACGTAAAACTCCTCAAAAGTCAATATAAAAAAGTCTGTAAAAGTAATGATGAAATATACAAACTACATAAAAGTCATTAAAAGTTTATCAAATCAACAAAAGTCATTGACTTTTTAGAAGTCAATAAAAGTCATTTAAAGTTATAATACAATATCACCCCCTAAGATACTTCAATTTTTAAATTTTATAAGTTGCATTTGTGGTTGATTTTGGTTGATGCAGTTGCAGATTGCATCTAGTTGCACTGTATTTTTGCAAATATGTTCGTATTTTTGCAAAAAATTCAAAAAATATATATAGTTTTTTTGCAAAAAAAGTTTATAGGTTTGGGTATTTATGGAAAAAGCCCATTAAAATTTGCATTTTAATTTTGGATTTTCTAGTTCTTGTATCATTTTTTTTCATAATTCGATTATGATACCATAAAAATTGGAAAGTAGTCTCACTTCTTCAAATACGCAAGTTACACAAGACCTAAACCCCTCAATCAAAAGGCCTAAACCCCAGCTCCAAGAACTGAAAAAAATAGTGAATAATGCAAAAACAAAGACAAGAGCCCATAATCACCCAAGATCCTCAGACCCACCAGCAGGCCCAGCAGCTGGTAAGAACTCCTGTAAAATCCCTGGTAAGATACAGGCGAGTTTCCAAATCTTGGCTAGCTCTTATTTATCACCCTACTTTTATACGAATGCATCTTCATTTCAACACTAGCTTATATGTGATAGTAGCAAAACCATTAATTGGCACTTCAGTACTAGGCCTAATTCTTCCCACGAAAAACAGGCCAAAAACTTTGTCGGAAATGCCCGTATTTGTTGTAGTGCTAGGAAAATTAACTTCCCTGATTTCTCAAAGAATACGAGGGATGATTCGTTTCTTTCCCGATGTTAGTAATTTTATTGTCAAATGTATCACAGCATATCAAGAAGACAAGTACTTAGGTTTATCCTGTGAACTTGAGGGATTCAGTTGCTGCTCTAATTCGATCATTAAAAAAAAACAGGATAACTGACTTGAAGAATCATAAAAAAAAAACGAGACACTTTTATATTGCAGACTCTCACTCTACAAAACAAGATTATGTTGAAAACATGTTTATATTGGAATGGGATTCACAAGCAGAGTGCCTATAAGTTCTTTCGTCTTCGTATCTGATGAAGTGAATCCATCATTATCCTGACATTCGTAGGAAATATAAACTAGGCGTGACGAACTAAGAGCTACCCTAAGTATGGGAAGTGGGACTGCAGTTGGCTGGAGGCACTCTGAGTTCATATCTTTCCATGCCTGAGTATTCTGTTTCCGAAATTCAGAATATGTGTATTCCTTTGACACACCATGTTGTCTCATGTAACATCCGACGACGTAAGCTGTGTCTTCTGCCTTCCCTGCCTACATTTTCATGTCATTATGAACAGAATGGGTTTGAGGCCCCTAAGTACGTACTATGTACTCGTATAATTACTAATCCGAGCTACAAAACATCTTAATTTCTATGCAAGTCAGAAAAATAATATTACCTTATCTTCAACCATATCGTCAGTGAGTCTGCAATATAAGCTTGATGCTCGGAGAATGCTGGGGAAGGTAGATGCCCATTCAAGGGCTTCCGTGGTCACGATGTCACCCATCCCCACCATGAAGTAGATTGCGAGTATTGGTATAGTTGTGCCTATTAGTGAATACGGCATGTACTCATCCATTGTTGGTGCTATCCATTTGTTAACGCATTTGGCTTCAAAAATATATGATCGAATTATTTGTTTCATCTGAAAACAGGAAAAAATTATTAGTGATCGAGATATATAGTTTAGCACAGGCTCTACATACTTAAAATCAAAGTCCAAGAGGACTCGATAGATTTTCATGCTTGCTCAGGATAATATAATCATAACAAGATACTCACAGCCTCTTTTCCATACTGAGCACGACTTACTGGCATTCCTGCCTTACTCAATTCTTCCTCCACTTCTGTATCAAAGTCCAAGAGGACTCGATAGATATGCCTCATGTACTCCGGAAGCCGATCCAAAGCATTGATATCCCACCTGAACATGTATCCTACCAGCTATGAGTATCAACTAATTATTTTGCTAAACTGCATTTTAATCCTGATAACTCTTGAAGACTCTGGACACATCAAATCTAGCTCTTAAAGAATTGATCGAAGGCAATCAAATACCTTTGAAGCATTGCGTCCGTAAAGAGTGTAAGTTCTTCAACAGTACCATAGACATCATACATGTCATCAACAACTACCAGAAGTGCAAGTGTTTTTGTTAGAAAGCTTCGGGAAAGTGCGTATTGGGGCTCGAAAGATGTCCCTAAAGCCCAGAAGTAGCTTTCCACCACTCTATCTCTTGCAAAAGGCATTTTCTCTTTCATATGCAAATTCATCCACCAGCTAGAAAAGCAAACATAACAAACAATTTTAGTTAAAATAATTGTATTAAATAAATGACCCCTTGCTTATATGTAGAATGTAATGTAATAGGATTTCAAAAATATTTTCGGAAAAATTTGTGTACCTGGAAATTTTACCCAATTCACTCTGATAAAGTTTTTGCAGAAGATTGTAGTCTAGTTTAGCAAAGTAAAAAAGTGTTTTAGAATGCGAATCGTCCTCTCCATAAAGAGAAATGCAGTGCCTAGCTTCAACCCTATTTACACTCTTCCATAGCGGAATTTTAAGTGCACGGATGACTTGCGCTGCAAGAGGGTCTTTCAACTGAGTTTTCAGACTCTCAAGGTGAGAGGTTGTGAAGGCTAATGCTTCTTCAAGTATATCTTCTCCATGAACTCGAAGATGTGTAGCTTCATATAAGCTTAGTAGTCCTTCCACATCTTTGTTCAAAGACTCCTTAAATTTCCCAGTGCTCTCGTCCTTGAATTTGTTGAAGACATCTGTGCATTTCATCACGTGAATTAATTTCAAGAAGTTTTTAGGCTTTGAAAAATAATTTATATTTGTTGCCAATAACATGAATGATCAGTCTAACAAAAACGAAATTAATGATGAGGGAAGAAAGAAAGACGTACCAGATGAGACATTATAACAATGTTGTCGAAGCAACCGAAAACAAAGAGCTACAAAGTGGAGGTCATTCTGCATGTTGGTAACTTTGCAAAGCTCATGATACGCATCATTCATGCGTTGTAATGCTGCATCAATCTCAACTTGAAAATGATAAGCCAAACCAAGTCGTTGAATATCAGCAATTAACTTAAGCTGTTGTTGAGGTTGAGAAGCAGCTTCCAGTAGCATCTTCTTGACTTCGTCCTTCAGTACTTGAATTTTCTGCAATGTGTCCTCATCAGGCGTCTACAACAAGTAGATCGCACAAAGATAAAACATTAGATTTTGAAAATAACTGAAAACAATCGTAGTATATAGTACTAGTAGAACAATAAAACTATAAAAACGATATTTACCGCATGTTCAGGGGTATTATAAGCAAGAAAATGGTCACCCCAAACGCAGGGATGATAATTCGACGAGCGACGAACAATTTCAGGCTCAGCTGGCTTGGGTGGTGAAGCCTGAACAAACACAGACATACTGCGGCAGATTATTAGATATAGCTCGCTAGAAGTGATATGATAGAAGTATAGAACTAAGGAAATATTAAGGTGAGCGTGTACTACTATCAATGACAATAACAGAATTAGTGTTAGACAATCTGTGCAAATATACAGAAAACGTGTTTGTGCAAATATAAGAAAAAAACGAAGGAGACAGAAAGAAAACGTAGGATACAGTTTATAATCCGAGTCCAGTGCGTAACTGTCTCCTTAAAGCATATTTGCCCCTCACCGTATGTTCGGAACAATAGCCTCCCAGGATAAAACGGATTTCCGATGCAGCTATGCAGCACCTTCAGCGAACTGGAACAAGTATTGAATCTATCACCGACAGGTAGAGAGAAAAAGAAGATGGCTGTGTATTGTGTGTCTCTAACCCTAATCTATACTGAAAATATATATATATGACCTGTGTACTACTCCATTTAATTAATTAAGACAGTTACAAATCAATATTGAATTAATTTGAACCAAATCAATTAATCTGAAATCAAATCAGATTAATAGGTAACGAAATCCTCTTCGATTTCCCACAATTTGCACCCCCCCCTGCGCGCCCGCGTAGGTGGTGGAGCAACACATGACTAACACAAGTAAACAAGTCACATGTGTTTTGCTATATAAACATAGAGAAGCTCCATAATGTCTTCTATGTGGGACAATTGCAACAACACTATAAATTTCCATTCTAAGGGAGCAACTTTGGATCATCTTATCTCATCCATCCCTTAGTCGTTTTGAGTGATTGAACATGCCTTGGAAAGCTCTCGTAACGGAGAACACAAACCAAGCATAACTCGTTACGAACACGCAACCGAGACTCACTCATCCTTATGCTCAAAATGACTCATCAATGTGGGACTTGAACCCACATTTTCCAACAATCCCCCACATGGGTGAGATTGATGATTTAGTAGCACACACCAGACAGACAGACACGTGGTTTGGCTTGGTGATAGATTCTGCGATTCGATATAGCATACGATAGGTAGAAATTGTTCTTTGAACCTTCGCTTGAACAAGCATACCGACTTTACTAGTAGACAGTAGACACGATGTCCTTGAACTGTTCGACCGTTTGTGTAAACGATGATATACTTGTCACCATATCTCTTCTAACTTGTTCAGTTCTCATGAGTATGTCCATTTTGGCCATGGACATCGTCCTGGTTCTGCGGGAGTTTCTAAAGAATTGTGCCTCACAATTCTCCTTTGAAGCGGCCCCACTTCTCTCCTACATAGGTGATCTTTATCTTAAAGAGTAACCCGCGTTTACTCAACCGAATTACAAGTGTTCAACCCTGAACTGCATGTATTCGTCAAAGATCATTAAAAGCTCAAAGCTTACCCTCATACCGTACGGGTCTCACTGTTTCTACATCATAGGAACAAGCCAGGGTTTTCCCCCACAGTGATTTGGTCATCATGATTTAGTTGGCCCATTGAACCATGTTCTTGGGACCTCCAGTCAGCAATGGTTGGGTGTCCACCATGACGCCGTTAAGCAATAGGCTTAAGGCCCATCCCTCTAGATGATTTGTCAACCAGTTCTCTTGATAACCCTTTGGTTAGCGGATCCGCGATATTATCCTTTGACGGTATAAAGTCAATAGTGATAATTCCGGTTGACATTAACTGTCTAATGGAACTATGTCGTCTTCTTATGTGACGGGACTTTCCATTATACATCGTGCTTTGTGCTCTGCCAATAGCAGACTGACTGTCACAGTGCAGTCCTATTGCAGTCACAGGCTTTGGCCATCTTGGAATATCTTCCAAAAATTGGCGTAAGTATTCAGCCTCTTCAGCGCATTTATCTAACGCCACAAACTCAGCTTCCATCGTGGAGTGAGTTATTACCGTTTGCTTAGAAGATTTCCATGATATTGCCGCTCCAGCTAGGGTAAACACATAGCCACTCATAGACTTTAGTGCTTTCTTACTAGATATCCAGTTTGCATCAGTATACCCTTCTAATACTGCTGGGTAACCGCCATAATGTAGCCCATAGTCTCGAGTTCCTCTTAAGTACCTTAGCACTCGAATTATAGCTTTCCAGTGATCAGTACCTGGATTACTCGTAAATCTACTCAACTTGCTAATTGAGTAGGCAATGTCTGGTCTTGTACAACTCATTAAGTACATCAGACTTCCAATTATCCTCGAGTATTCTACTTGGGAGACTGCTACACCTTTATTCTTGGATAGATGCAGAGTCAAATCCACAGGTGTTCTAGCTTTCTCAAAATCATCCTTGAGAAACTTATCAAGAATCTTGTCAACATAATGCGGTTGACTTAGTGCAAGACCCTCAGATGTTCTAGAAATTTGAATCCCTAGAATCACATTTGCTAGTCCCATGTCTTTCATGTCAAATCTTGCTTTTAACATGTCCTTTGTAGATTTGATCACTTTATCATTGCTTCCAGCCATAAGTAGATCATCTACATATAATGTCATCATGACATATCCATTCTCGTTCTCCCTGTAATAGGCACAGCTATCACATTCATTGATCTTGAAGCCGTTAGCCAACACAACTTCATCAAATTTTTCATGCCATTTCATTGGTGCTTGCTTTAAACCATATAAAGATTTCACCAATCTACAGACTTTTCTTTCTTGTCCAGGAACCACAAACCCTTCAGGTTGTTCCATATATATTTCCTCGTCTATATCTCCATTTAGAAAAGCCGTTTTCACATCCATTTGATGTACTGTTAGATTTCGCATAGCAGCGATAACAAACATCATCCTTATGGACGTTATTCTCGATACTGGAGAATATGTATCAAAGTAATCAAGGCCATACTGTTGCTTGTATCCTTTGATTACAAGTCTAGCTTTATATTTATCGATCGTTCCGTCAGGTTTCAACTTCTTCTTAAAAACCCACTTGCTACCTAACGGTTTACTACCTTTTGGCAAGTCCACTAATTCCCAAGTATGATTCTTTAAAATAGAATCAACTTCACTTTTGATGGCCTCTTTCCACATAGGTCCATCAGGTGATGTTACCGCTTCTTTGTAAGTTGTCGGATCACCTTCTTCGAGCAAATAGGTCAGAAATTCCGACCCAAAGGATTTCTCCTTTCTTTGTCTTTTGCTCCTTCTCACTTCCTCCACATCTTCGTCTTCACTATCAGCATTCTCATTATTGTCTTCTATAGACTCATAAGTGCGTTTAGACGTTGTGGGGCGTTCAGAATTACAAGGAAATACATTCTCGAAGAATGAGGCATTCCTTGATTCCATTATCGTATTCTTTTGAATATCAGGGATCTTCGATTCATGCACAAGAAACCAATATGCAGTACTATGTGGTGGATATCCGATGAAGATACAATCCACAGTCTTTGGACCAATCTTCACCTTCTTAGGTGCTGGGATTAGTACCTTCGCAAGGCACCCCTACACTTTCAGAGTTTGGTAACTTGGTTTCTTTTTCTTAAACATCTCATAAGGACTCATATCCTTATTCTTACGAATCATCATATTTAAAATATGGTTCACACTTAAGATGGCTTCCCCCCACATCGACTGCGGAAGACCAGAGCTTAGCAGCATCGCATTCATCATCTCTTTAAGAGTGCGATTCTTCCTCTCAGCCACTCCATTTGACTGAGGGGAGTATGGTGCAGTGACCTCATGGATTATACCATGTTGTGTACAGAATTCCCCAAAGGGTTCAACATATTCACCTCCACGATCACTTCGTATCGTTTTGATTTTCTCTGTTAGTTGTGTCTCAACTTCTTCCTTATAGATTTTAAATTTATCTATAGCCTCATCTTTGCTTTTAAGCAAGTATACATAGCAGTATTTCGTACAATCATCAACGAATGTAATAAAATACTTATTTCCTCCTCTAGTTGGAGCATATTTTAAATCACATATGTCGCTATGTATTAGGTCTAGCACTTTGGTGTTTCTTTCAACTTGTTTAAATGATGATCTCGTTAATTTTGCCTCAACACAAATTTCACATTTATGTTTTGAATCAATAGTCAATTTTGGTATGTATTCTTTTGCACTTAAATGTCGTAAAGTGTCATAATTCATATGTCCTAATCTAGCATGCCATAAATTAGGAGACTCAAGCAAGTAAGCAGAAGAATTCTTCATTTCATTATTGTCTTTAATAGACATTACATTTAGCTTAAAAAGCCCATCAGTTGCATAGCCCTTGCCTACAAACATACCACTTTTAGACAAAATAACCTTATCCGACTCTATTACAATACGAAAACCATGTTTACTCAACAAAGAACCAGACACAAGGTTCTTGCGAATATCAGGCACATAAAGTACATTCTTCAAAGTCAGATTCTTTCCAGAGGTCATCTTTAGAACCACCGTGCCTTCCCCTTCAATGGTTGAAGTTGCTGAATTTCCCATATACAGCTTCTCACCAGCATCGGAAACTTTGAGGTTCGAGAAAGTCAACTTGTCGGAACAAACATGTCTTGATGCTCCAGTATCAATCCACCATTCCCTTGGATTGGAGCCAACCAGGTTCACTTCAGAGACCGTAGCACATAGGTCTATGTCAGACATGTCCTTGGAAATGTCCTCCACCATGTTTGATTCCTTCTTCTTGTTGGCTTTCTTCGGCTTCCTGCAATCAGCAGATCTATGACCCACCTTGTCACAGTTAAAGCACTTTCCTTGGAACTTCGAAGCTTTTGAAATTCCTCCCTTGGGCGCCAGCTTCGCCTCTTTACCAGAATTATTTTTCTTGGGCTTGGAGCTTTGAGCGTGCTCCACCATGTTTGCCTTTTCAGTGGCAATCCTGAATTTTCCCTCAGATTTTCTATTGTCTTCTTCAATGCGAAGTCTGAGAACCAAGTCTTCCATACTCATCTCCTTCCGCTTATGCTTCAGGTAGTTTTTGAATAAACTCCATCCAGGTGGCAGTTTTTCAATGACAGCAGCAACTTGGAAAGACTCGCTTATCACCATTCGCTCAGCATGAATCTCATGAATGATCAGCTGCAACTCTTGCACCTGACTGACCACGGTCTTGGAATCAACCATCTTAAAATCAAGAAAGCGGCCAACAATCCACTTCTTGGCTCCAGCATCTTCGTTTTTATACTTATGTTCAAGACATTCCCATAAGTCCTTAGATGTTGGCTTTGAGCAGTACACGTTATATAACGTGCTATTCAAAGCATTGAGCACAGAATTTCGACAAATGTAGTCGGAATGCTTCCAAGCGTCAACTGCATATACCTTATGCAGATCACTAGTATCAGTGACAACTGGTGTCTCCTCTTTCAAGTAGCGAGACATGTTCAGTGTGGTCAGGTAGAACAGCATCTTCTGCTGCCACTCCTTGAAGTTCGTACCATCAAACTTCTCAGGTTTGTCCACATGTGCGGCAGACACAGTAGGCAGAACAGGTGCAACAGGCACAGTAGGCAGAACAGGTGCAACAGGCACCACAGGCGTATGTACAATAGTGGATGAGGTCTGTACAGTAGAAGCCTGTGACATCGTTGGAATCTGTCCAGTAGGAAACGATCCAAACTGACTTGATCCAATCGGAAACGTAAACTGTCCAACAGTTACGTTCCCCATAGGCCCTTGACCCGCAGGTCCAGGTCCAGTAGCCTGAGGACCCCCATCTGGCAGAACCAGTGCGTTAGGGTTCACAGGCGGCTGTTGTCTCCCATCTGGTATAACCAGTGCGCCGGAAACAGGAGCCCCGCTTACATTCACGTTCATGCTATCGCTTTTCTCCATCAGTTTATTACTGAATCAAACACCACAAACAAGATCTGATTAGTCACAGATTAAATAAAATACGCTTTAAGATTGTTAGACAATCTGTGCAAATATACAGAAAACGTGTTTGTGCAAATATAAGAAAAAAACGAAGGAAACAGAAAGAAAACGTAGGATACAGTTTATAATCCGAGTCCAGTGCGTAACTGTCTCCTTAAAGCGTATTTGCCCCTCACCGTATGTTCGGAACAATAGCCTCCCAGGATAAAACGGATTTCCGATGCAGCTATGCAGCACCTTCAGCGAACTGGAACAAGTATTGAATCTATCACCGACAGGTAGAGAGAAAAAGAAGATGGCTGTGTATTGTGTGTCTCTAACCCTAATCTATACTGAAAATATATATATATGACCTGTGTACTACTCCATTTAATTAATTAAAACGCGTTAATTAATTAAGACAGTTACAAATCAATATCGAATTAATTTGAACCAAATCAATTAATCTGAAATCAAATCAGATTAATTTAACAGTCAATTTATTTGAGCCAGAACACAATGGAAATAATAAACGCAAAACTGGTCCGTAATTACCCGGGCCGAATATTTCTGCATTCGTGTCCGCAGGTCGCCCACGAGCGAGCCCGAGGCTTGCGAGGTAACGAAATCCTCTTCGATTTCCCACAATTTGCACCCCCCCCTGCGCGCCCGCGTAGGTGGTGGAGCAACACATGACTAACACAAGTAAACAAGTCACATGTGTTTTGCTATATAAACATAGAGAAGCTCCATAATGTCTTCTATGTGGGACAATTGCAACAACACTATAAATTTCCATTCTAAGGGAGCAACTTTGGATCATCTTATCTCATCCATCCCTTAGTCGTTTTGAGTGATTGAACATGCCTTGGAAAGCTCTCGTAACGGAGAACACAAACCAAGCATAACTCGTTACGAACACGCAACCGAGACTCACTCATCCTTATGCTCAAAATGACTCATCAATGTGGGACTTGAACCCACATTTTCCAACAATTAGCACAAAAGCAAATGAGGATCTGAAATGTTTAGATAATCATTGAGTTCTCAAGGTTTCATCATAATAATACATCAGTTCTAAACACCACAAATATAATGTGTCCTCAGTGATGACGTGTCCTGCTTTCAACTGGTCCCGTACATAATGACAATCGATTTCTACACGTTTTGTCCTCTCATGTAAGACCGGATTAGCAGCAATAGCCAATGCTGCTTGGTTGTCACATTTTAGGATAACAGATGGGAGGTTCTTGACACCCAAATCTTTGAGTAATGCTGTTAACCAAGTCATTTCACAGGTGGTGAGTGCCATGGCTCTATACTCGGCCTCAGCCGAGGATCTGGCCACAACATGTTGTTTTTCAGTTTTCCAAGACACAAGTGATTGGCTAAGGAATATGCAATACCCAGTTGTAGATCTCCTGGTGATTGGGCAGCTGGCCCAATCACTATCACAGAATGCAGTCAGTTGTGCTGCTGATTTGGAGGCCAAGAGTAAACCTTGTGATGGTGTGCCAACCAAGTACCTCAAGATCCTTCTTGTTGTCTGCATATGGATAGTTGTAGGTGCCTGCATGAATTGAGTTAAGAGCTAAACTGAGAACAGTATGTCAGGCCTGGTTATAGTGAGATAGATGAGTTTTCCCAATAATCTCTGGTACACACTGGGGTCAGGTAAGAGGTCACCCTTATCTGGTGTAAGTTTCAGGTGTGTGTCTAGAGGTATTTGTAGAGGCTTGGAGTTGGTCATTCCAAATTCTTGGAGGATATCGGAGGTGTATTTCTGTTGTGACAGGAAGAAGCCATCACTGGACCTAGTCACTTCAATGCCAAGGAAGTAATGAATGGGTCCAAGATCTTTCATGTGGAAGGCTTGAGACAACATTTGTTTGAGGTACTTGATTTGTGAGTTGCTATTCCCACAAATCAACAGATCATCGACATACACAAGGACAAGAGTGATTTGAGTCTCAGTATGACGGATGAATAAGCTGTAATCTGATTTGGACTGGACATATTCCAAGTTGAGCAAGGTTTGGGAGAGCTTATAGAACCAAAGTCGAGGTGACTGTTTGAGTCCATAGAGGGACTTCTTGAGTTTACACACCAGTTTAACACTTTGGGAACTTTGAGATGTAAGGGTGGACATGGATTCAGGGTTAATTCTAGAGCCTTTATGAGTGTAACCCTGTGGCAGGTGCATATAGATAGTCTCATGTAACTCCCCATGCAAAAATGCATTCGTTACATCCATTTGAATTGTTTCCCAGTCCTCCATGGCAGCAACAACCAACAAAGCTCTAACAATGGTCATTTTGGCCACGGGAGCATATGTTTCGAAGTAGTCTTCCCCAAATTTCTGTTTGTACCCCTGTGCCACTAGTCTTGATTTATATCTTTCTACAGAACCATCTGATAAGTATTTGGTTTTGAACAACCACTTACATCCTATTGCTGTTTTTCCAGGTGGCAGTGGTACTACATCCCAAGTGGCATTCAACTCTAGGGCTTCAAGTTCACTATTCATAGTCATAATCCAGTGAGGGTGTTTTATAGCTTCTTTGAAGTGTATGGATCTCTGGTTTTACTGAGACTTGCCAGCATATAGTTAAATTCTGGCTCAATTGTGGTGTAGACAAGGTTAGATATGCGAGGGACGTATGAAGAATTGGTGATATAATCTTGATGCCACACAGGTGTTTTGTGTGTTCTGCTTGATTTTCTTACAATAAGCTCAATTGGAGCAGGTGTATGGGTTTCAGTGCTGGTATGAGGTTCTTGAATGGTTGGGATTTCAGTGTGTGTGTCTTCTGGCTCAGGGAATTCAGGTAACAGATCTTCTGCAGGTATGTTTGATGTTTGAGTGATACAATTTGGGGAATGGGTTGCATATAGTTCTCAGCAGAATTGGTATTAAAAGGAAATACGTCCTCTTTGAATGTGACATCTCTAGATATAAAGGTCTGTTTGGACAACAAATTCAACAATCGATAACCTTTTTTACCAACTGGATAGCCTAGGTGTACACATGGTAGTCCCCTTGGGGAAAATTTATCTGATGGAAACGTAAGATTGTAAGCAAAGGCCAGACATCCAAGGACTCTCAAGTGATCATATTCTGGGGGTTTTTCACGAAGGATCTCATATGGTGTTTTATTGTTTAACACAGGTGTAGGTAATCTATTTATCAAGTGCGCAACCGTGAGGACACAATCCCCCCAAAAGGAGGACAAAGGTAGACCAGCTTGGAACCGCAATGCTCTAGCAATCTCTAGTATATGTCTATGTTTCCTCTCTACTCTTGCATTTTGTTGAGGTCTTTGAACGCAAGAAGTTTGGTGTATGATTCCATGTTTAGAGAAGAAAGCTCTACATAGATCACTATCAAATTCTAGGGCGTTATCTGACCTAATGGTTTTAATTCTTGTGTGAAAGTGAGTGTCAACATAGTACAAGAATTCTTCTAAGGTAGCCAGAGAATTGGATTTGTATTCTAAAAGATACACCCAAGTATTTCTGCTGTGGTCATCAACTATAGTCAGAAAATACCTAAATTTATCTTTAGTGCACACTTTATATGGGCCCCAAATATCCATGTGTATAAGATCAAACTTAGTAGCGGCACATGAATCACTTAAAGTAAATGGTAATTTAGTAAACTTAGATAGAGGGCATGTGACACAGACCTTAGATTTTTCATTGTCAACAGCAGGGATAGACTTGATCTGTTTGATCTTGGATACAGGACAATGACCTAGTCTGTTGTGCCACAATTCCATATCACTTGACACTGCTCCAGAGTGACTTTGACTGTTCATAGCTGCAGTACAGGCTTTAGGAGCTTCAATTTCTGCAAATTCTGGGATTTTCAACCATTCCTTTGGTACTTGCTGAGTCAAATGATTTATTAGAAAATATAAACCATTCTTTGCTGTACCAATGCCTTTGACATTTCTGGTTTCTGTGTCCAACATTACACAGTGATCTGGGTAGAAAATAACTTGAACCTTACTGTCTTTGATCAATCTTTGCACAGACAGTAAGTTGTGTTTGAAAAATGGAACACAAAGTACACCCTTCAATTTTAGACCATTGTCAAGTTGTGTTACTCATGTGTTACATTTGACACAAAGTACACCCTTCAATTTGATTGGTCTCCATTAGGAAGGTTGATGGTAGTAGATGTTACATTTGACACCACTTGAGACAGATTCTGAATAAATGGAGTCATATGGTATGAGGCTCCCGAGTCTATAATCCAACTGTCACATTGAATTGTCACCATGTTACTGAAGGTCATTCCTGAGAAATGGTAATCAATTTCATCATCTGTTTCTGATCCTCTGGATTTTTGAAATAATTGTGGCATCATTTTTGTGAGTTGTTCAATTTGCTGAGGGGTGAAGGCAGTGTTTACATTTGAGCTTTGAGCATTTGCTGCCATTTTTTGGTTGTTTATGGGAAATGATGAATTACATCTGGTGTTTGGGTTTTGGTTGTACTGTTTGGGTTTTGGTGCACTGGTTTGAGTTTGAGTGTTTGATTTCGGGTGCCACTTTGGATATCCAACAATTGTCCAACACTTATCCCCCTCTATGGCCTTTCATACCACATGCTGTACAAATGATTGTTTTCTCTGGTTGTGCTCTATTATACATGACAGAGGTTTCAGAAATGTCAATGTTTTCTCTATTCAAGTGGAGTAATTCCCTATGTGCTTCTTCTTGTTGAAGTGTGGATGAGGCACTTTCAACAGAAGGAAGGGGAATTTGCATTAAAAGGTGGCTTCTCTGAGGATTGTATACCTCATTCAACCCATTTAAAAATTGAAAGAGTTTGGTTTCTTCTCTTTTTTGTTCAATACAGTTGAGTAGGGCCTTTGTTTCATCAGTAGTAGATGTTACAGTGGGCAAGGTGTTTATTGCATCTAAATCTTCCCATAAAACCTTCATAGCAGTGTAGTAATCATTCACAAAAAGAGATTGTTGTTTCAATTCATATAGATCTCTATTCAATCTATATTTTCTAGATCCATTTGTGACAGAAAACCTCTTTTCAAGATTAGACCATATATCTTTAGCATGAGTCATAAACATAACAGATTTTTTAATAGAGGAAGACACATTATGAGTGAGCCAGGTGTTATGGATTAAAAAGTGTACTTGTAAATTAATTGCTAAGGTTTAAGAGAGCTTCGAGCTTTAATGGATGCTCTTGTGTTTCGTGACTAAACCGGTCCTCACAAGATGCCTACGTATCTCAATCAGTGCTGAGAATCAAGCCAAAGACGTAGTTCTGATTGAAGGATCAGGTCCTTTATATAGGCGTCAAGAGCCTTGTATTTAGAGTAAGTTTAGGAGACTTAGCGAATAAGTCTCCTTTTTGATAATGGATAAACATTGTATTTCTTGGTGGACAAGTCTTTTCCTTGTTGATAAGGACTATGACTCGTTATTTCTTTTAATTGGGATTCTGGATCCTTCTTTGATGAATTTACCATATTTTGGACTCCTTTCCCGAGCTGTATATTTTCCCTATTTATTAATTACGAAATTAATAAATAATTAGGGTTTCGGGCCTTGCTTATTGGGTTGTGTTCTTGGACCAATTCGGGTCTAATTAATACGTAATTAATTGCACTTGTAGGATTATTTTTCAGCCCATATCATTTGCCCCTCAACTTCTAGGAAAATATCTCTTGGATTATCGTAGAAGTTATTTTATTCGGGAGTTACAAAGTTTTCTTTCGTATTCTAGCTTGGTTTTGCGAACATATATTTCTAAACCAATTTTTATAATTTTCCCATAATAGGAATCGGGATTTTTCATCAATTCCTTGGAAAATAAATTAAATTTTGAAATTCCAGTGTATTTTCGACCAGGATCCTGGTCGAATTCGACCTCACTTTTGGCTCCTGGTCGAACACATTCGACCAGGATTCTGGTCGAATTTGGTCTTGTTTTTGCCTCCTGGTCGAATACTTTCGACCAGGATTCTGGTCGAATACTTTCGACCAGGATTCTGGTCGAATCTATCTTGTATTCGACCAGGATTCTGGTCGAATCTAGCTTCATTTTTGCCTCATGGTCGAATACTTTCGACCAGGATTCTGGTCGAAACCTTCGACCAGGATTCTGGTCGAATCTAGCTTCATTTTTGCCTCCTGGTCGAATACTTTCGACCAGGATTCTGGTCGAATCTAGCTTCATTTCATCCCCTGGTCGAACACTTTCGACCAGGATTCTGGTCGAAGATATACTTGTGGATTTCGACCTTATTTGAGGTCGAACTTTTCGTCCATTTTAGGCCCTGGTCGAACACTTTCGACCAGGATGCTGATCGAATATATGGTTCATTTTAGACCCTGGTCGAATACTTTCGACCAGGATACTAGTCGAAGATAAGTGCCATTTTGGACCCTAGTCAAACACTCTCAACCAGGTTTCTTCAAGTTGTACCTCTTGTGCTCTTTAAGGCCCACCTATGTTGGGTTCAATTTGGGCCTAAGGCCTTTATTTAATAATTGGGCCTGCAGCCTTTTATGGGCTATACCGGCTAATGCCGGTTGCCCTCCCTTCAACCGGCCCATTGACCGGCTGTTCTCCCTATAAAAGGGTGAAGTTTCACTCATTTTTATTCACTTCTTACTTTCTATTTTCTCAACGATACTTTGCTAAATTTTCTCCAAAATTCTCTCTGCAAAGCTCTGCTAGGGTTCTGTCGTAAGGCGATTCCCGGCGAGATTTTTCGATCATTCTCACTGGTTTCTGGGATCTTCTGTTTGAAGATTTGAAGATTTTTCTGGGCTTTTTATGGGTTTTGCTTTGAAGATTTGAAGATCCTTTGAAGATCTGAAGTTTTTTCTGGGCTTTTTCTGGGTTTAAGATGGGTGATCGTGCTTCCCAACGCCTTCAGAAGATGAATTCTGCATCCAAACGAGGTACCCCCATTCCAATTCGTTCTAAATACATGTCTTTGCATGATATGATTAATGAACGTGGGGATGAGTACCCGTCTGTATCTGCTTTAGATTCATACGATTGTAGTAACAAATTTCATGATGTAGATAAGATTAAAGATTATAATAATATGTATAGGGTAAAGGCCCCTTTAAAACTTGTTCCTGCCGGTGTTGGTGACCGTTCATGTCACTGGCGGTCAAATGCTTTGTGTATTTATAAAGATACCATAGTCGCCGGCCTTAGGTTCCCATTTCACGAGTTCATACCTAGGCTTTTGGCAGACGTTCAAGTAAACCCTTGTCAGTTACCCCCCAATGCCTGGAGGATAATTAACTGTTTCATGGTTTTGTGTCTTCGCAATAATTTTCCTCTTTCTGTTCCTTTATTCAGAAAGATTTTTCAGTTTAAAAACAGTTCTGCCAACAACTTGGGTTGGGTATACTTTAGCCATAGGGTTGGCTTTCCTTTTATCTTCCACCTAGAGTCTATCCCGGATAATAACCCTAGGTGGAAGAATGAGTTCATGTACCTTGTCTGGGAAGGTGGGGACTGGAGAACCCTGTTCCGTAAGTCTTTTGGGAGAGTTTCAGATGGTAGTCCCAACAACATTGTCTTGAATGAAGATGAGTCCCATGCCTATTCTGAGCTAATCAAGGATAATGGGACTACCGTGGCTTGGGAATTACTGGACGAATTTGTCCTCAAGTCTGTTCATCTCTCGACTGTTTCTGATAAGGGTAATTTTACTTATCCCCCTTTTGTTCATTACATTCTTTTCTTTTGTGATTTTCTGCTAACCATTTTTTTTGGTTATTCTTGAAGCTGCGGCCTTTATAAACAAGACCAATGAGCCCAAGGATGTTGAGACCTCGAGGATGAAGAGGGCCAGGATAGGAGATGATCCACGGGGAAAGTCTAGTGTTCCCAGTTTCCTGATCCCCTCTCAGATTCATGTGGACGAGGCAGACATCCCTGTGTCTACCAAGTCTTCAGTTTGGCGCCCCAACTGGGGTATTAGGAAGAGGGACACCATCACTAGGGTGTCCAAGCACGCTGTGGATTGGTCATACCATTCCCTCACTCCCTGCGATTACAAGGACTTTGTCGCAGATTCTACCATCGAGGGAGTTGAGCATCTGGGAGCTCAGGCTATTGCTGCGGTATTTTTCTTACCTTAGCCCCTCTCTTTATTTTAAGGGTCTACTTTTCTTTTTTGACTTCTATTTTTTGGCAGACTAATGCCAACTTCCAGGGGCATTGTTCCAAGCTAAGGCTTGGCGTACCTCTTCTAAGGCCAACCGGGTCAAGTTGGAGAGGTCCGAGGAGGAGGTGAAGTCTCTAAAGGAGACTTTATCTAGGAGGGAGAAGGAGCTTCCTGATGCTCAGGCTAATCTTGTAGAGTTGAGGAAGAGCAAAGAGGATTGCATCGACGAGTACCTTGACTCTCAGGAGTACAAGGACTTGATCGAGAAGCATGACGAGATTCTTTTCCCAGTCCAGCATACATCAGGATGGGAGGATGTTGTTCAGGCTATCTTGGCCAAGCATCCTGGAGTTTTTGATTCTGCTGACTTCCCAGCTCCTCACCCTCCTACTCCGTTAGAGCGCATCCTGGCTGGAGCAGATGACATGGAGGAGGATGAGAGGATATTAGATCCTTTGGAGTCATCACCCCTTGGTGACACATCTGTTGATGACCCTGATGCTAACGAGCATTCTTTTGGCTCTAGCTCAGGGGAGGAGACAGATGCTGGCGATGAGTCGTTCTTCGTGTGTTTGCCATGGTTGATGTTGTCTTCCCACAGACGACGTCAAATGTTATGGATTAAAAAGTGTACTTGTAAATTGATTGCTAAGGTTTAAGAGAGCTTCGAGCTTTAATGGCTGCTCTTGTGTTTCGTGACTAAACCGGTCCTCACAAGATGCCTACGTATCTCAATCAGTGCTGAGAATCAAGTTGAAGGATCAGGTCCTTTATATAGGCGTCAAGAGCCTTGTATTTAGAGTAAGTTTAGGAGACTTAGCGAATAAGTCTCCTTTTTGATAATGGATAAACATTGTATTTCTTAGTGGACAAGTCTTTTCCTTGTTGATAAGGACTATGACTCGTTATTTCTTTTAATTGGGATTTTGGATCCTTCTTTGATGAATTTACCATATTTTGGACTCCTTTCCTGAGCTGTATATTTTCCCTATTTATTAATTACGAAATTAATAAATAATTAGGGTTTCAGGCCTTGCTTATTGGGCCGTGTTCTTGGACCAATCCAGGTCTAATTAATACATAATTAATTGCACTTCTAGGATTATTTTTCAGCCCATATCACCAGGCAATTACCATACTGTTGCAGGTTTCCCAGAGCTCAGCCTGTGTTGCATCATCTGTTGGTTTGACTGTAGATCCTGTGACAAACCCAAGTTTTCTCTTGGAGGACAAGTTGATTTCCACTGATCTTTTCCAAGCCATGTTATCTGCAGATCCTTGTAGTTTATCCACTTGAATGGATGTGGGGTTGTCTGAGGGATGGAGGAAAATGGGATTGATCATATCTTGGTATGTGATTCTGCCTGTAGCCATTACTAGAGGTCTTTAAGATTGGAGTTGGGTTTTGTAAAATAATTTGTAGATCTGTGAGTGATGAAGAGAACATATATCTAAACTGATTGTATTAAGGTTTTCATTCCTCGTTTGCAGATGTGTTGCTCTGATACCATAATGACAATAACAGAATTAGCACAAAATCAA
The DNA here is from genome assembly GCA_030848705.1 of Heracleum sosnowskyi. NCBI lineage: Eukaryota > Viridiplantae > Streptophyta > Magnoliopsida > Apiales > Apiaceae > Heracleum > Heracleum sosnowskyi. The sequence goes on along the minus strand of CM061236.1, from coordinate 146,771,928 downwards.
ATGAGGATCTGAAATGTTTAGATAATCATTGAGTTCTCAAGGTTTCATCTCAATAATACATCAGTTCTAAACACCACACATATAATGTGGATTACAAATCACACCAGAAAAATAGACATTAAAGACAAAGTTCAATAACAGAATACATAAATAGCAATTGTCTTATGTAGACAGTAGGGACCACCTCATCAAAAGGTGATGCTCTGAGTATATTCCCTTTATCAACTATTTATAGTATCCAGTTTGTGAGAAAATTACCTATGACTAAATGACACATATTATTTGAGACTCGTTTTGAAAACATATTTGGGAGCTCTAGCATCTCTCGTAGAAAAACATAAGTTCTTAATTAATTAATTCCACATGGTATATAATACAAAAAGTGATGCCATCTTTTGGTAAGTCACTGTAGGCGTGCTTATAAGAGGATGTTCATTTCATTTTAATTGATAGTTTTAAATTGGGTTAACCATCATGTGCATCTCTCATTAAGTTTGAATATATTAAATTAATTTCTCATTGACTTTATTTAATCATTAATTTAAAATTTTGTATCAAGAAGATCATCTGTGAACAATCATCTGTGCTTACTGGCAACGAAGCCTTTCTCTTTGAAAAGATGAAAAGTCTTTTTTTTATATCTAGATTTAGAAATATTCTTTTAAAAAAAAGGTGTTATTATCAAATTGCAATCTCGGTAGTGTTGTTCAAAAAGTTTAAACTAGTTCAGGTAGGGGTGAACAGAAAAAATCAAAACCGAAAAATTAATCGAAAAAAACCGATAAACCACATCGAAAAAACCAAACCGAAGAAAATACCGAACCAAAAAACCGAAATTAATGGTTCGGTTTCGATTCCGGTTTTTAGTCAAAACCGAACCGAAATTAACCGAACCGCTATATTATATTTAAATATAATATATAGTATATATTATTATGATAACAACGAACAAATTGATTTTAATATTCATTACATAAATATATACTTTATACTAGTATAAATACATTATATAATATTATAATATATCCCCATAAACTCTATAAGATCAATATTATATTAGTTTTGAATCATAATTTTTAAATATTTGTATATTAAATTTGTATCAATTGTTTGATACTCACATGTTATAATCTTGTTTTCCATTATTATGGACATATATACTTGTCGTATATGTTATTTTTATTTGTGATAATATGAATTACATATAAAATATAATTTTATGAAATTAATTTAGTTTGGTTCACGAATTTGAAAATGACTATCTTATAATTTCTAACATAATATAGTTATTGTCCTTTGACTCTATTTATTTTGCCAAATACATTACCAACGAAAACTTCGTACAAGTTAAAAAAAAAATTAATATTAAAAAACCGAAACCAATAAACTGTTAACCGAAACCGAAAAAACCGCTCTATGCAGTTTGGTAGCGGTTAACATCAATTAACCGAATGTGTTGGTTTGATAACGATTAATCCTAAAAACCGCATCAAACCGCACCATGTACACCCCTAAGTTTAGCTGATTTGTCCGAGGAGTGAGGAGTAAACAATCAACTGAGTTAGACACAATCCACAAACTAGAAAAGCCGTAAATGTTAGATATATACCCGGTTTGGCAATTAGTTGTTAGCTATTAGCGAATTGAGTTAGCTGATTTCACTAGCGAATTGAGTTAGTTGTTTTGACTAGCGGATTGAATTAACTATATGTTTTATATGAAACTTTTTGGTAATTAGCTGTTTGAGTTAACTTTTTATATTTTAACTAGACACATCACAATCATCTAATTGAAAAATCTCTTCTAACTAGCTTTTTGAAATTTAGTTTTTAGTCTAAAAAGCTATTTGAATCCGCTAACTACCAAACACTAATATTAGAGGTTTCAAATGGTTAAACATCTATTTTGATTCAAACCTCTAACTTTTTTCCAAATCTCTAACTTTCAAACAGGGCCATAGTTGGACTAGAAAAAGTTTAGTTTCGAATTCACTTAAGCTTATAAATAAATCAAACATGAACACGATTATAAAGTTCAATTTTGTATATACCCACAACTTAAATTTAACATAGTTAAGTTTGATTTTATCGTTCGAAATCAACTGAGTTAGACACAATCCACAAACTAGAAAAGCCGTAAATGTTAGATATATACCCGGTTTGGCAATTACTTGTTAGCTATTAGCGAATTGAGTTAGCTGATTTCACTAGCGAATTGAGTTAGTTGTTTTGACTAGCGGATTGAATTAACTATATGTTTTATATGAAACTTTTTGGTAATTAGCTGTTTGAGTTAACTTTTTATATTTTAACTAGACACATCACAATCATCTAATTGAAAAATCTCTTTTAACTAGCTTTTTGAAATTTAGTTTTTAGTCTAAAAAGCTATTTGAATCTGCTAACTACCAAACACTAATATTAGAGGTTTCAAATGGTTAAAAATCTATTTTGATTCAAACCTCTAATTTTTTTCCAAATCTCTAACTTTCAAACAGGGCCATAGTTGGACTAGAAAAAGTTTAGTTTCGAATTCACTTAAGCTTATAAATAAATCAAACATGAACACGATTATAAAGTTCAATTTTGTATATACCCACAACTTAAATTTAACATAGTTAAGTTTATTTTATCGTTCGTAATCAACTGAGTTAGACACAATCCACAAACTAGAAAAGCCGTAAATGTTAGATATGGTTTGGCAATTAGTTGTTAGCTATTAGCGAATTGAGTTAGCTGATTTCACTAGCGAATTGAGTTAGTTGTTTTGACTAGCGGATTGAATTAACTATATGTTTTATATGAAACTTTTTGGTAAGTTTGAGTTAACTTTTTATATTTTAACTAGACACATCACAATCATCTAATTGAAAAATCTCTTCTAACTAGCTTTTTGAAATTTAGTTTTTAGTCTAAAAAGCTATTTGAATCCGCTAACTACCAAACACTAATATTAGAGGTTTCAAATGGTTAAACATCTATTTTGATTCAAACCTCTAATTTTTTTCCAAATCTCTAACTTTCAAACATGGCCATAGTTGGACTAGAAAAAGTTTAGTTTCGAATTCACTTAAGCTTATAAATAAATCAAACATGAACACGATTATAAAGTTCAATTTTGTATATACCCACAACTTAAATTTAACATAGTTAAGTTTGATTTTATCATTCACGAACAAGTTACTAGTCTAGTTTAGCTATCTGTGATATTTTCATATATTTCATTTCCAACAGCCTTCTTACCCTAACCTTCTTCAACCATATCGTCAGTGAGTCTGAAACATAAGCTTGATGGTCGGAAAATGATGGGAAAAGTAGATAACCATTCAAGGGCATCCAAGGTCACAATGTCACCCATTCCGACCATAAAATGGATTGTGAATATTGGTATAGTTGTGCCTATTAGGGAATGTAACATATACTCATCCATTGTTGGTACTATGCATTTGCTTATGCATTTGGCCTCAAAAATATATGATCGAATTATTTTTTTCATCTGAAAATAGGAAAAAATCGTTAATGTTAGCTTTGGAGTGCAACTTGCTCTACGAACTTAAAATTAAGTAATAATTACGCAAGATACTCACAGCATCTTTTGTATACTGAGCACGACGTATTGGCATTCCTCTTGAGAAACAAAAGTATATACTTATACTATAAGTGTTTGTTGCAAAACTGAAATAAGCAGAGTACTGGTATTTTGCACGTCAAAGACTTGCCTTATTCTTGATCAAACGATTACAACTTGAATATAAAGGAAACCAATCAACTATGCTAAAAATTAGGAATAGAACCACCTGTTTTCCTAACCATACTCACCCACTACTTTATTTGTTCCTACAATGTCTCCAGACTTAAATGACTAAGTCATACAACGACTGAATCAAACAGGAAAATACCAAATTAATCAAACAAAAATAAAACAACTAAAATGACAAGTTTTAGATTACTTTCCAACAGTCTCCCCCGTAATCTCAAACTTATCCGCTTAAGTTCTTGACTCCCAATAACTTTCTCATCTGTTCGAACTTGATTATTGACAATGGTTTTGTTAGAACATTTGCACGTTGATCACCACTACACACATGTTTTATAATAATCTCACCTCGTTCAACGCATTCTCGTATGAAGTGGTATCGTATATCGATGTGCCAAAGCAATAACTCTCTGTTTCTGAGACACCCAAGTAATTAAACTTTCATTTAGATAGAAAACCATACCTCCAGTGCTCTTCATGTCGTCAATATATATGCCCATCTAGGTCGCTGTCTGAATATCCAGATAACACATTATTTCCTCCTGCAGCTGAATATACCTGTTATTCCCAGACAATGAATCAAGATTGTAGAAGGGGGGGGGGGGGGTTGAATACAATCTTTAAAATTTCTTTTGATTCTTGATAGTGAAAATATGAAATTAAAACAAGAACAGAAAAACAAATAAGATAACACAAGAATTAAAAATTCAGGTGGATTGTTTTTGTCCACCTGAGAGATTTTATTTGAAGAAATCTCTATGATGTTTATGAATAAACACACAGCTGCAAATACATAATTCTAGCTTCAGCAATTTACAAGGATATTGCCTTTTGTTTTCTAAATTGCCTAACTGATTTCTTAGTTCTAGAATTATGTTACACTTGGTTATATATATCCCAAGTTTACAAGATATCTTGAACAGTCAATAATACAAAAAGTAAATCTATTCAAGATCCTTGTTTCTCCATTTTGGGTAGTGGTCCATGTGTTGGTAGCTTGCCCTTCTTGACTGATTTCCTTTTATAGAAATGCTACTTTTGACCATACAAACAGAATGCTACTTTCTTCCCATGACCTTTCTAGAAAAACTGGCGTCCATGCTTTGTGTAGTCTGTCAACCCACGTGCTCTGACTGAACTGTCCCTTTCACAAGTACAATGTGTATCCGTAGAAGCTACTTGAGTTGTATCTGTTGAGAGTATCTTGATCACATCCATAGACATCTAGTACTGATATCTGTAGACAGTACATTTGTCCACATCCGTTGAAGGCTAATGTTGTTATCCGTTGACAGTCAGTTTCACTTATGTAAAATTACAAGGCATAAACTATTTACAATTAGCCTCCCTATTCTACATATCTATTAATAGTCAACATGACTTATTCAGCCTAAAAAGTAAATACTTCAACTTCAACATCAAGATTACAAATCAGGAATACACATCAGGACTACACATCAGGATTGTACATCAGGATTACATATCAGGATTGCACATCAGGATTTCATCAGGATTGTACATCAGGATTACACAAGAATGTTACATTGAGTCTTATCCGTAGATAAGCTTCCCATCAACGGATACTGCAAAAGCATACTATTCGTTGATAGCTACATTTTCCTTGTACAATTTTTACTAAGTTAATTTAGTTATCATCAAGAAACAACATAGTTCCTAACAATCTCCCCCAATTTATGTCTGGTTGAGAATCAGACATAAATTAAGAGTCTTGATGATAACAAAACCACTTCCAACATATAGACAGTAACAGTAAAAATTGTATTGAGCTACATAAATGAAAAACTAAAGAGTAGAGATAGTTACTTAGAGAGTGATCCTCTAGACTGAGCAGATTTAATTCCTTTTCTTCTCTCTTGGAGGTTGAATCTTCTGTCTCCTTTCCTTAGCATAATTTGCCTTGATTTGATCTTGAAGCTTTCTGTAGAATGCATCTTCTTCAGCAATTTTTGGATCTAGCTTGCCTTGCAACCATCTAAGGTACCTGGTGCTAGCCTTAGACAATTGATCTTCAATCCTGAAGAATCTTCTACATCCCTTGTCATCCTTGAATTCCATCATCCAGTAAGGTTGGAGATGGATTCTTTGTCCATTAAAAGGGATATTTAGCTTTCTTGGCAAACTATCAGGAGAATTCCAGCTGCTCCTGATTTCCTCAATTTTCTTCAACACAGCACTCCTGGCAACCTTAGAAAATCCCTTTGTGTTTTTGAAGCCTGAGAAGACTTTCACCAAGGTAGAATATCCCTCATTCAGCACTTGTTGCAGGGGCCATGCTCTCACCTTTCCTCCTTTGTAGACAAAAGTTAGTATTTCAGGCAGATCTCTGAACTTGTCTGTGCCTCTTATTTCACTAACTTAATCAAGGAATAGATCCATGGTTGAGTACTCCTGTATTTCTGCAATGTACATGAATTCTGCCTTGTTCTCAACGGGCTTGGCAACTTTTGGTGCAACATTCAGCTTGATTGGTCCTTGTTGAGCTCTCTTGACTTGTTCCCTTTTCTTTGACATCTTTTCTGCTTCAATTATGAACTTAGGGAATACCAAGTTTTCAAACTCAATAGGTTCTTCTTTAAGCTTTACAGGAGTCCCATGGAAGGTGATTTGAGATTGAGTTGAAGCTGGAATAGGGTCTTCAAAGACAATCCTCCTCTCTGTATCTCTTTTCTCTTCTAGTTTCTCAGGAAAGACAGGCCTATGTGATCTTTTCTTCCATCTGATTGGCTTGGACTTAGGCACTGTCTTCCTTTTCTTCAATTTCTTCATAGTAGGGGCCTCTTCCTCTACAGCCTCACTACTTTCTTCCTCCATTTCCCTCAAAAGTTCTTGGGTCAATCTAGCATGTTTCTCAGGTGTAGATTCATAACCCTGGGGATTGGCTTCTCTCCTTATCCTTGAAATCTCTTCTGCTTTTGCTTCATTGAACCTGCGATGGCTGCTTGTGATGTGAATTTCTTTGCCATTTCTGTAGATAACAGCCAACCCTTGCCTTAGCATTACATCATTGGTATTCTTGAGATTTGTGATAAGGGCTGCTAACACCTTAGACTTATCAGGCTTGGGAAGAGGATAATTCACTTCCAATTTGTTCTTACCATGATGTGTTGGTGGTGATCCAGTCCTGCCACTGAAGATTGGTTCAAACTCCTTGACACTTGAGTGTTCAGCATCATATTCTTTTTGAAGAACAATGGTGTCATGAGTGAGAACTTTTAGAATGGTTGTGTGGACAGGATGGCTACTTGAGGATGAAGTCACAGCCTGTAAGATGGATTCCTTGATCAGCTTTTCTGAGTTGAGAAAGACTTGAACATCCTTAGCTTGAGGAGAGACCACCTTTGTGAGTTGAAACTCACTTGGATTAGCTATTATTTGAGGTGACTCCCCTTGGCTTGATGGCACACCTTTGGTTACTGGTTCAGAGACCACTAGTGCACTCTCTCTCTTACTTGAACTCTCCCCCTTTTTGTTATCATCAAGGGTTTGAGGGACACCAGTAGCCTACAGTAATTGTTGCAGAAGCTGAGTCTGTATATTCTGGTTAGCCGGGAAGGTGTCCATTTGCTTCTCCATCTTATCCATCCTCACAGTAAGAGTATCCACATCCTTTACCAACTTATCTTGCTTGCATCTTTGAGATGTGGAAGGAGCAACATCATCAACCCTTCTTGCCAAAACATCCTTCACCCCATCCAGATGGTTCTTGATGTCATCAGTGTTGGCTCTTTGTTGAAGGATGTGGGCTTGATGAAGCTGAAGTGATTCCACAAATTTCTGAACTGTGGTGGCATACTGTGGATTTGATGTCTGAGCTTCACCAAGTGCCCTTTGATAATTCCTGAGCATGACTGCCTTGGTGGCATTGTGGACATAGGAGTTTGAAAACAACCAAGTAGGCATCTCTTGGAGAGTGGAAGGGCCTTCATCTTCTCCTTCACCACTCTCAGAATCATCACTGTCTTCATCATAGGTAAAATCTTCACAAGCTCTTGGAGGCAGATTTTGAATTGCTTCTTTTGCCCTAGACATTGATTCAGTAGTGTGTACCAAATTCAACATCCTTTCTGCCTCTACATTGCCCTGTCCAGCCAAGACTTGATAGGCTGGATCAGGATGAGTAAATGTCTCATCATTCAAGTTGACTTGATCCAACTCATTTTGATATTCAAGTTGGAACATTCTCTCCCTGTCTGCATCACTGACATTCATTGACTCACTTGCAATGGCTGAGTCTTCCATCCTTATATCTCATGTACCTGATTTTCTCTCAATTTCTCTCTATTTTTGCATCAGCCCCCCCCCCCCCCCGGCTCACACCTCTCACACCCTCACTTTCACCTACTAAGGTGGAACTCTCACTCTCAGTGGCTTCACTCCCTTCCCTCAATCCTAAAAGATTCGTTGATTAGAGTTTTATCCCATGAATTCTTACCGTGGTCTTCCAAACGTGACAAATGATCCGCTACCTGGTTTTCTGTACCTTTTCTGTCCTTAATTTCCACATCGAATTCTTGAAGCAAAAGAACCCAACGAATCAACCGAGGCTTTGAATCTTTCTTCGAAATAAGATATCAAATGGCTGCATGATCAGTATAGACTATTACCTTCATCCCAAGCAAATACGACCTGAATTTCTCGAAACTGTAAACAACTGCCAAGAGCTCCTTCTCCGTAGTAGTGTAGTTCAGCTGTGCATCGTTGAGGGTTTTACTCGCATAGTAGATCACATGGAACATATTGTTCTTTCTTTGACCAAGAACAGCTCCCACCGCAAAATCACTGGCATCACACATCAACTCAAACGGTTCACCCCAATCTGGTGCAGTAATAATAGGCGATGTAGTCAACTTCTTCTTCAAAAGCTCGAAAGCAGCTAAGCAATCTTCATCAAACTTGAACGGAATATCTTTCTCCAACAAATTTCATAAAGGTTTAGAGATTTTAGAGAAGTCTTGAATGAATCGTCGATAGAAACCCGCATGACCAAGAAAACTGCGAATTCCCTTAACTAAGATTGGTGGAGGAAGATTTTCAATCGTCTCCACTTTGGCCTTATCCACTTCAAGCCCCTTTCTAGATACCTTATGCCCAAGAATGATTCCTTCTTGTACCATGAAGTGACATTTTTCCCAGTTGAGCACCAGATTGGTCTCAACGCACCTTTTCAGCACCATGCCTAGATTCTGTAGGCACTCATCATATGAAGTTCCAAAAACTGAGAAGTCATCCATGAACACCTCCACATTTATGCCAATCATATCTGAGAAAATGGCCATCATACACCTCTGAAAGGTGGCAGGTGCACCACAGAGTCCGAAAGAAACGCGACGGAACGTAAAAGTGCCAAAAGGACATGTGAATGTGGTCTTCTCCTGATCTTCTGGAGCAATACAGATCTGATTGTAACCTGAATAACCATCTAGAAGGCAGTAGAATTCATGGCCAGCCAACCTGTCTAACATCTGATCAATAAACGGAAGAGGGAAGTGATCCTTTCTGGTGGCTTTGTTCAGCTTTCGGTAGTCCATGCAAATTCTCCACCCTGTAACTGTACGAGTAGGGATGAGCTCATTCTTCTCATTAGAAACTACTGTCATGCCTCCTTTATTAGGCACACATTGCACTGGACTCACCCATGAACTGTCTGATTAGCAACTACTGTCATGCCCTGTGGTCTGGTGGGCTATCCTCATCGGGGGGTAAGGACCAGCTTGTGCATTTGGAGTAAGTCATGACTTTTCCCTGCAACTAATGACTGATGTGGTAGTTGGTAGCGGTTGATGTTAGCTCCAATATTTAGGGCTAATGTTGTATCCGTGAAGGCACGGTCATAGTTGAGCCTTGGGTCATCGGCTAGGCTTCATCGTATGGGCTCTCCCTAGTGGGCTTGGATATGCATTTCATGATAAGTTAAGAGTTCTAGTCCGACATGGACTATGCTTGACGCTTATCACCAAGGAGACCCATCTCTAATGGACTTAGGTTCCTTGTCCTATAAGAACTACGTGAGCTTGATTCCCTATAAATAGGGATACATAGGCATATTGTGGGGGAAGGGGGGGGGGGGGGTGGGGGTGGGAAGAGAAGTGTTCATGGAGCCACCACCATAAAACCCTTGTAATCTCAGCCCCCAATTCATCACAACCACCACACTCCGGTGACCTTTCTGGCGAAGAACCACCATCATAGATCTTGATTCCGACATATAAACCTCAAATTTTGTTATCACAAATTCCTCCGTTAACAAATTGGCGCTAGAAGGAGGGGAATTGAAGATCTACATCTAGGAGGAAGGATGTTCATCACGACGTGGTTCTTATGGAGAAGTTTGTTAGATCGATGGGAGCTTCAATATAAATTCTACCCCAACAGCAAGGTGTGGACATGGTTTCAAGGCAGCAACAAGGTGTTGGGCAAGGTTTCAAGGCAGCAGAAAGGTGTTGGATATGGATTCAAGTTAATAGCAAGGTTTTCTGGTGGTGATATGAAACAGGCGAGATCTGATAGAGTATATATTTATATATATTTTATATGATTTTATTTCTCATATTTATTATATTTTGCATTTAATTGGATTTTTATTTAATAAATTTTAATGTTTTATTGTAGGAAGAATGGAAATCCTAAACTTGGAAGGATTGGAGAATAAAGAGCTTAATTTGGAGATTTATTAGAAGGAAAATCGGATTTGTTGGGCTGCATGCACATAATTCACTGTTTCGGTCATATCTTGAGTTCTAGAAGTCAGAATTGGACGATTTAACAGCCCACACGAAGATAATGGAAATATCTTTTATTATAAAGTGGTCCAAATATCAAATTACATCAGGAACGGTCCAGATTTACTGAAGAAAAGTCAGCTACGAATTTTCCTTGTAAAACAGAATCAGTTTAGGAAACGTAATTGTACTTTCCTCAAGGCATTAAAATATTTGAGGATATATATATAGACATCAGATCTGAGAGATAGGGAGACATACATATACATAGACAGAGATACATACAGACATAGAGAGACTTGTATTTTTTCTTCTTGGAGAAAGATTAAAGGTTTTTATTCTTTGTTCTTAATATTATTATTATGTGTTCTTATTATATTATGTGTTTTGTTAATTTAATTATGAGTGAGTAGATATTTAATCTAGGGTTAAGTTGAACCCTAGTTATGATTGATGTATGATTTTCCATAACCCCCCAATTCAGTTATGTTGTATGCTCTTGCTTATTGAGTTGTGCTTAATTAACAATAACATGTCAGACGTGATTATGCGTATTGTTTGAACCTAATATCTATTTATCATCGAAAGTTGGACTTAGATGGTTGTGATTTATCCAATAAGGACATGAACTTCTCCATGAAAATAGGTAGAACGGATTGTTAGGAAGTTAGGATGTTGTGTTTAATGTCTCTAAATTGCATGATACCATGAAAATAGGCTTGAGTGTATTTTAGAGAAGCCATTAATACTCGAGAGAGGTTATTGGTATTTTATAGGGCGCATCTTTCCTCTTGAGTAGCGTATGATTAATTGGGGTGGAAAATCATGATTGCATTGATTCATGCTAGTGGGGATACTTAATTCTAGATGTTTTTAGTTAATTGATAATACAATACAATTTGCCTTAGTATAATATTAGTTTAAAAATCTCTCAACAATTTATTGTGTTACCTGCTTAGTTGAATTGAATCAAGAATAACTAGTGATTGATACGTTTGTCTCTGTGGGATCGACTCTGACTTGCCCTACTACATAGTTAGAAGGATTTGTTAGATATTATTATTTGATAGGCATACGACAGCCTTGTCAAATTTTTGGCGCCGCTGCCGGGGACAAAGCGGTATTAGATTAGTTAATTTTTGAGTTTGTTTAATTAAGTCTTTTGGTTGTGTTGCTTCGGCTATTATTCCCTTGTTATTTGATCTTTGTTTCTAGTTTTCTTGTTGCATACACACACGAAGTTCAGGTACAGAAAATTTGATTGCTCTTGATCCTGAAATTGAAGCTACAGCAAGAAGACAAGCAGGACTACGAAGGAAAAATAAAGACAAGGAAGTTATGGGTGAGACAGCAGCAAAAGCTCTCAGGGAGCATGGTATGCCAGACACTACAGACGTACTCTCCAGTATTGTCAGACCAACAATCACGGCTACCCACTTTGAACTCAAGCCACAATTCATACAATTCGTCTCCAATGAATCTTTCGCAGGATTGTCCACTGAAAATCCTGTTGATCATCTTGAAAGTTTTCTGGAAAAGTGTGATACTCTAAAGCTGACCAATGTTAGTGATGATGCTATTAAGCTGCGCTTATTTCCATTCTCTCTCCGAGATACAGCAAAAGATTGGTTGAAGGATGAAAGACCAAATACATTCACTACTTGGGATAGTCTAGCAAAGGCGTTTCTACTTAAATTCTTCAGTCAGAAGAAGACTTCAAAGCTCAGGAATGAAATATCTAACTTTCGTCAAGATGATGACGATACAATTCATGATGCTTGGAGAAAATTCAAACGACTTCAGAGACAATGCCCTCACCATGGAATTCCTGACTGGTTGTTGATCCAAACATTCTACAATGGGTTAACACAAGAGTTTCGAAACTTTGTTGATGCTTCTTCTGGTGGATCTATTATGAAAAAGAGTACGGAGGATGCAAAAACTTTGTTAGACGAGATTGCGTCTAATGATAATTATCCTTACAGTGACAGAAATCATCCAAAGAAGGGCGGTAAGTATGATGTTGATGCTCTAACCATGTTGAATACTACTATGCAGACAATGGTTAAGAAGATTGAGCAATTGGATTCTAGAACTTCATCTACATTTGCCTCATATGAAATATGTGGTGTAGTTGGACACACTCAACATGCTTGTCAATACAATCCCTCTGGAACAGCAATGGAACAAGCAAATGCCCTCTACAACCAAAATCAAAGGCCACAATATAATCCTTACTCCAACACATACAATCCAGGTTGGAGAGATCATCCTAATTTCTCATACAGAAATAACCAGGCTCAAGCTCAACCTCCACAAAATAACTTTTCTCAACCGCCAGGTTTTCAACCAGCTCAGCCACAAAAATCTAACTTGGAAAATCTTTTGGAAGGATTTATTTCTACACAGACAAAGAAGAATGATTACTTTGAATCAAGTATCAATGAGATAAAGGCTCATAACAAGTTAATGGAGAATTCAATCACTCAAATTGCTCAACAGTTGAGCCAACTTAACAAGTCTTCAGGCCAACTTCCTGGCCAAACTGAACGACCACATAAAGCCCACGTGAATGCTATAACTTTAAGAAGTGGTAAGGAATTTCAAGGGCCAGAGATGAAGATGATTAGTGATAATTTTATTGTTGAAGAAGATAGAGAGAAAACTCAATCTGAAAATGTGGTTGTGCAAGAAGCGATTGAAGAAGAGAAGAAGGAACCCACAGTTGCTCCTGTCAAACCTTACGTACCACCTGTTCCGTTTCCGCAAAGATTAGTGCAAGCTAGGCTTGGAGAGAAGTTTATGAAGTTTATGGATATCTTGAAGAGGTTAGAACTTAATATTCCTTTCTTAGATGCTATCAAAGAGATGCCTTCTTATGGGAAGTTCCTTAGGAAATTATTGTCAAATAAAAGAAAGATTGAAGAAAGTTCTATTATCTCATTAACGGCAGAGTGTAGTGCCATCTTGCAGAATAGTCTTCCTAAAAAGCTAACTGATCCAGGTAGCTATTCTATTCCTGTCAAACTTGGGAATTTTGAAATCAAACGAGCTCTATGTGATCTTGGGGCAAGTGTAAGTCTAATGCCCTTATCAATCTGCAATAAGCTTCAGATGGGTGAACTGAAACCCACGCGTATATCTCTACAACTTGCAGATAGAAGTGTAAAAGTTCCACTTGGAATACTTGAAGATGTTCCTGTCAAGGTAGGAAAGTTTTTTATTCCATGTGATTTTGTTGTCATGGAGATGGAGGAAGATGCACAAAATTCTATTATTCTCGGAAGACCTTTCTTAGCTACAGCTGGTGCAAAAGTTGATATGATGCAACAGAAGATTTCTTTTGAAGTTGGAGATGAGAAATTGGAATTTAAATTTTCCAACTCTTCGCTTAGCCCTTCTCTGAAGAAGAGTGATCTTGAAAAGAGTAATGAAGCTGTTCTTATGGTTAAGACCTTGGGTGGAGATCAAGATATGAAGGTTGATATTTTTCTCTCTAAACCTCCAGCAATTTTGGTGAGAGATTTACATGTCACTAATGTTGATTTGAAGCCTTCAACAATGAAATCGATTGGTGAAATTCAGTTTGGTGGATTATCTGTTGAAGATCCTGATGCTCATATTGAAAACTTTTTGAAGATTTGTGATACTATCAAGTATGATGGAGTTTCTGATGAGGCCATTCGACTTCGATTATTCCCTTTCTCTTTAAGGGATGGAGCTAAAAATTGGTTATTTTCATTACCCTCAAATTCCATTACTACTTGGGAAGACTTACTTATAAAATTTCTTTTTAAGTTTGTCTCACGAGATGAAACGACAAGGATAATTGTTACATTCTTAAAGTTTGCTCGAGATAGAAGAGTAATATTGTTGGATAAAGCCGTGGATGAAAGTTATAAGTTTTTGGGAGAGATCATAAGAAAATATGTTGAGAAAGTGGATGCTCCATTTTCACTCCATTCCCCAGGTTGATTGACAAGAAGGTCGAGCTAAAGACCTTAAAAAAGCGCTTCTTGGGAGGCAACCCAAGATTTTGGAGGAGGAACACTCTCCCATATTTTCCAACCGGGACTTCATGCACTAGGGGAGTATTTCTAACCTTTCTTTGTATAATTTTTCACTCTTATTCTTTTTGTATTTCTTTTAGGATCTTGTTAGTTTTGTATATTTATATATATTATTCATTGAGGACAATGAACCACTTAAGTGTGGGGATGAGTTCTCAATGACGTAAAAAACCCAGAAAAAAATTATATATTATAAAAATCCAAAAAAATTGAAAAATTAAAAACTTTTTGTATATAATTGCCTTGTCTCAAAAGCATGTTAGCATAGATAAGTACACATTGTGTAGATTAATTTCGCATGATTAATTCTGAGTGTCACATTCATGAAAAATCATTTGATGCTTGGTAATTCCTTGTGTGTGCTTGCAAAAATTTAAAAACTTGAGATGCTTCTTGGTCAATTTTAGTGAGTTAAGTATGCTTTCACCTTGTGAGGATTTGAGCCTAATTTATGATTGATAGATTTTTTATCAATCCATTTTTTTGTTGTGTGTTGTTCATCATGATTCATGTTGCTCTAGAACTTGTTTTAAACCGTTTTGAGACTACATGATATGTGTATGCATGAGTATGATAAAGGCACTAGGATTAATCTCATTTACCCAAACAGTACCCATATAAAAAATAATCCTTAGTGAACCCCTTGAGCTTATATCCGTTTCTTTCGTATATCACCAATCTAAAAATTTTTGAGCCTACTTATTTATTCTTGTCGTGATTTACTGATAGAGCATATTGATTCAATTCATGGGTTGGTGAATATTTAGTGTGGGGATTTCTTTTGGTTAAAGGTTACATTTTGGTGGGATACAATATGGTATGAAAGTTGCAACCAAGTATCAAGTACTCCTTTGAGATCAATGGGTAGCAAGTGCAATGTCATATTAAAGGGACGATCCATGTGTGCTGGTATTAAATACATTCTTGGTGACTTTTCACTGCCCTTGGTTACTGGAGAATGACTTGAATTTTGAAAAAAAGAAAAAAAAGAGAATTTATGAGCAAGAGGAAGATAAAGTAGAGTGTGTTCATTTGATTGATACAATGTGAAAGTGGGAAAGTACATGGGTTATATGTGCTTTGAAGTTTAATGCTTGTGAAAGCTTGATCAACTTTTACATGATCTAAGTTTCATGTTGGGTGCTTTAATTAAAAGTGAACATTATGCTCTATCAGTTATCAAGTTTAGCCATTTGTTAGCATGTTTTTTTTTTGTGATATCCTACCCGTACCTAAGCCCCGTTACAACCTTTAACAAAGACCTTTTGATTCATGTATGCATATAAACGAGGTGGTGGAGATTTGGTGGACAACCAAGCATATGGTAGCACATGAGTACATTGATTGAACTTGAGCGATACACTTATACCCATACACTTGTGTGAAGTGAGAGCAATGTGAGATATTTATCTATAGCATGCTTACTTGTTGAATGCGACTTTGAAGTCTATCTCATGATATTTTTGTCTATCTAGACATTGTGTGCATACTTGGATTATTTTGTGTTAATGATGCTTAAAGTGAGAGTACTTGTACTTTCAGACACTTTCAGGTTGTTATGTGATTGAGATTTACAATGTGTGGAGTACTATGACATGTTGCATGTTTGAGAGACTTGGTGGTTGAAAATATTTGATTTTGTGGGTATATCTTCTATAAACCCTCACGAGACAAAACTCGTCCTACTAGGGCTGCCTAGGGGTTTAACGGCTTGTTGCATACGCTCAATGCAATCGTGTCATCTACGAAAGTGGTGGTCCTATTAGTTAGTATTATTTTTATTTCTTTATTTGCCCGAGGACGTGCAAAATGCTAAGTGTGGGGATGTTTGATAAAGTATATATTTATATATATTTTATATGATTTTATTTCTCATATTTATTATATTTTGCATTTAATTGGATTTTTATTTAATAAATTTTAATGTTTTATTGTAGGAAGAATGGAAATCCTAAACTTGGAAGGATTGGAGAATAAAGAGCTTAATTTGGAGATTTATTAGAAGGAAAATCGGATTTGTTGGGCTGCATGCACATAATTCACTGTTTCGGTCATATCTTGAGTTCTAGAAGTCAGAATTGGACGATTTAACAGCCCACACGAAGATAATGGAAATATCTTTTATTATAAAGTGGTCCAAATATCAAATTACATCAGGAACGGTCCAGATTTACTGAAGAAAAGTCAGCTACGAATTTTCCTTGTAAAACAGAATCAGTTTAGGAAACGTAATTGTACTTTCCTCAAGGCATTAAAATATTTGAGGATATATATATAGATATCAGATCTGAGAGATAGGGAGACATACATATACATAGACAGAGATACATACAGACATAGAGAGACTTGTATTTTTTCTTCTTGGAGAAAGATTAAAGGTTTTTATTCTCTGTTCTTAATATTATTATTATGTGTTCTTATTATATTATGTGTTTTGTTAATTTAATTATGAGTGAGTAGATATTTAATCTAGGGTTAAGTTGAACCCTAGTTATGATTGATGTATGATTTTCCATAACCCCCCAATTCAGTTATGTTGTATGCTCTTGCTTATTGAGTTGTGCTTAATTAACAATAACATGTCAGACGTGATTATGCGTATTGTTTGAACCTAATATCTATTTATCATCGAAAGTTGGACTTAGATGGTTGTGATTTATCCAATAAGGACATGAACTTCTCCATGAAAATAGGTAGAACGGATTGTTAGGAAGTTAGGATGTTGTGTTTAATGTCTCTAAATTGCATGATACCATGAAAATAGGCTTGAGTGTATTTTAGAGAAGCCATTAATACTCGAGAGAGGTTATTGGTATTTTATAGGGCGCATCTTTCCTCTTGAGTAGCGTATGATTAATTGGGGTGGAAAATCATGATTGCATTGATTCATGCTAGTGGGGATACTTAATTCTAGATGTTTTTAGTTAATTGATAATACAATACAATTTGCCTTAGTATAATATTAGTTTAAAAATCTCTCAACAATTTATTGTGTTACCTGCTTAGTTGAATTGAATCAAGAATAACTAGTGATTGATACGTTTGTCTCTGTGGGATCGACTCTGACTTGCCCTACTACATAGTTAGAAGGATTTGTTAGATATTATTATTTGATAGGCATACGACAGCCTTGTCAAGATCCTAAAAACAAGGAGGACGGTGAGGTCCTAAAAACAAGGAAGAAGGCTATATAGTTGGAAAGTCCTAAATTTTCGGATTTACTGGGCTACACGGGCTGCCTACAATATTTGAGTCATATCTTGAGTTCCAGAAGTCCGATTTTGATGATCTTACAGTCCACGCGAAGCTTATGGAATTCTCTTTAATTCTGAGATGATACTATAAGAAAAATACAAGTGGAACAGCCCAGAAACTGGTGTGCCAACTCCTCACCTGATGTTCTAACAAGAAGTATTCTTAGGAAGCCTTTTCAACCAAGTTGATGCGATAACTTTGCCGAGTTTACCTTCTCATGTTAGTTGACGTGCCAACCATCTCAGGGTGCACAAACTAGGTGATAAGGTGGAGGAAGTTGTTCAGAGTATGGTAGAAGTTCTATCAGGAAGCGCTCGAGACAAGTTGGCGCGACAACATCGCTAAGTTCTCTTGGAGCGTATCCTTCAGAGAAAACGTTACATGAAGAAATGATACAAGGATTCTTTGAATGTATCTTCAAGAAGGACTTTGAAGTTGTGATTGCAATTTGCCACTACAAGTAGACGCGCCAAGTCCTCTCCAGTCGCGCTACCAGGTAAGAAACTAACCTTCTTGTTATTTATTAGTGGTATTTGTTGTCTATGTTTTGTAGGAAGAAAGCTTGGAGAATAAATAGAGTACATATGAGTGCCCCCAGGATGCATCCCAACCAAGTTGGTGTGCCAATGTTGCTAAATCAACTATCTCCTACAAGTTGACGTGGCAGCATAGTCAAGTTCTTTTGGTACATACCCTAAGGTCAACAACTAACATTTTTATTATTAGTTATTGTTGTTTAGACTTTTGTAGAAAGGTGGCTAGGAGAAAAAACAACACCAGGATTCTTATAGCATGCAAGGGATGAAAGCTTAGCTGCAACCCTCAACAACAAGTTGGCGCGCCAACACCTCACCAGACATGCCAACAAGGTTTCCCCCTCAGCATGTCAGAGGTTCTAATGAAGACAAATGATGATCGTACAAAATCCAACGCTTGATCCACTCTCTCGTCTTTCAAGCGCATCCTTCCTTCAGAGCGCGCCCTCCGAAGATGCTCCGATGTTCAGACAAATTCCAATGAGTACATGAAGAATTCATTGAGTCAGGCCACAACCTGGTCTTTCAAAACGCCTCCTTCCTCCAAGGCGCGCCCTCAAGATAAAGAACTGCTCAGCATAAACTCCAGTGATTTTTAGAGGAAGATAATATGGAGGTGAGGCCCCATGATCCAAAGAGAGTGCCCCCTGATTACAGGTCGAGGCCCCGTGGACATGAGCGAGCCCCCTCACGTGACAACTCAAAGGATAATATGGGAGAGCGGCCCCGTGATCCACAAAGAGCGCCCCATGATTCTCGACAGAATTACAGGTCGAGGCCCCATGGACATGAGTGAGCCCCTCCACGGGAGAATGCTAATATAAAATAGACTAGAAGACTAGAAGAGGCTTCGACATTGCCCTCATCCACTTAGGCCGCCCTACGCAAGAGGGTGCGCCCTCACGACGCTGAGGGGTAGTACTGATGCATCCAGCATCTCCCGGCTCTTCCTATGAACAGAGTATCCTTACGGGGATGTTTCTTCATGAAAAAACGTTTGAAGATACAATTGACGCCTATTGTGTGCCCCTTCGCCGGACAGAGGCGCTAAGGTGCGACCCTAGGCTAGTCCGATGAAGGCCCTCTACACGATAAATTATATAGAAGATAGTGATGACTAATATTCCCCTTTAATGGATGCCTCCTTGGGAGATGTCCTTTATAGGATGCCTCTTCGTGAGATGCCGTTCATAGGATGTCTCATATTGAGATGCCCTTTCGTGGGTCAAGATTCGAAGTATTCCATGCCCGGAGAGTGCCCCCTAGCTTCTTAATGAAACTTTTGAGGGTGAGGCCCCCGAATAGTCATGCAAGAAATTGATGGAATATTTTCAATAAGATGATGCTTTGGTTGATTGAAGACGGGCTATGCCTGAATAGTAGACTACAAGGTAAATTAATTACCTCCTAGTCTAGGGGTAGTCCATATACACTTTCCCTAGTCTTAGTTGGGACAGTGAAATTTTCACACTTTTTGAGAATGCTTTTTTATGTGTTCCCTGTATAAGATTGAGTCCAACAAATGTTTACTATCAGAAAAGATACGCCTACCTACAGAACACATCCACAACGATGAGTAAGCAACAATTTTTCTTAAAATTGAAGACGTGCACTTGATTGAATGGAAGACAAACAAATGTATTCTTTGTAAACTTACAAGACATACTCTCAAAAGTCTTTTAGGTGAAATAATGGATAAAGTAGAGGACGAAACTTCTACTATAATTAACAAGAGGGCGCACCTATGCAAAGACTGAGGTGGAGTATCGTGTACTTGTATTTCATTGGGAAAAAGGAAAAATATCAAGGTACTGCAAAAATAAAAGTTTGGAACGTAAAGGACGCACCTTCTTTAAATATATGTATATAACAGAAAGATGATACTACTTCATGTTGAGGATGGAGGAGCCCATTTTAATAAAGAATCACTGCCTTTTGTGGAATACACGTGAAGTAAAAAGAAATGGGTTCTTCATTGATGTTAGTTTAAAGGGCTCGCTTCCACGTACAACGTTGGATAGCGGTGTTTTATATCCAACAAACAATAGTCGTTGGATGAAAAGAAAGATGGGTCAGATATTGTACTGCCCGTAACATCAAGTCACGGTTATGAAGCTGAATGTAAATTTCCTATTTAGCCCATTCCGTTTTTGAGATTGTGCATGTGATTACAATTTTCATTTACCAATATTAATAAGGCATATACAAGAATGAATGAATCCATATTATATATTGAAGCTATTTTATTTATAAAAAATTTTTGATTGATTATCCGCATCTTAGACCGATTTAAAAATAATAATAGTGATGATGAATTTTAGATCTAAATATAAGCAATATTATAAACAAAAATTAATTCGTAAACATATTTGTTACGCCATATTTTCGGTTACCTCAATTATCTCTTAATTTTCCAATATTAATCTATTAATTGCTTAACCACTAAGTAATATCCTTTATCTGAAACGAGAAAAGAATCAATATCAATCAATTAATGATAGGAAATATCTCCAAACAATTCTTTCAAATTAGGAAAGAATCACAACGCTAATATACCTCTAAAAAGATAAAATCAATTTATCTCAATATATCTCTTAACAATCACAGAGATTAAAAACATTATCCTATCACAGACTGCGTTGGCTTGATCCCTATATATAAACAGGGTACGCAAACATCTTGGAATAGGATCCGACACATGTAACAAGTCGAGATACCTTTCAAATCCAGCCCCAAACATCCAAAAACTCCAAATCCCCCATTATCATAATTTCGTTATTCCAGTAATTCCCGAAATTTGTTATCACCAAATTCCTCCGTTAACAATTGACGCTAGAAGGAGGGGATTATTTTTTTGATTGTGGAGGACAATCAAATCATCTACATCATGCACAAGTTGGGTTTTATCGAATCTGAAGCGGCTTTAATTGTAAAAATCCTGATTTTTGTAACATTTTAAAAATTATTATGAATAGTGATTTTGGGAATTATGGAAAACTTTTGAGATCATATTAGATGAATGATGGAATATTTATATTTTTGAGAACGTACTATTATTGTACAAAGGAATTAAGAGAATGCAAAAGTCGTCAGAATGCGAAGATTTTCACTTCCACTGAACATTTATAAAAACGTGGGACATTGAGGATAACGTAAGGAGAACTTGGTCATTTTGCCCATATCACGAGGGAAATGAAGTGAAAGATTCACCTTTGAGATAGTTCGATTCAAGATGGATACTATAGAAGTAGGTTGGATAAGTTTCAGCTATTTTAGCTATTAATGTAACTTCATGTAGAAGTTGTGATTAACAGTGTGAGATCTTGGTTAGTACATCTGGTTTGTAATAACTAATGTTACTGTGTAACGTTTCTAAGGCTATAACTTGTGTGAGTAAGAGATTGGGGTCTATGATGTGTTTTGATTGGATTATTGAGTTAATACAGGTAATATACGATTGGATGGTGATGTGACAACCTAGATTCCTGACCCCGGATCTGGGGGTGTTACATTAATAGAGGAGCAGAACGATGGATGCGGTGGTTCGTGGTTCATCAGGGTTAATCGTCTTCTGAAGGTCTTTTAGGTTAATCTTGTTTTGAAGGCCTTGCAACATTCGCATCATGCATTCATTAATCATCGTGTGCATCATTCACATCATGTATTCATTCATATCATCATTGGACATTCTTAGATTTTGTGGTTGTCTCTGTGTGATATTTTTGAAGGCCCTTATTTGATGAAGGTATTTCTTGGAATTATTTTTGAAGGCCTTTCTTTGATGAAGGTGTTGCTTGGAATTATTTTTGAAGACCCTTCTTAATGAAGGTGTTGCTTAGAAATTATTTTTGAAGGCCCTTCTTAATGAGCCATCCCTCTTATGGAGAGAAGAGTCCTCGCTCTTAAGGAGAAGATCCTCCGGGATAATGCTTGAACTACAATCTCAACATACGAGGACATCACTACCACTACTACTACATTCTCTCCTTATTTCAACATACGAGGATAATTATTAAGGGTTTTTTTAGCACTCTGCATTTTCTGAATTTTGGAAAAAAGAAAAAAAAATCAAATCACATCATCCGTGACATAGAGTCACGTACTCTTTGACATCCGTGGCTTGGTGTTACGGTTGTTCCAGTAAACTTTCTCTTTTTCATAAATTCTAGCTTGCAAGTTACTTTTACATATTTTAGTTTTAAAATTTTATGATAAAATAAAATAGAGTAAAATAATATATGATTTGTGTAAATTTATCTTCATTTGTATTTTAGAATAGATCCATTAATTGTTAATTTTAACGTGTTTGTAATGTTTGTAATAAATATTAATTTTAATATATTGTCAAGGATTTAAACTTTAAACATTTATATAAGTGACTTAATTGAAATCCTGTGAAATTACTAACATGAATATTGCAATTTATTTATTATTAATTTTTTATTTAAAAGTCAACAAAAAAGAAATATGCTAACCAAATCTAGTTACTTCTATTACTATATATTAAATGTCAGCGCAAGAAAATTTCCACCATGCACTTATTTGTTGAATAATTACAAATAATATCATTATAATGTTATTTTTTATAGACAAACGTTTTGTGTGATCATATTACCATTTTATATATATATTACCTATTTTATTTTTAGAAGATAAGTTGTTTTGGTTAGAAAAAATATGTAAAATAGGTAATGTGTTTTATTTGGAAAAAGTAACTGCTTATAAATAAATTGGTTATAGATAGACCCAACCCAAATTATAGATAGACCCGAACCAAATATAACCGACCAAAACTTTTAATGTTTCGTATTTAATAATATAGTATAGATTTAGTATAGATAGATGAAAAAGATAATTAATTATAAATAGGCCCTGAATTGGTCCAAAATACCGACTAACTGACCGAACTAAAACTTTTAATGTTTTGCTAGTATATTTAATAAAATAACATAGCCTAACTATTTTTTTTTAAATGTCATATTATTTTTAATTAGTTAGAATTTTCTGATTAGTTAGTTAATTGTTTAACCTGTAAAAGTTCAATTTTAAACTGTAGAATAATATTTCTAACCTATTTTATGTTTATATTATTACATTATTATAGCAGTAAAAGTCACGGATGCAGTAATTTTTGTTGTCAAACTTTTTGTTACTAGCTTATAGCCCGTGCGATGCACGGTTATTTAAATTTTATTTATAATTATTTTTTTTATAATTATATTTTTATTACGATGCAACACACGATTGTTTTTTTTAATATTTATAATTATATTTATTTATGAATATTTTAATATTTAAAAGTTATTAGTTTACATGATTAAATTATTGTTAAAAAAGATTTAGCCAAAAAAAATTATAGTTAAAAATTTGATATTTATTATATTTTACACGCTCAATTTAATATTTGTTTATATTGAGTTATAAAAGTTATATTTGGCCAATTTTACGGTTCACATGAAATTCACAAAATAATCTTTAATTTAGTTGTGGTTTAATAGCTCTTTTTCAATTAAAAACTATTCTAAAACTAAAAAGAGAATAAAGTGACAAAATTTAATGTTGAGAATTCTATTCGATTTAGGAAATCTACCTAACTTATATGTAGTTTAGATTATTATAATAACCTTTATTAACCAAATACAGGTTTTAATGTTAAATCTAACGGTTTTCACCTATATATTTAAGATTAAACGAATTTTATTATTTTGGTTATAAATGGGTTTCCTTATTTAATTACAACTATTTTTATGTTTTAACTTTTTGGAAAATCCAATCCTAATATAATATCTTTTAACTTATATCATTTTTAGATAATAATTTATTTTTATATGATATAATCTTGATCATCTATTTTTAAAAGTATTGGATCTAACGATTGAGAATGTTTTGGCGGTATTTAGGACCAAACTACCATGATAATATCATTAATTTTTCTTAATATTTATAATTTTTTATTTTTTATTTTTTTAAATATTTATTGCTAAAATATAATATACTCTTTTTTGTAATATGTTAATGATGCGGGAACTTTGAACTTTTGAGAAAATAAATTATCAATTAAAATATATATTTTTTGTAATAGTTCTTCTTTTAAAGTAGTACACCGTGACGATCAAAATTCTGTATAAAATTCATTTTTTTTATAGTATATCCCGTAAATATCTATGTTATTATATTAAAGACTAAATAATGAAAGCTTTGTTATAAATGTGATCGCTTTGTTTGATCACTCAATCAATAATCGTTGGATCTTTCAAATTAAATTGTTGAGAAACGTTACATATAACAGTAAAATTATCATGTAGAATGATCTAAGATTTGAATCTAGCAACAACATATTAAAATTTACAGGTTTTTTTTGAAAAAAAAAAAGAATTTTTTATCATTTTTTTTCTTTCAGACATAGGTTATTTGATAATATTTTTTGTAAAGTACGATTTTTCAGAAAAGTACTATACTAATTGATTAACAAACTTTTAAAGTTTCAAATTTAATAATTTACAATGTATGTAGGTTTAAAAAGTTAGGTCTATTCTGTAGCAGCTGAGTCTACAATTTCAAAATACGGTTTTTTTAATATGAATATAGTCCTGCTAACAATGAAATTAGGTCTCTATGAGTGCTTATAAAACAAAATCACCATTTGCGTATAATTTATTATTTAATAATAAATTATATTTGATTAGTTATGATCTATAACTTAATAAAATAGGATAAAAAATATGCACAATTTTATAAAATTTTATCCTCGTATTATTATATTCTTTGTTGATTTGAATTTTCTTAGATTGATTTTAATTTTTGAACATAGATTTCATTATTAAATTGGAGTTAAAATAATGATGACATAATAATCATTATTAGAATTTAAATACTCACTTTACTGATTTGAGCTTTATCTTGTGTTTTAAAAATTAGATTTTGACGATTTTACACTCCACGTGAAGATAATTAAATTATTTTTAATTAAAAGATGGTTTAACAATTTTTATCTAACTGGAATTGTCCATGGAAGAGAAAAGAAAGTAACGAATTTTTTACATGGAGAATTCTATTCAATATAGAAAACTTATTTATATTTGGTATATTTGGTTTAAATTATCAAAATACACTTTTTAGAATTTAAATATAATCCTATTATAAATAAAATACACTTTTTTAATATTTGATCAAACGATTTTCATTTATCTAGTTAAGATCTAATAGTCTTTATTAATTTGGTTGTCACGATCAAAATTTTGGATAAATCCCTATTATGCTTATTATATAAAAGAGTTTAATATAATAAGGATATTAAGTACATACTGATATAAGTATCTTAATAACTGCTTTTACTTTTAATGTTTCAGTTTTATTTATAGTGTATATAAAATTTTAAAATACATTATTACTTTAAAATTATTAAACAGAATAAAAATTATGTTATGATTATATAAAATTTTATTCTCATATTATTATAGTCTTTATCGATTTGAATTTGTTCTTAATTTATTTTAATACTTTATTGAAAGAAAGATAAAATTTCTATATTTAAAAGAATTAGTGGAAAAATATTTATTAAAAATTATAAAAAATATTTAGTCTTTAAAAATATTTAAAAGAATTGGTGCTACAATTATAAAAAATATTTATTAAAATTTAGATACTCACTTTACTATTTGGGTTCTATCCTGAGTTTTAGAAATTGAATTTTGACGATTTTACAACCCATGCGAAACTAACGAAATTATCTTTAATTTAATGATGATTTAATAATTATTATCTTGACCAGTTGACCTACCCATAAACAGAAAAGAAAAGATGGTTAAGTATTATATTCAAAATTATTGTTTATGAATATGAAACCCTCAATATTTTAATAATATTTTGATATTATCATTTTATGTTTGTTATATGTAAAATAATATAATTATAATTTGGATTAATCAAATTGTTATGTTCCTTCAGAAAAAAATGTTTAAATTTATTCAGAGTTCTCCTAAGTCTTTTATAAGGCAGGGTCCACATGTATCATTGTTATATGATATACATGAGCATTATATTGATAATTTTTAGTATTGTAATCAATATGAATTGTTATCTGATATTTGGTTTAACAATTATTATCTAACTCGAACTATACATAAATTAAAGAGAAAAGATATTTAAGAATTTTTACATAGAAAAATTTTAAATTATCAAAATACACTTTTTAGTATTTAAATATAATTCTATTATTAATAAGATACACTTTTAATATTAAATCTAACAATTCTCATCGATCTATTTAAAATCGAACTGTAATAATTAATTTGGTTGTATAGTTGTCGTACACGGACCAAATCGATTTTAATTTTTTCTTAAATTGATTTTAATATTTTATTGAAATAAACATAGAATTTATAAATTTAAAAGAATTAGGAAAAAAATTAAATTGGTGCTACAATAATAAAAAAATAATATTAAAATTTAGATAATCACTTTACTGTTTGGGCTATATCTTGAGTTTTAGATAACAGATTTTAACAATTTTAGAGCCCAAGCGAAACTAACAAAATTATTTTTAATTTAATGATGGTTTAATAATTATTATCTAACTGGAACTATCCATAAACTAAAGAGAAAAGATAATTACGATTTTTTACATAAAAATTTCTATTCAATATAGAAAACCTATTTATAATTGGTTTAAATTAAAAAAAAATTATTAAAATTTAGATAATCACTTTACTGTTTGGGCTCTATCTCTAGTTTTAGACAACAGATTTTAACAATTTTACAGCCCACGCGAAGCTAACAAAATTATCTTTAATTTAATGATGGTTTAATAATTATTATCTAACCGGAACTATCCATAAACTAAAGAGAAAAGATAATTATGATTTTTTACATAAAGATTTCTATTCAATATAGAAAACCTATTTATAATTGGTTTAAATTATCAAAATACACATTTTAGTATTTAAATAATATCCTATTATTAATCAAATACAATTTTTAATATTATATCTAACGGGCTTCATCTATTTGAATATTTATAATTTTATAATCCACGGATCATATACTTTTGGTAGTACATTAAAAATTAATACAACACTTACTTCATGTCACGTACAAGAGAGATGGGTAGTTTTGGTATGTAAAATTTGTGAGGACAACCGTGAGTATGTCACGGTTTCAGTGACTTCATCACACGGCCATATCAAATACCAGCCTTCGGATGTATATACTTAATAACCTAGATTTTTGTTGAATAGCATTCTATCCCGTACAACGTTGTACGTGGAAACGTTCAAAACATGGTTAAATATGTAGGGTCCGCTGGATGAATGGTTAAACGTTGTGCATTTGAGAGGATTAAATACATGGGGACCTCCAGAAAATGAAACAAAATAATTGAGTATGCACATGCTTGGTGAAGCCTATGGGAGCAAACAAAGGAAACGTGAATTTATTATCATAAATTTAATATTGTCCTTACAAATTGGTGGGACCTACATGAATTAATTGCAAAGTGATGAAGCACATGTATATATGTGTGTGTGGTACATATACAGATGATGCATGGTTCCTACATGGTACATGAAAGTCAAATATATAAAGAAAAAAGAGAAGGTGGTTGCCTCAACTTGAAAGAGGAATTAATGCAGACTACTCACGGTCACGGCTCGCGCATGCATGCCACTGTGATTTAAAAAAGTACTTCCTCGGTCCCACCATTGAGTAATACTCCATCCATCGAGAAAAGTAGTGAATATGATTGAATTTTATATTATAAAATATTAATATTTTTGGTATTTAAAAAAAATGAGAGGAACGTACCAAAAAGGAAAGTGTAAAAAAATGAGAGGGACAGAGAGAGTATATGTTTGGTTTGAACACGGAGAACAAGAAAATATATAAAAATTAAGTAAAGTTAGATTAAAAATGGGTAAAATGGTGAGACCTATCAATATTTAATAATAGATTTGAGATAATGCATGAAAATAGTGAGTGTATAATAATGTTTTATATTATTATAAAACTAGTTTACTAAACCGAGTTTCGCAGCAACTTTGTATTAATTTTCAAAAAAATTCGTTTCGGTCCAACTATCCATCGAAATTTTTATATATGTAATAGTGATTTGTATTGGGACCTACATGAATTAATTGCAAAGTGATGAAGCACATATATATGTGTGTGGTACATATACAGATGATGCATGGTTCCTACATGGTACATGAAAGTCAAATATTTAAAGAAAAAAGAGAAGGTGGTTGCCTCAACTTGAAAGATGAACTAATGCGACTACTCACGCGCATGCATGCCATTGTGATTTAAAAAAGTACCCCCTCGGTCCCATTTAGTAATATACGTTTGGTTTGGACACGGATACCAAGAAAATGTATAAAAAAATGAGTAAAGTTAGATGAAAATGGGTAAAGTGGTGGGACCTATCAATATTTAATAATAGATTTGAGATAGTGGACAAAAATAGTGGCTGTAATAGTGTTTTATATTATTATAGAACTAGTTTACTAAGCCGAGTTTCGCAGTGGCTTTGTATTAATTTTCAAAAAAATTCGTTTCGATCCGACTATCCATCGAAATTTGAAAAAATATCGAGAAGGGAGATTCTTTAACATTGTTATTATTTTAATATTATCAAAAATGTTAATATATTTATTATCATTATCTATTTTTCCAGAAATTCAAATGCAACTTATTTTGTAATTCATAAACTAATTTTTTTGCAATTATATTAAATTCTAGCAGATTACACTGAACATGTTTCTCCCAATGAGCCGCTCTTTCAAAGTTCCCAAATCTAACATCTACAACCTTGAGTTGGATTTAAAAACGTACTTGTAAATTTAATGCTAGAGAGCTTCGAGCTTTAATGACTGATCTTGTGTTTCGTGACTAAATCGGTCCTCACAAGATGCCTACGTATCTCAATCAGTGCTGAGAATCAAGCCAAAGACGTAGTTCTATTGTGAAGGAGCTGGGTCCTTATATAGGCGTCTGGGGCCTCGTATTTAGAGTAAGTTTGGAGTCTTAGCGAATAAGTCTCCTTTTTGATAATGGATATACATTGTATTTCTTGATGGACAACACTTTTCCTTGTTGATAAGGACTGTGACTCATTATTTCTTATAATCAGGATTATGGATCCTTCTTTGATGAATTTACCATATTTTGGATTCCTCTGATGAGCTGTATATTTTCCCTATTTATTAATTACGAAATTAATAAATAATTAGGGTCTTGGACTTTGTTTATTGGGCCGTATTCTTGGACCATTCTAGGTCTAATTAATGTATCATTAATTATATTTCTAGAATTACTTTTCTGTCCATATCATTTGCCCCCCAACTTTTGGGAAAATCTTCCTGGGATTTTTGTAGAAGTTATTGCGTATTTTTCCTCAAAATTTTCTATTTTAAGGGTATTTTTTACCTCAAAATTGACCTTAAACTAGGTCATTTTCGACCAGGATTCCGACCTCAAAATAGGTCCTTTTCGACCAGGATTTCGATCTCAACTGGTATGAGGTCGAAGGTTTCGACCTCATTTTTCAGTTCTTTTTCGACCTCAAGTCTTCGACCAAGAATCCACTTATTTTCGACCTCAAACTAGTATGAGGTCGAAGGATTCAAGCTCGTTTTTTCGTGTATTTTTGACCTCGGCCTTCGACCTCGAATCCATTTATTTTCGACCTCATTTCGGTACGAGGTCGATGAATTCGATCTCGTTTTTTCATGTATTTTCGACCTCGATCGCTCGACCTAGATCTAAGGTCTTTTCGATCTCAAATCTATTACTTTTGATAAGTGGATTTCATATCCACTTGGATCGTCCTAAATTGGCTTAAATTGGTTGTTTTGTTCTCAAGTTTGTGGTATTTGTGATATGTTTGGTGTTAGTATTTGCAGAGTTGAGTTGTCAGCAGAGATGTGGAGTTCTTGTGGTTTGCAGAAGTGTTTTGAGCATCAATGTGAAAGCCATGCAGTTGCGGGAGTTGGAAGCGCAAGGAAATCCTAAACTTGGAAGGATTGGAGAATAAAGAGATTTGTTGGGCTACATGCACATAATTTACTGTTTGGGTCATATCTGGAGTTCTACAAGTCCGATTCTGACGATCTTACAGTCCACGCGAAGATAACGGAATTCTGGACAGCAATCCAAGCGCCCCCGCGCCTCCCTACGCGCGGCCGCGCCCTATTTGACAGAAAACCAGGCGCGCCCGCGCCCTCCAAGCGCGCCCGCGCGTGAAGAATCCTGATTTTGGCAGTTTTTTGGTCAGAAAAGGAAACATGCTAATATTTGTCAACCCTAAGGCCTATATGAATCATTGATGGACGAAATAATACAAAAATATCAATATACATACATACATATTCATCCACCGGAGAGGAGAACAAGAAGACGACTGATTTACGAAGACCTAGTTTCATCTAATCTTTGTATTCTCTAAATTAGGCGATACTTTGGATTCTTGTTTGTTCTTTCTAAACTCTAGTGCTTTTATTTAGTTTTCCAGACTTGTTTACTATCATGTTTTCATCAGAACCCACGATGATTAACGGTTCTATTATGAACTAATCGTCGTCGTGGGATTCTAACTGATTTATTTATGGATTTTAATAGTTAATTGTTTTAAAGATGTGTGTGTGATGGCTAATTGATTTCCTAGTATTGGTTGTGCTTATTCTTCTTGGATGCGTAGCTAACATCTAAGATTGTTTGTTAATCTCTATTGATTGCGAAAGTGGATAGAGAGGTTTAGAACTTGCCATGCTAGCATAGGTTTATGTATGTTTGTCATGCATGGTTCGTAGGTAATTTTAACCATCTTACATGCCCTATGTAATCTGAATGGATAACTTGCTCATTAAACCATTATGTTTTCAAATCTTATAGACATATAGGGTCTAAGCATAATTGGTGTCTGCTTAACTTCTATCTATTCTGTGGATGCTTGAGTGGTTTGGTATACGTATACTGAAAGGTAGCATATACTGATTTCGTGTTATTCGATTAGTTGTCATAACTGTCACATACATTGATTAAAGACAAAAGACTTTAGATGAAGTACTTAATGAAGTTAGGATCCCATGTTTATTCTTATAAGTAAATTTACAGAAATCTCTTCTTTAGTTAATTATAATCTCATTAGTTAATCAAAACACAATCTTTGATAATTGTCTTAGCAGTGAGTAATAACCAAACATTGGTGCATAAGTACAGACTATTACAACCTAAACCAGTCCTTGTGGGATCGAACTTGATTTATCTATATACTACTTGTGACCACGTGCGCTTGCGTGTTTTTGTGCGAACAAGTTTTTGGCGCCGCTGCCGGGGACTCGGTGTTATTTATATAGTTTATGTGCTTGTCATCAGTGGTCGTTAGAGTTCACTGACTCGGATTGTAGTTGTTTGTTCTGTGTGTTTCAGGTACTTGAACGTGTATGCGAACACGTTCTCAGACTCGTAAATTGGAAGAAGAAAGATTAAAGTTAGTAAAGATGGGAGATGTACCAGAAGGAGTATCACCTGCAGCTAAGGCTTTGAAGGACTATTCTCAGCCAAAGATCAATGATATTCAGTCGAGCATTGTCAGACCTGCCATTGCAGCCAATACCTTTGAAATCAAGCCTAGCACGATTCAGATGGTACAAAACTCAGTTCAGTTTGGGGGTGCTACTACGGAGGATCCTAACATGCACATTCGGAGCTTCATGGAGATTTGCGATACTTTCAAGTTCAACAGTGTGTCGGATGATGCTATCAAGTTGAGGCTTTTCCCATTTTCTCTGAGGGATAAGGCTAAGGGCTGGTTACATTCTCTACCAGCAGGTTCTATTACTACATGAGAGGATCTTGCTCAGAAGTTTCTCACTAAATTCTTTCCCATGGCAAAAACAGCTGCAATCAGGAATGCTCTTACTCAATTTTCATAACATTCTGGTGAAACTTTATGTGAAGCGTGGGAGCGTTACAAGGAGATGCTTAGGAAGTGTCCTCATCATGGAATGCCTGATTGGATGGTGATCAATTGCTCTTATAATGGACTGGGAGGTCAATCTCGACCAATGCTTGATGCGGCATCAGGTGGAGCACTTTGGGCCAAAAGCTACAATGAAGCGTATGAGCTGATTGAGATGATGGCTGCTAATGAATACCAGAATCCAACTGGAAGGCTATCGCAAGGCAAGGTAGCAGGGGTTTTGGAAGTTGATGCAGCTACAGCTATAGCAGCCCAGTTGAAGGCTTTGACAATGAAGGTGGATTCTTTGACGAATTATGGAGTTCAGCAGGTGGCTAGTGTTTGTGAGCTTTGTGCGGGCGCACATGAGACGAATAATTGTGCCATATCTAGTGAATCGGCGCAGTTCGTGAGTAACTTTCAGAGACCATCACAGCCAGTTCCAGCCACCTATCATCCCAATAGCCGGAATCATCCTAATTTCAGCTGGAGCGACAATCAACAATATCAGTAGCCTTATCAGCCATTCCAAGGTCAGCAATTTGGAGCAAAGCCTTACAATCCTCAGAATTTTCAGCAGCAGCAAGGGCAGAATTTTCAGCCACAGTATGCTCCTAGGCAACAATTTCAGCCACCAGGATTTCTGCAACAACCTCATGCTAGTGCGGGGCAGTCTTCGAATGAAAAATCTGAATTGGATGAGTTGAGAATGATAGTTAAAAGCCAGGCGGCATCGCTCAAGACTTTGGAGGATCAGATGGGGCAGTTGGCAAGTGCCTTACTAAGCAGAGCTCAGGGAACTCTTCCTAGCGATACAGAGCCTAATCCAGGAAAGACAGTTGTCCAAGAACATGTGAAAGCAGTTACCTTGAGATCGGGAACGATCATGGGCAATCAAAAATCAGCAGTTGAAGAAGAGGAAGAAATTCAGCAGCATCAGGTGGAACCTTCTAAGGAAAAGCCAATTTTTGATTTGGCAGCTAAGCAGTTGGACGGTGAGGCTGAAAAGAGCAAAAATTCTGCTAACAAGTCTACTTCGGAGCAGACTATTTACCCACCTCCTCCATACCCAAAGAGGCTCCAGAAGAAGACTACAGAGAGTAACCAGATCTATCCTCCTCTTCCATATCCAAAGAGGCTACAGAAGCAGAATCTTGACACAAAATTCGCCAAATTTCTCGAGGTTTTCAAGAAGTTACACATCAACATACCTTTTGCAGAAGCTCTTGAACAGATGCCGAGCTATGCTAAGTTCATGAAGGGTATTTTATCTCGGAAGTTGAAACTCGAGGATTTGGACACCGTTGCTTTGACAGAGGAGTGTAGTGCAGTTCTACAGCAGAAATTGCCACCGAAGCTTAAAGATCCGGGAAGTTTTACCATACCTTGCACTATTGGCAATCAACTTTTCAGCAAATGCTTATGTGATTTGGGAGCTAGCATTAATCTAATGCCAATGTCTGTTTTTAAGCAACTTGGGTTGCCTGAGCCGAAACCAGTTAATATGACTTTACAGTTGGCTGATCGGTCGATCACATATCCGAGGGGTATAGTGGAGGATGTCTTGGTAAAGGTGGATAAGCTGATTTTTCCTGCTGATTTTGTTATTCTTGACTTTGAGGAGGATAAGAAGATTCCTATCATCTTGGGAAGACCTTTTCTGGCTACTGGCCGAGCGTTGATCGATGTTCAGAAAGGAGAGCTCACAATGAGGGTGAGTAATCAAAAGGTCATCTTTAATGTGTTCAAGGCTATGAAATTTCCGACAGAGGAGGAAGAGTGTTTTAGCTTGAAGATGGTTGATACGGGTCAGAGAAAGGAGTTCGATCAGCTGTTGAGCAAAAATTCGGACATGCACAAGTTCGAGCATCACATCAGTGATTCCATTGACAATTCTTCCATTCGAGATCTTTCGAATGTCAAGCTTGGAAAACTTCCACCACATTTGAAGTATGTCCTTCTGAATGATGAGTTGGTGATTTTTAAAGAGTGTGAAGATAATGTGTTGAGAAGGTGGAACAAGGATGATGAGGTAAAAGAGTGTTCTTATCAATCGACGGAGAAGCATAAACACCTTAGAGGTGTAAAGAAGAAAAAGAAAAAATCGATTGGTGGAAAAGTCAAGGTGAAGTTTGATTTGGAAAAGATGTGGGAAGAAAGCAAGAAGGTTATCAAACAATGGGTGAATGGTCCTTCTACTAAGGACAAGTCAAATGCGATCTTCGAGCCACCATGATTTGATTCACATTTGTCCGGCTAAATGACATTAACGACAGCGCTTCGTGAGAGGCAACCCATGTGTTAGGTATGTTTCTACTATCTTTTTATTACCTTCAATGAGGACATTGAATATTGTAAGTTTGGGGGTGATAATTAAGGATTAGTTGTGTTTGTGTGTGTTCATATAGGATTCATATTGCATATTTAGTTAGTTCATTCATATCTTTGCATGTTTTGTCATATAGAGCATTCTGTTTTGCATATTATTTGTTTATCTATCATGTGAGTCCATTTAGTTGCATTTGCATAGCATGCATATTTCATGATCTCTTATGACTTGGCTATTTCCGTTGATGAGTCGATGTTGATGGGAGTGTGATAGTGATGAATAGAGGGTTGATTAAGTTCCTAAGAAATTGACTTGCATGACAGAAACAATTGTAAACTCATAAGTCTCATTGGTTGCTTTTGGATTTGATCAGACCATGTTTGTTTTGATGTTAGAATTTAACCACTTGCTTATATTTAGAATGTTTTCTATTCTCTTGAAATTGAAAGAAGCACTTAAGTCTAAGTTTGGGGGAAAACAGGGATATCATGCTAGTTGTCAATAAAGGCTAGGCGTCAAATGGCTAGTAGCCGGCTCATTGAAAAGATGAGTAGTCTAGGGTGGAATGAGAAAAAGGCAAAGTGCACTCATTACGAAATTAAAAAAAAATAGAAAAAAAAAGAGTTGTGTGTTAGTTGTGTTTATGCAAAATTGATCAGGTTGAGCTCTTTAATACTCGAGTAATTAAGTTCTAGGGGCCTTTGTGCCTAGTGACCTAAGACTTTTCCGGTCTGGGATCCACTAACCTAACGCTCGCTACATGGGTATTATTGTATAAGCCTTTAGGGTAGGGGTGGCAAAATCAGACACGACCCGACAACCCGACACGAATTCGACTCGAAGAGTACGAATTCGGGTTGGAGTTTTTCGGGTTGACCCAAAACTGACCCAAAAAATTCGGGTCATTTTCGGGTTAATTTCGGGTTACCCGAAACTTACCCGAAATAATATTTATATAATATAAAATGAAATATATTTTGAAAATACCTATATTTTATATTAATTTTGTATTATTTGTTATTTAAATTAATACATATTCTAATTCAATAATATTAAAATTAATTTATATTATCAAAATATAATTTATTTATTATTTATAATATATAATTTATATTTATTAAATAAATAATTATTATTTCGGGTTGGGTTCGGGTTACTCATAAATTTTCGGGTTGGGTTCGGGTTGAGTATTCTGACCCATTAAAATTTCGGGTCGGGTTCGGGTTGGGTCAAATTTATGACCCGAGTCTGTCAACCCGACCCGAACCCGACCCGCAACCCGAAATTGCCAGCCCTACTTTAGGGGTCTCAGCCATTGCACGGTCAAATAAGCATGCGTATTGTGTTTAGTATGTTGTTTTGTAATAAAAGCATGAATTCCTGTTTAACTCAAGTGGATATTGAGGTGTCTTTAAGTGGTTTCTTGTGTCTAGAGTTCATTTTGTTTATAAGCTTGTGGTTGTTTTGGTGAAGAATAGGATATGGTCTTGATTTAGTTTGGGAGTATATTGATGAGCATTGCACACACGCACGTTTCTGTGTTTGTATGGTTAGTATACGGAAATTTGGTCGAACTCTGTTTGAAAGATTGCATTCCTTGTTATGTTGGCTTGTTGATTGGTTATGGTTAGTTTGAGGGGATAGTTTGCATTAGCATATTAGTTGCATTCATGCATTGCATTATAGTTAGTAGAGTCTGTTTATGCTTGAGGACAAGCATCGGTTTAAGTTTGGGGGTGTGATAAGTGGATTTCATATCCACTTGGATCGTCCTAAATTGGCTTAAATTGGTTGTTTTGTTCTCAAGTTTGTGGTATTTGTGATATGTTTGGTGTTAGTATTTGCAGAGTTGAGTTGTCAGCAGAGATGTGGAGTTCTTGTGGTTTGCAGAAGTGTTTTGAGCATCAATGTGAAAGCCATGCAGTTGCGGGAGTTGGAAGCGCAAGGAAATCCTAAACTTGGAAGGATTGGAGAATAAAGAGATTTGTTGGGCTACATGCACATAATTTATTGTTTAGGTCATATCTGGAGTTCTACAAGTCCGATTCTGACGATCTTACAGTCCACGCGAAGATAACGGAATTCTGGACAGCAATCCAAGCGCCCCCGCGCCTCCCTACGCGCGGCCGCGCCCTATTTGACAGCAAACCAGGCGCGCCCGCGCCCTCCAAGCGCGCCCGCGCGTGAAGAATCCTGATTTTGGCAGGTTTTTGGTCAGAAAAGGAAACATGCTAATATTTGTCAACCCTAAGGCCTATATGAATCATTGGTGGACGAAATAATACAAAAATATCAATATACATACATACATATTCATCCACCGGAGAGGAGAACAAGAAAACGACTGATTTACGAAGACCTAGTTTCATCTAATCTTTGTATTCTCTAAATTAGGCGATACTTTGGATTCTTGTTTGTTCTTTCTAAACTCTAGTGCTTTTATTTAGTTTTCCAGACTTGTTTACTATCATGTTTTCATCAGAACCCATGATGATTAACGGTTCTATTATGAACTAATCGTCGTCGTGGGATTCTAACTGATTTATTTATGGATTTTAATAGTTAATTGTTTTAAAGATGTGTGTGTGATGGCTAATTGATTTCCTAGTATTGGTTGTGCTTATTCTTCTTGGATGCGTAGCTAACATCTAAGATTGTTTGTTAATCTCTATTGATTGCGAAAATGGATATAGAGGTTTAGAACTTGCCATGCTAGCATAGGTTTATGTATGTTTATCAGGCATGATTCGTAGGTAATTTTAACCATCTTACCTGCCCTATGTAATCTGAATGGATAACTTGCTCATTAAACCATTATGTTTTCAAATCTTATAGACATATAGGGTCTAAGCATAATTGGTGTCTGCTTAACTTCTATCTATTCTGTGGATGTTTGAGTGGTTTGGTATACGTATACTGAAAGGCAGCGTATACTGATTTCGTGTTATTCGATTAGTTGTCATAACTGTCACATACATTGATTAAAGACAAAAGACTTTAGATGAAGTACTTAATGAAGTTAGGATCCCATGTTTATTCTTATAAGTAAATTTACAGAAATCTCTTCTTTAGTTAATTATAATCTCATTAGTTAATCAAAACACAATCTTTGATAATTGTCTTAGCAGTGAGTAATAACCAAACATTGGTGCATAAGTACAGACTATTACAACCTAAACCAGTCCTTGTGGGATCGAACTTGATTTATCTATATACTACTTGTGACCACGTGCGCTTGCGTGTTTTTGTGCGAACAAGTTTTCGATTTCATTTTGGTGTGAGGTCGATAGATTCGACCTCGATTTCCCATATGTTTTCTATTTCGATCGTTCGACTTCGATGTAAGGTCTTTTCGACCTCAATCTCATTACTTTTTGATTTCATTTGGGTGCGAGGTCGATAGATTCGACCTCGATTTCCCATATGTTTTCAATTTCGATCGTTCGACCTCGATCTAAGGTCTTTTCGACCTCAGTCTCATTACTTTTCGATTTCATTTGGGTGCGAGGTCGATAGATTCGACCTCGATTTCCCATATGTTTTCGATTTCGATCGTTCGACCTCGATCTAAGGTCTTTTCGACCTCAATCTCATTACTTTTCGATTTCATTTGGGTGCGAGGTCGATGGATTCGACCTTGATTTCCCATATGTTTTCGATTTCGGTCATTCGATCTCAATTTAAGGTTTTTTCGACCTCATATTTCATTGGGCTTTGATTTTGCCTTGGCCTCAAATTTTATTGGGCCTAGCCTCAAATTATTTGGGCTTTAATTCATATTGAACTTTATCCATTTTTGGGCCTTAATTTTGCCTGAGCCTCAAATTGTTTTTGGGCTTTTAAATTTGCTTGAACCTCAAATTGTTTTTTGGGCTTTAATTTTTGAAGTCCAATAAAAGGTTTATGGACCTTGACTGGCCATAGTCGGTTGCCCTTCTCCTGACCGGTTGGGTGACCGGCTGTTTTAGTTATAAAAGTGTGGGATTTCCATTTCATTCTTCACTTCATACCTTCAAATTTCTAAAAATTTCTCTTTAGCTTTTCTCTCTAGTTACTCCGTAGTGAAGCGATTTCTGGTGAGTTTTTCTCAACCGTATTCAACTTTTTCTGGGTTTAATCTTCATCGTTTGAAGATTTTCTGGGCTTGTTGTCGAAGATTTGAAGATTCTGGAAATTTTCCTTGAAGATTTGAAGTTTCCTGGAAATTCTCCTTGAAGATTTGAAGTTTTCTGAGTTTTTACTTTGAAGTTTTGAAGATTCTGGAAATTTGCTTTGAAGATTTGAAGATGTCTGATTGTGCTGCTCAACGCCTTCAAAAAATGAATCAAGCTTCGAAGAGAGGTATCACTATTCGTTCTTCTCATATGTTTTTACAAGATATGATTATTGAATGTGGTGATGATTATCCCTCCGTGTCCCATCTAGACTCTTTCGATTGCAG
Source organism: Heracleum sosnowskyi (assembly GCA_030848705.1). Lineage (NCBI taxonomy): Eukaryota > Viridiplantae > Streptophyta > Magnoliopsida > Apiales > Apiaceae > Heracleum > Heracleum sosnowskyi. Next base: position 146,732,847 of record CM061236.1, on the reverse strand, counting down.
TAATAAATTCCATGAAGTTGATAAAATTTTGGACTATAACAAAATGTATAGAGTTAAAACCCCCTATAGACTTATACCATCTGGCCCAGGAGATCGTTCCTGCCATTGGCGTCCTGATGCTCTCTGCATTTATAAGGACGCCATTGTTGCAGGACTTAGGTTTCCTTTTCACAATTTCATTCCCAAACTGCTAGCAGACGTTAGGATTAATCCTTGCCAACTTCATCCCAATGCTTGGAGGATTATAATGAGTTTTATAGTTCTTTGTTTAAAGAACAACTTTCCTCTTTCTGTAGCTTTATTTAGGAAAATATTTCAGTTTAAAAATAGTTCCGCAATCTCCCTGGGTTGGGTTTACATTAACCATCGCCCTTCAACACCTCCCATTTCCCACCCAAAATCCATTCCTGATAACAACCCGAAATGGAAAAATGAGTTTATGTATTTGGTTTGGGAAGGAGGGGATTGGGGCACCTTATTCCGTAGATCATTCAGTAGGGTCTCGGATGGTAGCCCCAATGATATTGTCCTGAATGACGAGGAGGCTCATGCTTATGCCGAGCTCACTAAGGACAATTATGCTACACTGGCCTGGGAGCTCCTGGATGAGTTTCAGCTTAAGTCCCTGGGACTTTCGAGCATATCGGACAAGGGTAACTCCCATTCCAAACTTTCTTTTATTTATCTAAGATTTTCTTATACCCACCGTTTCTTTTCTTGTGTTTTTGCAGCTGCGGCCTTTATAAATAAATCCAATGAGGCCTTAGATGGAGAAACTGCGAGAATGAAAAGGGCTCACTTGGGAGGCAAAGATCTTCGGGCAGCTTCAAGTGTCCCAGCCTTTTTAAGGCCTCATGAGGACACATTTGAGGAGGTTGAGGCTCCTCCCTCAGCCAAGAGCTCTGTTTGGCGCCCCAACTGGGGTAGCAGGAAGGACACATTTGTTGGGGTGTCCAAGCATGCTGTTGATTGGTCTTATCACTCTCTCACTCCTTGTGACTACAAGGACTTTGTTTCTAACTCCACTCTGGAGGGAGTGGAGCATGCAGGCTCTCAGGCCCTAGTTGCGGTAAGCTTTTATTTCCTTTTCATCTTGTAGTTTACTTAATATGTTACAAATTTCTTTTTTGATTTGTACCTTGTTTGCAGACTAATGCTAACTTCCAAGGGGCTCTCTTTCAAGCCAAGGCTTTGCGCTCATCTTCTGAGGCCAACCAAGGCAAGTTTGAGAAGTCTCGGGAGGAGGTTGGCTCTCTTAGGGCTACCCTGGCTAGGAGGGAAAAAGAGTTGGCTGACTCCCAAGCTGAGCTGGTTTCACTTAGGAGGGGCAAGGATGACTTTATCGATGAGTACCTTGACTCCCAGGAGTACAAGGACTTAATTGGTAAGCATGAAGAGCTCCTCTTTCCAGTTCAGTTCACTAAGAGATGGGACGACGCCTTAGCTGAAGTTCTGGAGAAGATGCCTGGATCACTTATCCTTTCTGACTTTCCAAGCCCTTATGCTCCTACCCCATTAGAGGTGGCTTTGGCTGGAGAGGATGATATGGAGGAGGACGACATGATTCTAGATCTAGGGCATTTCTCTCCTCCTGGTCAGACAGTCGGTGCTGATTCTGCAGCTACTCGCTCTGGTTCTGGTTCTGACTCAGAAGGAAAGGAGGATGACACCGTCGACAAGGGAGGAGAAGCCTAGTTAATGTAGTTTTTTTCTTTTGTAGCCGTTTGTGGCTTTTATTTATGTAACATCTGCCTTCGGGCAGAACTTAACTTTTGTAAGTCTTAATTTATCATTTCTTGACTTTCTTTCATTTCTGATTTTTTCGAATGTTTGTCAACACTCAATGCATATAAACTTATCGTAAAAACATAAAAAAATGCTGAATTGAATCATAACTTGAAAATGGGTTCAACCCTTACATAATACTCAAGTTTAAAAACTTGGATTGGTTTCGTCGACCTTATTTCTACTTGCCCTAATAGTGAGTCCAATCAGGACTTAAACATAATAGACTTTCAAGTTTGTAGCATGCCAAGTCCTTGGCACTTCAATCCCTTCCAGGGTTTCCAATTTGTAGGAGCCTCGACCAAATACGTTCTTAACGCGATATGGTCCTTCCCAATTTGGGGCCAACTTGCCCTTTTGTCCAACTCCGGATGCCTCAATCTTTCGGAGGACTAAGTCTCCTTGATGGAAGAATCTCTCTTTAACCCTTAAGTTATAGTAGAAAGATGCCCTTTTTTGATGTTCAACTACCTTAGCATTTGCCTCATCTCTAACTTCATCGATTAGATCTAAGGCCAGCCTCATGCCTTCTTCATTTGTCTCTGGCTCATAAGCTTCAATTCTTGGAGATGTGTGAGTAATCTCCACTGGAACCACTGCCTCTGCCCCATATGCCAATAGAAAGGGGGTTGCTCCAGTGGTGACTTTACAAGTAGTATGATATTCCCATAGTATGGGGAGCAACTCGTCCACCCAAGTATTTCTAGAGCGCTCAACTCTTTTCTTCAGTCCATCCAGGATAATTCGATTGGCAACCTCAGCTTGCCCATTTGCTTGAGGATGGGCAACAGAAGTGAAACTTAACTTGATATCATTCTCGTCACAATACTTCTTGAATTCATCGTTGTTAAACTGAGTTCCATTGTCTGTGACCAAGATACGTGGAATCACGTATCTGCATATCACATTTTCCTAGAAGAAATGCATCACCTGTTTGGTGGTTATCTTGGCTAAAAGCTTAGCCTCAATCCACTTGGTGAAGTAATCGATTGCTACTATCAAAAACTTTCTTTGCGCACTTGCCATTGGAAATGGTCCAAGTATATCCATCCCCCACATGGCGAATGGGATAGGTGAGTTTATGGATGTCATCATCTATGGTGGTTGTCTAACCACCGGTGCATGCTTTTGGAACCTTTCACATTTTTTCACGTAGCTTTTAGCATCTGCAAGTATGCTTGGCCAATAGAAACCCAGACGGGTGATTTTATGAGCAAGGGTTCTGCCCCCCAAGTGTTGCCCACAAATTCCTTCATGTACTTCCCTTAGGGCCAATTCTGCCTCTTGGGGTCTCAAGCATTTCAGATAAGGAACAATGAACGACTTTTTGTATAGGATTCCCTCAATCAAGGCATACCTTAGTGCTCTCATATACAAGTTTCGTGCTTCTGAGGTGTCGTTGGGTAACCAACCAGTTTCCAGATGAGATTTGATGGGATCCATCCAACAGCTAGCAACATCAATAGGTGCTACCAACTTTCCATTGATGCTTGGGGTCTTCAAGACTTGGAAGTATACACTTCCAGCGTAGTTCTTGTTAGGCCGAATACACAATATATAATCAAGTATAGGTATGAGAATAACAATAAGAACACTGTTTATGAATAATAAACTGTATGGAATTAATAACTCATCTCTCGGTGATGTAAAATATCACAGAGAGCTGCTAGGTTACAAGAATAATCTTTCAAGTATTCGAATCCCTTTTAGGGTTAACCTATCTGTGTTTATATAGTACACATCTACATACAATCTTTAATTGATATTCCTATAAATCAGCTATACAATTAATATCAATTTAGAATTGCTTCTGTCTTCTGTTCCGTTTCCTTAGCCATCACGATATCTCTTTGCTTCTATCCTTCTTCAAAGTATATCGCTTCTAGAATATTCATTGTGTATAACACCGACAACTAAGCAAACTCTGACTGTCAGAGTTTAACAAACTCTGACCAGTCTTCCAGCTAAACTCTGATAGTATCCTGATACTTTAAACACTGATAAACAAACATCAGCAATTGTATCTAACAATCTCCCCCAACTTGTGCATACAAAAATGTACAAGTTAACAGATAATTGATGATGTCAAAACATATAACAAATGCAGTGTTTATAAAATCACAGAGTTTATATTTAACTTAGAACAGAAAACTTAAAAACTTACAGACTATATTTACTTAATCTCTTCAACTTCAGGTACAGTTATGAGATAATCTGTAAGCAGTCTTCTTTCAGCCCTTTCTAGCTCAGCTACCATAATTTCTTTCAATTCCTTTAACTCTGGATCATTCTCTCCAGTTTGATAGATAACAGCTCTCAGGGCATAGATACTATTCTTTTTCATCTCATTACCTAGCTTTATCATGAAGGATTTATCTGAATCCAGATTAAATTCCAACACCTTTATTCCAAGAGTTGTTGTAAGTTTTGCATTATTCCTCTTCATCTCCACAAGCTTTCCATTATAATCTCTGTACTTTGGTATATAAGAACCTACAGACTTTAGGCCACTGAGGGCTCTAGCTTTCATCATTCTTCTTCTTAATACCTCAGTTGCTTGTTGAGTTCTTTGATTTTTAACTTTCAGTAGATACAACACATACTCCAGCTCCTCCTTCATTTTCAGTTCAATATCAGCTTCTCCAACTCTGTATACTCTTCCATCAGTCTTAAAGTATAACAGAAAATCCTTTTCAAACCTCTATGGTGTATTAACTGAACAGACTCCAAAGAATCAAGATTTTCTTGAGTCACACCAATACCAGGTTCAGCTAATGAGGTATGATCAATAGGACTGTTATTCACCCTCTTCTCTCTACGAGATCCTAATCCAGATCTATATCTAGATTCTTTGCCCATGATGGTTCTGCTTTGAAGAATATTTTCATTTCCAGGAATCAGAGAATGTTGAACTGTAATTGGTTTAGCAAAGGTCCTTTGAAGTTGAGAAGATACCAGAGTCTGTACAACTTGAGTAGTATCAGTGGTTGTCACAACTTCCAATGATTTATCAACTTGAGCATTGTCAGAGGTTGATTGAACTTTCTTCAGTACTTGTGGTTCTTCTACAAACTTCCCTTTGCCTTTATCAAGACTGGCTTCAACTGGTCTTCTTGAATATTGTAAACTCTGTTGAGAATTTACATTTTCTTTGATAATAATCTCTTTCTCTTTAGGCCTTGAAACTTTAACAGCCTTCTTGATTTTTCCAGACTTCAAATTCTTTTCATGCTCTTCAGCCATCATCTTCTCTTCAGCTTGAATGTCTTCAATCATTGCATTTGCACCATGCTATTTCAGAAACAACTGAGCTACAATCTCTTCATCAGTATTTGGTTGAGAAGTGAGCAATAAGCTTCTAGCTTTTGAAGAAGATTGAGCTGTAGTGTTTATTCTATCAGAGTTTGTCTTAGTAATAGCAGAGTTTGACCTTAGTCTCCCTTGCTCTTAAATTGATTTTGACCTAAACTCTTTGTCTTTTGCTCCACCATCACCAGTATCATCCTTCTTGCTCAGAGTTTGAGATTTCTTGCATTTGTCTTTGAATACTCTCTCCCCCTTTTTGACATCATCAGGAATCAATACTGATGTGAACAATTCAAGTGAAGCAGCAATTGAATCAATCTTATCAGACATGACATTTTGATTTTCTTCAACTTTGCTTAACCTGGTTCTTATAGCCTCCTGATCTCTAGATATAGAAAATTTTTCTTGCTTCAAAGTCAGTTCCCTTGCAGCCACATCATTTCTCAACCCAGTAACATCTTTCTGAGTTTCATCAAAACGATTGTTAAGAGACTTTACTTGTACAATTGTAGCTTTAAGATGTGCAAGAAGCTCGGGATTTGTGATAGTAGCAGCAGTCTTGGTCACAAATTCAGCTGCTCTCTGATCAGGAAAGATACATTCATGACTTGACCAATTTGTAAAGTACATGTTTTGATAATGAGCCTCAGCAGCATGATAAGATGTACCTCCAACATCAGTCACCTTAGGATTGTGTTGACCAGAAACCCTTGTAGAAGAAGAAGAATCAGCTTTGTCATCAGACTTTGCTGAAGACTCTGCACTTGGAGAATTAGGAACATTCTCAGCAAAAGTTTCTTTTACATCTTCATTTGCAATCTTTTCAGAGTTTAAGTTCTCAACCTCATTTTCTTGAACAGCCTCAACAATAGGCTCTACAGCAGCTTCAAAAACATTCTCTGCAGCATCTGTTGTCTGATCAACCTCCTCACCCTTTTCAATAATCTGATGAGTAACAGAGCATAGCTCTGTATGAGTAGCCATAGACTCATCAAGAATCACTGTTGGTTGATCAGCTGCCACATCCTCTGTTTCACCAATACTATCAAACTCTTCAAGAGTTGCAGAGGGATGTTGTAACGCCCCCAAATCCGGGGTCAAATGATTTGGTCGTCACGCTGCACTCTTAATCCAAACAATCTGTTCAATATAAAATCAACACAATAATAATAATATCTGTGACCCCAACTCTACCAAGAATCTTTAAAGGTTATAGTGCTAGAAACAAGAATCCAAAATTTCATTACAACAACTTTCCTTTTTACAATCATTCTCTTTACAAAATTCTAATACACTAGTATAACTTCGATAAGAAGTATACCAGGCAACTAATCTTATACAATATATTAAGCAATAGAAAACATCTATATACAAAACCTCTCACTAGCTCCACTGCTCTGGATCAAAACGTCTTTACGCTAATATCTTTCCCCATCTCTGATCAGCTACGCGGACAACTCTCGCCAATACACCTTCTTTCCGGCAGGCTAAAATATATATAAATAAAACAAGTATGAGCGAATGAATTGCTCAGCAAGCGTATTATTAAATATGATACGAAAGGTTTCCAAAATAAACTTTGGATTTTCAAATAAACAAGCCTATGGCTTAAACATTTGTAATCTCTAATATTTTCAAAGTAAGTTTGGTAATTTATCACAATATCTCATTTAGCTTCTCGCAACCGAATAGTTTTAAAACACAAAAGATTTATATAGGTCGTTACGATGACCGAATCAACAATAACTACAATAGTATGTAGAAAATATGAAATAAATATAACTCGTACGTCTTCAAGACCATAGTTTGTAAAAAAATACTAATTTGAAGATAACAGATCTATTCACAACATTTTCTGAAACCAACAACTCTGGAAGGTTAGAATAATCAAGGGGCAAGAATGAGCCAACACGCTCGGTTAAGAAATAAAGAACGCACTTCAAGACTTCAACATGGTACCGACTGGATATGCGGTATGAATAAAACTCAACAAGATAGATATCTCACGACTGCCAATGGAATCAAGGAAGTGGATTTCAACTATTTGGAATCCGAATGTATTAAGAGTAAGCGATTTCAGCAAGATTGAAACCACTATTAATAATCAACAAACCAACAACTTCACGCAACGAATAAACCTGAGAATCAGGTCATATCTCACAAGTACAAAGTATATGGATGTAACTCATCCTAGAAATGAAAATTCATATTAGAATTGGATTTTTAACAATTATCAAATACAAAGGTTGTGCTGCTGGCCAGCCACGCATCAACCCCGGACTAGCTCATGTCATAGTCCTCTACTGGATCCTAGGCCAATCTGGGCCTTAATTTCATCGACCAATAATTGGTCCATTTTTAAAAACATTCCAATTCTATATTATTTATACGTCAGGTGTCAGAACAATTGACAACCTTACTTCGACAATCAGGTGTCGGAAGAATCGACAACCTAATACAACAATTGCTGGAAAACTCACGTTCCAGGAAACAGTTCAATTATGAAGAATCCATTAAGGAATAACAATATAATCTAGTATCGACGAGATCGACACAATATGGGGAGGTGCACATGAAAAGTGACAATATAATAAGCATCGACGAGTTCGATGTAACAACTGGGATATAATGAAGAATAAACAATGACATGCTCAACAAGGTTAAGTCTGATATGAAACAGACAATATGATATCAACAGAAAAGTGTAACAAGTCAATATAGAGTAGGGTTCAAAGAATAAACAATAACATGCTTAACAAGATTGAATCTGATATGAAACAGGCATTATGATACCAACAGAATTTGCAATAACTCAATATGGAATAGGGTTCAAAGAACAGGCTCTAGATGGCCTTAACAGTTCAATTCATCACATTATGGAAGAATTAGTTAAGATTCAACAATCTGGTAAGTGACAAGAAAGTCAAGTTCAAGTTTAAGAAAAATTCAGGGTGAAGTTTATAAATGAAGAAAACAAAGGTTTATTAACTTCTGGCAGAAATAGTTCAAGTCCTTCGAACATATACTTATAATAGATAAGCCTCGTATTTGAAGGAAGTAAACTAAATCATGCACAGCATAAATGAATTCGAATCAGGGAATGGATCAGATGATCGCATTAACAAGAAATGATAATAATAGTTGCAAGGGTGCAGGATGGAAAAATGGAATACTTGTAGAACAAGTACCACAACTTCGGAATTTAAAATAACGTTTTCAACATAGGGTTCGTAAGTTCCCACTCATCTAGGGTTGGCAATATTCCAACCTAATATTTTAAAATCATGTCTTTTAAAAGAGAGCCTTAGTATACGGCCCATAATTATCTCTTCAAACTTTTCAATATAATAAGTATATCTTTCCAATCAATATGAAAATATGAATCTAAACTCAAAAGGTATAAAAGAGTACTCGTCAATTTACGAGATTAAATAACATACTTGCAATTCAATGCATGGAAATCAACATTTGAAAACTCAGTAATAAACATTCAACATACATACTAATAACTCAAGATAATATCCCTTAATTAATAAGCAAGGGTATAAACACTTGCCTCTGGTCCTTAGCTATTTCGTAACGCTGAAACAATACGATCCCTCCTTATTCTGTCTTATCGCACGATTCTCGACTTCCGTCCTTCTTTGCTTTAACGCTCTTGCGAATACCACTAGTCTGCTTTTACCATTTCGAATCCACGTGCCAGCCTCGATAGTCAAACATGAGACGGTACTTAGTCTTCAACGTATAATCCTCATATTATATAAATGATCGTAACTTAACTTCGACGCACTTACCGATCTTACCGATATCTCTGTTGCATAATCATCCACATCTCAACTGATAGACCAATCGCAATCAACCACATAAGTAATCCACGTAACTTGCTTGACGACAATCCCCATACTATAAAAAGTCAACATCCAAGTCAACGGCCTCGTAAATCTCACTTTCTAACATAACCGACAAATTTCTATCCCAACTACCCCACACGATAATTTTAGACACAACTACTACATTTAAACACGTCTCAAAACAATTATTCGCATGCATGACTCAACAACAAATAATTCACATCATTCACATAACACATTTAAACAAGTAACCGGGTACGTATCGGACGTCCGGTATAATTTACGAGATTAAAAACTCAGACGCTAGCCCTAGTACGGGCATATACTGACTATAAAACACATTACACAACTCATACGAATCACATAGCACTTAAAACTATTTTTAAAACATCACACAAAGCTTATTTGAATTTAAATAAGCCACATACAATTTTTAAATCAAAAATCGGATTTTTAAATCCAATATAAGTATTTTAAATGAAAATAAATCAATTAATAAAATTAATTGACACTCTTTAAATGCTCAAACTATTTTTAAATAATAAAACAGGTTTGAAAATAATTAAACTGAATTTTTAATTAATTAAATCTAATTAATAATTAATTTTTAAGAATTAACTGATTAAAAGAATTAATCAATTAATTAAATTAATTAATTATTAATTAAAAATAATTAAAATAATTAAATTTAATCAATTTTCGAATTTAAATAAATATTTATGAATTTATAAAATTTTCGGAATAAAAAAATATATTTTTAAATCAAAGATATGATTTTTAGAATTATAAAACTATTTTTGATTTATTTTATAAAAATAAATCACAGAAACACTTTTCTGAAAATAGATTAGGTTTTGTAAGATCAAACCGGGTCGGGTTAGGGTTACGAAACGGGTCACCAAGAACTTTTCCGGGTCGCCAAGAACAACCCACCGGAAACTGGGTTTTCCAGTTTCCGGCCGGCGTCCGGCCACCGGAATTCTTCTGGTGCCCAAAACCAACTGCAAACTCGCGTTTCTTTGAGGGGAAATCACCTACACAGCACACTCACTCCAAATATGGTCACAGACAAGCCAAAACATCACTGCTTTTCCAGAAAAATCCGATCAAAAGTCGGCGGCTCGATTTTCCGGCAAGCCAGAGTCGAACACCAAATTGAAAACTGGATACATGAATCGATTCTAATTAACACGATCTATACATCTGCAATCCTAGAAACACTGTCAGTAATCGGGAATCCATTCTCCGGCCAAAACCCAAGAACTCCGACGAACTCTATTTTTTCCGATTAGCTCGAAAACGAACTCCAAATTCAAATTAAAAATCACATACATACTCTACATAACATAACGAACACACCCATACCATCAATTAGCAAGAACAATCAATAACAAAGAAAACCCCAAATTAAATCAATAAATTCGAAATAAATAAATAGATTAAAAATCGGAAAAATCAGAAAATCATACCCACATGAATTTTGATGGTGGATTTAGGTAGAGGATGATGAGAGATTCGATTTGGTTACAAGAACATCGAAATCGGAATCCGATAACGCCTTCAAAAGTTGGTTTGATTCTCAAGAACACGAAGAACACGTTTCAGGGGTTTTTAGATTTTTAACTGTAATTAAGCTTTGATTATACGAAAACAAAGTACGATTTGCCTTTTTATATTAAACGGAAAATAATACCCCAAACGACATTTTTGAATCGATACTGATCCGATAGATCGTTTTAAATACAATTTAACAGATAAAACAGTTTAAATCTTTAATAAAGCAGAATACACGTTTTACGAGACGATAGTCATCCATAAAGTACAGATGACTACAAGTATCGTTTAATAATAGATATACGAACCAAAATACTTCTATTACGAATATTTTCGAATACTTTCCACTTTAACGAATGAAATATTGGTACGAACGATATACCAATTGCCCGAATAATTTGGGAACGATCCAAATTTTCTTTCCAATAATTATAATAAAATAAAATAGTATAACATCCTTTTCAAAATAGTTTCAAATTCCCCACACATATCACATAGCATCACATTGTCACATATTCAATCATTTAACGAATAACTTAGCACGTTTAAACAGATAAATCATTTAATAACTCTTAATATGAAATTAAAGTCTCATTTCACATCATATAATAACACGTAATTTTCCCGGATCTTACATCCTTCCCCCCTTAACAGGATTCTGTCCTCAGAATCAGCTCGCGCAAACATAGGTGGATATTTTCCAACATCTCATTCTCAAATTCCTAGGTTGACTTTTCAACCTTAGGATTTCTCCTCATACTCATACTAATTTGACTCCTCTATTACTCATCACTCTCTCATACTGACTCAATATCTCAATCGGTTACTCAACATAGAACAATTTAACTAGATCTCTATAGGTTCATATTCTACGAAATACACTATGAATATACCACTCACGGGGTGGCAAGCAAACTTATACGCACTTTCCCAACACTCAATAAATCGTCGTAAGGTAGCATTTCAAAATTGTCATAGTAACTGTTGTCGTAAGAGAATCTAATCAACGGTAAACGATCCTCCCAATTACCTTCAAAATTTAGTACACAATCATAGTCTGTCTGAATTCTTCAATTGCGTCGCGGATCTCTGTCAAATACAATTGAACTCGTCATTCCATGCCGTACCATTATCTCTCATTAATCGGTCAATTATAACTCAAATAACATCATGATAAGCTCTAGGCCTTAGCAACTCTACTACACAGTCTATCTTAACATGTCCCCACTTCCAATCAGGAATCTCTTTAGTTGTAATCGTCTACTATACCTCTGTTACTCTGTCTTCATTTTCCAACACCTCAAGTACTTAAACACTCACTAACATCAATATTCTTTTAAGTCTCTAATATATCCTTACATTTCTTTCTTATCCCTTATTCTTTCTTGCTCCTTCCTGTAATTGAATTCCATTTCTCTTTCCATAACTGTTTCCTTTATGTAGCCCTTTCTCTCTAATCAATCCTGGTTGAATCCTTATTCCCGTCATTTCTTTTAGTTAATCTCTCATTATCATAACCTTAAAGCTCCATCCTTTCTAATCCTTGTACCGAAGATATTTTCATCTCAATTCCCTCCTTTACTACTCATACTATCAGCCATCCATATTCTTGGGTCAACTTTATCTACCTCCAATATGTCTAACAACTACTTTCAACGATCACATACCTTTCATGCCAATTAACTCTTCAGCTGAAAACAACCCTTCATTACCTCATCCATTGTCTTTAAATCCTTATTAACACCTCTTCATCTTCTTTTCCTATCTTCACAGTAACACTCATGACACCTTTTCCATGGTTCCATCTCATTTCCCAAACAGCTTGATCAACTCGACATTATCTTGATTCTCATTCTATACATCCACATTGACTGGTAAAATCTACCTTAACTATCGTGAGCAAAAGACTTGCAACCATATCATACAATCCTGAAATACTCAAAGATTAACTCATTCTCCATTATTAGCCTATCATCCAATCTTAAAAGTTCTTCTCATTGAGACAAAAATCTATTATGTCCATTTTCCACAACCTAGGATAACATCAGCACAATTACACCTTTTTCCCCAATTTCCAATCAACTCTTGAATTATCTAACTTCACCTTTTCCACATCGTAACGTTAATCGATAGAAAGAGAACAACTGGCTCCGTTATATGTTACTAGTATTCTAATCGCATCGTAGTCCGCTTTCGTTCATGGTAATTCAATCGCAAATTCTTCGTTCGGTAAGGTAGGGTAAATTCCAGTTCACCCTAATGGCATACCTCCCAGATTATTTGAAGTAAGAAGTTCATGATAGTTTGAAGTGAAAAGATTCTATATCGTAGCAAATGTCCCACAATTGGGGTTACCAAATCTGTATATTCCAAAGCAACATTATTGGAAGTGAAAGGATTACTGAGAGACCAATTTGATCACATGAACTCAATGTTGTGTGTCTCTATTAAGACAGTACTAAAGGTAATTAGCCTTCTTGTATTTCACAACACACAAGTGACGGCGTCCCGTCAGACTTCTATCACATAGACAGATAGTCCTTGTGTCCCCTATAAATAGGGTTGTTTATCTCAGTTGGAGTAGAGAAATATGAAAGAAATTTAGAGTCAGAATAACAATCAGGGCCTTTCGATAAGAATTCTCAAATACACACCTTGGATTGAAATTGAATAAATTCCAAAGGTGTTATTTCAGAAAAGAAGAACAACCAGAAAGGAAGTATCAACAAATAGTGTTACATCACAATTAGAGTTATCCACTCCGGAAGAATGAAGGAGTTGGAATTTAAATAACATATTTTCAACAGGCTTTACAAATTGAAATAGATGTCGCAACAACCTCTGATGCAATTGCAATCATGATTGATCAAAAGTATCAAGTACAAAGTCAAAAGGTGGAATATATTCACCAACACAAGTTTCGCTTAAAGAAATGTCAAATATTTCCTTAGGATGGGAAGGTATTACCAAGGTCTTCACATATGACTCCTCCGTCGACTCCTTCGATAGCTCGTTATTCGATTTCAGCCCTTCTTCTCCACGTTATTCGATTTCAGCCCTTCTTTCCCACGTCGCAAGGTTATCAATATCGTACGTCGTCGTCGACTCGTAATAGTCCTCGAAGATTCCGCCGTAGACATCTACAATCGTATGAAATTCTATCCACCTCAGCACAATCATCTTAATCGAGTACCTCTATCTTAACTCACTCAGTGGTACTATATCCAATAGTCCAACACGAACTCTAAATGAGCTCTGACGTTCCTTATATAACTATATACACTCCCACACACTCTCGTTTCTAGTTTTACTATAACCCTTGCTCTGATACCAACTGTAACGCCCCCAAATCCGGGGTCAAATGATTTGGTCGTCACGCTGCACTCTTAATCCAAACAATCTGTTCAATATAAAATCAACACAATAATAATAATATCTGTGACCCCAACTCTACCAAGAATCTTTAAAGGTTATAGTGCTAGAAACAAGAATCCAAAATTTCATTACAACAACTTTCCTTTTTACAATCATTCTCTTTACAAAATTCTAATACACTAGTATAACTTCGATAAGAAGTATACCAGGCAACTAATCTTATACAATATATTAAGCAATAGAAAACATCTATATACAAAACCTCTCACTAGCTCCACTGCTCTGGATCAAAACGTCTTTACGCTAATATCTTTCCCCATCTCTGATCAGCTACGCGGACAACTCTCGCCAATACACCTTCTTTCCGGCAGGCTAAAATATATATAAATAAAACAAGTATGAGCGAATGAATTGCTCAGCAAGCGTATTATTAAATATGATACGAAAGGTTTCCAAAATAAACTTTGGATTTTCAAATAAACAAGCCTATGGCTTAAACATTTGTAATCTCTAATATTTTCAAAGTAAGTTTGGTAATTTATCACAATATCTCATTTAGCTTCTCGCAACCGAATAGTTTTAAAACACAAAAGATTTATATAGGTCGTTACGATGACCGAATCAACAATAACTACAATAGTATGTAGAAAATATGAAATAAATATAACTCGTACGTCTTCAAGACCATAGTTTGTACAAAAATACTAATTTGAAGATAACAGATCTATTCACAACATTTTCTGAAACCAACAACTCTGGAAGGTTAGAATAATCAAGGGGCAAGAATGAGCCAACACGCTCGGTTAAGAAATAAAGAACGCACTTCAAGACTTCAACATGGTACCGACTGGATATGCGGTATGAATAAAACTCAACAAGATAGATATCTCACGACTGCCAATGGAATCAAGGAAGTGGATTTCAACTATTTGGAATCCGAATGTATTAAGAGTAAGCGATTTCAGCAAGATTGAAACCACTATTAATAATCAACAAACCAACAACTTCACGCAACGAATAAACCTGAGAATCAGGTCATATCTCACAAGTACAAAGTATATGGATGTAACTCATCCTAGAAATGAAAATTCATATTAGAATTGGATTTTTAACAATTATCAAATACAAAGGTTGTGCTGCTGGCCAGCCACGCATCAACCCCGGACTAGCTCATGTCATAGTCCTCTACTGGATCCTAGGCCAATCTGGGCCTTAATTTCATCGACCAATAATTGGTCCATTTTTAAAAACATTCCAATTCTATATTATTTATACGTCAGGTGTCAGAACAATTGACAACCTTACTTCGACAATCAGGTGTCGGAAGAATCGACAACCTAATACAACAATTGCTGGAAAACTCACGTTCCAGGAAACAGTTCAATTATGAAGAATCCATTAAGGAATAACAATATAATCTAGTATCGACGAGATCGACACAATATGGGGAGGTGCACATGAAAAGTGACAATATAATAAGCATCGACGAGTTCGATGTAACAACTGGGATATAATGAAGAATAAACAATGACATGCTCAACAAGGTTAAGTCTGATATGAAACAGACAATATGATATCAACAGAAAAGTGTAACAAGTCAATATAGAGTAGGGTTCAAAGAATAAACAATAACATGCTTAACAAGATTGAATCTGATATGAAACAGGCATTATGATACCAACAGAATTTGCAATAACTCAATATGGAATAGGGTTCAAAGAACAGGCTCTAGATGGCCTTAACAGTTCAATTCATCACATTATGGAAGAATTAGTTAAGATTCAACAATCTGGTAAGTGACAAGAAAGTCAAGTTCAAGTTTAAGAAAAATTCAGGGTGAAGTTTATAAATGAAGAAAACAAAGGTTTATTAACTTCTGGCAGAAATAGTTCAAGTCCTTCGAACATATACTTATAATAGATAAGCCTCGTATTTGAAGGAAGTAAACTAAATCATGCACAGCATAAATGAATTCGAATCAGGGAATGGATCAGATGATCGCATTAACAAGAAATGATAATAATAGTTGCAAGGGTGCAGGATGGAAAAATGGAATACTTGTAGAACAAGTACCACAACTTCGGAATTTAAAATAACGTTTTCAACATAGGGTTCGTAAGTTCCCACTCATCTAGGGTTGGCAATATTCCAACCTAATATTTTAAAATCATGTCTTTTAAAAGAGAGCCTTAGTATACGGCCCATAATTATCTCTTCAAACTTTTCAATATAATAAGTATATCTTTCCAATCAATATGAAAATATGAATCTAAACTCAAAAGGTATAAAAGAGTACTCGTCAATTTACGAGATTAAATAACATACTTGCAATTCAATGCATGGAAATCAACATTTGAAAACTCAGTAATAAACATTCAACATACATACTAATAACTCAAGATAATATCCCTTAATTAATAAGCAAGGGTATAAACACTTGCCTCTGGTCCTTAGCTATTTCGTAACGCTGAAACAATACGATCCCTCCTTATTCTGTCTTATCGCACGATTCTCGACTTCCGTCCTTCTTTGCTTTAACGCTCTTGCGAATACCACTAGTCTGCTTTTACCATTTCGAATCCACGTGCCAGCCTCGATAGTCAAACATGAGACGGTACTTAGTCTTCAACGTATAATCCTCATATTATATAAATGATCGTAACTTAACTTCGACGCACTTACCGATCTTACCGATATCTCTGTTGCATAATCATCCACATCTCAACTGATAGACCAATCGCAATCAACCACATAAGTAATCCACGTAACTTGCTTGACGACAATCCCCATACTATAAAAAGTCAACATCCAAGTCAACGGCCTCGTAAATCTCACTTTCTAACATAACCGACAAATTTCTATCCCAACTACCCCACACGATAATTTTAGACACAACTACTACATTTAAACACGTCTCAAAACAATTATTCGCATGCATGACTCAACAACAAATAATTCACATCATTCACATAACACATTTAAACAAGTAACCGGGTACGTATCGGACGTCCGGTATAATTTACGAGATTAAAAACTCAGACGCTAGCCCTAGTACGGGCATATACTGACTATAAAACACATTACACAACTCATACGAATCACATAGCACTTAAAACTATTTTTAAAACATCACACAAAGCTTATTTGAATTTAAATAAGCCACATACAATTTTTAAATCAAAAATCGGATTTTTAAATCCAATATAAGTATTTTAAATGAAAATAAATCAATTAATAAAATTAATTGACACTCTTTAAATGCTCAAACTATTTTTAAATAATAAAACAGGTTTGAAAATAATTAAACTGAATTTTTAATTAATTAAATCTAATTAATAATTAATTTTTAAGAATTAACTGATTAAAAGAATTAATCAATTAATTAAATTAATTAATTATTAATTAAAAATAATTAAAATAATTAAATTTAATCAATTTTCGAATTTAAATAAATATTTATGAATTTATAAAATTTTCGGAATAAAAAAATATATTTTTAAATCAAAGATATGATTTTTAGAATTATAAAACTATTTTTGATTTATTTTATAAAAATAAATCACAGAAACACTTTTCTGAAAATAGATTAGGTTTTGTAAGATCAAACCGGGTCGGGTTAGGGTTACGAAACGGGTCACCAAGAACTTTTCCGGGTCGCCAAGAACAACCCACCGGAAACTGGGTTTTCCAGTTTCCGGCCGGCGTCCGGCCACCGGAATTCTTCTGGTGCCCAAAACCAACTGCAAACTCGCGTTTCTTTGAGGGGAAATCACCTACACAGCACACTCACTCCAAATATGGTCACAGACAAGCCAAAACATCACTGCTTTTCCAGAAAAATCCGATCAAAAGTCGGCGGCTCGATTTTCCGGCAAGCCAGAGTCGAACACCAAATTGAAAACTGGATACATGAATCGATTCTAATTAACACGATCTATACATCTGCAATCCTAGAAACACTGTCAGTAATCGGGAATCCATTCTCCGGCCAAAACCCAAGAACTCCGACGAACTCTATTTTTTCCGATTAGCTCGAAAACGAACTCCAAATTCAAATTAAAAATCACATACATACTCTACATAACATAACGAACACACCCATACCATCAATTAGCAAGAACAATCAATAACAAAGAAAACCCCAAATTAAATCAATAAATTCGAAATAAATAAATAGATTAAAAATCGGAAAAATCAGAAAATCATACCCACATGAATTTTGATGGTGGATTTAGGTAGAGGATGATGAGAGATTCGATTTGGTTACAAGAACATCGAAATCGGAATCCGATAACGCCTTCAAAAGTTGGTTTGATTCTCAAGAACACGAAGAACACGTTTCAGGGGTTTTTAGATTTTTAACTGTAATTAAGCTTTGATTATACGAAAACAAAGTACGATTTGCCTTTTTATATTAAACGGAAAATAATACCCCAAACGACATTTTTGAATCGATACTGATCCGATAGATCGTTTTAAATACAATTTAACAGATAAAACAGTTTAAATCTTTAATAAAGCAGAATACACGTTTTACGAGACGATAGTCATCCATAAAGTACAGATGACTACAAGTATCGTTTAATAATAGATATACGAACCAAAATACTTCTATTACGAATATTTTCGAATACTTTCCACTTTAACGAATGAAATATTGGTACGAACGATATACCAATTGCCCGAATAATTTGGGAACGATCCAAATTTTCTTTCCAATAATTATAATAAAATAAAATAGTATAACATCCTTTTCAAAATAGTTTCAAATTCCCCACACATATCACATAGCATCACATTGTCACATATTCAATCATTTAACGAATAACTTAGCACGTTTAAACAGATAAATCATTTAATAACTCTTAATATGAAATTAAAGTCTCATTTCACATCATATAATAACACGTAATTTTCCCGGATCTTACAGATGTGCTTCAACATTTTCCTCTATTTCCATTTCCAAGATAGGCTCAGGTTGTTCAGCATTCAAGTCAGCCATTTCATCAGCATTTGCTCTGGCTTCATCAGGCACAGTAGCATTCTCAGTAGCATCTTGAAAAATAATTTCTGGAGCTTCAGCAGGTGTAGATTCTTGAACTAATTCATCAAACAAATAATCAGCTATCAGCTTCCTTCTTTTGATCTGTAAAGGCTCACTCTCAGCAGGGTTTGCATCAGATTTTGGTCTATTTGCCCTCTTCTTTGTCCTTGAAATACCAACAGATTGTGGTAACTCAGCATCAGAGTGTGGTTTAGCAGCTGTGACAGCTTTAAAAGCCCTATGCTTAGTCCTACCTCCAGATTTTGGTCTTTGGGAAGTAGATTGAGGATCAGTGTTTAATGGTTGAGGCTCTGGTTGAGGTTGTGGTTGTAGAAACTGTTGGACTGAATCAGGAAGTAACAAGTCACAACATTTCCCTTCTTAACATCTTTATTTGTCAAATCAGAGAATATTCTCTTATGCAATTTAAACGAGGGAATCACATCATCCTCAGCAATCTCAACCCCATCAACACAAGCAGAAACTATCAATTGACAAAAGCGAGCAAAATATACTACGCTTCTATTTTCTGTCATTTTTTCTCCTATGTTATTAAGAACTAGTCTAGCAAAATCAAAGTTATTACCATAGAGAAGAGAATACCCGATTTGCAGACTATCAATTGGAATAGCATCCCAATTTGTGCATTTCTTCCCGAACGCTCTTGTTATACAATCAAAGAAGAAACTCCATTCCTTCCTTAAGAGCGGTCGCTTCACCTGACCAATCCTTGCCAATGACCCACTGTAACCAATCTCTCTCATCATTCTCTGTAGCTCAGCATCACCAACAGATATTGTATAAGCATTGAAATCTTCAAAGCCCATAGCATCACGAACAGTGGTTGGAGTGACCACAAACTCTTGGTCTTCAAACTCAAAAACAATTGAAGGAGTTCCAGATTCTCCCCCATCATCATAAACACCTGTCTCCCAGAAAGCTTTGATTTGCAATCCAGAAAGCTTCGCTGGTGCAACAAGAGCTTGCCTAATATCAGACTGAGCAAGGAAATTTTGAAACAAATGAAACGCCTGCGGTGTGTTCTCATTACTCAAAGGTGCTGCATAGTTGTTAGGAACGAATTCTAGACCAACAGAGTGAAAAACAGTGGTTGCCATTAGAAATAGAGTTGAAAATGATCAGAGAATAAGCTTTGAAAGGTGAAAAGTGTTTGAGAGTGAAAAGTGTTTGTGAAAATGTGTGTGAGATAATGTTTGTGAATGGAGTAAGTGTGTAAAGAATACGAACGTTGTGTGTATAATGATTAAATACAAAGATTAAAACCGAAGAGTTTTAATCATTAAGATACACAACTGGCTTACTCGTGAAGTGTGTGAGTGGGACATGTGTCACACATGCAGTTACTGCCAGCAGTAACGTGGTAGTTTCCAACACGCATGTGCAGTAAAAACAGGCAATAATTACTGCTATTTACACATTTCATCATTTTCCAAACACATACAAACCGTTGTCAATCATACTCTCTATTTTCAAAAAGAATAATGTTTCTCAAAAATTATGAAATGTCTGAAACACATTTATTTATTTTAATTATCAGAGATTAAAAATAAATTACCTCGGCGTAGAGTGCACAGTTCATCAGTGTTTATCAATTCTCCAACATCATTAATAAACTCTTTTCTCAAAGTGCACAGTTGTGAATATTTGTGTGTGAAAAGCAGAGTTTACTGAATGGAAATATTTAGAGCATCTCAAAGTGCATAAAATCCACAAATTAAATCAGTAAAAACTGGTTACCCAAACTCTCATATGTAAAACAAAATCTGATGTCATCTAAACTCTGTACCTATGTATTTATTATTTTCACCCCCTGTCTAATTTTTTTTTTTTTCCAGTAATCAGAGATTGGCACTAGTCACCAAAAATTTCAAATTTTAGCCCTTATTTCATACAATAAGTTCCTGGATCTTCCTAGGCACAACATGATCTCAAAGGAATTTGTGCATGTTTTTGCATCTTTTGCTTGGGGGTGAAGTAGCAGCAACTAATTATAAGAGTTTAGACTGACATCATTTAACACATATACTTTATGAGAGAAAGTGCAAACAGCTAATACAGACTCAGTGTATAGGACCAATAAACTAAGAGATGCTATAAATATAGAGACAGTATCATGTTGTGTTAAGTTTCTGCACACATTTGAGATCAGATCATATATAACTCAGAAGGATTCATGATTACTTACTGAGAATCATGCTTCATTACTATTTTCTTCATCGATTTTTATGTTTCAGACAATACCACAATCAGAGATTAACATCAGAGTTTAACCATCAGAGTATGCGAACAAAGTTTAACAACATGGTTTGCATGACAGTTAACATATGCATAGAAACATGAGCAACTAATCACAGAAGAGTTAATTTTGAGTCTAACCAGTATCTCTAGTCGAAACCAGAGATCATTCCTAGTTCATTTACCAGTCTTGTAAATGTAGCTTCACTCAATGGCTTGGTGAAGATATCTGCAAGCTGTTGATCTGTAGACACAAAATGAAGCTCAATATTTCCTTCCTCCACATGTTCCCTGATAAAGTGATACCTTATGCTGATGTGCTTGGTCATGGAGTGCTGTACTGGATTTCCTGTCATAGCAATAGCACTTTGATTATCACAAAAAATAGGTATTTTAGAGTACCTTAACCCATAATCCAGCAATTGATTCTTCATCCATAGAATCTGTGCACAACAGCTACCAGCAGCAATATACTCTGCTTCTGCAGTGGATGTGGAAATTGATTTCTGTTTCTTGCTGTACCAAGAAACTAGTTTGTCACCTAGAAATTGACTACTTCCACTGGTGCTCTTTCTGTCAATCTTACAACCTGCAAAGTCTGCATCAGAGTAACCAACAAGCTTAAACTCTGATTCTCTAGGATACCACAAACCCAAGGTTATGGTTCCTTTGAGATATTTGAAAATCCTCTTCACAACTGTTAGATGAGGCTCTCTGGGATCTGCTTGAAATCTTGCACAAAGACAGGTTGCATACATAATGTCTGGTCTACTTGCAGTCAGATAAAGAAGAGACCCTATCATGCCTCTATAGTTTGTCATATCTACTGAAGCTCCTGTGTCTTTGTCTAGCTTTGTTACAGTTGCCATAGGAGTTGTTGCAGATGAACTATCAAGCATACCAAATTTCTTGAGTAGATTTCTGGTATATTTTGCTTGATTGATAAAAATCCCATCATCTGTTTGCTTTACCTGCAAGCCTAGAAAATAACGAAGCTCTCCCATCATGCTCATTTGGTACCTGGACTGCATAAGCTTGGCAAACTTCTTACAGAGTTTATCATTAGTAGACACAAAGATTATATCATCCACATAGATTTGAACTAAAAGCAAATCATTACCAATATTGAAATAGAACAAGGTTTTATCAATGGTACCTCTAGTGAACCCACTTTCTAAAAGAAATTGAGCCAGAGTTTCATACCATGCTCTAGGTGCCTGTTTTAGTCCATAAAGTGCTTTGTCAAGCCTGTAGACATAATCTGGGTGCTTGGGGTCCACAAACCCTGGTGTTTGTTCAACAAACACTTCTTCTTCAAGTGCGGTCTTGGTCAAGGGGTATTTGTGTCTTTATATATATTATGCATGTGTTAAAGAGTTTTCCGTTGGTCGGATGACTCCTCAAATCTGTACCCCGGGTTTGGAGGGCGTCACAGTTGGTATCAGAGAAACAGGTTATGGAATTTGAAACAATTTAGGACTTAGGGTCCAGGATAACATAGAGAGTTAGGAATTCACGTAAGGATATTAGGAGGTCAACTAGGGATATTATGCGCAGTTGGGACGATCATCTACCCTTGGTGGAATTTTCATATAATAATAGTTTTCACGCGAGCATTGGGATGCCACCTTACGAAGCTTTGTATGGACGAAAGTGTCGATCTCCAGTGTACTGGGAAGAAGTTGGTGAACGGAAGATGATAGGACCAGAACTAGTGCAACGAACAAAAGAAGTGATTCAATTGATTCAAAGAAGATTGATAACAGCTCAGGACCGACAGAAAAAGTATGCGGATCTAGCCAGAAAGGATGTGGGATTCGAAGAAGGAGAGCAAGTGTTACTAAAGGTTTCACCATGGAAATGATTAGTTAGGTTCGGAAAGAAAGGGAAGTTGAGTCCGAGATATGTTGGACCGTTTGAGATTTTGAAGAAAGTGGGCAACGTAGTTACGAGTTAGCATTGCCGCCGCATATGCAACACGTTTATAATGTATTTCATGTATCTATGCTTAAGAGGTATCGACCAAATTCGAATCATGTAATAGAGTATGAACCCATAGAGGTCCAGGCAGATTTATCTTATGTAGAACGACCGATTCAGATATTGGATCGTAAGGAGAAAGTACTAAGGAATAAGACAGTAGCGTTAGTGAGAGTTTTGTGGAGGAATCCTAAAGTAGAAGAGTCTACCTGGGAGTTAGAGAGTGAGATGCTAGAGAAGTATCCCCAGTTGTTTCCTTGATCTGATTCTGAGGACAGAATCCTATTAAGGGGGGAAGGATGTAATATCCGTGAATTTTATTATTTGATTAAATGATATATTTAATATACAAATATTTATTGTGGAGTATTGGAATATTATTAAATGATAATTATTGTGTGATTATGTGCTAAATGGTGAGTCGAAAGCCCCTTTCAAATATTTCGTCATTTGGAATTTTCTTCAAATCTGAGCTCCGTTTTGATAATTCAAGGGCCCCATTGGAATTTCGTACATTAATTAATATCTCTTCGTCTTTCGTATTCAAATCATTATCGGGAGAGATATTCGTATCATTTCATTCCTACCTATTTGATTCTGCTAGAATAATTCGTTTTGTTCAAAAAGGGAAAAATTGTTCCGAACCCTAATTGCTTAAGGGGACAGATATATCGTTTTATATCAATATTACCTTTTTTTATAGCCCCAGTATTCTTGAGCATTAGTTATATAATGATATGTATTGATTTGGATAATTATCAATCCTTGTAGATAATTATCTTCTCGTAAAACGTATTTTTAACCTAATTAGGGTTTTTAAACGATCCAATGGATCTATAACGATCCAAAAGTGTTCCTTGGGGTATTATTTTTCCAAAAATATATAAAGACGAATCATACCTTATAATCTTCATAATCTGCATTGTGTATAATCAAAAAGTAAAAATTCCCGAAACGTGTTCTTCGTGTTCTTGAATAATCAGTCCATTCGTTCAAGGTGTTATTGATTTCAGAAATCAAAGTTCAAGTACTCAAATCAAAGCTCTTGATCTCTAGTTTCAGAATCTTCCAACCTCATCATCATCTGGTAATTTTTCGATTTATTATGAATTTTTCAATATTCGAATTAAATTAGGGTTCTTGATTAATTTGGGGATTTTCATTCTGTTGATTCTCCGTTCAATTGGTTGCTTCTAACATGTTCCTAGAGTTCTAATTAGCAAGAATCCATGATTTAATTTCGTGTTTAAGTTCAATTTAGTCGGGTTTGATTTTCGGGTTTTGACCCGAATTTTTCTTTTACTTCGTCCGTTCTTGTTGTTGATCTAACATTAGTTATGATGTGGGGCTTTGATTGTATGAGTTATAAGCTTCATTTTGGTATATTAATCTTTGAGTTTCATGTAGAATTAAAGTAGATCGGGTTTTCGGTCGAAGTCGTCGCCGGCGAATTCTTTGAACGAATTCTGGGCTCGATTCCGGCATGGGACGTATGTGATTGTGTGTGGGATTTGTTTGTCTTGAAAAAGCGAACAAAAGCCCTCTGGAATTGTTTGTGTTTGGACAGAATCGAAGAATTCCGGCCGCCGGACACCGGCCGGATTCTGGAAAACCCAGAATCCGGTGGGTTGTTCTTGGTGACCCGGAATTGTTCTTCCCGACCCGTTTACCCGAAGTTTGACCCGGTTTCAATCTTCAAAACCCTAATTCATTTTCTGAAAACTGTTTTTGAATTTTATTTTTAAAATTAATTCGAAAATAGTTTAAAAACTTTAAAAATTCATATTTTTATTTTAAAAATATATTTTAATATCAGAAAAATTCTGGAAAATTATATTTATTATTTTAAATCCGAAAATTGATTAAACTTAATTATTTTAATTGTTTTTAATTAATAATTAATTTATTAATTAATTGGTTATTTCTTTTAATCAATTAATTCTTAAAAATTAATTATTAATTAGATTTAATTAATTTAAAATTCAGTTTAATTATTTTCAAGCCTATTTATTTATTTAAAAATAGATTGAGAATTTAAAAAGTGTCAATTAATTTTATTAATTGATTTATTTGCATTTAAATGTTTATATGGGATTTAAAAATCCAAGTTTTGATTTAAAAATTAAACGTGACTTATTTAAAATTCAAATAAGTTTCGTATGATGTTTTAAAAATGTTTATAAGTGCTATATGGTTCATATTAATTGTGTGTTGTGTTTTATAGTCTGTATATGCCCGTACTAGGGCAAATATCTGAGTTTTAAATATCATAAATCATTCCGGACGTCCGATACGTAACCGGTTACTTGTTTAAATGTGATTATTGATTGAATAAGTGTCGAGAGTAGAACGAGAATAGTTAGACTTATTGTGATGAGTTGTTTAATTATAGAATCGAGTTCCCGGAGCAAGGGAAAGGGAAAGGTAGAGTGAGCAGAGTCGATCCGACAGCAGCGTAGACCAGGCAAGTATCTGTGCCTTTACTTGTGATAAAATTTATTATTGTCTTGATTACTTGAATACCGTTATCCCCAGAACAATTCAAATTATCAATCTTTTAACCGCATTTGGACAACTGATTCCATTTCCTTAGAGATTCTTGATTCTTTGATTTGATCTGCATCGGAAACCCTTATTTCCAACTCACTTGATTATTGTTTACCACCATTGGGTTATTGTTTATCATCCTTTTATCATTAGTGACAACCATTGATTATTTGACTTCCATCTTGACTATTGATTACGGTCATTGATTATCGATTACCAATCTTGATTTCCTTATTGAATGAGCACACTGTACCATTGAAATTATTCCATGATTCTTTCTCGATCTTCATTTGATACTGAGTAGTTGAAGCTCTTTTGAAATTATTATACATTGAGTTTATCTTATTGAGCATGTTATTGTTTATACCCTATGATAGATTTGGCATGTTTTTAAAATGGACCAGTAATTGGTCGGGCCATATTTATGGTCGGAATAACTTAAGGCCCAGTTTGGCCTAGGATCCAGTAGAGGACTATGCTGTGAGCTAGTCCGGGGTTGATGCGTGGCTGGCCAGCAACACAACCTTTGATTTGAATAAAATGTATAAGCCAAATTCTAATTCTTTTTCTTCAATTGTTATTGATACAAAGCATGTGTTAGCTAAATATTGTTGATTCTGATATCATAAATTCATATCCTTACAACTGTGATAGAAATGATTCATTGATGTTTGATGAGCAATTTTGGCTCACTCTTGCTTGTTGTTTTCTAACCCTATTCCAGTGAAGCGAGAGTATGAGTCGTCATAGCGTGACCGATAGTTCACCAGCAGCCAGGAGAGCCCCTCGAGTCATTGTCATTGGCAGGGTAGTTGTTGTTTTGCTTTTCTAGATTAGATGTCTAGATTTGAACTTTAGTTGTGATGTAATAACTCTGATAAAACTGGTATTGTATTAATAAAAGATTGTAGTAGCTTGTGTTCATTGCCATAATCTGGATGCGGTCTTGGAAAAGGGGTATTTGTGTCTTTATATATATTATGCATATGTTAAAGAGTATTCCGTTGGTCGGATGACTCCTCAAATCTGTACCCCGGGTTTGGAGGGCGTCACACTGGCCCTCGGGGCGTGGGATTTCGATCTTGATCGTTGTTCCTTCTGTCATAATCCTTCCTTTCATAGTTTCCTCTTTGACTCCCTTGATTTCCATCCTTGGTGAATTTATTGAGCTTTCCTCTCCGTATCAGAAACTCGATTTCATCTTTCAATTGTCTACAATCGTCGGTATCGTGACCGACTTCCTTGTGGAACCGACAAAATTGATTTTGATTTCGTTTAGACATATCAATCCTTAGTGGTTTTGGCCATCGGAGTTCCTCCTCCTTTGCTATTTCCATCAGAATTTGGCTTCTGGGAGTGTTCAATCTTGCATACTCCGTAAACTTTGGCCCAAAATTGTTCCTCTTGGGTGGAGAATCAGAATCCTTTGACGTTCTAGGAAACTTTTCCTTGACGTCATACTCCTGTGTTTCCTTCATTTTCTTTGAATTTCCACTACCACCAGCAGTGGGTTCATACTTTCTCATACTTTCTTCAGCCTTGATGTACTTTCCGGCTCTATCTTGGAGCTTCAGCATGCTCTCGGGTGGATGTTTTGCTAACGATCTTTTGAAGTGATCATCAGTGGTTCCTTGCTGCAGAGCTATCATAGCTACTTTGTCCTCCAAGTCCGGGACTTTCAGAGCCTCCCGGGTAAATCGATTGATATAATTCCTTAAAGCTTCATTCTTTCCTTGTTGGATTCCCATGAGTGATGCAGAGCTTTTCTCATACACCCTTCCACTAACAAATTGGTTGATGAATGATTTGCTCAGTTCTTTGAAAGATCCAATAGAGTTGGGAGGAAGACGGCTATACCAACGTTGGGCCATGCCCGCCAAGGTTTGTGGAAACGCCCTACACTTGACCGCATCATTGGTTGGCTGCAACAGCAGTGCATTAGAGAAGGTTCTCACATGATTTGCGGGATCTCCCGTTCCATCATAAGCTTTAATCGTTGGCATCTTGAATTTCCTGGATATGGTAGCTTTCATGATGTCTTGAGTAAATGGTGGTGTAGGATCATCAGGATCTCCTAAGGGCAACAAAACACTAGGGTCACCCCTTGGGGCTTCAGCCCTCTTGGTTCTTCTTGGTGTTAGGTCCAAGTTAATCACAGGGACTCGTTGGGTTCTTGCTGCTTCCTCTTCGGCCAATAGTTTTTTGAGCCTTGTAGTCTCTGCCTCATGGGCCGCAATCTCTTCCTTAGTAGTTTGGGATTGCTCCCGATTTGTTTGGGAAGAATGTCTTCTCCTTGGGGCAACATCCCTTTCTTCTCCAGTTGAGTCATTCTCATCCTCAGTGTAGGGTCCCGAGTAATCTCGAATCAACAGGGTTCGTCGAGTTTTTTGATTTTGGGGTCCCAGACCTTGTATATAAGGAGGAACATATGCCTCATGGTAAGTGGGATTGAGACCACTTCCGCCCGCCATGGGACGAGGGGACATGCCATAGCTTGGCATCCCCAAAGTTTGAGTTGCATATTGGGGTAGATCCGTAGTATGGAGTTGAAGGCCACTTGGTGCATTCATAAGCAGTGGGCAGGTCGTGATTGGTTGCTGGTGAGCGGTCTCTTGTGGATTAGATCCATGAACGACCATCTGTAGGGGATTTGTCCCTTCAACCGAGATTGGGATCTCCGGTCCTTAAGTAGTGGTGATGGGGATATTCGTCCCTTGAATGCCAGTAATTGGCGGTGGTTGATTTCCGTGAGTATCAGCCTCCGAGGTGATAAGAAGCTCCTCAGAAGTTTGAGTATCTCGAGTTGTTCTTCGTGTGTTTGCCATGGTTGATGTTGTCTTCCCACAAACGGCGCCAAATGTTATGGATTTAAAAATGTACTTGTAAATTTAATGCTAGAGAGCTTCGAGCTTTAATGGCTGCTCTTTTGTTTCGTGACTAAATCGGTCCTCACAAGATGCCTACGTATCTCAATCAGTGCTGAGAATCAAGCCAAAGACTTAGTTCTATTGTGAAGGAGCTGAGTCCTTATATAGGCGTCTGGGACCTCGTATTTAGAGTAAGTTTAGGAGTCTTAGCGAATAAGTCTCCTTTTTGATAATGGATATACATTCTATTTCTTGATGGACAAGACTTTTCCTTGTTGATAAGGACTGTGACTCATTATTTCTTATAATCGGGATTCTGGATCCTTCTTTGATGAATTTACCATATTTTGGATTCCTTTGATGAGCTGTATATTTTCCCTATTTATTAATTACGAAATCAATATATATATATAAAGGAGGATACGCGGGAGGTTAGGTGGCGCCTTAAGATCGTCTCAATCTATTTTTTCTAATTTTTTAGAATTTTGGAATTTTAAACTAATAAATCAAAACATTTATTAACATATTAGAAGTAGAATAGAGGTCAGGAGAAGAGTTCGAATCAATATAAAAGAGGTATACTTTAAACATATTGAAAGTAGAATAGACATGCGAATTTATAAAAAAAAAGAATTTGAATTAATTGTAAAGACATATATCATAACCTATTTAAAGTAGAAAAGAACCTTCAAATTTACAAGAAAAGGAAAAGGTCGAATTTATATAGAATTAAGACTTCTTTATCAATATATATCTTTAATTATATGATGTTTGCAGTATTAACTTGCTTTGTCCATATCGATTTTCCAGAGGATAATATTTTATGCTTTATGGTTATGGTTAAATGGGTGTTTTAATTTATTTATATTTTTTCATTTTGAGTTTTAACTATATGATTTATGGTTGATCTTGCAGGGATTATTCTTCCTTATGCACACTTTAAGCCAATTACTTGACAAGTATATTTTTCCTCCTCCAAGATAAGGTACTTTTGTATATAATTGAAGTCAGTTGTCCACAGAATGTGCTTATGACTCGTGCATGTTTATCCTTACACGTGAATTTTTAGAAGTTGCTAACGTCTCCGATGGATCAATAAATAATCCAATTTTTGCTGTGATGATTTTTGTTGATTTCCTGTATTAATTGTAAATTTTGTTTGATAGTAGTATTGTTACGTTAGTTGATTTGGTTGTGTTCTACAGAAAATATTACTTCGATAACAACAACAAGCAATATGGATCTATTCATCGTAACATCAATTTTTTTCTATGATTAGTAGATTTTTGTTTTGAATTAAAGTTCTCTATTATGGAACACAAGTTTCCAACGGGTTCTATTCTTTTCTCATGTTTTTTCTAACCACACTTCGACTTTCATAAATTTTGTAGTCTTTGAAGTTTGTTTCCTTTTTTAATCTTTCTATCTACACTAATTAATTTTATTTTATTTTATAAGAGCATCTCCAATGGTCTCTAACCCTTAGCTAAAAGTATAGATAAGATGCCATAAATAAAAAATTTAGACAATATGTAAAATTCTCTCAATTCCAATGGAACATTACCGTTAGCCAAAAATAGGGTTAAATGGCGTTTTGGTCACTCGACTCATTATAAACTTTCAATTGGGTCATCGAACTCAAAAACCTTTCAGTCACATCATTGTACTCTTAGAAATTTTCATTAAGGTCACTGGTCGTTACACTCCGTTAAAAATTAGACGGAAAGTTGACTAAGTTTGGTGAGTTGGCTTGAATAAATCCACTGTGGCATGTACAGTCGGCTGAAGCGGCGTTTTGGTCACTCAACTGACTACAAACTTACAATCGGGTCATCAAACTCAAGAAACTTTCATTCAGGTCACTAACCTAAATATTAATGGTTTCATTTTAAAAATTAAATTACACTTTCGATTGAAAATACGTGATATCTTAAAAAAAATTATTAACATATATCGATTTACAAGCATATAAATTGAATGGGTATGTTCAATTTTAAATTAAATTAAATTCTAATCATCCAAAAAAAATTACGAATTGAAAAAAATTACACTTTGGATTGAAAAGACGTGATATCTTAAAAAACAATTGTTCACATGTATCGATTTACAAGCATATAAATTGAATGGGTATGTTCAATTTTAAATTAAATTAAATTCTAATCATCAAAAAAAATTACAAATTGAAAAAAATTACACTTTGGATTGAAAATACGTGATATCTTAAAAAAAATTGTTCACATGTATCGATTTCAAAGCATATAAATTGAATGAGTATGTTTAATTTTAAATTAAATTAAATTCAAATCATCCGAAAAAAATTACAAATTGAAAAAATTACACTTTGGATTGAAAAAAAATATGATATCTTTAAAATATTTGTTCGTATGTATCGATTTATAAGTATATTAATTGAATGTGTATTTTCCATTTTGAATTTAAAAAAAAAATCTAATCTGATAAAATATAACCCTTAATGATAATGTGCGTGTATTTGTTGTAGGAGAGCCCTTAATGTTGTTGCAGGAAAACTCTTAGTCCGATTTCTTTTCAATTTTTAACGGATGTAATCGTTAGTGACCTGAATGAAAGTTTACTCAGTTTGATGACCCAATTGCATGTTTCTAGTCAGTTGAGTGACGAAAACGCCACTTCAGCTGACTGTACATGCCATGGTGGATTTATTCAAGCTAAATCACAAAGCTTAGTCAGCTTTCCGTCTAATTTTTAAAGGAGTGTAACGGCCAGTGACCTGAATGAAATTTTTTAAGAGTACAATGATGTGACTGAAAGCTTTTTGAGTTCGATGACCCAATTGAAAGTTTATAGTGAATTGAGTGACCAAAACGCCAATTAACCCGCCAAAAATATAGCCAACACTTCATATTGGCTATTTTTGTCCTGTAGTAAATTTTGGTGAGATTCCAAGGCAGTGTGTACAGGAACTCAATGTATCGATGATAACTCAACACTAGAACAGGACATGTAAATAATACTACGACCACACAGAAATCAGGAAGAAATGAAGATATGGCAAATACAAGGAATCAAGATACAAGAAGTAATTCTGAAGTCTAGTTAAGGGTCACTGAAAGAAGTTCATTATCATGTTCATGCCTCAGTGAAGAATAAGGGTTGAAGACATTCAGGGTTTCAAAGGTATTGAAGATTCAGTATACAGTGCCACTAGAAGATTTCAGTGTATTAGCATTGATTGTGACATAGACAGTGTAGGAAGCATAGGAATCCGAAAGCAATGTATACAGGGTAAATGACAAAGGTTTAAAAGAAGATATGAAGACGTTGTCTGAATACCAGTAAGGATTCCAGTGAAGGTACACGTGTTTATTGACAGTTAGTGTTTGAAGCAATCAAGAATGCAGCGACTTGTCAATTGTATTGAAATGAAGATGTGAAGGTTTGAATCACTGTTAGTCGTCTGTGAACCAGACCGTTGCACGAGGCGTCAACACATACGAGAATAATCTACATATCTATTCTACAGAAGAAATTGATACAGTCAGACTTGGTTCTCCCCGAAAGTTCTAAGGAATTTATAGGAGAAAACAGGTCAGAACAGGATACGTCCAAACAGCTAAAGGAACCCACTGAGCCAAAGTTGTGAAAATAATAAACCCGAAAGAAATGCAGGTTGAGATATTTGGAAAGATGGAACCCCGGTTGGAATTGATATATGGTTTGCTAAGCAAAAGGAGTCCAGTTCCAGACACTCACAGACCGCAGCTTG
The DNA here is from genome assembly GCA_030848705.1 of Heracleum sosnowskyi. Lineage (NCBI taxonomy): Eukaryota > Viridiplantae > Streptophyta > Magnoliopsida > Apiales > Apiaceae > Heracleum > Heracleum sosnowskyi. Next base: position 146,700,534 of record CM061236.1, on the reverse strand, counting down.
GACTATAAGGATTTAAATAAATAAATAAATATTTTATTTAATTAGAAAATTATATTTATAAATATTTACATATTATTAGATATTTATTTATATATTTTCTGGATTAAATTATTTATTTATTTATTAAGATTAGAAGCTGTGCGGGTCGAAAAGCATTTTTAAGGAGCTGTCAGACTACAGGACGAATTACACAAAAGGACGAAATAAGCCCCTTTGGTTTTTCAAATTGGCCAGGTGAATACTCCTTCGATAGTTTTTGTTTTAAAACAAAACTTTCGATAGTTTTTGTTTTAAAACAAAGCTTTCGATTGTTTTTATTAAGCCTTCGATAGTTTTTAATTATCAAAAAAGTAGATTGGACACCTGCTGCATTCTGATTGGTCGAAGCAAAATCTATCGGAAGATTGGTTTTGAAAAGTCTACAAATAGACAGAAGAAGTTCATTTTCTTCAGTAGTTCATATTTTAGAGTTCATAGTTTTGACAGAGAGAGATAGCCGGAGAAGAGTTTAAGAGCTGGAATATTTATAAATTCGTAGACAGCCTTAAACTCTAATCCGTGTTTGTATTAAGTGAGCTTGAACTATTTGCAGCTAATCCTACGGATTAGAATTTGTAGCACCCTTCGAGGTTTATATTTATAAAACAATATATTCCCCGAATTGTTTGTGTTTGGCTTGGTTGATTTGATTTCGAGAACCTACATCGATCTATCCGAAGAAATCAAATTGCTATTCGTTTCACGTGAACACGTACCCACTGAGAGTATACTAGTTTAATTATCCGTAAAAGATTTGAAAGAATTTTTTGATGAATTAGTGAGTATCGTATTCAACCCCCCCCCCCTTCTACGATACTTCGGGACCTAACAATTGGTATCAAAGCTTGTTAATCGATATACAGATTAGATCCGGTGTTTTAGGCCAATCACTCAAGTTCTCAGAATTTTCGGATTTTTTAATTTTCAAAATTTTCATTTCTTGAAATTTTTGAATTTTATTCTTGAAATATTTTATTTTTCAAAAAGTTCGAAATTCTTGGAATTTAAAATATTTCATATCCTAAGCCAAAGGTTCTCAAAAGATTGTTAGAGAGGAGGTTAGGAATGGACAAACAAATATCTCAGTAACGTTTATTAATGTTGGAACCTCATAACAGAATAGAAGAATTACTAGTAGCTGAATCAGAAGAAGCTCAGGTAGAAAACCTCGAGAGGCTAGACTAAAGATCAGTGTTTCACTTGTCAAGGAAGTTTAGTCACATCAGATTCAGAAGGAGTACAAAAGCCACATCCATGGATCAGGCTTATTTATTACGAAGCAAAGATTCTTCAGGATTCAGTTCAAAGAGGTAGTTACAGACTGAGATGGTAACAAAAACAAGAGTGATAGTTTCAACTATGATAAGAACTATGTAACGAGAAACTATCAGGGTGTGCTACACAATGAAGAAGCCTAACAAACAAAGAAGAATAGGGACTCAGTTAATATCTGAAACAGAAGTGGAATGCTTTGTTGAAGAAGCATCAGCACAAAACTTATGTTGCTTAAGGAAAGAGTTGGGATGGATCAAATGACGAGAAGATCATGGATATCTTGCTTTCATAGCAATCTCTGAAGATGATTCACCTCACATATCTCAGGTATCTTTTCCTTGAACCAATGCAGTATTTAATTCTCAATATTCAAAGCATGTACATAGAAGATCTTAGATATGTGTGTATGAATATTTGTAGAATAAGATTTGCAAGTGAGATAGAAGCTTTCTTAAGAAACAACTCTTAGTTTTAGGGGTTAAGTTTCTGGCACATAAGACCTTAGTAAAGCTAAGTTTCAGTATCCCTAGTAGAACAAGATTTGCTCATTTATTCTGAATTGTTTGTTAAGGGATAATCAGTTTGAAGAATGGAGGAATTACCTTTAGAGTCAGTAGAATTTGTAGAACACCAAGCTGTATCTAAAACTGACTTAGGTAATAGAGAAAGTTAGATGCCATACAACAACAGAATGGATTAGATAGAATTAGTGATTTAATTGTTAATTCTTTTATTCCATGTGTGCTTAGAAAATTATTGAATATCTGTAAATCTACTTGCTACCTGTTACACTTGTGTATATTGGTTAAAGTAGAAAGTACTGAATTTTCTAAAATGCAAAACATGCCTAATTTGCACATCTCTTATCTGCAATGTCAAAATGCTCAATGTATGCCATTTATTCTTATTAACATGTTTGCTTATTTAAATATTATGAATGCATCTCTTAGAACTTGCATTAATCATAGAAAAAGCATGTTTAAGAATTACATTAGAGCAACGACTGCAAGGTCAGTCAGAGATAAGAATAAGCATGTATAGGTTGAAGCTGTTGTTACCACTTTTAAAAGCAAAATCTCTAATCCATCTGGACCCAAGCAAATAAGTTGGGTACCAAGAACTGTCAATCCATTTGCGAGTTCAGGAAAATCAGGTTAATCGATTTATATGCTTTCTTGGTCTTTACTACTGAAGACATATGATCGAAGAAAGAACTTGCCATCAAATGTGATTGAGAAAGCTGTTCCGTCAATAATCTTTGGAGATGACAGCAAAGGTTTTCATCACGGGACATGGCTACGTTGGAAATGGAATGTCATCATGTTTACAATAATTGGTATCATTGATAACAACTAATAATTGGAGTCAAGGATAACAATTAGAAGCAACTCTCTTGCTGAAGATTCAAAGCACAAATCTTTTTATTCAATGAAGGAGCAGTGTTTTATCTCAAGCAGGAAGGTTGAGAAGCTCTCACCCTTGCATGACAATACAAGGAACTCTTTTCTAAAAGATGGTATTGTTGAGAGGACTGCCTCATCTGGGATTCAAGCTAGATGAAATATATGAGGCATGTCATTAAGGGAAGTCAAAGAAACATCACAGAAAAGCTATAATGTGATAAGCATTACTGAGCCGCTTCAGATGATACGTATGGAACTCTACGGACTAGTTAATGTCTTATCTACAACAAAGTAAAGATATACTTCAGTGATGGTTGATGTCTACTCTTAATACAAACTGGTGTTGTTCGTTCAATCTGAAGGACAGGACATCACAGATGAGATTAATCACATTTCCATGATACCCTGAATTGGCCAATAGAAGCAAACTCTGAATTTCTTTCAGGGGTTTGGAGGAAAATGTTTTACAAGTAAGCATCTTGGCAAGATTGGCAGCTAAGGCTCTTAAGGATATTTTCCTCGGCTAATCAGTGGAATCTAAAGCCTACGAGGTAAATTTGATTAATCAACAAGAGGTGATTGAAAGTCTGAATATGATGTTCAAAAACTCCAAGCTCTCAGCTGTTATGTGTGAAATTAATGGTAATGATGATTCAAATCCAAGCAGTGGTAATGGTAGTTTAACTACACAGCTCAGTACTTCAACAGAACCACTCAGCGAGGATGAAGATTCTCAGGAAATCCCAGCAACAGCTTAGGGGGAGCAAAAGAAGGATCAATTAGTCAGATCAACACCACAATGAAAATCAAGAGGACACTTCAAGAACGTATCTGTCAAGACAAAGGGTTTAGATTCAATATCATTCCTGATGTCTAGTTCTTAGTGATCCTAGTGGTGGAGTAAAGACTGGAGCTATAGAGTATGAATGATTATTTTCTTGGTTTTCTTTCTGAAGAAGAAACAAAGAAAGGTAAAGAAGCTCTGATGGATCCAGATTGGGTGATTGCAAAGCAAAATGAACTCAATCAATCTGAAAGGCAGAAAGTTTGGAAGCTGGTACCCAGGCCTAAGGGAAAATCTGTTATTGGAACAAGATGGGTATCCATAATACTGGATGAAATTGGCATTGTTATGAGGGACAAGGCCAAACTGGATGCTAGGTTACTATTAGGAAGCAGTATCTAACAAGAAGCACCAGTGACGAGACTTGAGGATATCAGGATATATTTGTATGGTGAATATGATCAAGTGCACTCCTGATTGGTGAGATAGTAGAAGAAGTCAATGTACAACAGATCCTGGCATTTGCTGTTGCAGATCAATTGGACATTGTATAACTTCTCTTCACAAGATCACTACAGGTTGGTATGAACCGGTATCAATACTCAAGCAATCGTCAAAGACATGGTATGACACTCTAACTGAACTTTTACAAAAGATGAATTTATTAGAGTTGTCATAAGGCACAAACATAATGGCATATATGTGCAGTGATATCATGATTATATTATATGTTGGTCTACTAACGAAAACTTGAGCAAGAAATTTGCCAAGTCATTGTAGAGAATGTACAAGATGAGTATGTTGGGAAAGTTGCAATTCTTTTTGGAATTACTTTGAGCAAGCCAGAAGAATAATTCTTTTAGGAGCACAAGTAAGCCAAAAGAGTGATGGCAATAAAAGTAAGTCAATAATCTTTTGAATGTGCATAATTGAGAAGATTCTAGACATGCCAAGACTCCCTACCAACAGCAGCCACTAAAGCTTGATCAGGACGAATCAGGTAAAAGACAGAAATGACAAGCTAGAGAGGTATGCGTCTCATTAAGTTATTAGCTGCAAATTGACAACACATATTGTATTCTCAAGTTGCCAATGTGCAAGGTTCCAAGTGGATTTCGAAAATCTAGTCTTATAGTTATCAACATGATTTTTAGATATCTTAAGGGAATACCAAATCTCAGTATATGGTACCCTAAAGATTACTTATTAACATGTTTAGCTATTTAGATATAAAATACGCAGGTTGTAAGAAAGACAGGAGAAGCATCTCTGGAAGCTGTCAACCCAAATGACAGGAGGAGCATCTCTAGAAGCTGTCAACTTCGTGGAGGAAGATTGATTTCTTGGTATTATTTCAGGAAATAACTTCATCTCCAACAACTCTGTAGAACAATCCACGAAAATGCACCTTGACAACAGGTATCATTTCTTTCGAGAGCATGTCTTCAATTCAGAGAGTAACTTGCAGACACGCACCTTATTTGAAAATCTCATCTGCAAGAAACTCTTGAATAAGTTCACAAGTATAAAATTGTTCATATTTTAAGGACTTGTGAATTTATTTAACATCCAGCCCTCATCTTAATAATTTAGTGCTAATATCTAACTAATAGACATTTAGTATTAATTTATTATTATTTATTTAATGAAATTTGAATTATGGAAATTGAAGCAGTTCAATATCTTATTTGCTCCATAATTTAAAATACATAAAATAAATATGCAGCATAATTTATTGGATTTTAATTGGTTAATATTATTCAATGATATTTAGTCGATTTTATTCTGAGAAAATTGTGAATTTTCTGTTAACAATTGATTTTGGTAAATTGTAAAAGATTTATTCAAAATAAAACTTGACAGGAAATACAAGGTTTGAATTTTAGAACATGAACAAGTTTTGGAATTTGAACAGAAGCAAAAATATCGAATCTTAGGAAATTCGATAGTTTTTCAAGTACAAAGAAAATTCTATCGAAATTTAATTCTCGATAGTTTTTGAAAAGGAAAAGAAAAACTATAGAAAACAATTCTCGATAGTTTATGAAATTAAAGTGAAAATATATCGGGAGGATTTAATTTTTCAATATTTAAACTCCTCGGTAGTTTTTTTAACAAAAATATTGCCTCGATAGTTTTTGGTCTTTTCATAGTAATAACTTTCGATGGTTTTTCAGAAATCAGTTTAAAATTCTACTCTCATACACTTCGATAGTTTTTAATAAAACCATCGAAGATCAGATGACCTTTTTGCCCCTCTGAGAAATCCATCGACAGTTACTTTAAAAACTATTGAACTGTAGAAAGACATTTTTACCCTTACAGTTTCAACAAGTATTTAACAACCCCTTACGTTTTTTTCTTCTTCTTATTATCAGATCTAAGGGCTTTTGTTTATACTTAAGTTGTGTTTATTTAGAAAAAGGGGTAATTTTGTTTTAAAGGTAATTTTGTTAAGTTTGATTAATTTATAATTAATTAAATTTAAGTGGTAATTTAGTTTTGGTTTAAAATTAATTTTCTGGAAATTTAAAATGGCCGGAGAATTTATTCTAACCAAGACTAATCATGTCTCGTTTCAGAACTTGCAAGCCATTACGAACTTACAGTTTCCTGCATGGGCAGAGTTTCTGAACACACGTTCATTAGTGGCATATGCCTTGAGTACTCCCGTAGTCCTTTGCATCGATCAATTGACTGCGTTGTACACAACCGCCACGGATACAAGTGAGAATAACGTAAGATCCTTCAGTTTTGTTGTGCCAGGGGGTAGAACAATAAGGGTGACGGAACATGACTTTAATAGAATACTACATTTTCCTACAGAAAACCATGTTCTGGATCCCAAAACTGAGGAGATACATGCTTTCTTCACTCTCATAAGAAGTCAACTTCCTAACTTCTTTGTGGGAGAGTTCCTTAAGCATTACCTGCCAAAGCCATGGAACTTTTTCTTTCATACCCTGATCCATGTTTTTACTGCCAAGCTTACAAATCTGCATGGTATTCCCTTATTCCTTCAAAAGATAGGGTTTGCCATTGCCAACTATAGGCATATTAACATAGGAAGGCTAGTGATTGATCAAGTCATTCTGTGCATGGGACCACTGGATGAAAGAACAGGCATAAATGAAAATGTGCTTTGTTTCTATCCTAGGTTCCTACAGCTAATTCTCACTGATATATTAACAGATGATGAGCGTGAGACATTCGCCGACGAGGAGACCATGAAGTGCATGAAGGTGAAGAGCAATGCAATAACCGCTCTGATAAGAAAGAATCATCTTCCAGGGGTACCCAATGTTCTCACTGAATATCTGTAACGCCCCCAAATCCGGGGTCAAAGGATTTGGTCGTCACACTGCACTCTTAATCCAAACAACCTGTTCAATATAAAATCAACACAATAATAATAATATCTGTGACCCCAACTCTACCAAGAATCTTTAAAGGTTATAGTGCTAGAAACAAGAATCCAAAATTTCATTACAATAATCTTTCTTCCTTACAACACATACAACTTATTCATATCATCAATTATCAAGAACAATCACAAACACAGATTTCCCCAAATTAAATAAATAATTCGAAATAAATAAATTAATTAAAAATCGGAAAGATCAGAAAATCATACCCACATGAATTTTGATGGTGGATTTAGGTAGAGGATGATGAGAGATTCGATTTGGTTACAAGAACATCGAAATCGGAATCCGATAACGCCTTCAAAATTGAGTTTGATTCTCAAGAACACGAAGAACACGTTTCAAGGGTTTTTAGATTTTTAACTGTAATTAAGCTTTATTATACGCAAAACAAAGTACGATTTGCCTTTTTATATTAAACGGAAAATAATACCCCAAACGACATTTTTGGATCGATACTGATCCGATGGATCGCTTTAAATACAATTTAACAAAATAAACGCTTTAAATCTTTAATAAAGCAGAATACACGTTTCACGAGACGATAAGCATCCATAAAGTACGGATAACTACAAGTATCGTTTAATACAAAATATACGAACCAAAATACCTCTATTACGAATATTTTTGAGTACTTCCCACTTTAACGAATGAAATATTGGTACGAACGATATACCAATCTCCCGAATAATTTGGGAACGATCCAAATTTTCTTTTCGATAATTAAAATAAAATAAAATAGTATGACACCCTTTTCAAAATAATTTCAAATTCCCCACACATTTCACATAGCACCACAATATCACATATTCAATTATTTAACGAATAACTTAGCACGTTTAAACAGATAAATCATTTAATAACTCTTAATATGAAATTAAAATTTCATTTCACATCATATAAGAACACGTAATTTTCCCGGATCTTACATCCTTCCCCCCTTAACAGGATTCTGTCCTCAGAATCAGCTTACGCAAACACAGGTGGATACTTTCCAACATCTCATTCTCAAATTCCTAGGTTGACTCTTCAACCTTAGGATTTCTCCTCATACTCATACTAATTTGACTCCTCTATTACTCATCACTCTCTCATACTGACTCAATATCTCAATTGGTTACTCAACATAGAACAATTTAACTAAATCTCTATAGGTTCGTATTTTATGAAATACACTATGAATACACCACTCATGGAGTGGTACGCAAAATTATACGCAACTTTCCTAACACGCAGTAAACCGACATAAGGTAGCAATTCAAAATTGTCATAGTAGCTGTTGTCGTAAGGAAATCTAATCATGGTAAATGATCCTTCCAATTACCTTCAAAATTTAGTGCACAATTATAGTCTGTCTGAATTCTTTAATTGAGTCGCGGATCTCTGTCAAATACAATTGAACTCGTCATTCCATGCCGTACTATTATCTCTCATTAATTAGCCAATAATAACCCAAATAACATCACGATAAGCTCTAAGCCTTAGCAACTCTACTTACACAGTTTATCTTAACATGTCTCCACTTCCAATCAGGAATCTCTTTAGTTGTAACTGTCTACTATACCTCTGTTATTCTGTCTTCATTTTCCAACACCTCAAGTACTTAGATATTCACCAACATTAACATCCTTTTGAAACCCCTCATATGTATTCTTGCATTTCTTTCTTATTCCTTATACTTTCTCGTTCCCTCCTGTAATTGAATTCCATTTCTCTTTCCATAACTCTTTCCTTTATGTAGCCCTTTCTCTTTAATCAATCCTGGTTGAATCCTTATTTCCGTCATTTCTTTTAGTTAATCTCTTGTTATCATAACCTTAAAGCTCTATCCTTTCTAATCCTTGTACCGAAGATATTTACATCTCTGATTTTTTTTTTTTTTCTACTCATACTATCAGCCATCCATATTCTTGGGTCAACTTTATCTACCTCCAATATATTTAACAACTGCTTTCAACGATCGCATACCTTCCGTGCCAAACAAATATTCAGTTTAAAACAATCACTCATTACCTCATCCATTGTCTTTAAATCCTTATCAACACCTCTTCATCTTCTTTCCCTATCTATAATTGTGAGAATATTCCTTATCAGCTTGGTGACTTAATCCATATCTTTAAAAATTGTTCTACTTAGTTCCAAGAACTTAATTAATCTCCATCTGATTCCCAAATAATTTAGAAGATACATTCACAGTAACACTCAGGACACCTTTTCCATGGTTCCATCTCATTTCCCAAACAGCTTGATCAACTCGACATTATCTTGATTCTCATTCTATACATCCACATTGACTGGCAAGATCTACCTCAACTATCGTGAGCAAAAGACTTGCAACCATATCATACAATCCTGAAATACTCAAAGATTAACTCATTCTCCATTATTATATCATCAAATCTTAAAAGTTCTTCTCATTGAGACAAAAATCTATTATGTTCATCTTCCACAACATGGGACATCATCAGCACAATTACACATTTTCCCCCAATTTCCAATCAACTTTTGAATTATCTAACTTCACCTCTTCCACATCGTAACGTTAATCGATAGAGAGAGAACAACTGGCTCCGTTATATGTTACTAGTATTCTAATCGCATCGTAGTCCGCTTTCGCTCGTGGTAATTCAATCGCAAATTCTTCGTTCATTATGGTAGGGTAAATTTCAGTTCACCCCAATGGCATACCTCCCAGATTATTTGGTATGACAAAAATTCATGATATTTTGAAGTGAAAGATTCTATAACGTAGCAAATGTCCCACAATTGGGGTTACCAAATCTGCATATTCCAAAGTAAACATTATTGGAAGTGAAGGAATTACTGAGAGACCAATTTGATCACATGAACTCAATGTTGTGTGTCTCTATTAAGACAGTACTAAAGGTAATTAGCCTTCTTGTATTTCACAACACACAAGTGACGGCGTCCCGTCAGACTTCTATCACATAGACAGATAGTCCTTGTGTCCCCTATAAATAGGGTTGTTTACCTCAGTTGGAGTAGAGAAATATGAAAGAAATTTAGAGTCGGAATGACAACCAGGGCCTTTCGATAAGAAATCTCAAATACACACCTTGGATTGAAATTGAATAGATTCCAAAGGTGTTATTTCAGAAAAGAAGAACAACCAGAAAGGAAGTATCAACAAATAGTGTTACATCACAATTAGAGTTATCCACTCCGGAAGAATGAAGGAGTTGGAATTTAAATAACATATTTTCAACAGGCTTCACAAATTTGAAATAGATGTCACAACAACCTCTGATGCAATTGCAATCATGATTGATCAAAAGTATCAAGTACAAGGTCAAAAGGTGGAATATATCCATCAACACAGGTTTCTCTTTAAAGGAATGTCAAATATTTCATTAGGATGGGAAGGTATTACCAAGGTCTTCACATATGCCTCCTCCGTCGACTCCTTCGATAGCTCGTTATTCGATTTCAGCCCTTCTTTTCCACGTTATTCGATTTCAGCCCTTCTTTTCCACGTTATTCGATTTCAGCCCTTCTTTTCCATGTCGCAAGGTTATCAATATCGTACGTCGTCGTCGACTCGTAATAGTCCTTGAAGATTCCGCCATAGACGTCTACAAACGCAAGAAGTTCTATCCATTTCAGCACAACTATCTCAATCAAATACCTCTATCTTAACTCACTCAGCGGTACTATATCCAATAGTCCAATACGAACTCTAAATGAGCTCGGACGTTCCTTATATAACTATATACACTTCCACACACTCTCGTTTCTAGTTTTACTATAACCCTTGCTCTGATACCAACTGTAACGCCCCCAAATCCGGGGTCAAAGGATTTGGTCATCACACTGCACTCTTAATCCAAACAACCTGTTCAATATAAAATCAACACAATAATAATAATATCCGTGACCCCAACTCTACCAAGAATCTTTAAAGGTTATAGTGCTAGAAACAAGAATCCAAAATTTCATTACAACAATCTTTCTTCCTTACAACACATACAACTTATTCATATCATCAATTATCAAGAACAATCACAAACACAGATTTCCCCAAATTAAATAAATAATTCGAAATAAATAAATAAATTAAAAATCGGAAAGATCAGAAAATCATACCCACATGAATTTTGATGGTGGATTTAGGTAGAGGATGATGAGAGATTCGATTTGGTTACAAGAACATCGAAATCGGAATCCGATAACGCCTTCAAAATTGAGTTTGATTCTCAAGAACACGAAGAACACGTTTCAGGGTTTTTAGATTTTTAACTGTAATTAAGCTTTATTATACGCAAAACAAAGTACGATTTGCCTTTTTATATTAAACAGAAAATAATACCCCAAACGACATTTTTGGATCGATACTGATCCGATGGATCGCTTTAAATACAATTTAACAAAATAAACGCTTTATATCTTTAATAAAGCAGAATACACGTTTCACGAGACGATAAGCATCCATAAAGTACGGATAACTACAAGTATCGTTTAATACAAAATATACGAACCAAAATACCTCTATTACGAATATTTTTGAGTACTTCCCACTTTAACGAATGAAATATTGGTACGAACGATATACCAATCTCCCGAATAATTTGGGAACGATCCAAATTTTCTTTTCGATAATTAAAATAAAATAAAATAGTATGACACCCTTTTCAAAATAATTTCAAATTCCCCACACATTTCACATAGCACCACAATATCACATATTCAATTATTTAACGAATAACTTAGCACGTTTAAACAGATAAATCATTTAATAACTCTTAATATGAAATTAAAATTTCATTTCACATCATATAAGAACACGTAATTTTCCCGGATCTTACATCAAAATCTAAAAACCCCTGAAACGTGTTCTTCGTGTTCTTGAGAATCAAACTCAATTTTGAAGGCGTTATCGGATTCCGATTTCGATGTTCTTGTAACCAAATCGAATCTCTCATCATCCTCTACCTAAATCCACCATCAAAATTCATTTGGGTATGATTTTCTGATCTTTCCGATTTTTAATTTATTTATTTATTTCGAATTATTTATTTAATTTGGGGAAATCTGTGTTTGTGATTGTTCTTGATAATTGATGATATGAATAAGTTGTATGTGTTGTAAGGAAGAAAGATTGTTGTAATGAAATTTTGGATTCTTGTTTCTAGCACTATAACCTTTAAAGATTCTTGGTAGAGTTGGGGTCACAGATATTATTATTATTGTGTTGATTTTATATTGAACAGGTTGTTTGGATTAAGAGTGCAGTGTGACGACCAAATCCTTTGACCCCGGATTTGGGGGCGTTACAATATCTAAGAACGGTGCCCCTACCACTTCTACCCCCAGGGGAACAGGTAAATGAAGGTAATATTCCTCAACCTGAACTGGCTCCTGAACCACAACAAATGGATGTTGATCCAGAGCCCTCAGCGGCCATTCCAGACCATGAGATTGCAACCCACAATCTCTAACCACGGTCGAAGAGCCTTTGGAAGAGCCAAATGAAAACATAAACGAACCTCCTTCCCCTCCTATACCCAGTAAAGAACCATCCATGAGTGTAGAGGGAGATAGTGCCAAAGCAGCACCACATAAGGAGATACACACCTTTCAACAACAGCTCTGCCTACATCTAAAAGGAGAAGAACAAAAACCGAGGCAACTGTTGATAGTTCATTTCTCTCATCCAAAGCGCCCTTTATCGATTATTCTGAAGCTGATTGGGCAGCTCTTACTAAAGCTATATCTGAACCCCTATCCCAAACAGAAAAAGGAAAATTGACGGAAGCAACTGGTGTTCCGACCATTTTACGGTCAGGTTCACTGGTTGAAGGTTCTTTAATGAACCAAGAGTCTTCACAGACGTCGAGAGAAGGTTCTGACCCCAATGCAAAATCTAAAGGGTCATTGCCTAACTCCCCAGATGGAACATATCTGGATCCTGCGGGTACAGGGTCTGACGTAGGTGCAGATCGGCAACTCGGTAACAATGAATCAATTTCATTTGAGGAGTTACCTGAGGATATGTCTGCAAAGACTTCAGAGGGAGTTTCAGGGCCTCTGTTTTCAATAGAACCTGATTCCAACCCCCCAGAGATTCAAACTCCGGATCCTATTAAGGAAAGATCATCGCAAGATGATCAACAACTTGGTTTAACCAAGGACGGGGATTTGCGAAATCCCATTGCACCACCAGTGACCTCCTTAAGGATGGCTATGGTGATTTTCCTTGCAGGTACATTTGGATGCTGAAGCTCTGAGAGATAAGAGTGAAACACTAGTGAGGTACACGAAACAGAATCACACACCCACAGTGAGGAAGAAAGAGAAACACCAAATCCCATTCCATATCCCTTGAACTTGGTTCGTAATGTTTTACCTTTAAAGACCTAACAGTTGAGACCTCATTTCGGGACCTAACATTTGGTTGTTTTAGGGCCCTAAAAAGTGTGATCTAACAGTTGGGAGGTATAAGGAAGATGTCGGGAAATTTGGTTCGTAGGACGATCGACGGTGAAGCCATCTTGCAGTATTTAAAGGGCATCGTTGATCAGACTACATATTACTACTTCTTTTCTAACAGATGCTACATGAGAATTCCTTCAAGACCCAGGAAAACTTCTTTTCTTAACTAAGGGGGAGAAATGAGTTATAATCAGATTATTGGAGGATTCCTCAACTAAGGGGGAGAAGTGGTAAGAAAAAGTAGAGGTACATGATAAGTCGGTTTTATATCTACTTTGAACGCCTTAAAATCAGCTTAAATTGGTTGTTTTGGCCTCAAGTGTGTGATGTTATGATGAGTTTTAGTGTTTATGTGCAGATAAGCTAAATGGGATCAAGCGGTGGTCGTCGTGCTTGAAAATGGTGGTTTTTGCTCCAGGAGTTGAATGATTTTGGAGACAAGCAATTGGCGAGGTAGTGATCTCATAAAGCAGCAAAGCAGAAAACTGGGCAGAGAACCAGGCGCGCCCGCGCCTCCTAGAGCGCGCCCGCACGTAGTTGGCAGAGAATGAGGCGCGCCCGCGCTTGTTAGCGCGCGGCCGCGTGTCCCCGACTGGTGGAATTTCTGTATTTTGTTTTTGTGGGCTTAGAGTGGTAGCGGGTCATGTCTTGGGCTTTTGTCATTTATGGTGGATGTTTTCTAAGGGGAGAACCCTAATTTCGAGACAGGTCGAAGAATAATACAGAAGAACTTAGAGACTTAGATTGAGGAGCCGGATTACATTTTTATTTTGTATTTCTCTCAATTAAGCAATACTTGGATTCTTCTTTTCTAGTTTTCTAAACATTGTTATTCTGGATACTCTTTGCAATTATTTATTCAAGACTTAGTTATTATATCATGTTTTCATTAGAACCCGCGATGATGAACGGTTCATTTATGAACTAATCATTATCGTGGGATTCTAACAGAGTTTTTATGGAGTTTAGTGGTTAATTGTTTTATATACTCTGTGTGTGGTGGCGAATTGATTTCCTATCATGGTTGTGCTTATTCATTGTGGATGCGTAGCTAACATTCATGATTGTTGTTAATCCTTAATGATTGCGAAAGTGGATTTAGGGATTTAGAACTTGCCATGCTAGCATAAGTTTTTGTATGATTATCATGCATAATTTGCGGGTGATTTTAACCATTTCATCTACCTTATGTAATCTGAATAGATAACCTGTTCATTCAACCACTATGTTTTCAATCTCTATAGACATATAGGGACTAAGCATATCTGGTGTCCATTTAACTTCTATCTATCTGTGGATGTTTAAGTGGTAGGGTATACGTATACTGAAAGGTAGCGTGTACTAAATTTGTGTTATCTGGTTAGTTTGCACAACTGTCACATACAGAGGTTAAGAAGAAGAGACTCTAGATGAAATATGTAACGATGTTAGGATCCCATGCTTTCTCATATCAGTAATTCACTAGTAATTCTTTTAGTCAATCAAACAAAAAAACCCCAATTTGATAGTTGTCTTAGCAGTGGGTAATAACCAAACATTGATGCATAAGTACAACTTATTACAACTAAAACCAGTCCTTGTGGGATCGAACTTGATTTATCTATATACTACTTGTGACCACGTGCGCTTGCGTGTTTTTGTGCGAACAAGTTTTTGGCGCCGCTGCCGGGGACTCGGTGTAGTTTTTGGATAGTTTATGTGCTTGTCATCAGTGACAGTTAAAGTTCACTGACTCAGATTGTTTTTCTCATCAATTTTTCTTTGTTTGGTGTGTTCCAGATACTCTAGTGAGCGTGTATGCAAACACGTTCGCAATCTCGTAAGAATAATTTGGAAGGAGAAGGAACTAACTTGAATCTAGTTATGGGAGAACCAGCAACAGCAGGAGCAAAGGCTTTGATGGATTATTCTCAGCCAAAGATCAATGATATTCAGTCAAGCATTGTTAGACCATCTATCTCGGCTAACAACTTTGAGATCAAGGCGGGAACGATTCAGATGCTACAGAACTCTGTGCAGTTCGGGGGTTCTCCAACGGAAGACCCTAATATGCATATTAGGGATTTCATTGAGATTTGTGACACTTTCAAGTTCAATGGAGTGTCAGAGGATGCAGTGAAGCTGAGACTTTTCCCTTTTTCCTTGAGGGATAAAGCTAAGGGCTGGTTACATTCTCTACCAGCAGGGTCTATCACTACATGGGAGGAGCTTGCTCAAAAGTTTCTCACTAAGTTCTTCCCAATGGCCAAAACAGCTGCAATAAGGAATGCTCTCACGCAGTTTTCTCAGCTTTCAGGGGAAACGTTATGTGAAGCTTGGGAGCGTTACAAAGAGATGCTACGAAAGTGCCCTCACCATGGAATGCCTGATTGGATGGTGATAAATTGTTTCTACAATGGTTTGGGAGGTCAATCAAGACCAATGCTTGATGCAGCATCAGGTGGAGCTCTTTGGGCCAAAAACTATGAGGAGGCCTATGAACTTATAGAGATGACGGCTGCTAATGAGTACCAGAATCCTACTCAGAGGTTATCACATGGCAAGGCAGCAGGAATTCTGGAAGTGGATGCGACTACAGCATTAGCAGCTCAGCTAAAAGCTCTTTCTATGAAGGTGGATTCTCTATCTAACATGGGAATGCAGCAAGTGGCTAGTGTCTGTGAACTATGTGCAGGTGCTCATGACACTAATCAGTGTGCTATATCTAGTGAATCAGCACAGTTTGTGAGTAATTTTCAGAGGCCACAACAGCCAGTTCCTAATGTTTATCATCCAAATAACAGAAACCACCCGAATTTCAGCTGGAGTAACAATCAAGGTGGTCAGCAGCAGTATCAAGGTCAACAATTTGGAGCTAAGCCATTCAACCCTGCTGGTTATAGCAGCAATATGCTCCAAGACAACCTTATCAGCCACCACCAGGATTTCATCAACAACCTCAAGGTCACCATGGTCAGTCTTCTAATGAAAAGTCAGAATTGGAAGAGTTGAGGTTGATGTGCAAGAGCCAGGCGGCTTCTCTCAAGACTTTGGAAACTCAGATTGGACAGATAGCCAGTGTGTTGCTGAACAGACCACAGGGAACTCTCCCTAGTGATACGGAAACTAATCCAGGCAAACGGGAGAGTAAGGAACATGTCAAGGCAATTACATTGAGATCAGGGAAGGTCACAACTGACCAAAACACTGAAGGTCAGGAAAAAGAAGAAGCTGAAGGAGAAATCCAGGGAGCAGAGCGCGCCCGCGCCTTCCAGAGCGCGCCCGCGCCTGATTTCCAGGAACAGGAGCGCGCCCGCGCAGCCCAGAGCGCGCCGGCGCATGCACTTCTGCCTGAAAAAAGTGAAAATGCCTGAAAAGAAGGATTGGGTGGAGAAAGTGGTGAGCAAACACCCCAATGCATCTCATGATTCCACTTCTAAGCAAGAAACAGAGGGTAAGGTAATCTACCCCCCTCCTCCGTTCCCTAGAAGACTTCAGAAACAGAAGCTAGACACACAATTTGCTAAGTTCTTGGAGGTTTTCAAGAAGCTGCATATAAACATACCTTTTGCGGAGGCTCTTGAACAGATGCCGAGCTACGCAAAGTTCATGAAGGGTATTCTTTCAAGAAAGTTGAAGTTAGAAGATTTGGAAACTGTTGCTCTAACGGAGGAGTGCAGTGCTATTCTGCAGCAGAAGTTGCCCCCGAAACTTAAGGATCCAGGGAGTTTCACAATTCCTTGCACTATTGGCAATCTATCGTTCGACAAGTATCTGTGTGATTTGGGAGCGAGTATTAATCTGATGCCATTGTTCGTCTTTTTGCAACTAGGGCTACCGGAGCCTAAACCTACTGCCATGTCTTTACAGCTGGCAGATAGGTCTATCACATACCCTAGGGGTATTGTGGAGGATGTCCTAGTAAGGGTTGACAAGCTTATCTTCCCCGCTGATTTCGTTATTCTGGATTTTGAAGAAGACAAGAAGATTCCTATCATCTTATGAAGGCCGTTTCTCGCTACAGGTCGAACTTTGATTGATGTTCAAAAAGGGGAACTCACGATGTGGGTACATGACCAGAATGTCACCTTCAATGTTTTCAATGCAATGAAGTTTCCTACAGAAGATGAAGAATGTTTCTCTATAGATCTTGTGGATTCTGCAGTAAGCAAGGAGTTTGACAAATTGATCAAGTCAGACACCTTGGAAAAAGCACTTATGGGGGAATCTGATGTTGAGGGTAAAGAAAAAGAGGAACAAGCTCAGTATTTGAATGCAACTCCGTGGAAGAGGAGGTTAGACATGCCTTTTGACTCTCTTGGCATAACAGAGTTGGAGAAACCACAAGAGCGTCTCAAGCCTTCTATTGAGAAAGCTCCCACTCTTGAGCTTAAACAACTACCAGAACATTTGAGGTATGCTTTTTTAGGTGATTCATCTACATTACCTGTTATTATCTCATCTAACTTGTCAGGGAGTGAAGAAGACAAACTCCTCAGAATCTTGAGAGAGTTTAAATCAGCAATTGGGTGGACTATAGCAGATATTAAGGGTATCAGCCCTTCGTATTGTATGCATAAAATTCCACTAGAGCCAGGAAGCAAGCCAACTGTGGACCCTCAGAGACGTCTTAATCCTATCATGAAGGAGGTAGTGAAGAAAGAAATTTTCAAGTGGCTAGATGCTGGGATCATCTATCCTATTTCAGACAGTTCATGGGTGAGTCCAGTGCAATGTGTGCCTAAGAAAGGAGGCATGACAGTGGTGGCTAATGAAAAAAACGAGTTGATCCCGACTCGTACAGTTACTGGATGGAGAATTTGCATGGACTACCGGAAACTGAACAAAGCTACCAGGAAGGATCATTTTCCCCTTCCTTTCATTGATCAGATGTTGGACAGGTTGGCGGGGCATGAATTCTATTGCTTGTTGGATGGTTATTCAGGTTACAACCAGATTGGTATTACTCCAGAAGACCAGGAGAAGACCACCTTTACATGTCCTTTTGGTACTTTCGCATTCCGGCGTGTACCTTTTGGCCTATGTGGTGCACCTGCTACGTTTCAGAGGTGTATGATGGCCATTTTCTCGGAGATGATTGGCATAAATGTAGAAGTGTTCATGGATGACTTCTTAGTTTTTGGAGCGTCATATGATGAGTGCCTCAGTAATTTGGGCATAGTGCTGAAAAGATGTGTTGAGACTAATCTAGTACTCAACTGGGAAAAATGTCACTTCATGGTGCAAGAGGGAATCATTCTTGGGCATAAGGTATCTAGCAAGGGGCTTGAGGTGGACAAAGCCAAAGTGGAGACAATTGAAAATCTTCCTCCACCAATTTCAGTTAAGGGAATTCGCAGTTTTCTTGGTCATGCGGGTTTCTATCGGCGGTTCATTCAAGATTTCTCCAAAATCTCTAAGCCCTTGTGCAACTTGTTGGAGAAGGATATTGTTGCCCAGTAAATAACAATTGTAGAAGGGGGTTGAATACAATTGTATAAGATTCTCGACTTTATATAACACAAATATGAAAGATCAATAATAATAACAATAACAGCTTTATTAACTTTGATATAAAACTGTTACAAACTCTCTTAAGAAATTCTGATGTTCTTAAGAGCTGCTAGCTTACAAAAACTCTCTCAAGAAGTTCTGTTCTTAAGAGCTTCTCTCTTGATTCCCTCGATTATGTTCTCTCTCGAATGAATACATAAATCGAAACCAAGACTGTGTTTATATAGTGCACACAGCTTCTCTATCAATAACAAGATAAGTCCTAATCATAACAAAGATAGAAACATATCTTTAATCGATAGCTGCATTCTACAAACCAGGAACAAATAGAATAAACTTCCATGTTTATCTAGACTCCAAATATAACTCGAAGTAGGAATCCTGATCAGCTTCAAGTTCTGATGATCAATCCTGATCATAGTCTGAGTAGGAATCCTGATGATCAATAAGATACTGACGCTTGATCAAATACTGATGACCATGCAATACTGATGACGTCAGCAATCCTGATCAGTTGAGTCTAGCTTCTGACGATCATTGAATTCTGATCTAACAATCTCCCCCAATCTCATACTTTGTGAAATAAAGTATAGATTCCAAATATTCAATGATGTCAAAAACATGTATCAAAATGTACGAGTATCTTCAGAAACAACTTATCTGTTTTAAGCTTTGTGATAGAACAGATTCATCTTCAAGAAGTTGGATAATAAACTTTCTTCTTTTTCTTCAAGAATTTGAATCAGTCTTTCCTTAAGATTTCTGAGTTCTTCATCTTCCTCATTAATCTGGTAGATAGCTGCTCTGAGATTCTGTATGGAGTTTCTCTGTAGACTGTGCTCTTCAAGCAAAAGATAAGCAATTTCCTTCCCATCAGGATTGAGAGAAAGATGAGTCATGCCAAAATTTACTTCTTTAACAGCAGTACCCCTTTGCATTTCCACATCCTGACCTCTTTGATTTAAGTACATGGGAGTATAATTACCATCGAAATTACTGTTTCCATCCAGTCTTCTTCTTATAGTTGACAAAATCATGTCACTCCATTCTTTGTACACTTGGTTCTTCCATCTTAACAGATAGTGAACATATTTCAGTTCCTGTGTAGTTTTCATCAGCAGATCTTGAATAGATAGAATCTTCACACTACCATCTTTCATGAAGTACAGAAGCTTTTCTTTCTTTTCAAAACCATCATGACAATCTATAACTATATCAACAGCTAATAAATTGTTCAGGTTTTCAGAAGTTAAAGTACCTCCAATTTCTGTCAAGGAGTAAGGATCAACATATGACATATTCAGATATTCACCATCTCTGTGTCCAATACCTCCTCTTGAATTACTTGACAATTGCTTCAGATTCGAAAACATCTTTAACCAGAGTGCTTTTGATCTAGCCATATCAGACAAATCAACAACACTTGAAGCACTTGTAATAATTCCACCAGACTGAAAATTGATAGGTGTATCACAACTTAATGTGCTAATATGTTTCCACTTCTTGTATTTCTCCTTTTCATGAGCGTAGCTTCTTTCAAGTAAAGATTCTTGTCTGCTTGAATTTCTCCATTTTCTTTCATTTGAAACTTTAAGCCTTTGTAGATAGAGATTGAAATCTTCATTTGTTCTTTTTGTAATATCTCTTCTTCTGGCTTCTTCTTCTTCATCTACTTCTTTGTTGTGACAATCAACAACAGTAGATAAGATTATCAAATCAACCTCTTGCAGAATTTCAGATTCATCAGGATCTTGAATATTGTCAGGATTAGAATCTTCAATTTGATTTGTATTGCTGAAAGTTGATTTTCTTGATTTTCTTCTCAATTCTGGTTCTTCTTCAACAATTCCATCATCACCAAAAGTAGATCTGTCAGGAACTACTAGAGTTTGAATAGGTTCAGGAATTTCTTCAATTCTTAACCCTCTAGACCTTGTCTGTCTAGGTACTGTTTGAGTTGAAGAACCTCTTCTACTTCTTCTAACACCTCTCCTACCTCTGCTTCCTCTACCTCTAGCAGGAGCAGTATAGCTTTCCATTGTCTCTCTTTGTAGTCTCAAAAATTCTTCATGTGAGAGATCTGGATATTCTTCACTTGCTGTAGAGAGTGCTTTTCTCGCAAATAATTGTTGAACTCTTTTATCAGTGTGATATAGAGTAACAATTCTGCCGTCTTTTGTAGAAAACTTCTGGAATAAATTTGATGCATCTTCAGGATTATCAATAATCACATCTTCATCACCTTCAGGAATTGTAGCAAGAATGTGTCCATGACCAGGTGTCAGGATTTGATCTTCCGTCAGGATCTGAGATTGCACCAATGTTCTTACTGTCTTAACTCCAGAATCAGAAACATGAGTTGACTGCGTAGTCTGACTTTGAGAAGTTTGAATTGTAGACTTCAAAACTGCAGCATCAGAGGTTTCTCCTTGTATCACTTTGTTACCACCATCATCTCCAGTATCATCATCATTATTTCTTAATACTAGATCAGGTGTACATTTTGTCTGAATAACCTTCTCCCCCTTTTTGACATCAGGATTTGACAATAATTGCAAAATTAAGGAAAGAGAGGCTTGAATTTCAGTTACCTTAGTATCCAGAGAATCAATTCTTTGATTGATTGAGGTTTGTTCTGAAACAACAGATTTCACTTGGGATTCCACTACCCTTAGTTGTAAAGTAGTAGGCACCTTTGTAAAATTATTAAAGATATCAGTCCTCACTTTTTCAGTTGAACCCTTGATAGAATCAATCTCACTTTTCAGGCTTTTGGATAACAGAGTAGTAGCCTTCAGATGATTCTTCAAGTCTTGATTCTCTATAGACTTCACTACATTATAGGCATGTTCAATAGCAGAAGAAAAACTGATAGATTCAGCAGATTGGTGCCATGAATTGTTCCATTCATTCTGTCTAAATGCCTCTGCAGGATCAAAGGAAGGAGTAGAAAAATCTTGTCTCTGATCTTTCCTAGTGAAAGCTTTGCCAGCCATATACGTACTTGATGAACCAAAATTAGTTCCAAGACTAATCTTGAGTGCTGTAGCAAGCTGTTCCTTCTCTTTTCTATTCTCATTATCATCATCACTATCATCATCAGAACTATCATCATCAGTATCAGGAGTAATATCAGGATCAGGAATAGCAATACCTTTCAGTTTATCCTGTGGTTCTGAGATAGGATGATCTATTGGTCTTGAACGAAGTGGCTGTATCAAAATAGGTTCATTATCAGGAGCACCACTAGCGTCAGGATGAACATCGTCAGGATTCGATATGCTTGCATCAGTATTTGCTACCAATGGTTCTTGTGGAGCTTGAGGTTCAGAAGCTGCTTCAACACTTTGAGCTAAAGGTTCTTGTGTGCTTCCCTCATTGACAATGTTCGCGACCAATCTTTCAACAGAAGCTGTAGCTTTGCCTGCATCTTCACTTTGAGAAGATGGTTCTTGTGTAGCTGGAATGTTGATGTCTTCATTCTCCCTTTGAGAAAATGGTTCTTGTGTGACCATTCCACTAGCTAAGCCTTCACCCAAACTTTGATTGAGTGGTTCTTGTGTGGCAGGATCAACAGTAGCTGCTGAATTACTCTGAAATTCAGGTTCTTGTGGGCTTGATCCTTTCAGCTTCTTCTGTCTCTGATAGACTAACTCTTCTGCATTCCTCTTTTTCTTTGATGTAGGTGTAAGACCAACCAAGGAAGCAGTTGTAGAAACCTTCTCCCAAGAATGTCCTCGAATCTGAGATGGAGAGGCTGGAGAGTCTGATATAGAGACAACTGTTGTTGCTGCATCAGGAATACTAACATCAGGATTTGATGTCTGAATATCAGTATCCTTCATTTGCACTGTCAAAGGAATATGATACCTGCTCTTTGATAATTTCCTTGTCTTTTGT
Source organism: Heracleum sosnowskyi (assembly GCA_030848705.1). Classification (NCBI taxonomy): domain Eukaryota; kingdom Viridiplantae; phylum Streptophyta; class Magnoliopsida; order Apiales; family Apiaceae; genus Heracleum; species Heracleum sosnowskyi. The sequence goes on along the minus strand of CM061236.1, from coordinate 146,677,765 downwards.
GGTTTTGATAAAGGTACCACAGCTTTAGTAGCAGTATCAGCAACTTCCTTGTTTACATTCATCATAGAGGATATAGGTAAGTCGTCCTCTGAATCACTTTCATCAATCAACCTTAACTTCCTTTTCACAGGAACATCTCTAACCACCTTATCAGCTTTCTTGACCAGGACCCCTTGTACACCCCCTTGTATCTTCTTTTTAGTGAGTGGTGTAGAGGAAAAATCCTTTGAACCTGATTGCCTTCCAGACACATCAGTTCTAGCTGATTTCTTTGATTTTACAACTAAAGTCTTTTGAGAGACAGTAGAGGTGGTTGTTAACTGTTTAGACTGTTTAGGTTGCATGCTTGTGTCAGGAACAAGGTGGGTTGGTCCTTGTACCATAGCATTAGAAAGTAGTCCATAACGAGTAGGCATTTTCTGATGTAAGAAAAACCTAACCTCATCAGGAATAAAAGCATTTCCTATAAAACCATTTGCCTTATCACTGTTGACTAAGGACTTAATATTATTCTCAGTAATTCTACAGATTGGTAGAACTACATCATCCTCAAAAACAACATTAGGACATAAGTGATTAAATATCAACTGTAAAAATCTAAGAAAACAGACAGAACCCAATTTATCTGATTTCCTATCACTTAAAGCTTTTAAAATAAAAGACCCATAATCAAACACTGTAGAATGGATAAGAGAGTACCCAATTTTAAGAGATCCTGATGGAAGAGCATCAAAATTTGATGTCTTGTTCAGGAAACAGCGGCTGATTGTATCAAAGAAGAAATTCCATTCCTTCTTAAGCTTTGTCCTAAAGAGATTTCCATATCTCTTTACTTCTCCATTGTAGCCCAGTTTCTTGACAAACTCAAATAGAGCAGAGTCTGAAATCACCCTAGGAACTTTTTCACCCAGAATAGGCAAATGCAATGCCTCTTCAATAACAGCAGGGGTGACATGAAGAGTTACCCCATTTGATTCGAACTGCATCAGAATGGTTCCTGTAGAACTTTGACCAAAAACAACTGTGTTCCAAACCTGCATTACAGACTTAAAAGAAACACTTGCAGGCTCTGTTAAAGCATACTTCAATGGGCTTGAAGTAAGAAAATCTTGAATTATATGGAACTCAGTAGGCAATTCTTGATGGTCTAGTATGGCTACAAAGTTATTAGTGGCAAAAGTAATATCACGAATTACTGTTTGTTTGTTCATGAATGATGAAGACGCCATTATAATGCTTTTGAAAACTCGAGAATTAAGATTTGAAGCAATTAGGGTATGAAAGCACAGAGAGAGATAAAAACGAAAAACTGATGATGAGAGAGTAATGAAAGATGTAAAACAATGAAAAGTATTTTGTTAAAACAAAATATTACTCTCAATGACAGGTGGCAAAATATGATTTGTGCATAACTAATTAGTGGACAGATTACGTGTGTCATTAAATAAAACTGCACCGCTTTTTATGTGTATGTATAGATATATCTATAATAGAGCAACACACGCGCGTATACAGTTGTCCTACTAATACTCAATCGTCTATTAACAGATACGGACGAAAAATTAGGCACAAATTTAGCAATGAAAATACTGACCTGTACATCAGAATTGACCAGTTGACTTCCTGTCAGGATTGAGTCCTATCAGGATTTGATCAAAGAAAACATACCTTTCTGAATAACCATCAGGATTTGACAGTTATCAGGATTTCTTCTCTGTAGCTTTTCCTCAGAAATTCTCAAAATTCATCATTCCAAGTTCATTCACCAACTTATTGAAAGTAGCTTCAGGTAGTGGCTTGGTGAATATATCAGCTAGTTGTTGATCAGTAGGAACAAAATGAAGTTCAATTGTTCCTTCCAGAACCTGTTCTCTTATAAAGTGATATCTGATACTTATGTGTTTAGTAAGAGAATGCTGAACTGGATTTCCTGTCATTGCAATAGCACTTTGGTTATCACAATAAATAGGGATTTTTGAGTATGACAGGCCATAATCTAACAACTGATTTCTCATCCACATTATCTGAGCACAACAACTTCCTGCAGCAATGTACTCAGCTTCTGCAGTTGAAGTGGAAATAGATTTCTGCTTTTTACTGAACCATGAAACTAGTCTTCCACCCAAAAACTGACAACTTCCTGAAGTACTTTTCCTGTCTATTTTGCATCCTGCAAAATCAGCATCTGAATAACCACACAACCCAAAATCTGATTCCCTTGCATACCAAAGGCCAAGTGAAGGAGTGCCTTTGAGATATCTGAAAATTCTTTTGACTGCAATCAGATGTGGTTCTCTAGGTTTTGCTTGAAATCTTGCACATAGACAGGTTGCAAACATGATATCTGGTCTACTGGCAGTGAGATACAATAAAGAGCCAATCATTCCTCTGTAGTGAGTTACATCTACCTCTTCACCTTGATCAGGATCAAGTTTGGTAGCTGTAGCTATGGGAGTTGAAGCAGGAGTACTGTCTTGCATGTTAAACCTTGTCAGTAAATTCCTTGTGTATTTAGACTGATTAATAAAAATCCCTTCATCAGTCTGTTTAACTTGAAGACCCAGAAAGTAACTCATTTCTCCCATCATGCTCATTTGATATCTTGACTGCATAAGCTTGGAAAACTTTTCACACAGCTTATTGTTTGTTGACCCAAAAATGATATCATCAACATAAATCTGAACTAACAGCAACTCCTTACCATGATTCAAATAAAATAGAGTTTTATCAATTGCACCTCTTTTGAATCCACTTTCCAGTAAGAATTGAGCTAAGGTTTCATACCATGCTCTTGGAGCTTGCTTTAGTCCATAAAGTGCCTTATCCAGTCTGTAGACATGATCTGGATATTTAGGATCAATGAAACCAGGAGGTTGTTCAACATAAACTTCTTCCTCCAGTTCACCATTTAAGAAAGCACTTTTGACATCCATCTGGAAAACCTTGAATTTCTTATGTGCTGCATAAGCAAGAAATATCCTGATGGCTTCTAGTCTTGCAACAGGAGCAAAAGTTTCATCATAGTCAATTCCCTCTTGTTGGGAATACCCCTTTGCAACTAGTCTAGCTTTATTTCTGATAATGACTCCATCAGAATCAGTCTTGTTCTTGAAAATCCACTTTGTACCAACAATTGATCTATTCTTTGGTCTTGGTACCAGTTTCCAGACTTCATTCCTTTCAAATTCATTCAGTTCTTCTTGCATTGCAGTAACCCAATCAGCATCTTTAAGTGCATCTTCAACTTTCTTAGGCTCCTCCTTGGATAGAAAGTTATTATATAAACATTCATTCTGAGTTGCACTTCTTGTTTGAACACCTGCATCAGGATCTCCAATTATCAAATCAGGAGTATGATCTTTAGTCCATTTCCTTGCTGGTGTCAAATTGTTTCTTGAAGTAGATGCTCCCCCTGGATTGGTGTTATCTTGATTGAAAGAATTTGATTGATTTGAAGCTCTCCCTGAATTATTGCTATGCCCTCCTGATGTGTTATCAGGATCTTCACTTGAATCAGTATCTGAAGAATTCTGTCCTGATGATTGAGTTGACTCTGAACTTGTAGTTGAATGTCGTTGCTCCCCCTCAACATTAGCACTACTAGTTGTATCACTATTGTTTATATCATCAGTATTAGCACCATCAGTACCTGGTGAGTCATCAGGATTTGGTGACCCATCAGTATCTGGTGAATTGACAGGATCTGATTCAATTTCTTCAGGTTCCTTGGAAGCTTCATTTTCAAATAACAATCTATCATGCGAGTCTTCAATGATTCCAGTTATCTTCTTATCATCAAAAGATACATGTATTGACTCCATGACAGTTCTTGTTCTCAAATTAAAAACTCTGAAGGCTCTGGATGTAGGATAACCTATGAATATTCCTTCATCAGCCTTTGTTTCAAATTTCCCTAGCTGTTCAGGATGAGTTCTGAGAACAAAACATTTACAGCCAAACACATGCAAATGCTTCAGACTTGGTTTCTTCTCTTTGAGTGACTGATAAGGAGTGACACCATGCCTGTTTATCAATGTAAGATTTTGTGTATAGCATGCTGTGTTGACTGCTTCTGCCCAGAAATATGTAGGTAATTTAGCTTCTTCCAACATAGTTCTGCCAGCTTCAATAAGAGTTCTATTCTTCCTTTCTACTACTCCATTTTGCTGAGGTGTGCCAGGAGCAGAGAATTGTTGAATGATTCCTTTGTATTTGCAGAACTCTTCCATCTTTGAATTCTTAAATTCAGTACCATTATCACTTCTCAGAATCTTGACTTTGTACTTTGTAGTTGTCTCAATCATCCTCACATGATCCAACAGAACTTCAGGAGTTTCATCTTTTCTGTGCAGAAAATACACCCAGGTGAATCTAGAATATTCATCAACAATTACAAGAGTGTACCTTTTCTTACTGATGGACATGATGTTGACTGGACCAAACAGATCAAGATGTAGCATGTGATATGGTTCTTCAATAGAGGATTCTGATTTACTCTGGAATGATGTCCTTCTTTGTTTTGCTTTTTGGCATGCATCACAGAGTCCATCAGGTGTATATAAGACATTAGGTAATCCTCTTACTAACTCTTTCTTAACCAACTCATTGATGTTGCTGAAGTTGAGATGAGAAAGCTTCTTGTGCCAATTCCAACTTTCATCTACTGAAGCTTTACTGATGAAACATGTAGAGGAGCCATCAGTATCTGAGAGAATGTTGGCTTCATATATGTTACCATGCCTGTAGCCAGTTAGTGCTATCTTCCCTGTTGCTTTACTGACTACTTCACAATGTGTGGAATAGAAATTGACATGATAACCTCTGTCAGTGATTTGACTAATACTCAACAAGTTGTGTTTTAGTCCCTTCACTAGAGCTACTTTTTCAATGATGACATTTCCAATGATTATATTGCCATATCCCAAGGTTTGTCCAATGTTGCCATCTCCATAAGACACAGTTGGGCCAGCTTTTTCCTCATATTCTGATAACAGGGCTTTGTTTCCAGTCATGTGCACAGAACATCCACTATCCATGACTAACACATTTTTCTTTTTACCCTGCATCAGAATAGAAACTCACTAGTTAGAACACGTAGGAACCCATACATGTTGGGTTCCTTTCTCATGCAATTTATTAATTTTAACAGCAGAAGACTTTTTGACTTTAGCAGTCCTGACAGGATTTACTCCATCAGGATTTGCTTTGTCAGTATCAGTATTAACAAAAGCATGCTTCATTATGACATTTTCAGTTCTATCAGACTTTGTACTACTTTCAAACTTAGGCAATGGATCATAGAAGTTATAGTACAAATCATGATACTCTTTACATGTATAAATAGAATGCCATAGACTACCACAATGAAAACAGGACTTCTGCGGTTTATAGAGTACTGATCTATTCCTAACATCAGACTTAGGAATATCAGTAATCTTCTTCTTACTCTTCTTACAATCAATAGCAAGATGATTAGAGTTACCACAGTTAAAACAACACTTTCTAGGTGCATTTGGGATATATTTATAACCATTCTCTTTATTGATCCCAACTTTACCATTCCTGTTTCTCTTAACAGTAGCTTCCTTTTTCTTATCTGTAACCTCACAGATTTTCTCCTTAAGCTGTTTCTGAGACAATAGACCTACATTCTTAGTGACTTTGTTCATGACAGGTTTAGACTTTATAATTTTAATTCCTTGACTAGAAGAAGATCCCTTTTCAAAAGTAGAATTGGAATCCTTACCAAAAACAAAATTAACAGGAGTAATCTTAGATTTGGTTGAGTCTATAACATGTCTATAGGTCTTTGGACTGACTGTCTCATCAATGACAATTTTCTCTGCTAATTTCTTATCTTCATCTGACTTATATCCTAGACACTCTTTCCAATTCTTAGAGGTATTAATCTCATGAAATTTCCTACCAGAGTCTGTCCAGGTTCTGATTTTCTCATTAGCAAATTCAAGTTCTTTTTCAAGGGAAGTACATTTAGATGTCATCTCTAAGTGCATGTGTTTAGCATTATCACATTCTTTTTGTACTTCTTGCATACGAGAAAATTCAGCTTCTAATATCTCATTCCTTTTTCTAAGGTCAGACATCTCAGATAAGATTCTAGTATTCTCAGCAGTTTGACTTCTAAAGCTAATATGTAATGACTTTAGAAAACGTCTTAACTCAGAAGCATTATCAGTATCAAAATCAAAGATAGTATTTAGTACCTTATCATCAGGAGCAGCAGTTACATCAGCATTGGCCATTAACGCATAGTTGACTACCTCAGTATCAGATTCTGAGGAAGAGTCCATCCAATCCTTGCTTGATGTGATGAGTGCCTTTGTCTTGTTACATTCAGAAGCAAAGTGACCCATACCATTACACTTGTAGCATCTAACCTTGGACTTGTCAAATTTGCTACCCTTGCTGTCCTTTTTGATATACTTGTCTTTGTCTGCTTTGAAGGTCTTTTTCTGAAAGTTGCCTTGTCTTCTATTCTTCCTGAACTTCATCCTTCTGAAGTTTCTGACAATCATAGCAACCATCTCTTCCATGTCTGAATCAGAAGATTCATCACCAGTATTGGCATCAGGATTGCCATCAGTATCTGATGAAGAGTCGTCAGGATCTGACTCAGCTTCTCTTGCTTTCCTTCTAGAGACCTCCATAGCTTTCCCTTTTGATTTTGCTTCTATATTCAAAGCAATCGACTTTGCCTTGCTGCTTTTCTTGTTCTTTCTCTGTTGAACTTCAAGATCATGAGTTCTTAGCATCCCATAGATCTCATCAAGAGACACAATGTTCAGATCATACTGGTGTCTAATGATTGAGGTCTGAGTATCCCATTCTTCAGGTAAAGCTCTAAGAAATTTGGTGTTTGAATCTTCAGTTTCATATACTTTGTCAACTAAGGATAAGCTGTTCAATAGTGTCAGAAATCTATCATATAGATCAGTCAGGCTCTCTTCAGGTCTTGCATCGAATTGCTCATATTCTTGAATCAATAGAGCCCTTCTGTTTTTCTTAACAGATGCAGATCCCTGGCACTGAGTTTCCAAAGTATCCCAGATTTCTTTTGAAGACTTGCATGCAATCACTCTGTTTGACATAACAGCATCAAGGCTATTATGCAAGATATTCTTTATCTTTGGTTCCCTGAGTACATGAGCTTTTTCTTCTGGAGTCCATTCAGCTTTAGCTTTGACCACATAATGTTCTGGTACTGTATCTGTTCGTTCTACGAACTTTGTTGGTATATATGGTCCATCACGAATCCTGTCCAAGTAGTCAGGATCCATAGCCTCCAGGTACATCAGCATCTTTACCCTCCATGTAGGATATTCTGATATCTTTAAGATGGGAATCTTCATGCTTTCATACTTGGTTGTCGACATCTTTAGATCGTATCTGATTCAGAATTAAATCAGTTTGCTCTGATACCAATTGTTGCCCAGTAAATAACAATTGTAGAAGGGGGTTGAATACAATTGTATAAGATTCTCGACTTTATATAACACAAATATGAAAGATCAATAATAATAACAATAACAGCTTTATTAACTTTGATATAAAACTGTTACAAACTCTCTTAAGAAATTCTGATGTTCTTAAGAGCTGCTAGCTTACAAAAACTCTCTCAAGAAGTTCTGTTCTTAAGAGCTTCTCTCTTGATTCCCTCGATTATGTTCTCTCTCGAATGAATACATAAATCGAAACCAAGACTGTGTTTATATAGTGCACACAGCTTCTCTATCAATAACAAGATAAGTCCTAATCATAACAAAGATAGAAACATATCTTTAATCGATAGCTGCATTCTACAAACCAGGAACAAATAGAATAAACTTCCATGTTTATCTAGACTCCAAATATAACTCGAAGTAGGAATCCTGATCAGCTTCAAGTTCTGATGATCAATCCTGATCATAGTCTGAGTAGGAATCCTGATGATCAATAAGATACTGACGCTTGATCAAATACTGATGACCATGCAATACTGATGACGTCAGCAATCCTGATCAGTTGAGTCTAGCTTCTGACGATCATTGAATTCTGATCTAACAGATATCCCTTTCAAGTTTGATGAAAAATGCTTAGCTGCTTTTGAGCTGTTGAAAAAGAAGTTGACATCTGCACCTGTTATTACCGCACCTGATTGGAGTGATCCATTCGAGTTGATGTATGATGCTAGTGACTTTGCAGTTGGAGCTGTTCTTGGGCAAAGGAAGAACAATGTATTTCATGTGATCTACTACGCTAGCAAAACACTCAACGATGCGCAGCTGAATTACACCACTACAGAAAAGGAACTATTGGCCATTGTATATAGTTTCAAGAAATTCAGATCTTACTTGCTTGGAACCAAGGTAGTGGTATTTACTGATCATGCAGCTATTCGATATCTGATGTCGAAGAAAGATTCGAAACCGCGGTTAATTCGATGGGTTCTATTACTTCAAGAATTCGACCTGGTAATTAAAGACAGAAAGGGTACTGAGAATCAGGTGGCTGATCACTTGTCCCGGTTAGAATACCACAGTAAGAATTCATTGGACAAATCTCTCATCAATGAGTTCTTTCCTGATGAGCAGCTTTTTGGAGTGCAAGCTAAAGAACCATGGTTTGCAGATATTGTGAACTATCTGGTAAGTAAGGTCATTCCTTCAGAATTCTCTTATGCTCAAAGGAAGAAGTTCCTACATGATGTTAAATGGTACTGTTGGGACGAACCCTTTTTGTTCAGACAGGGAGCCGATCAAGTTCTACGCAGATGCATTCCTTACAGTGAGGTAGAGGGTGTTTTGCGTGATTACCATTCCACTACTTATGGAGGTCATTATGGTGGTGAGAAGACAGCTACTCGAGTACTTCAGGCTGGGTTCTATTGGCCAACTCTGTTTAAGGATGCTCATCAGTTTGTGTTGAGATGTGATCGATGCCAAAGGGTTGGTAATATCTCGAGAAGGAACGAGATGCCTCTTAGTATGCTGCTGGAGGTGGAGATTTTTGATGTGTGGGGCATTGACTTCATGGGCCCTTTTATTCCTTCATGCAACAACCAGTACATTTTGCTAGCAGTGGATTATGTTTCCAAGTGGGTCGAGATAAAGGCTTTACCGACTAATGATGCTAAAGTGGTACTGAGTTTTCTGCACAAGCAAATCTTCACGCGTTTCGGCGCTCCCAGGGTAATTATCAGTGATGAAGGCACACATTTCTGCAACCGGAAGTTTACAGCCTTAATGGCTAAGTATAACATCAATCATCGGGTTGCTACTGCCTACCACCCTCAGACTAATGGGCAGGCAGAGGTGTCTAACAAGGAGATTAAGCGTATTCTGGAGAAGGTGGTAAATCCTTCCAGGAAGGATTGGTCTTTGAAACTTGATGAAGCTGTTTGGGCTTATAGAACAGCTTACAAGACACCATTGGGGACTTCACCTTTTCAGCTGGTCTATGGAAAGGCTTGTCATTTGCCCGTCGAGTTAGAGCACAAGGCATATTGGGCGTTAAAGAAGTTGAATTTTGATTTGGCAGCAGCAGGAGAGAAGAGATTGCTTCAAATTAATGAGCTGGATGAGTTTCGTCTAGAGGCTTATGAAAATCACAAATTACACAAGGAGAAGGTCAAGAGATGGCATGACAAGCAGTTGGTGCAAAAGTCCTTTGTGCCGGGTCAACTAGTGTTGTTGTTCAATTCTCGTCTCAGACTTTTCCCAGGGAAGCTTAAGTCAAGATGGTCGGGGCCATTCACGGTTAAAACAGTGTTTCCACATGGTGCAGTGGAAATCTATGATAGGTCACCAGTTGAGGCGTTCAAGGTCAACGGCCAAAGGTTGAAACCTTACTTTGGTGAACGTGTGAATCGTGAAGCAGAAACCACGGTTCTTGGTACTTCAGAATGAATTTGGAATCACGTCAAGCTATTGACGTAAAAGAAGCGCTTTGTGGGAGGCAACCCACGTAGTATTCGTGTTGTACAGTGAGAAGAAAAAAAAATAAAAAAATATTTTTTTGGCAGGGAGGAACGCGCGCCCGCGCTCTACACCGCGCGCCCGCGCCTGAATTCCAGGGACAGGAGCGCGCCCGCGCTCTATACCGCGCGCCCGCGCCTGGGCGACTGCCAGAGAAAAAAAAAGAAAAAAAAACGGAAAAAACAAAACAAAAACCCCAAAAAGAAACCCTTGTTGTTGTAAATACCTATTTAAACCTACATCTACCCACACTCATTCCATCTAATCATAACCCTAGCCTCTTTTCTCTCTTCCACATCCAAAACCACAAATCTATACATACACCTACTTACACTTTTCATCCCAATTCCATGGCACCACCAAAGAGAGAAAGATATGCGGGTAGTAGTAGCACGAGACGTACTTCTTCATCTGATGATTCAAGTGCGGGGTTTGGAGGCGAGAAGTTTTCATCTCCATAAGCTTCGGTTGAATATGCACGGCTACTGTCTAAGGCCGTGGTTAAGGAGAGAGGGTTTATACCTACTCATCGTGATGGTAATTTGGTGGCGATGATTACCGCCAAAGGTTGGGAAGGTATTTGTGAAGCGCCGGAGCCGGTTCCCTTGGGTATTGTGAGGGAGTTTTATGTTAATGCCAAGGCGAAGAAGAACGGGTATTCTGTGGTTCGAGGTTATACAGTGGATTACACGCCGGCGGCTATTTCTCGGGTTCTTAGGTTACTGAGGATGAGACAGGGTGAAGAAGATTGGGCTTTGAAGACCAGGGCAGATGTGGATCTGGAGAACATCATAGGTGTTCTTTGTGTGCCTGGCACGACATGGAAGTACAGGTCGGGTACCACTGAGCCAGTCACTTTCCCGGCATTTGCTATGAACAGGTATGCTAAGGCCTGGAATTTATTTGTGTGTGCTAACATCATGCCCTCATCGCATGCGCATGAGGTTACTGTGGAAAGGGCTATTGTGCTGTGGGGGATTCTAAATGGGAAGTATGTTGACCTTGGGGCTCTCCTACATTGGAGTATCTTGCGATTCTTGAGGGGTAGTACCACGGCGGCGATTCCTCATGCTGTTGTGGTTACTAAGCTATGCACTGCAGTGGGTGTCCATTGGACGGAAGATGAGCAGTTGCAGCTACCTAGTGCTCCTATTGATCATGCGGCGATTTAGCGGTTGGAGGATTGGGATGGTGGTTCCACAGATCCGTCTGGTTTAGGGTTTGGGAACGTAGATGATGATGGCATGGATGCTCCCACTCGTGAGGCGGCCAGGGCGGGGTTTCAGGGTGCTTCTGGGATACAGCAGGAGGCAGATAGAGCCGGTTTTGGAGGGGCTCAGTACATGAGGTTGACTAGGCGGATTGATGCCTTGCATGACATTAACCGCCGTTTTGCTATGGATTTGACTCAGGCATTGGGCACTGCATTCCGTGCCACTGGAGTTGATGTGGCTTGGCCAGATTTTGGAGTTGGTTTCGTTTATCCACCACCGGATACACCACCGGAGACACCAACGGAGACACCACCTATTGATGGTGGTGATGATTCTGATGTTTAGGTATTATCTGCACTTTCCTTGTTATTACCTTCAATGAGGACATTGAATATTGTAAGTTTGGGGGTGGTAGTCAAGGAATAGTAGTGTTAGTGTGTCTCATGTAGGATTCATATAGGTTTTAGGTTGCATATTTAGTTAATTCATTCATATTCTTGCATATATGTCATATAGAGCATTCTGTTGCATAGTTTATCTAGCATGTTAGTTCATGTAGTTGCTCATGCATAGCATATTTCATGATCCCTTAAGATTTGACTGTTTCTGTGGTGAGTCGATGTTGATTGGAGTGTAGTTGTGATGAATAGAGGGCTGATTAAGCTCCTAAGGATTGGTGCATGCATAGGATTTTTTTTTTTCATAAGTCTCATTGGTTGCTTTTGAATCTGATTAGACCATGCTTGTTTTGATGTTGGAATTTAACCGCTTGCTTATAGTTAGAATGTATTCTATTCTCTTGAAATTCAAAGAAGCACTTAAGTCTAAGTTTGGGAGAAAACAAGGATTTCATTCTAATTGTCAATAAAGGTTAGGCGTCAAATGGCTAGTAGCCGGCTCATGAAAATGAGTAGTCTAGGGTGGGATGAGAAAAAGGCAAAGTGCACTCATTCCGAAATTTTTAAAAAAAAAAAGAAAAAAAAATAAAAGAAAAAAAGAAGAAGTTGTTTTAGTTGTTTTATGCAGAATTGACCAGGTTGAGCTCTTTAATACTCGAGCAATTAAGTTCTAGGGGACTTTGTGCCTAGTGACCTAAGACTTTTCCGGTCTGGGATCCACTAACCTAACGCTCGCTACATGGGTATTATTGTATAAGCCTTTTGGGGTCTCAGCCATTGCACGGTCAAATAAGCATGTGTGTAGTAATAAAGCATGATTTCCTGTCTAACTCAAGTGAAGGTTGAGGTGTCTTTAAGTGGTTTCTTGAGTCTAGAGTATATTCTGTTTATAAGCTTGGGGTTGTTTTAGCTAAGAATAGGTATGGTCTTGATTTGGTTTGGGAGTATATTGGTGAGCATTGCACACACTCACGTTCTTGTGTTTGTATGGTTGATCAAAGGGAGTTTGGTTGAACTCTGTTTGGAAGATTGCATTCTGTGAGATGTTGGCTCATTCATGGATTATGGTTAGGTTGAGGGGATCACTTGCATTATCATATTAGTTGCATTCATGCATTGCATTAGTGTATATCGAGTCTGTTATGCTTGAGGACAAGCATCAGTTTAAGTTTGGGGGTGTGATAAGTCGGTTTTATATCTACTTTGAACGCCTTAAAATCAGCTTAAATTGGTTGTTTTGGCCTCAAGTGTGTGATGTTGTGATGAGTTTTAGTGTTTATGTGCAGATAAGCTAAATGGGATCAAGCGGTGGTCGTCGTGCTTGAAAATGGTGGTTTTTGCTCCAGGAGTTGAATGATTTTGGAGACAAGCAATTGGCGAGGTAGTGATCTAATAAAGCAGCAAAGCAGAAAACTGGGCAGAGAACCAGGCGCGCCCGCGCCTCCTAGAGCGCGCCCGCGCGTAGTTGGCAGAGAATGAGGCGCGCCCGCGCTTGTTAGCGCGCGGCCGCGCGTCCCCGACTGGTGGAATTTCTGTATTTTGTTTTTGTGGGCTTAGAGTGGTATCGGGTCATGTCTTGGGCTTTTGTCATTTATGGTGGATGTTTTCTAAGGGGAGAACCCTAATTTCGAGACAGGTCGAAGAATAATACAGAAGAACTTAGAGACTTAGATTGAGGAGCCGGATTACATTTTTATTTTGTATTTCTCTCAATTAAGCAATACTTGGATTCTTCTTTTCTAGTTTTCTAAACATTGTTATTCTGGATACTCTTTGCAATTATTTATTCAAGACTTAGTTATTATATCATGTTTTCATTAGAACCCGCGATGATGAACGGTTCATTTATGAACTAATCATTATTGTGGGATTCTAACAGAGTTTTTATGGAGTTTAGTGGTTAATTGTTTTATATACTCTGTGTGTGGTGGCGAATTGATTTCCTATCATAGTTGTGCTTATTCATTGTGGATGCGTAGCTAACATTCATGATTGTTGTTAATCCTTAATGATTGCGAAAGTGGATTTAGGGATTTAGAACTTGCCATGCTAGCATAAGTTTTTGTATGATTATCATGCATAATTTGCGGGTGATTTTAACCATTTCATCTACCTTATGTAATCTGAATAGATAACCTGTTCATTCAACCACTATGTTTTCAATCTCTATAGACATATAGGGACTAAGCATATCGGGTGTCCATTTAACTTCTATCTATCTGTGGATGTTTAAGTGGTAGGGTATACGTATACTGAAAGGTAGCGTGTACTAAATTTGTGTTATCTGGTTAGTTTTCACAACTGTCACATACAGAGGTTAAGAACAAGAGACTCTAGATGAAATATGTAACGATGTTAGGATCCCATGCTTTCTCATATCAGTAATTCACTAGTAATTCTTTTAGTCAATCAAACAAAAAAACCCCAATTTGATAGTTGTCTTAGCAGTGGGTAATAACCAAACATTGGTGCATAAGTACAACTTATTACAACTAAAACCAGTCCTTGTGGGATCGAACTTGATTTATCTATATACTACTTGTGACCACGTGCGCTTGCGTGTTTTTGTGCGAACAGTACACCACACCACAATTCTATTGATCTTTCAACTATTGGGGAGAGACTAAGGGGAGAAGTGGTAGATTTCCTAGAAGACAGAGAAGTGGTATTTGTTCACCACTGTTCTAAGGGGAGCAGCTGTATTCCATAGGAGGAGAAGCAAGGGAGATATGTGCTTTTCAGAAAGAAAATATGGTTGTACAACAGAAGCCGCTGAACTCTTAACCGAGAGAAATGGAAAGGTATACTTCAGTAAGTGGTAGACAAAGACATATTCATTACCATTGAAGAACCTTGAGAAGCTGCTCATGATTACTTCAAGACTGAGAAGGATTATGTGGCAGAGATTTAAAGAACCAAAGAAATGAAGATGAGTTACTACATGAATATCAGTTCAGTCCTAAAAGAACAATCATCTATCATTTCAGTTTGAACAAGAAATCTGGAAGTGAAGAATTTGATCCAGAAAACTAGTAGCATTATTTACAAGTCCCGGGTAATCACTTTTTCTACTTGTTAGTTGAGTTATCATCTCTATATAATTTGTTTGTTAGGTTTAACAATCAAATAGGGGGAGATTGTTGGTGAGATTCCAAGGCAGTGTGTACAGGAACTCAATGTATCGATGATAACTCAACACTAGAACAGGACATGTAAATAAGACTACGACTACACAGAAATCAGGAAGAAATGAAGATAGGGCAAATACGAGGAATCAAGATACAAGAAGTAATTCTGAAGTCTAGTTAAGGGTCACTGAAAGAAGTTCATTATCATGTTCATGCCTCAGTGAAGAATAAGGGTTGAAGACATTCAGGGTTTCAAAGGTATTGAAGATTCAGTATACAGTGCCACTAGAAGATTTCAGTGTATTAGCATTGATTGTGACATAGACAGTGTAGGAAGCATAGGAATCCGAAAGCAATGTATACAGGGTAAAGGACAAAGGTTTAAAAGAAGATATGAAGACGTTGTCTGAATACCAGTAAGGATTCCAGTGAAGGTACACGTGTTTATTGACAGTTAGTGTTTGAAGCAATCAAGAATGCAGCGACTTGTCAATTGTATTGAAATGAAGATGTGAAGGTTTGAATCACTGTTAGTCGTCTGTGAACCAGACCGTTGCACGAGGCGTCAACACATACGAGGATAATCTACATATCTATTCTACAGAAGAAATTGATACAGTCAGACTTGGTTCTCCCTGAAAGTTCTAAGGAATTTATAGGAGAAAACAGGCCAGAACAGGATACGTCCAAACAGCTACAGGAACCCACTGAGCCAAAGTTGTGAAAATAATAAACCCGAAAGAAATGCAGGTTGAGATATTTGGAAAGATGGAACCCCGGTTGGAATTGATATATGGTTTGCTAAGCAAAAGGAGTCCAGTTCCAGACACTCACAGACCGCAGCTTGGACTATAAGGATTTAAATAAATAATTAAATATTTTATTTAATTAGAAAATTATATTTATAAATATCTACATATTATTAGATATTTATTTATATATTTTCTAGATTAAATTAATTATTTATTTATTAAGATTAGAAGCTGTGCGGGTCGAAAAACATTTTTAAGGAGCTGTCAGACTACAGGACGAATTACACAAAAGGACGAAATAAGCCCCTTTAGTTTTTCAAATTGGCCAGGTGAATACTCCTTCGATAGTTTTTGTTTTAAAACAAAACTTTCGATAGTTTTTGTTTTAAAACAAAGCTTTCGATTGTTTTTATTAAGCCTTCGATAGTTTTTAATTATCAAAAAAGTAGATTGGACACCTGCTGCATTCTGATTGGTCGAAGCAAAATCTATCGGAAGATTGGTTTTGAAAAGTCTACAAATAGACAGAAGAAGTTCATCTTCTTCAGTAGTTCATATTTTAGAGTTCATAGTTTTGACAGAGAGAGATAGCCGGAGAAGAGTTTAAGAGCTGGAATATTTATAAATTCGTAGACAGCCTTAAACTCTAATCCGTGTTTGTATTAAGTGAGCTTGAACTATTTGCAGCTAATCCTACAGATTAGAATTTGTAGCACCCTTCGAGGTTTATATTTATAAAACAATATATTCCCCGAATTGTTTGTGTTTGGCTTGGTTGATTTGATTTCGAGAACCTACATAGATCTATCCGAAGAAATCAAATTGCTATTCGTTTCACTTGAACACGTACCCACTGAGAGTATACTAGTTTAATTATCCGTAAAAGATTCGAAAGAATTTTTTGATGAATTAGTGAGTATCGTATTCAACCCCCCCTTCTACGATACTTCGGGACCTAACAGTAAAACTCCACACCATATTTTAATTATATATTTTATTTTTAACAACTTAAAATAATAATAACATTTGATTTTTAAAATATAGCCAACTCCATTGAAACACAATACCTATTCAACAAATTTTAAATAATCAATATATTATATGATTTTAGTCAACGATTTTAGCCAATACCATTGGAGATGATCCAAGTGCAGTCGATAGCCTTGCAGTTGCAGGACAGCAGGAGTAATGAATGACTGAAAGATGATGTTGAAGCCCAAACAAAGTCCACGTGGTGAAAGATGTGACGGTATTTCTTCGATAGGTATATCCAATGGTTGTTTAAATTGTTTAAATTAATATAAAATAATAATTGGTTAAAATTTAAAGAATTTCATTAAATTTATATGTACAGAGGTTCGATAAATTTGGCTGCTATAATTTTTAGGTAAGGGTTTTTCCAATACAAATTATGTATAAAATGTGTCACCTAAAATTTCTATAATTGTTGAAATCAATATCTTTTATATATATAAAGGAAAACCCCGAGGAGCTCTCAGATCGTCCGAAAGCTATTTATCTATTTTTCTAGAGTTTCAGAATTTTAATTCAATAAAATTAAATTTCCTTATTTAAATTCGAATTTATAGGTTAGAAAAAATAGAAATTGCCTTTTAAATTTTTACTAATGGAGGAAACTAAATATAAAATTTTAATATTCTTTCCTTTCTCAATTTAAAAAAAAATTAAATTTTCTTATTTAAATTTGAATTTATAGGATAAAAAAAAATCTCAATTGCCTTTTAAATCTTTACTAATGGAGGAAATGAAATATACAATTTTAATATTTTTTTCTTTTAAAATCTTTGATAATGAAGAAAAATAAATATACTATTTTAATATGCAACATCAAACAAAATTAAATAATTATCCTCTTTCTATTAAATTTCTATTAAAGTATTTCCTTTCATAATACTAATAATCTTGCACAACAAGTCAAAAAAGAAACATCTATATATTAGATGAAAAGGGATCAAACGACCATATCGATCTGCTTATTCAAGTTTTGTTGTAGTCTTGATGTTCATTCACAACTTGCAAGTTTGTTAATGCTTATTTTATTTGTGCACACAGGTTAAACAAATGGATGGATGCAGTGACGGAGACATTCAATCTGAGGTTAAGGTTATTGAATTACATAGGACTCATATATATAATTGTTTTGTTATTGAATTCCGGAAGCCTCAAATTTTACATGCAACTTTGTGCGTAATTGTCAAATGTGTACGTAGTGCTATTAAGTGATGTTTTTCTAATGATTTTAGCAAATTATTTGTTCAATGCGCTTAACCAAGAAACTTCTTCAACCTTTTATTCTTTTGCATCAAAGATCTTTTATTTATGTTTCGTTCGTGATCATAATGATCTTTAGATTTTAACCTTTAAGAGATCAGTCATTGTTTTCTAATAAAAATTTTTAGCGTTGCATACCAAGAAATTGATATTTTTATATAAAAGAAAAAAGATGGGAACGATAAGATAACCATCTCTCAAATAATCTCGATTTATCTTTTTAATTTTTTCAAAATTTTAAATTAGTTAATAGAAAAAAAAATTAATTAACTTATATTCTCTTATATTTTATGTCTTAAATTAAGTTACCATCTTAATATTCGTCTAATTCTTTTCAAAATAATTATTATTTTAATATTCTCTTTAGCTTAAAGTTACCATCTTAATATTTTCCTAAATTTTCTCTTAAAGTTCTAAAATTTCTTTACAAGTGATATATCCATCTTAATATTCTTCTAAAGTAATTTTAAAGTCAAACTTAATTTTCTCAAAATTTTAAGTTAGTGAAAAGTAAAACAATTATACTAGAATTTTTAACGACTCAAAGTGAGAACATTTTAACAATATTATACAAAACTTCTTTATTTAGTTACTCGATTCATATTTATCTATTTTTTCTAGAGCTCCTACAAAACTTCCTTATTTAACGACTCGATTCATATTTATCTATTTTTCTAGAGTTCCTACAAAGAGTTCCTACAAAACTTCCTTATTTAACGACTCGATTCATATTTATCTATTTTTCTAGAGTTCCTCTATTTTAAATAATTAAAATCAAAACTTCCGTCCTATTTTTTAGAGAAAAAAAATCGATACCTTATAATGTTTCCTTTTATAATTCCTATTATAAAAGGCAAGTCCTCTTAAAATTATAAACCTAATCAAATTATATTAAACTAAATATAACTATTTATTTATTTTTCTAGAGCTCTTAAATTTTAATATAAATAAATTTACTTATTTAAATTCAAATTTATAGGATAGAGATAATATCAGTTGCATTTTAAATCTTAACTAATAGAGGAAATATAATATATAATTTTAAAATTATATCATTTCTCAATTTTAATTCAATAAAATTAAAGTTCTTTATTTAAATTTGAATTTATATGATAGAAAAATCTCAATTGCCTTTTAAATCTTTACTAATGAAAGAAACTAAATATAACTATTTATTTATTTTTCTAGAGCTCTTGAATTTTAATTTAATATAAATAAATTTACTTATTTAAATTCAAATTTATAGGATAGAGATAATATCAGTTGCCTTTTAAATTTTAAGTGATGGAGGAAATAGAATATACAATTTTAATATTATTTCCTTTTACAATTTAATTCAATAAAATTAAAGTTCTTTATTTAAATTTGAATTTATAGGATAGAAAAAATCTCAATTGCCTTTTAAATCTTTGTTAATGTAGGAAACTAAATATACAATTTTAATTAAATAAAATAAAATTTTCTTATTTAAATTAGAATTTATAGGATAGAAAAATGTCAAATACTTTTTAAATCTTTACTATTGGAGGAAACTGATATACAATTTTAAGATTTTTTACTTTCTCAATTTTTATTCAATAAAATGAAAGTTTCTTAAATAAATTTGAATTTATAGGATAGAAAAAATCTCAATTTCCTTTTAAATCTTTATTAATGGAGGAAACAGAACATACAATTTTAATATTCTATCGTTTCTCAATTGTAATTCAATAAAATTAAAGTTCTTTATTTAAATTTGAATTTATAGGATAGAAAAAATCTCAATTGTGTTTTAAATCTTTGTTAATGGAGGAAACTAAATAAACAATTTTAATTCAATAAAATTAAATTTCCTTATTTAAATTGGATTTTATAGGATAGAAAAATATCAAATACATTTTAAATCTTTACTAATGTAGGAAACTGATATACAATTTCTAAGATTCTTTCTTTTCTCAATGTTGATTCAAGAAAATTAAAGTTCTTTATTTAAATTCCAATTTATAGTATAGAGATAATATCAGTTGCCTTTTAAATTTTAACTAATAGAGGATATAAAATATACAATTTTAATATTATTTTCTTTCTCAATTTTAATAAACTTAAAGTTCCTTATTTAAATTTAAATTTATATGATAGAAAAAAATCTCAATTGCCTTTTAAATCTTTACTAACGAAGGAAACTAAATATAACTATTTCTTTATTTTTCTAGAGCTCTTAAATTTTAATTTAATATAAATAAAATTACTTATTAAAATTCAAATTTATAGGATAAAAATAATATCTTAAATTTTAACTGATGGAGGAAATAGAATATACAATTTTAATATTATTTTCATTTCACAATTTAATTCAATAAAATTAAAGTTCTTTATTTAAATTTGAATTTATAGGATAGAAAAAATCTCAATTGTCTTTGAAATCTTTGTTAATGTAGGAAACTAAATATAAAATTTTAATTCAATAAAATTAAATTTTCTTATTTAAATTAGAATTTACAGGATATAAAAATATCAAATACTTTTTAAATCTTTACTATTGGAGGAAACTGATATACAATTTTAAGATTTTTTCCTTTCTCAATTTTTATTCAATAAAATGAAAGTTTCTTATATAAATTTGAATTTATAGGATAGAAAAAATCTCAATTTCCTTTTTTTTTTTTTGACAAAAGCTGAGAAATTTTATTCACTAACAGCCTCCAACAAAAGACAATCTTCAAGCTCAATAAGAACAGACCTCCTATTAAAATTACGATCAGGATAATTGTAAGATGTCGTTCGCCCTCGACACTCTTCCACCACTTGACCAAAACTCGATCTCATCTCCACCTTACTGCGGATTGCTTTCCTTTTAAATCTTTACTAATGGAGGAAACAGAACATACAATTTTAATATTCTTTCGTTTTTCAATTTTAATTCAATAAAATTAAAGTTCTTTGTTTAAATTTGAATTTATAGGATATAAAAAATCTCAATTGTTTTTTAAATCTTTGTTAATGTAGGAAACTAAATAAACAATTTTAATTCAATAAAATTAAATTTCCTTATTTAAATTGGATATTATAGGATAGAAAAATAACAAATACCTTTTAAATATTTACTAATACAGGAAACTGATATACAATTTTAAGATTATTTCTTTTCTCAATTTTTATTCAATAAAATAAAATATATAAAAATCTGAAAATCAAAATTTTCAATGAAACGTCAATTATATAATAGTATAGATTATATAAACTTTTTTTTTCTTAAATAGTCAATATTTAAAATTTTACAAAAAATTTATAGGGCCGCTGCGAAGCGCGGCTTAGTCGACTAGTACTTATATAAAGGAGAAGACGGGGCGGTGAGGTGGCGCCTCTAGAATCGCTCCGTTCTATTTTTCTAATTTTCTCAATTTTTCACAATTTTTAATTTTAATAATTACAACTTCCTTATTATTTTTGAATTTGTAGGATTGATAGAACTTTCTTTTATTATTTTCAAACTTGATAGAACTTTATTTGATTTAGAAAATTACAACTTCCTTATTATTTTCGAATTTGTAGGACTTGATAGAACTTTCTTTGATATAAAATCTTTCTCTCTATATAAACATGTTTCATTATTTTCTTAAACGTGTTTACTTTTCAAGATTCATGCTGTTTTATTTGTATCTAATCTATGTTTTTTGATTTTCAGATGCAATGGAGCACACTAAACTTTTTATTCTTGAATGTAAGTTGGCTTATTTTACACTATGATTATGGCTTTCATATTTGTTATATAGTTGGTCTCTATACGTAGTGAATGTAAAACGAATGTAATCATGAAAGAGTTTGTATCAATTTGTTTTGATAGTATGTTGTGTTAGTATTATTGAGCCACACTATCGTGAAATTGTCTTTTAAACTTTACACTCCTTTTGCTGTCACTACACCACATGATTGTTAACACCAATAAACCAATAACGTTCTCTTTATATTAAACCCTAATATTTATAACATCTACTATCTTTTTTATTATCCGCACAGGTATCATCGTAAAAGGCTAAAAGCACACCAAATTCTTTGTTTTTGAGTGGCTTAGCTTTACACTGAAACTTGGTATGTATATTAATATGTATCATATTCACGTTGCAATGTGTTGACCGCTGAAGACCAAAGAAATTGGTTACAATATTTTATCAAATTTTGAGTCCTTCTAATTTGTTTAATAAATTAAATATTGTTGATTTTATAGCTAATTTAATATTTGATTTGATCATTATCTACTATATTCGTCGTTGTTTTCTAACAAAACTTTGTGTGTAATTCAAGCAATCAAAATTTGAATATAAAAACGGTGAATCAGTTGTCATTCGTATGTAATCAGTTTAAATATAGGGTGATTCTTACAATGTTTTGTTTGACATAAAATTTATTTTGGTTTAGTTTTCTTAGATGCTTGCGTTCTTTCTTTTTTTTCCGTTTTTTTATTAGATGATACTAGCCTAAAATCTATGTGATGCCTGGATTGTTAATTGTTGTTTTATATTTTTTTTAATATTTTTTTAATTATATTTGTTAAAAAGATAAGTAGACATGTTAAAATAGCTATACGCTTTTGAATAATTTAAAACATTAAAATTAATTTTTAAATAAATAAGTAATGGTTTGCCCGTTATTTTTTCGAAAAGAAGAGATTTTAGTAAGGAAAAATAGAAAAAATAACATATTTAGTTTTAAAAAGGTAATTACCCGTGATATTTATGGAAAATGATTGGATTTTGTTAGAAAAAATCGAAAAAGTAATGTGTTTGACTGAAAAAGGTAATTGGTTATAAATAGATAATTTAATTATTTAATAATATTTTTTATAAATAAGTAAGGGTATTTAAGTAAAAACATGAAGTACCAAAAAAATGGTAGTGACAACCAAATTTTTAATGTTTCGTCTTTTATATATTAGTATAAACTTGCATTCTTAAATATAGACATTTTATAATAGAATTTTATTCCTTAAAAAAGTCATATTTTAGTACTTAAATTTTTATTATTACGTATAGTTATTGTTTTTTATATAATTTTCAAAAAACGTAAAACAAATTAGTATCAAATAAAAAATAATGTAAATTTTATATTGTTGTCTACTAATATTAACTACCTTAAAACTCGTGCGATGCACATATTTTAATTATTATTTTATTATTTATTATTTAATATTTTTTTAATTGTATTTGTTAAAAAAATAAGTAGTCATGTTAAAATAGCTAAACGTTTTTTAATAATTGAAAGCATTAAAATAGATTTTAAAATAAATAATTAAGGATTTTCGTGTTATATTTTTGGAAAATAATCCTGTTGAAATATTTTTTTTAAAATAATTAGGTGTTAAAGATGTATTTAAATTAATAATGTATATGCATCTTAATTAGAATAAGTAGTAATGAATTCCTTATAAAATTAAAAAGGTGTTTTTATATTTATTTTTTGGACCTTGATTAGAAAAATTAAAGGAGCTCTAGAATCGCTCGATTCATATTTTTCTAATTTTCTAGAGTTCCTCAATTTTAAATACTTAAAATTAAATTAAAAATAATAATTAGGTGTTAAAGATGTATTTAAATTAATAATGTATATGCATCTTAATTAGAATAAGTTGTAATGAATTCCTTATAAAATTAAAAAGGTGTTTTTATATTTATTTTTTGGACCTTGATTAGAAAAATTAAAGGAGCTCTAGAATCGCCCGATTCATATTTTTCTAATTTTCTAGAGCTACTCAATTTTAAATACTTAAAATTAAATTTTCTTCTTTAAGTCATATTTTTCAGAAAAGAAAGTCAAAACTATTTTTAAGTTGTATCAAAGAAACATTGTATAAAAGGTAAGTATTACCTCTAATTTATATTGGATCATAATTTTTTATTTTTCTAGAACTCTTTTATTTAAAATTAGAATTTTGAATTTTTTTTATAACATCTAGAAATTTAAATTGCTTTTATAACTCCAAATATATCTTCTTCTTCTTTTTATATCTTTATTATATATATAAAGGAAAACCTCACGAGCTATCAAACCATCTGAAAAATATTTATCTTTTTTTCTAGATCTCCTTTATTTTAATTCTATAAAATTAAATTTCCTTATTTACGTTCGAATTTATAGGAGAAGATAATAAATATATAAAAATCAATGCTATTTAGAATTTAATTTTTTTTATCTTTGTCTTTATTAATTTTATCCATTTATGAATTAAAAAAGTCTCTTTTCGATTTTATATATACCTAAAACAAAGTCTCATCGGTCTATCAAATCATTTATGCATCTTGGTTTACACGTGGATGGATGCATGTTATTTTTTCGATCTGTAAGTTTTGATTTTCTTTTTATACTTTTATATGTATGGATTCATATTAGGTTTGTGACTTTTTTTAATGAGTTTTTGTTTTGTGTTAAATTGTTTTTTCAAAAATTTTGTTTTTATTATTGTAATGTTTTTGCTTTTAGTTTTATTTAGCTTTAATTTTAGTGTTACTTTTCTTTTTGTTATCATTGTGAGATTTCGAATACAAGCTCTGATTAAATTTATTTCCGATTTTGTGTTGACGGTCTTATCTTTTTGTAACCGTTGATATAGTTAAAATTTGACTTGATTTAAGTTTGAATGTTTTATTTCACTGTGAATTTTGGTTCTCTTAAATGTTCAATGACAAATTTGAAAATATATTTGATTTAAGATATTTTTAATCGACTAATTTTAATTAATTTAAAATATTTTGGAGTTATTGATTTATTTTTATATTAAAAATTTATATCTAATTACTTAAATAGAGATAAAAGCACTAGAAATAAAGTTGATTCATGCACACCGTTCTTACGGGATCAATAATTTTAAAATATCTCGAATCAAACGATTCGTGAGAGATTTCGAGTACCTTTTCTTTTCAAAAATTATTTTCCATTATTTTGTGATTCTTTTCTCCCTCTTCTTACTATCTAACTTTGCTTTTTTACTAGGTTGTTATTATCGTACTTTCACTTTTATTACCTTTTTTGATGGATTAATTTTTGGCGTTAAAATTTTTATGATTATAAAATGACATGGATTTGTCTAAATTGTTAAGTTAGTTTACATACAGAAAATAAAAGTTTCTATATAATAAATTAAAATAGAGTAGCCTTAATTTGATTTTATTTCTTTTCTCGAGTACCTATATTTTAAATAATAAAAATTAGAACTTTGAAAAATATTTGAATTAAATTTTATGATACAAAAAAATTGATTAATAGATGATGTAATTGATTAAGTAATTAGTTTGATTTATGTTCAATTTGGTAACAACGAGAAAGCGGGTCAGTGGGAGAAAACAAGTTTAACGAAATAGTTTCATTAGGAGTAACATATTATATGTTAGAATTTAATATTTATGTATTATATATTTTTAAATAGAAGTAGCAATATAAAGTTTTAGAAAAATAAAGTGATTAATATACTAATATTTGATATAATATTAAAATAATGAAATATATTAAATAATTGTCCTTTTCTATAATTATTCAAAATTTCGGTAATGAACAACACTAAACGGAGAATTTAAAAGAAACCTTAATTTCGTGTTTTAAATATGATTTTGTTTAAAAACATATTTTTTAGAATAATTTTTAGAAAAAATTGGAGAAATTATTATAAAGCCGTTGCGAAGCGCGGCTTAGTAAACTAAACTAGTATTATTAAAGACTAATCGAGTTTTTTTTAAATCTTCATTGTCAACTAAACAAAAACTTCTAATTATTTATATTTATTTCTCTAATTTTTTTCTCAAGAACTGATGGTTTTATTATCAATATAGGAATTTAAATAATTATCATGATGTTAAAGCAAATGCCAGAATGTCCAATGACATGAAAAAAATTACATTTATTTTTTTTATATAACAAAATGAATATATTTCTTGGTAGTTAAGAAAATATATGAATAAATAAATATTTATATATTTATTTATAAATGCCTTGGTATTTTATTTTAGTTTAGATGATTTATTTTATTTTATTTTATTTTAAAATGAATAAATATGATTCATACATGATACATCTAAAATATTAAGCTTCGTACCAACTACCTTTTTTTTTTCAGGTTCCAATTTTTGTGAAAGACAGAGAGCTGCATCTTTAGGTTGATTTTGGGAGTTAACTCATTTGTTTATATCGAGAATCAAAATTTTAAATATTACAAATAAAATAAATCAGGTTTTTATTGTATGTGATAAAACGTAAAAGTCTTATCTCTGATTTTTCCATTCTTTTCCAAATGCCTATATTTTAAATAAAAATAAATAAAAGTTTCTTTTTTACTAAATTAAAGTGTTATAAAAGTTGGCTATTAATGGCTAGACGGTTGATACCTTACTTATTAAGCGAAAATCGATCAAAAAATTGTATTTTCAAAAACAGTAAAAAATTGTCAAAATTCAAATTAGTGGGTCAAAATTTGGACTAATTATTAAAATTTGATTAGAATTTAAAATAATAATTAAAAACTTAAAAGGTAGAAATTTGATTAGAAAATAAGAAAGAACATTAATTTTGCACATAAAATTATTATTTTAAATGCCTAAATCATAAATTCTCTTAATTTTTTTATCTCTAATTGAAAAGTTAGATCTTGAAAATTTTATTTATTACAATTATACAATATTTTAATATATATGCATAAATATATGATAATTATATATGTTTAGTTGAAATAAAAAAACAATTATATAAAAAAATATAATTGTATATAAAAAAATTGTTAAAGTAATTTGATTAATTATTCTGATTAATCCCCAATTAATCCTCGATGGTGCTGATTCCCTCTTTTTACAACAATGCCAAATTTATATAAAAAGTAACAAATATAAAAAAAATTAGATAATAGTTAGAAATGTTAATTAGAATATATAAAAGATGATAAGATTACATAATTACATTGATCTTTAAAAATATATAAATAAAAGTTTATAACATATTAAAATAGATGAACACAATATAAAATTTGTTTATTAAATTATTAATACAAGATCTAATTGACATTTGAAAACAACGACATAAATATTTTAGTGAGAAAGAAACACATTCAACGAGTGGGCGGCTCTCGTAACATATTAACTCTCAACATTTAATATTCATATTGTACTTTTTATTTATATACATGTTTTTAACATTTTTTTGACAAGATATATTTTTGACATTTAAATATTAAGCAAAATATATAGTGGTGATAGATATAATAAAAATTATAATAATATTTAAATTAATGAAATTGTTAAGAAACGACATTTATATTTTTTTTAAATTTTAAGTGACTAATAAAGTTAAAGTAAAAGGAAAGTTAGATTGAGATTAT
Source organism: Heracleum sosnowskyi (assembly GCA_030848705.1). Taxonomy (NCBI): domain Eukaryota; kingdom Viridiplantae; phylum Streptophyta; class Magnoliopsida; order Apiales; family Apiaceae; genus Heracleum; species Heracleum sosnowskyi. The sequence continues at coordinate 146,650,676 of CM061236.1, read as the reverse complement.
AAATTTTTAATTTTATTTTAAGTACTAAGGGTTGAATATCCAATTTTACGGTTCAATTTAGTCGAGTTGATGTGAGAACTTTTATTGTATTAAGGGTTCAACCAAAGGATGAATAATATAAATGAACAGAAATTCTAAATATTAAGTGAATAATGAAGTTAAAATAGATGATTTTCTTTTAAATAGATTAAAAATAATATTTTTTTTATTTTATTTAAAGTAGTGATGATAAAATGTACAAATTTTGATCAATTTGATTTAGTCCAATTTGATATGAGAATTTTGTGTTATACTACTACACAAGAAAGAGTACAAACAATTTTTTTTTTTTTTTTGACAAACAAAGAGATTTTATAAACTTGCATCAACCAAAATTACAGACTTAATTCCAATGGGAACAGAACTCTCATCGAAAATTCGATCTGTAAAAGACAGGCAAAAACACAAATCACAGCCAGGACAAACTCCTGAACTGACACTACAACCTGAATGGAAACAAATAAACGAGCTAAGTAAATAACCGCTTATGTTTTCAGACTGTTTAACATCATGACTTTGTAAAGTCTTTGAACTAGAAAAGATTAAAATGGCTTCCCGATCTATCAAACTTGCATCAATCCTGAAACCAGTAATATCACAAATGACCTTCACATACGCACCACCTGTAGCCCAATGTTCAGAAACACCCCAGCTATCTACGTGCCGAAAACCAGCTATAGACATGCCGAAGGTGAAAGATCTCATGAGATGAACAAATTTTAGTTGTGAAAAGTAAGCTCTTGCAATATCTGACACCAGCCCAAATCCAATGCACGAATTACAGATCTCCCACAAAACCACATAAATCATTTTCAAAATAGCCAGGAACAAAACACATACCAACATCAAAAAAACATACCTTAACATCCCAATAAAATGGTAACAACCCAGACACACGCCAATAGGCGAGACTAAAAAACCAAAAATTCAAAAATCTCGGAATGACACCAAATTTTGGTATGATGTTCAAGAGGAGAATTTGAATCTAAAGGTATTTTTATTTGCAGAGTCGGACTCAAAACCAAGGTAGATCTGAGAAATAAATTCCAGATGTTTGGCTTTGGTTCGATTTTTATTGAAAAAACTGGAACAAAAAAGGTTTAGATAATTGAGAGGAGGACTGGATAATGATTTGATGGGGAAACGAAGTTGTAGATGGAGAAAAGGGGCGGCGGCTATGATAACCTAGGGGAGTCGACTCTCATTTTGAGTACAAACAATTTTAAGTGTTTGTACGTGATCCATTTTAAAGAAAGCAGTTCAACGAGGACAAACAATATAAATGAACACATGTTCTTTTAATTTTAAGTGACTGATAAACTAAAATAAGCAATAGATCTTTAAATTAGATTAAAAATAATATATTTATTTAATTTAAAATACTAATGGTAAAATATTCAAATTTTGACCGGCTCAATTTAGCCCTCAGAATTCTGGCCTGTATTACATGAGAAAGGGTAACTTTACATGACCATTCTAAAGAAACAAGTTCAATGTGAGGACGAACAACATAAATAAAAAGATGCTCAACAAGAGGGAGGCTAGCCTGGTAATTTGAAAAAAAATATGTAATTATTTTTCATTGTCGTATATGAAAAAAGATTACTTTTTTTTTTTTTGAAACAAATGAAAAAAGATTACTTACTCGGTAAACAATTAATAATTTAATTTACGAAATATTTTTTAGTTATTTATATATAGCAATATAATCACTTTTTAGTTATTTTTTCTAAATAAATTATATCATATAATAAAATTTTAAAAAAATATTATAACGCCGCCGCGAAGCGCGGCTTAGTCAACTAGTTAATAAATAATTAGGGTCTTGGACTTTGTTTATTGGGCCGTATTCTTGGACCATTCTAGGTATAATTAATCTATCATTAATTATTTCTAGAATTACTTTTCTGTCCATATCAAACCTACTAAAAAAAATTCATCGTCCATTAATAAATTTTATTATAAGATTTTATTTTTTATGTTCTTAAAGATCAACATAAATTATGTCATCTTATTCATGAAAAGAAATAATTTCAATTATTTTATAAATTTCAAATAATTAACCGAAAGACAAAGTATCCTATATCTAAAGATTGTTAAAGGCTAGATAACTCCTGAAACGTTATATCAAAAACTAATTATGATTATGAACAATTAAATCATATAATTGGACTTTTTGAATCAAATTAGAATAAAACATATAAATTTATATGATTCATAATATGACTTTACCATCTAGGAATCTATTATCTATTATCTATTATATTCTTAATAGTTGCTAGTGAAGAATTTGGAAAATTCCACAAAATACCCTTAAAATTTTATTCTCTTCATATATCTTATGTCTATGTTGGTAATTTCCCAATTCAAAAATATTATGTCATCTTACATCATCATCATTAATTAACAGATATCCTATTTTATTCCTAAATATCTTTCACACAACTATAATCCCACTTATACTTATTATGACATCATTTACACAATTTAATATAGCTATAATTACCCACCAATTAAGGACATAAAATTGGCAATATATCAAATCAATAATTTGATATCTATTTGAATTCCTTAATCAGTGGAAGCATTAAATAATTACATACAAATATATACATTTTTATCCGTAATTTTTGTTACCTATTTTCAAAATTCAAATCCATAATTGATTACCAAGTATTTCTTGATTATAAAACATTGATATCCACCATTCATAATGTCTCCTTTCTCTTTATTCTTTTCCACTCATAGTTTTTCATTTTCTCTCTTATTCTTTGTCTACTGTCTTTCTATTGCTTTTTATTAGTGTTTGTGTTGATTATATAGGTTGTGTATATGTATGTGTTTTATATTTTTGTTGCTTACTTATATATGACACTAATATTTGTTTAAATTGTGCAGAATTAAAAGTCAGAACCATTTTTTCAATGACAAATATACACTACAATGGATCGTTACTTACGTTGATTGTGTTGTTTGGTAATTGCAGGTGAATCTCAAATCTTATAGACTTGAATTCTTGAACATAAGAGGTCGTGGTATCCATGAATTCAAAGTGTGACCAAAAAAACCAAGGTATTTTTATGTTAATGTAATGTGTCATTGATTTACGTAATGTATTTGTTCACCTTTGTCGAATATCTTGCCGTTTACTTAAATTTGCTGCTAATATTAGTTATTTTGTTTTGAAAATGATGGTTAAACCAACTACAGGTGAATCTCAAATCTTATATATTAAAATTCTTGATCGGAAGAGATCGTTCCATGGACTTGATTTTCTCAAAAGAATCAACTAATAGTTAATGTTAATATAATGTATCTTTATATTAATTGATGTATTTTTACACATTTTGTTCAATGTTATTGGTTTGATATTGGTATGATATTAGTTTGATAGATGTTTAATAACACTTTTTTTTTTGTTTATGATGTTTAGTATATATGATATCCATGTTTTAAAAGACTTATATACATGATTGCAACTTGAGATATTCTTATGATTGTGATTTGAGATATTGATAAAAGTGATTAAATCATTGTAAATATTATTTTTTTTATGATTTCGATTATGTGTAATATTCATATCTTGAGTACTTGTCAACACGTTCAACAAGTTCACAAACTTTATTGTTTTAGTTTTACGTACAGTGACTACTCTTATTCAAGTTGTGATAACTTTTTTAAAATAATATGATTAAATCAAATGAGGTTTTTGTTCAAAACTCATTTCAGAATTTACATCATCATTATTAATAGCATGTTATCACTTTCCTATTTATAAAAAAATATGCAACTATCACATCATTTATTTAATATAAGGTAGTTAGAGTTATGAATCAATTAAGCACACAAATTTGGTGATATATCAAATAATTAAGGTAATATCTATTTATTTCCTTAATAAGTAGAGAAGAAATCAAATAATTGTATATTTTAACTTCATCCCGAAAATTTTGCATATAGTAAATATCTAAATCAAATCAGTATAGTTAAATGGTAATCAACGTCTCAAATCAATTCTTTCCAAATTTATGAAACCTCATAATTTCAAATTTTAAATTCACTACTCATATCTCATTTTCCACCGTAAATATCTCTCTCTCTCTCTCTCTCTCTCTCTCTCTCTCTCTCTCTCTCTCTCTCTCTCTCTCTCTCTCTCTCTCTCTCTACACATAATTTATTACATGTTTCACAATTTTGATTATTTTCCATCCATCTTGGTATTCTTTTTTTTTTTGTAAAAATGATACAAATTTAAGTTTGTGATTATCATTGCTTTCGGATTTTTGATTAAATTTTAAATTCATAAATTTCATTCTCTTTTTCTTCTTCATTATTTTTCTCTCTATACATTTGAGTTTTATACACACATACACACATGTTTATATCTTATTTGATGATGTTTTTCATGTTTCTGCTATGATACAGATTTTAAAACGGTGATGAAGTCTCAGTTGGTTCCAATACTGACATCTCAATTGGTTATACGGTTTATATATTTGATGAAAATTCTTATAGAGGTTTGTTGATCTATAAGAAAGTCCTACAGTTTTAAATACAATATGTGACTTGATTCCTCGATCAGGCTAATCTTCGTTCTCGCTCTATATATTTTACAGGTTTAGGTTATTTGTTTTATCAGAGAAATACTCATATATATTTATTTTTATAATTTTATTTCATGTTTGTTGTATAATTTTTAATTTATCTCAGTGTTTATAACTTTGTAACTTACACGTGTTTGTTGTTTTTTACCATTATTGCAAATGGGTTCATCAATTCTTAAACCATAAATTGGCACATGTGTTTGTAAATGTACTTTTTTAAGTTTTTGTCTATTATCTCTCTCTTTCTCTCTTTTTCAAATGTAGGTGTTTGTAGTGTGTGTAATTTTTTGTTATATAGATATATTTATTTGATTTTAATGTTTAATTTTGTAACAAGAAAATGAGCAATGATGGATCTTTTAAAGAAATTGCCTCAAATGTTAATATATCTGCAAAATTGATAACAAATTTTATTTATACTTTCTTATATGGTCAATACATATTGATATATTGTTATTTTTTAGATTGTTAACTTAATGACTTATATCGTTATATTTTTGTATTTCAGTGAAGCTGTTTTCTTTAAAGGGATGATGTCTATATTGCTTTAAGTGACACCAACTTGACCAGTAAAATTTTTATTCATTCTTCAGTAAAATTTTATTATGCACGTCATATATAAATTGGTGTAAATACATAAATAATTACATATATATTATTATATAGATATTAGATTTTGTTTACATATTACATGTCCATTTAATAAAATACATATATCTATTATTAGATATTGTTTACTTTAATTTGTATTTTATCTTTCTCATTTTTTTGTTAATTTTGTTTTTCTTTGTCTTACTTACTAATGATTGACTTTTTTCTTTTAGTATATTTTTTAGGAACTGAATCGTTATTTGCGAACTAAATCGCACGTGCACCCATTGTAGATTGTTTCGAAAATCATATGTGTTGTAATACTTGATCAAATAAATCATGTTTTTAATCAACAATAAATGGAATCTTACTCATAATTAAATGTGTTTGGATTAATTTGTGATGTTTGTAATTTTAGTTTTTTTTTGTGTGTGTACCTCTTTTGGATGTTGAATGTTTTATATGTTTATGTGTATGGTACACTTATATTTATTTTAAAAAAATTATATAACATATACAATATATAATAAACAATTATATTATTTGATCATAAACAGAAATATTTACATATTTTGGTGGTGACATTGGTACTACATTTACTAATTTACATCATATGTATTTTGTTACTTTAGCTTCTTTGTAATTGAGTTTTAGAATGTATATGGTTTAAATTGAGAGGGGTCGCCGTTAGGCGACACCGAGAAGTTGTTAATTGAAGTTTTATATATGGCAACTTAATTACTATTTGGATATATATTTTCAATTCTAAATTTTATAATTTGTATTATTTCAACATTCAAATCATCTGATCTCATAATATTTTTGAAATTTGAAAAGATTATTCAGTTTCTTCTTTTTTTCGTTTATTCATCAATCAAATCAGAGTACTTAGATTCACAACTCTTCTGTTATTTTTCATTGTAAATTAAAAAATCCATTAATTTTTTTATAACCTAAACCATTTAGTTTTTGTCCATTTTGACACCTACAATAGATATACGTGAATTCAATACTTTCCTTATATTATGGATCAATGTATAAACAATTTTTAAAAATAAAGACCGTTTCAAATCAATCCTTAATTTTTTATCATTTTTCAAATGCAAAATCTTGATTGCTTACATATACGTATAACTCATTCTCTTAATTTTAACATAAAATTTCAATATTTCAGTTATTTTAATGATCATCTCTTTCATCTTTCTTTTTATTTGATCCTTCTTCATATTCTAACTTTCTCTTACTCTCAAGACCTTTTTTGTGTGAGTGTTTATATATGTGATTGTGTATAATATATTATTACTTACACTATATATATATATATATATATATATATATGAGTTTGCAGGATATGAAACATGAATGATATTTAATAGAGTTGCCTTAACGATAGTTAAGTATGGCAAAATACATTTATGTATTTGTCAATACTGCATACTTATATTTCTTTAAATTGGTGTTTATATCTATAGAAAGTGCTGTAATTTTTTTAATCAAATTCTACCTAAGTATGTATAGTTGAACACTGTATTATTGTGTATAATATTAATATATATGTTTGATGTGTTTAGTTTATTAATATTTGTATTTGAGATTTCTTCTTTTCCATTAGTTATGTTTTTCTTTGTATTTACTCATGATGAATTTTTTATGTTTCTATTTCCATGAATTTGTTTGCATATTTTAAGAAACTGAATCGTTACTTGCGAACTAATTTGCATGTGTATCCATGACAGTGTGTTTCAAAAATCATATTTGTTGTACCACTTGATCACTAACGTTTGAAAAATCCGTAGAATTCAGTCCGTCAAAGAAATCATGTTTTAGTTCAATAAATTTTGTTTATAATTATATTTTCTTTTATTAACATATGATATTTGTAATTTTAGCGTTATCTTTATCTTAGTAGTTTGTGCCTCTTTTAGATGTTAAAATTTTAATATGTTAATTATATGGTACACTTTTATTTATTTATGCAATATATGATTAAAAATAAATTAGTTGATCTTAAATAGATATATGTATAATTTTTTATTGGATGATATTGTGCCACATATAGTAATTTTACATCCTAGATATTTAGTTATTTTTTTTGTTGAGTTTTTAATTGTCTATTGTTCGAATTGCGAGGTGTCGTCGTTAGGCGAAGCTGAGAAACCTTTCACTGAAATTTTTGGTCAAAAAGTTTGTTTTACAATATATTATTAATATTGAATACATAGATTAAAACTATTTACAGTATTGGAGTATATTGGCACTAACCACAGTGTCAGTCCGAAAATTTTATAAAGTCATTCATTTTTCCCGTTTCGTATTTTTTCCCGAATTATTGGGGGTGAATTGAATCTGAATCGGACGCGTTGCAAAAAATATTCAATTTTCTGCATATGCATTTAAATTTTATTCTTCAAATTTGTGTACTTTTTTTAATCTTTCACAATTTCTGATTTAAAATTGTAGATATTATCAATTTTGATTTACAAAACTCAAGTTTTATCTATGTTTTAATTTGATGATAAAAAGATTTTGTATAATTTTTAAAACAATTACATGTGTGCGAAAAAAATATTTTAGCTATATAAAATATACCTTAATTTTATTTCATGTATCCAAAAATTATTATAAATTTTACAAGTATATCTATATTATTAATTACTATTATTTGTTCATCTAAATACTATTTTTCTTTTTTATTATATAAATTTTTGTAATACTTAATTTTTAGTTAGTCTATAATTATTATATGATTTTATATTCGAGATATTTTCGTATTTTGGCAACAAGATAAAACCTATGTATTTTATTTAATTTTAAGTATCATTTAGCTTTTATCTAATGTAAATAGAAAATTTAATTAAATAACATATAAATATCATATTATAAAATATTAAATAAATTCAAAATATTTTATCCGTGTGCGTAGCACGGGCTAATTCCCTAGTAGTTTAAGAATATGTAAAGGTCTCAAATAACCATGCTCATCAATGTAAACTTTGTATGTTCATCAATGTAAACTTTGTAAACTACATCTTGTTTCGGCAATTGAAGATCAAAATAACTGTAATCAAATATTAATCAATCAATCAAAACAAATAGCATTATTTTATGATTTGTCGTACTAAAATCTATATTATTTTTTTTTTGACTAATTAGGCTTATATGCCTTTACATGTGAGTATCTGTTCTCAGAAATCTCGGGGTGAGCGAGAATCGAACCCAGGACCTGGGACGACAAGAGATAAGCTCTACCACTTGAGCTATCTCATCGCGCTAAATATATATTAATATACAAATCAACGATAAATTCAAAATCACCATTATATTCGACCTTTTGCTTTCTTTTTGGAGTAACGTAACCACCTAACTTCATCAAAAGAATTTATAAAAACAATAATATGTGTTAGAGCAAACAAAGAAATTAATAGGTAAAATAAATAATGAATCCAGATATATAAAATTTTGAGTATACCTGTGTTGTAGTACTAAATTCGAAAATTTCATATAACATTATACCACCATTGTGTATGTAGCCTGCAAAATCAATACATAACAGTGAGATATAAAAGTTTTCATGTTACTTAGTACTCTTGTAAAGACGATGTTATGAGATTTGAAGAGAGTGGTTTAGACTTTTTATAGGTATAAATAGTCATTTGTGTCAAATTTGATGGGCAAGACAATCTATGGGCCTGTTTGGCTGCAACTTAAAGTTGCAGCTTATGGCTTATAAACCCAAAAGTGCTTATTGGGGGTGTTTGCCAAAATAAGTGAAACCAACTTATGGCTACTTAAAATGGATAAGTTGAATGTTAAGAATCCTTAACATTCAACTTATAAATTATAACTTATTCTCGATACACGCAATATATAATATCCTTCAAATCTTCAAAACCATATATCTTTTGATCCGTTCATTAAAAAATTGATATGTATATATCAAATTTCTCTACTCATCGAGATCTATCCATTGATATCCATTTATATATATTAAAAAATAAATATTTTAAAAATAATAAAAAAAAGTTAACTTATAAGTTCTGATTTACCCAAACACTCTACTGCTTATAAGTTCTGATTTACCAAACACTCTAGGACTTATAAGCTCAGCTCTACTTATCACTTATAAAGCACTTACTCATTTTAAGCTATAAGTCAACTTTTGCTTGATACCCCAAACGCCCACTATGTATATAATAGTGTCTGAAGGCTGTAATCTTGCAATTTAAGTCTTTATCCTTGATCATCTACTTAATTGCAAATATGCCATCGTGCTCATTTCTCCCACGTTTCACAAACAACTGCCGACTCCACTTGCAAATTACAATACACGGGTAAAGTTTCTACTACAAGTTTAATTTTGAAATTCAAAATTTATACACCATTTCCAAGAATTCAAAACTGACACAATTTTCAAGAATTCAAATTGAATATTATATACTAGAGTTTATCTCTCTCTATCTCACAGTCTCCCTCCTCTCCAATGTCTCTTCTTTTCTCTATAATTAGTTTTTCATATATGTTCCTAATTTTCTCTTTGTAATAGTTTCATATTATGAACAATCTTTACTGCTAATTATTTCTTATTTGTTGCAGTTTAAACCTTGCTGATAAACTGTTCGATGATTTGCCTAAAAGAAAAGGTTAATAACTTTTATCCTTTGTAGGTATTTTTCTCATCAAGATTATTGTTAATGGTTTCATATTTGCGATGTTTGTGCAAGTTTCTTTCAATATTTGTTATTCGCATATGATTGTAGTCTTCCTGGACATATATTATTTTGAACTAAAAATTGTTACATAATAGGTTTAATGATGGTAGATCTTTGGAGATCATGATGCTAGCCAAGTGTATGGTCAGGTTGTTTCTTATAAACCTTTAGTAGCTTTTGTAACATAATCCAAACTCCATGTTCGAGTGTGTGTTGCAAAAAACTAATTTTAATTTTATTGCTAAGTTGTAGTAGGAGGAGATCAACACACATGCATGGTTTATGAAAATGCAAAGAATGGAGCTGAGATGAAGAAAATTAAAGTGAGGTGAGTTGTATGCTTCTATATTGAACTACATATGAATTTGGTCAAACTTTAATGTTCTAATAAAGATATTGATCTGAACTATTGTATTGTATATATGGTGTTTAGATATGTTTTGTTTGTTGCTAAATATTTTGCTTTGTGCTTTTGTTTAAATTTTTAGGATTCGCATTTGATGTACCAACTATATATTTTTTAAGTGAATGAAAGTCATCAGTTGATATCACCTACCAAAATTGTTAGAATATTTTGCAAATTCTTCAAATTGGACTAATATGTGCATGATAGCTTAATGAGAATCTTGGTTGCAAAAAATAAAAATGGACATGGATGGAGTGGGACTAAGACAGGGGACTGAAGGTAAAGAGAATTAAGCACCTTAGAATGCTCCAACTATCAATATAGATTTTTGTGCTCAAAATTATTATACTAAACTACGTGTTTAGCTAGCTTGCCTGTTTTTTTTACAGGTACCGTAGATCAAAAAGAGAATTTGATAATGACCTGTGTTCTTACATGTTTTGGTACAATGCATTTGACCAATCAAATTTTCACAGGAAAGGTTATGTATGTTTGAACTTGAGTGTTAATTGAGTACTTTATCACATAATGATGTTAGAGGAGGTTTACTAGACATATCAGTTTAGAAACAAATGAAAAACAATTTGCAATTCTTTTTTTACTTCTTGCAGCTATTGCTGGTATTCTAGAGGCTTGCCTCACTTTTTCATGTTAAAGATTTTAGTTTTTTGCTTATAATGATGTTAAGTTTGTTTAATGCTTGCAGCTATTGCCGGTATTCTTTTTTGTCATAAATATCTAAAACTCTCTGATCCTTCTTGCTACCAGGTTAATGAAGAGAATGAAAGTCAAAAATTTCAGCACGTGCTATTGCATTTCCTGTCTCTTCAAGAGGTTTTTATAATTATGTATACAGTGCTTGGTAGACATTGGGAAACAATGCTACATATTTAAGCTATATTAGCTTTAAAAAAATTAATGGTTTTAGCTAACTATTTTAGAGTGCCATTGATGTCGAATTTGTGAAGCAACTTGAAGCTTTTGCGCATGCTTTTGAATGCTGGACCTTTTATTAACAAGCCCATGCAGAAATGTTCACATTATCATTATCAGTAAATAGGAGTTAAGTGTTTTGTGTAGGCTGATTGGAACTTTATTGCAGCTTGAAAATCGATTTTAGCTTTTAGTCCCTGTAGTACAATTTGTGTAGATAGGTAAAATATTGTGCAAACTTCTATGGCTATTTTATGGTCCTAGGTCAAAGTGCAGCCTTGGATCGCAAATTTAATCATTATCCAATTCTATGAATTCTTGGGAGGAAAGAGGATTGTAAAAAAAACTGGAGCAACGCTTTGTGAATTTGTACTTCATTTTTATAAATCGCATGATAGATGTTTAAGTAATGGAAAAATAAAATAAATTAAAAAGGTCCGGCATGGCGGGCATAAATACTAGTCCATATATTATTAGAATAATAAAATTGATGGAATTAATTTTTTTTAAGGGAAGACTTATTCCAAGAAATTATCTCTTTATATTTTTTTGCTATATCTAAATACAGAAGCAAAATAAGAAAGTTTGAAGCTAAAATTTAACAATAACATAAACTATCTGTGTTCTATATTAGGGTGGGGAGAAAGTTTAGGACAATAAAAGACAATTAAGATTTTTTATAATTTTCAATATCTATTAATTCAAAAAATTGAAAAGATTTTGAAAATAATTGAGAGACGCCACTTCATCGTCCAAAATTATAAATTTAGTTCCTCAATTAGTAAAGATGTAAAAGGCAATTGAGATATTTTCGAATAAAAAATTTAGGAGAATATTAAAATTGTGTATTTAATTTTCCCCATTAGTAAAGATTTTATAGGCAAGAATATTAGAGTTGTATATTTAGTTTCCTCCATTAATAAAAAATTTAGGAGAATATTAAAATTTTATGTTTAGTTTACTCAATTAGTAAATATTTTATAGGCAAAAATATTAGATTTGTATATTTAGTTTCCTCCATTAATAAAGAATTTAAAGGCAATTGAGATATTTTTGAATATTTTTTTTCCTCCATTGATAAAGATTTTATAGGCAAAAATATTATATTTGTATATTTAGTTTTCTCCATTAGTAAACATTTCAAAGACAATTGAGATTTTTTCGAATCTTTATAATTAATAATTCAAAATTTTAAGAAAATTAGAAAAATAAATTGAAGCGATTTGAGAGACGCCACCTCACCCCCCGTCTTCTCCTTTATATAGGTACTAGTCGACCAAGCTGCGCTTCGCAACGGCCTTATAACATTTTTTTTCAATATTCTGAATAAAAATTATTTTAGACAAAGACGATAAAAAATATCTATAGTATGAAATAAATTAGTGAGCACAATATTGCATAAATTAAATAAATATTCATAGGCTACTATTTATATATTTTTTAATACCAATTTAATGTCACTCTTTTTTAGTCTAACACCCGTTATCATAAATAAATACAAATAAAAAATACTAATAATAATTTAAGAACAACCCAGCGCTTCGAACTTCAATTATTTTAATCATTATTAAAGTAATAATTTTTTGAATTTACTCACTTGACATTTAAAAATTTTAAATACATATGTATACATCATTGGTAACATAAGAGGTTTATTTTGAAATTTTTGTGAAAGGCTGGTTATAATTTTGTGAAAAACATTTGTTAATTTTGATAGATTGTTTAATTATACCTCATAGTTTATAAATTCGAAATATTATTTGAATGTCTTTTGTAATTCGATAATATTAAAGAAAGTTTTTTTAATTACTATTTTTTTCTATTTTGAATATGCTAAAAGAAAATTTTAATTATATGTATTCGTCATAAATTCGATTTTTTATTCACATTCTCTATTAATTTTAATCATTCTATTTAGAAAATGTAATTAAAATATATGTAGACAACAAAATAAACTATTCATATAACTTTTCTTCATATTAGTTTGTGTCACATTTCTTTTAGCCGACAACCGTTGTAAAAAATCCACTTGTATTGTCATTTATGTGAAGATATATTAGGAATGTCAAAATAATCCTATCCGACGAGTATCCGACTCTTTAAAAATAATCGGATCTATGGGTACCCCACTCATTCCGATACAATTGAATTTTATCGAATTCGAAATTTTGAATTTAGATTTGAATTTTAACTTATTTTTTAAACACGGGAGGGTGTAGATTTAGATATAGATATGAGTGTCATATTTGCTATAAATATATTATTACCTTGTGCCCTTGCCAATAAATTATGTACTAACATTGTATTCTGATTACATAGTTAGTTAAAATTTAAATTAGTTGAGAAAAAAAGTTATATTTGTACAATTAAATTCTAAACATGATTGATTTTTGTATATTTATTGTTTTTCTATAAATTCAAATGTAAATAAGCAAATTCAATTTCATTTAATTAAAATTGAGGAGCTCTAGTTCTATAATTTGATTAGTTTTATAATTTTTTAGAGAACTTGTTTTCTTTAATAATAAGAGTTATACAAGTAAATATTAAAAGGTTTCAATATCTTTCTCTAAAAAGTTGGACCTAAATAACAAAGTTTTGATTATAATTATTCAAATAGAGGAGCTCTAGAAAGATAGATTAATATACGAAACAATAGAATTATTTCCTTCATTAAAATCTATTTCAAAAAACAATTATGATTCAATATCATCTTTTAATAAATTAAAACTTAAAAAAATATTTGAACGTTTAAAATAAATATTTGTTCGATTTAATTCTAAACATAATTGATTTTTATATATTTATTATCTTTGTTATAAATTCGAATGTAAATAATAAAATTCAATTTTATTTAATTAAAATTGAGGAGCTATGGTTATATAATTTGATTAGGTTTATAATTTTTTGAGTACTTGTCTTTTATAATAAGAGTTATAAAGGAAATATTTAAATATTTCGATTTTTTTCTCTAAAAAGTAGGACGAAGTTTTGATTTTAATTATTTAAAATAGAAAAAATCTAGAAGAAAAAAATATCTATATATAAATTAGTCAACGCAAAATTTTACAATTTAAATCTCCATAACTAATCAAATAAAATATTTACATTCTTTTTAACCTATTTTATGTCAAATTTTTTTAGGTCGACACCATATATAATAAATAAATAAATGTATAGATTGATAGATAAAAAATATTAATAATATGTTATGATAAAAATTTACTAACATTCACCAAGCCAGTTACTATAAGGGAGAAAAATCAAATCTGAAATTTGATATATTGTAATGAACAAAATACAAATAAATTTAATTGAATATTGTAAATATGGATATGTAAGAACTTGGAAATCCAGTGAGATTGATACATCCATTTTTCTTATCCAGCTATTGAACTCTGACTCTTAATAAGCATCCTGCTTTTTAAAAAAACCAATACAATCAAAGTGTATTGATCAAACAAAATAACTCAAGACTCGTAACATATTTATATATAAACTGAAAAGAGGGATCAACTTGTATATCTGGGAATTTATTTATGTACATGTGCTATTTTGGATTTGAGACTCTCTGTTCAACTTTAAAAGTCTAATACATGAAAAATTATGTTTGTGTCATCATGGTTCTTCTTGTAGCTTCACCCCATCCCTAAAATCACACAATAAATTTTCAAGACAGGAGAGAGTGCTAACAAACCGATAAAAAAAAAAAATTTAACATCTATCCATATTTAAATGATATTAATACTTGATAACATAAAATACTTGTTATGAAAAAGACAACTAAAGGTTGATGGAATAGTATAAAAGAACATGCAATTAAAAGTAAACATCCCAGTCTGATCATCACACCACCAGAGCCACACTCGGAACGCCCTGACCAAAACCAATACCATCCATGTCCAAATATTAATCTGCAGCCCACAGACCCCTTTAGTTTAAGCTGCACAACGTACTTGTAGGTTCCATTATAGATCATCAAGTGATGTCTGAGAGATCAGAGAAGAGTAGTTCCCACCCACTTGATTGAGGAGGTTTCCAACATAGATTGCTTGTGCATGTTTGTACTAATGTTGTAGTACATTTCCCTTCTTTTAGTTTTGAATAGAGTTCTGCATGCATGCTCCACGCTTAAGATAATCCAAACAAAGGTTAAGAAAAATATGCCTAAGATATACCATTGATTAGTCGATTTACAAAGAACTTAATAATGATTTACAGAGTATCATAAAATATGGCCATGTAAGTAAATCTATCATCATTTGCTTATATGATAATAGCACCTAAGTATTGTTGTTGATGAATTTAGCAAATCCAATCGTCCAATAAAATATTGTTTCCTGCTTTTCTTTATAGTACCAGCTGCATGACTGATATGATAATGCTTTTGACTTTCTTTTCTAAAAAATAGGACTTAAAAAAGGAAGTTTAATTTTAAGTATTTAAAATTGAGGAGCTCTAGAAAATTAGAAAAATATGAATCTAGTGATTCTGGAGCTCCCGGGGGTTTCGCTTCGCAGCGGCCCTGTAATATTTTTGTAAAATTTTAAATATTAACTATTTAAGAAAAAATCAAGGAAAAAAAATATATATAATCTATACTATCTTATCTATCTATATTATCTTATAATAGATACTTCATGATTTTACCTAATTACCCCTACTTATTTTAAAAAAATGTATTGTTAAATAATAACATTATTTATAACCAATAACCTTTTCAGCTAAACTACATTACTTTTTCTAACAAAATTCCCTCTTTTTGTAAAAAAATCACGGGCATTTACCTTTTTTAACTAAAACACATTAATTTTTCTATTTTTCCTTACTAAAATACCTCCTTTTACAAAATATCACGGACAATTACTTACTTATTTTAAAACCTATTTTCATAATTTTAATTACGGGCAATTAACTTTTTCAACTCAAACATTTTACTTTTTCTATTTTTCCTTACTAAAACATTTCTTTTCCAAAAATATCACGGACAAATCGTTAGTTAATTATTTAAAAATATATTTTAATACCTTTAATTATTTAAAAAAAGTTAACACGCTACTTATTTTTTTAACAAATACAATTAACAATATATTAAAACGTAAATAATAAAAATAACAATTATTAAAAATAATTTGTGCATCGCATGAGTTTTAAGCTAATATATGTAATAGTGAACATGATATTTAACAAATTAACATACATAAACAATAAAATAAACTATTGACATGTTTTTATGCCAGATTTGTATAATTTTTTCTTGAGCCAACACTCGTTGCATTAAATACATATAAAGAAATACTAAAAATATGCAGTAATATAAATTTAAGTATTAACCACCACTTAATTCTTCAACCATTCGTATTTATCACAAAAATTCCAAATTTCTTAAATATTCCTAGACTTTATATGTCGATTTTGTGTCATGTTCTTTGAGATAGTCTCGTTGCATAAATACATATAAATAAAAAATAATAAAAATATATGAAATAATAAAATTTAGATATTAATCACCGCTTCAAACTTCAATTATTAGTATCATAACAAAAATTACAAATTTCTTAAATATATCTAAACTTTATATGCCGATTTTGTATCATACTTTATTGAGCCGACGCCCATTGCACTAAATACATATAAATTAAAAATACTAAAATTAAGCAATAATAAAAATTTAAGTATTAACCACCGCTTTAAACTTCAGCTATTTGTATTAAAATAATCAATATTAAATATAATAAATTAAATATTAATATAAATTTAAAAAGTATTTAAATAAATATTAAATATTTATATTAATATTTATTATTTAAGTATTTTTTTTGAGAAATTTATAAATTAGTGAAAACGATATATATTATAAAAATTAAATGCATGTAAACAATATAATAAACTATTAATATTTATTTATTTTATATTAATTTGTACCATTTTTTTGGGTCGAAAACCATAATAATAAATAAATTATCATATATACATAAAGAGTATATATACACAAAAAGAATATGGATCATGAGGTTGATTTCTAGATATTTTTCTAAATGATCTAAGAATTGCAATTTATAATCGATACACATGAAAAAAAAACTATATTTTGTCCGGATAAAGATGGTGTTGGAACTGATTTAGGAACTCTTCTTCTAAATCAAGAAAGATCATAGTGCTGTCAAAAAAAAATCAAACTATCTCGAATAATTTTCTGAAATTATTAGTCAAAAAAGCATATATGATACATTATACACGCATAATAAAAATTAAATATGACATCAACACTTAATACATAACATTAATAAAAAAATGATCGACCACATTCTTTGCAAATTGTACGGGGAGTTCTTGTGCAAAGTAAACATTCTCTTTACGTGGTGTTAACTTGAAAATAAATAGGAAAAACAAATTATAAAATACAACTACAAAATTAACATAAAAGTGCATATAATATAATTGTCAAGGGAGATGTAATGCATCTGGATGATTAAATTGATGAATGAAAAGTTGGATAATAGAGAGAAACAGGAAAAGGTTGCAAAGTCTCGAGAAACATGGAAAAATCAATAATAATTGCAATCTCTTATTCATTCTCTTTTAGTACTAACATAACATCCCAACTACTCATGTCAAGCAAAAAAAATAAGAAGTCAGAAACCAATCATCAAAATATGATGGATAAAATGATTAAAAAATTATCAAAAACAAAAGTAAAATTTTGATATGTTCTTGCGCGGGACATATTTTTTTATATGTATATATAGTTATTGGAAGAGAGATATTGAAGGAATTATTTGTAATCTTAAGGAAAGTTTTTCAATTTCCACGCGAAGAAGAAAAGATAAGTAAAATTTAACAATGGAAAGTCGACTTGTCTTTAATAAGTATTACATTTTCTACAATTTAAGAGCTGAAAAGAAATTTTCAATTTTAATTTGATTACGGTTATAATTTTAAGCCGACTTGCCTTTGATAAGTATTACATTTTCTACAATTTAGGAGCTAAAAATAGAAATTTCAATTTTTAATATTTAAAATAAAGGAGCTAGGTTTATAATTTTAAGCCAACTTGTCTTTAATAAATACTACATTTTCTACAATTTAGGAGCTAAAAAAAGAAATTTCAATTTATATTATTTTTAATATTTAAAATAGCTCTAGAAAATTAGATAAATATGAATCGAGCGATTCTATAGTACATTTCTAGATGTTATAAAAGGAAATTCAAAATTCAAAATTAAAATAGAGGAGTTCTAGAAAAATAGAAAAATATGATTCAATATAAATTAGAGTGGTTATACTTACATTTTATACAATGGTTTATTTTATACAACTTAAAAAAGGTTTTGACTTTATTTTCTAAAAAACAGGACTTAAATAAGGAAATTTTATAAATTAGAGATAATACTTATCTTTTATACAATGGTTTCTTTTACCCATCTTAAAAAAGGTTTTGACTTTCTTTTCAAAAAAATAGGACTTAAAGAAGGAAATTTTATAAATTAGAGGTAATACTTACCTTTTATACAAAGGTTTATTTTATACAACTTCAAAAAGGTTTTGACTTTCTTTTCTAAAAAATAGGACTTAAAGAAGGAAGTTAAATTTTAAGTATTTAAAATTAAGCAGTTCTAGAAAATTAGAAAAATATGTATCAAGCAATTCTAGAGCTCCTGGAGGTTTTTCTTTATATAGATAAAGATATTGATTTTAAATAGGATTGACTTTTATATATTTATTGTCTTCCCTAAAAATTTGAATTGAATTAAAATAGTTAAACTATAGAAAAATAGATTAAAACTTAAATATGATTTAAGTTAGTTGAGAAAAAAGGTAATATTTAAATTTAAGTTAGTTGAGAAAAAAAAGTAATATTTGTTTAATTAAATTTTAAGTAGGATTGAATTTTATATATTCATTATCTTTCCTAAAAATTTTGAGTATAAATAAGGAATGTCTTCACTAAAAATTTGAATGTAAATGAGGAAATTTAATTTTATTGAATTAAAATTGAGGAGCTCTAGAAAATTAGAAAAATATGAATCGAGCGATTCTAGAGCTCTTGGGGTTTTCCTTTATATATATAAAGATACTAGGTTACTAAGCCGCGCTTCGCAGCGGCGTTAGAATATACTCCATCTGACCCTCTCATTTCTTTACCCTTTCCTTTTTGGTACGTCCCTCTCATTTCTTTACATACCAAAAATAGTAACATTTTATAATATAAAATCCAATCACATTCACTACTTTCCTCCACTATACCTACTTTATACCCACTTTATACATTAAATATTGATTGGTCCCACCACTTTTCACATTTTTCTTACTTTTCCCTATTAATTTACACTTTTTCTTAACAAAATTATATAAATTATCAAATAAAATATATTCTGTAAAATTTGCATTTGGGTAAGTAATATTATAAATTATTTACATATTCCTTTTGTTTATAGAGTTTGATTTTTTATTTTCTTGGACCGATATCATTGCCATATATATATATATATTAAAAAAATTATATTGATAAAATCAATATAAACATATAATATTACTTATATTTATAGTATTATTAGAAAAGATAATATTAGAACATGATAGTTTAAATTTTAACTTATATAATATTATTACTTATATATTACTGCATGAAAATACCTGAGAGTATGTTAGTGTCATTAATACGTGCATCAATCATATCCGAACATATGAACTGAAATCCGTGCAGTGATATGTTGACGATACCTTCTTCCAATCTCTTAGGCGACTTTATGTGTATGAAGAACAATTTAGACCCATGTGATAGTGGTCTATATTTCCCTATACTTGAAACAACAAAAAATAATAATATAATAAAAAAGAAAATAATAAAAAAAAAGTTCTATCAATTTTGAAAATAAGAGCAATTTAGACCCATGTAATAGTGGTCTATATTTCCCTGTACTTGAAACAACGTTCAGATTTTTGATGCTGTACACAGAGCCTTCCTCTAAAAGATTTTTGAACCGAGAGACCAGATTTTTCGGGATCGTAGCATTGATCAAATTTTCCTGTCATACAACATATCTTAGAAAAGTTAATAACATCATACAATTTGACAAACTAATAAGTTATAAGTATATTGTTAGGTCCTGATAAGTTTGTAGAAGGGGGGTTGAATACAAACTATACCGTTAAATCGAATTTGTCCTTTAAAAGATTTAAAAAATTAAGAACAAATTATTGCGGAATAAAACTGAAACAATATTCAAGTTAAATATAACTTATATTAAACTTGAGGAGTGTTACAATTTGATCACTGATTACAAGGGTTCTTGATAAAACAAACCTAGAATAAATTCGACATGAATTTATCTATTTTTGTAATAAAAAAGATCGAATACTAAAAAGTAGTTCGATATAATTTCTAGGGATTATAATCCGCTAGATTGTCAAAGCAGTACAAAAGATACAATTCTTATGGATTAAATGTTTAAGAACAATCAAAAATTGAATTCTCTACAGAAATTAAGGCTTGACAGTTGAAGGAATTAAAGACACAGAGCTTTGAATGTAATGTTGAGAGTTCTGTCTGTTTTCTGTCTTGTGTATATTGTAATACAAATGATTCTGTGTTGTTTTGATATTTAAACCACTGCGGCTTTTACTTCCACGCGCCATTCATTTCTTTTGAT
Organism: Heracleum sosnowskyi; assembly: GCA_030848705.1. Lineage (NCBI taxonomy): Eukaryota > Viridiplantae > Streptophyta > Magnoliopsida > Apiales > Apiaceae > Heracleum > Heracleum sosnowskyi. Next base: position 146,629,741 of record CM061236.1, on the reverse strand, counting down.
TTTTTATTAGGAAGATTTGCAGAAAGACTACCATTTTGCCTTGGAAGAGAATCAAATGTAAAGGGAAGACAATCGGGAAGACTCTGTTTTTGCCTAGGAAGACAATCTGGAAGACTCACTTCTGAGTCTTCCTAGTTTAAAAACTAAGTCTTCCTAGTTTAAAAACTAAGTCTTCCTAATTCATTTCTATTCTAATTTAAATAATTATCTAAATAAATTATGTAATAAATTAATTCTTTACAGAATTAATTTAATAAATAATTTACTTAATAGTAATAATTATTTATAAGAGAATAAATAGAATTCTTTGTCTTCACAATAAATTCCTGAATCACTAAAACTTAGATGAAGAATAAACATTTTAAATACGTTGACACTCAATGTACTGTCTGGTTCATGAGTGACTAACGACAATGTCTGTTCTTCAGCTGTTTGACTTTTAAGCAGTGATTCACTTCCTTTTCATTCTAGAACTCTATAACCAGTATCTTTGTTGTCACCTCTTGAAATCTCTGTCACTTTAATAAATCCACTGAGGCTTGATCAATAAATTGAGCTTCTTTCAATGTAGAATTACTTCAAGTCTGTAGATGACTTTAATCTTCATTCTTTGACAGATATAATCTTCTGAGATTCCTGTGACATTTGATTTTTATTATTTACTTATTACATCTTAATTAAAGTTGAGTAGAATCCTCGATGTTTACAAATAGGCCTATACATATGCCTTTCATATATTGATTTATTAACCTTTTCGTCGATCAAAATCATATCAAGACTGATCAGTTCTTCAGTATTTGGATTGACAGATTCCCACATTCTACACACTCGTACTCTTATCATCCAGGTATAGTTGTTGTCGTTCAAAACATCCAACATGGTGTAGGCCATAGTTGTATTGATTTTAAATATGGTTGTAAAAATTTGAAGCTATGTAAAAAAGTTTCGGTGTAAATTTTTTGTTAGGAATGACCTTTAATTTATAGGTGTTTGTAAGGTGAATAACATGGAAATCCATTCGGTTTAAAAGTCAAGAAGTATTATAAAAGAAAAGTTCTATCAAGTTTGAAAATAATAAAAGAAAGTTCTATCAAGTTTGAAAATAATAAAAGAGAAAATTGCAATTATTAACATAAGATCCTACAAATTCGAAAATAATAAGGAAGTTGTAATTTTCTAAATTAAAGAAAGTTCTATCAAGTTTGAAAATAATAAAAAAAAGTTCTATCAAGATTGAAAATAATAAAAGAGAAAATTACAATTATTAACATAAGAGCCTACAAATTCGAAAATAATAAAGAAGTTGTAATTTTTTAAATCAAAGAAAGTTCTATCAAGTTTGAAAATAATAAAAGAAAGTTCTATCAAGCCTACAAATTCGAAAATAATAAGGAAGTTTTAATTTTCTAAATCAAAGAAAGTTCTATCAAGTTTGAAAATAATAAAAGAAAGTTCTATCAAGTTAAGAGCCTACAAAATCGAAAATAATAAAGGAAGTTGTAATTATTAATATTAAAAATTGTGAAAAATTGAGAAAATTAGAAAAATAGAACGGATTGATTTGAGAGCCGCCACCTCACCCGTCTTCTCCTTTATATAAGTATATTGATGATTGATAGAGATAATGGAGGAAAATAGTAGGTGTAAATGTGTAATAGTGTTTTATATTATTAAAAGTTACTATTTTTGGAATGTATAGAAATGAGAAACTGTATAGAATTGAATGGGACAGAGGGAGTAGAATTCTAATTTAGAGGTCGTTTGGTTAGAAATTACTTAGGAAGTGTAAATACCTATAAAACATGGAAAGTCCCTTACCCACCCCATGTTAACCAAACAATATTTTTCATTACCGGGGAATTTTATATAAACGGGAAATTAAACTTAACTTGGGAAGTTAATTAATTCCTATTATATACCAAACAAGCACTTAGAGAGAGATTTTCATGAACAATAGAACGCGCCTCGATTAAAAATTGGTGCGGTCTAAGACATAAAATCAAGAAACGGCATGTTTACTGATTGTTGCTGTTTCATGCATGGGAAGACACGCATGATGAACGGGTTAAGCAAGAGAAGAAATAAAAAAAAAAAAAAAAAACGTTGCAGAGACTAAAGAGCCTGCACAAAATGAAAAAGAAAGCTGTCTATACAGAGATCGTCAAAATTACACATAAATTAGTGACAAAGTTCCTGCTAAGTACTTTTACTTAAACAGCGTATCGTTTTACTGTGCTTTCGACTGTTTATCAATCTTCTCAGCATAACGCCTGTATATTATGATTTTCACTCGCAGGACTGAATTCTTTTTCAAAGAGTAAGAATCAGCGTTGCATCTTCCAAATCTGCTGCTAGATGGGTGGTGCAGGCAGGGGTTGATCCATTACAGGACTGTTAACTTTTTATGTGTAGTGCTTATTTGCAATGTTACTTCAGAACCATTTGTATTGACATTGAAGTTGCACTCTTCTTTGAATTTCAATTTACGTCAAAAATTGGCTTTATTTACAAATTTTGCCAGTTGAAGAAGATCATGTAGGAATTTTAAGTGTATAATGTGTTGGAGATTAAAGAGAATAAACTTGTTCTCAATAATCCACACAACTTACTCACACAAAATATAAAACTCACAAATGTATTTCACTCAAAAGATATTGATAATTCTTGATTGTACAAAGCTTTGAAGATTGTCCTATTTATAGGACAAGATGGAACCTCCTAGAACACTTCTAGTACATGCACCTTATTTAATATGTAACTCCCTAAGTACATGAACCATCTTGAAATACAAAAGGTCTTGAACTTCAAAAGTCTATTCTAGATACTTTCAAGAACATTCTAGATAATAAAAAATAATAATCCAAAGTTTAGATTATATTATTATTTTAACAGCCCCCCTTAAGCTAAACTTTGCACATGCCACGTTTCTTCTTTAACTCCTTGATGTAATGTGTATGCTCAAATGGACACCTCTTGAATCCCATCTTCATAAAATAATCATTGATGCGACTATACCATGCACATGGGGCTTGATTTAGACCGTACAAAGCCTTCTTCAAACGATAGACTTTATTTTCTTCGTTCTTTTTCAGATAGCCTGGTGGTTGATCAATATACACCTCTTCTTGTAATACTCCATTCAAAAAAACGGATTTGACATCCATTTGGTGAACTTGCCACTTGTTTTGAGCGGCCAAAGAAATTAACAAGCGAATTGTTTCAAGACGTGCCACGGGAGCAAATACTTCTTTATAATCAACACCATATTTTTGCTTGTAGCCTTTTACCACCAAACGTGCCTTATGTTTTTCAACTTCACCTTGTGCATTCAACTTTGTCTTGTAAACCCACTTGACTCCAATGGATTTCTTTCCTTTAGGAGCTTCAACTAACTCCCAAGTTTCATTCCTTTCAATTGCATCAATTTCTTGATCCATGGCTTGTCTCCATTTATTTTCTTTAGCGGCATCTTCAAAAGCAACCGGATCCGCATTTGCATATAAGGCAAAATCAACAAATTCATCTTCCAAAATTCTTCTTGTTGCTCCATAAAGATCCGCCATTGATCTTGTCTTTCTTGGTGGTGAATCGGAACTTGAAGATGATGATGATGATGAGCTTGGTGGAGAATTAGATAGTGGAGTAGGTGGAGTGGATCCTTCTTCTTCTATTGGATCAAATGCATCATCATCAAGAAAAGTACTTGAACTTTCTTTCTCATCCTTCCATTTCCATGAAGCCTCCTCGTTGAAAATTACATCACGACTAATTATGACTTTCTTTGTGATGGGATTGTACAATTTGTATGCCTTAGAAGCTTCACTATAGCCAACAAAGATGCATTTTTCAGATTTATCATCAAGCTTACCTCTCTTTTCATCGGGCACATGAGAGTAACAAATACTTCCAAAAATTCTAAAATGAGAGACACATGGCTTCTTGCGACTCCAAGCTTCTTGTGGAGTCTTTCCTTGCACACTTTTAGTAGGTGCACGATTGAGAACATAACATGCACAAGCAACCGCTTCGGCCCAAAACATCTTAGGCAATCCTTTTGTTTTCAACATACTTCGAACAAGCTCCATGATTATTCGGTTCTTCCTCTCGGCTACCCCATTTTATTGAGGGGTTGAACGAACCGTTAGTTGATGGCGAATTCCATGCTTTTTCAAAAAACCTCCAAATTCTTCGGACATATATTCACCACCACGATCGGATCGTAGTGTCTTTAAAGAATGACCACTTTCTTTCTCCACATATGCTTTAAAATCTTTAAATGTTTCAAATACTTGAGATTTTTCTTTGAGAAAATAAATCCACATTTTGCGACTATAATCATCAATAAAAGTGAGGAAATAACGACTACCTCCAATAGAGTTGGTGCGCATAGGTCCACATAAATCCGAATGTATCAACTCCAATAGTTTTTTAGCTCGCCATGCCTTCTCTTTCGGAAATGGATCTCGGTGATGCTTGCCAAAAACACAATCTTCACATACTTGATCTTGCTTTTGAATATTTGGAATGCCTCTTACCATATGACCTTTACAAATCTTGGATAGAGTGCTAAAACTCAAGTGATTAAATCGAAGATGCCAAAGCCAAGACTTGTCGTTCACAATATTAGCAAAACATGGAAGAGCCTCACTTTGAATTTTCAATGGAAACATTTTAGTTGATGTCATCTTGACTCTTGCAACAAGAATCCCATTTTTATCTTTGATCTCACAAAAATCATCTTTAAAAATCACATGATGCCCCTTTCTTAAAAGTTGCCCAACACTTAAAAGATTATGTTTAAGATCGGGAACATAATAAACATTAGAGATATAATTTGTACCTTGCTTTGTTCGAATTGGAACATCACCACAACCTTTGACAATGAGCCTTTTGTTGTCACCCGTCTTGACTTCTCGTTGGACACTTTCGTCAAAATTCACAAAACAATTTTTCTTTCCGGTCATGTGGTTACTACAACCACTATCGATATACCAAACATCATCAATAGATTCTTCTTGAACTTCTTGAACATTACTAACAAGAAGCATACTTTCATCTTTCTCCTCAATGTCCTCATGTAGAAAATTTGAGTCATCTTTTTCATCATTAATCCTTTTGTAACAATCCTTTTTCATATGCCCAATTTTATGACAATAATGGCATTGAAAATTAAAAGAATTACCTCTTCCTCTTCCATTGTAACCTCCACGAGCTCTTCCTCTTCCTCTTTGGAATGAGCTTGAATTTTCACTTGGCACATTTCCTCTTCCTTGTCCTCGACCACGAAATGATCCTCTTCTACCTCTTCCTCTAAAACCGCCACGATTAGTGTCTTGAACTTGAAAAGCTTGCTCGGAAGGAGAGGAATCAAATTGTTTGATGCGAAGTTCATGAGATTGGAGTGAGCCCAACAATTCTTCAAGAGAAAAAGTATTTAAATCCTTTGATTCTTCAATAGCCACAACAACATGCTCAAATTTTCGAGTCATGCTACGAAGAATTTTTTCCAAGACTCTTTTATCCGTAATATCTTCACCATTTACACGAAGTTGATTAACAATCGAAATTGTTCGATTATAATATTCCTCCACCGTTTCACTTTCCTTCATCTTGAGTGAATCAAATTCACCTCTTAGAGCTTGAAGTCTCACCATTTTTACTCTTTCTTCTCCTTTGTAGGCCTTGTTGAGGATATCCCATGCCTCCTTTGATGTTGATGCCGTTGAAATTCTCTCAAAAATTACTTCATCCACCGCTTGATAAATAAAGTAGAGAGCCTTCTTGTCCTTCTTTCGATTTTCCTTCAAAGTACTCAATTGTTGTGGTGAGAGATTGGCTTGATTCGCCGGTTCTTCATATCCACTTTCCACAATCTCCCAAAGATCTTGAGAGCCATATAAAACCTTCATTTGTATGCTCCATTGGTTGTAATTCTTTCCCGTCAAACGAGGAAGTTGAGGTTGCAACATATTGTTGTTGGAAGCCATCTCTAAACCTTGCTCTTGATACCACTTTGTAGTAATTTTAAGTGTATAATGTGTTGGAGATCAAAGAGAATAAACTTGTTCTCAATAATCCACACAACTTACTCACACAAAATATAAAACTCACAAATGTATTTCACTCAAAAGATATTGATAATTCTTGATTGTACAAAGCTTTGAAGATTGTCCTATTTATAGGACAAGATGGAACCTCCTAGAACACTTCTAGTACATGCACCTTATTTAATATGTAACTCCCTAAGTACATGAACCATCTTGAAATACAAAAGGTCTTGAACTTCAAAAGTCTATTCTAGATACTTTCAAGAACATTCTATATAATAAAAAATAATAATCCAAAGTTTAGATTATATTATTATTTTAACAGATCATTCGACTTTTGATGGAACTGGATCAGTTTAAACTTTTGGTTTTTTGATGAACATTATGTTGAATCCTACATATATTTAGATATAAGTCCTATCTCCATGAGATATGGCAAGGGCTAAAGCATGAATCGAAGTCCTCACTCATGAGTTAATATAACAGTAACATGAACATATAGTTTGTACAAATGTTGCAGATAAAAAGTGAAGTTTATTGCATTCAGATATTGGAAGATGATGTAAAGTTCACTACATCCTTATAAAATGATAAAGCCCGGTTGGACACCTACAGAGACTTCTGCAACCCAAAATTTTCTCAGAATTAAAGAACTTGAAAGACTTGCACTTAATCGACTGTTTGGTTTCATTTAGATGTACTATACTTTCCCTCTTCAAAACCCATAAACCCTGTTTCTTCTGCTTCACATCGTAAAACAAGCTTAATTGACAGGGATATCAATCAAATTGTTATCTGCAATAGAGGTGCTATCCGACCTTGGTGGACCTAAAGGCTGCCTAGCCATGGAAGGTGAAGCTGAGAAGGAATGCCGCTTCTTTGCATAACCTGCTGATCCCTTTTCTGGAGTCCCATTCTCCATGCTCAATGGGCTTTGCACACGTAATTTTGCCTTGGCAGAGTGTGTAGCTGCCATGTAACGTGGAATTGAGGGGGAGCTTACTAGGCTCTCATCATCTCTCACTGATGATCCAGCAATGGTCTGCCTCCTATTTAGCTCTGAATCCATACTAAACATGCTCTTTGAATCATAATCTATGCTGAATACACTTGCTCCTGTGCTTGGAGGCTTAAATCTCCTGGCTGGTTTTGGCGGTGTTATCTTGGATAAGGGAGTTGAGGGGGATTGGTGACTACGAGTACTATTTACCTTACTGTAACATGCTGATATAGGTTTATCGATATTTAGTTGGTCTCGAACATGGGATTTGGCAACTGCATTTCCAGCAAAGTTCAGTCTTGCACCCTTAAGAGAGGAATGATCATTAGTAAATTCTTTCTCTGTCTTAGACTCTGGGCGGGTTGCCACCCAGCGCTCTAACCAGCTCCATCCCCATTGAGGATTAGTTGGGTCCATGAAAAGTTGGTTAGTAGTTTTTGCAGACTTCTTCCACGTTTTCTGTACATTAGATCATAGTACATTGATGCAAAAAAGGTCAGTAGTTGGGCCGACAAAACGTTCTTACTATTTTATTCTGAAGGCTAAATGAATTTATTTATATACTAAATTATCTGTCCAAAAAGCAAGAACCAGGGTGCACACTGTATGCAAAGGACAGAAAGTGCGCAAAAACATCGGTGCTAAATATTAGTATCATCAAACACTGTCGTAAAATATATGAACTGATGGTGTAGAATTAGCATTTGGTGGGCTTTGATCAGTGAACACAAAATTCTTTAACTTTCGCTGACCACCATGTTTCAAATAGGACAGACAGTCCACATAGAATGTATTAAGAAAGTCATGTACCATAATTAGGTCATCTCAAAATAGGTAAGAGCAAGCTAGAGTCGGATCAGCAGGCTCTGCTGCAGGTTATACATCGTCTAAATCATGTTTTAATCGTTATTTTCTCTTGCAGACCTTTTGTTGACAAGTATGAAAAGCTTACTTGATGTGCGAATGAGTAAGCCATTGCTCTTTCTCTTCGCATGGCAGCCTCATACTTGCTCAGTAGCTTTGCTTCGATTTGTTCTTTTGATTGTGAGCTGTGATTCCAGTCCTCCCCCTTCTGTACAACATTAAAATACACGAATTTCAATTGAAACTGATCGAAGATGAGGATAAAGGACAAGCATAAGAAGGATTTACGAGAATCAGTCGTAACAAATTTGCATTTTTTTTTTATAACATGTGTGCCAGTGGACAAAACACCGGCAGAACCTAACAAATTTGCAAATATGAAAAAAAAAATCCTGAAATATCTAAGAGTGAAGAGCTGAACTTACTCCTAAAGCACATGTCAAAATCTAAGAAAGCAACTGGATTTTATAATTCTTACCTGCAATCTCTCGAGTTCTTTTGCACGCTTCTGCAGAAGCTGCCTCTGAAGAACTTGATTCTCCTCCAACATCCTGATCCTCCTGGAGTTGATCTGGGACTGCACACGAGACATACCCTGCATGGTTCGTAGAGTATTTGATGTCTGGCGTTTGACAGCAGCACCATCCACAAGTGACTTTAACCTGACAAGTCCTCTCAAGGCCCGCAATGCCCTCCTAGCCTGAAAGCAATAGGTATAAATATTTAACTTGTTATGTCTATCGTTTCATCAGTCACAACAATTAGATTAAAATTTGATCGCTTATACCTGGTATCCTCGGTATGCTGTCTGAATCTTGGTGGCTGACACTTCCTCTCTTGACTTTCCAGTGAACCAAGTCCCTCTAATGGGCCGAACAATTCCATTTGTTTGAACCTGTGGTCGTTGAGCACTGGACGTTTCTGAAGTGGACTTGCGCTTCAAAGATTTTCGTTTTCCAAGCCATTTTTTCCATTTCTGAAACCGTAAAGAAAAATGTTGAAAATCATTTTAAGAAACACAACAGGAGCAACATTAATTACGAAAAAATTATGCAAATCAGATTCACAGAGACCTGTTTTCTCTTATTCTTGGAGTGTGGACTAAAAGCTCTTTTAACTGAAGAAAAACAACTGATCCTCTCCCTTCCCATTGTTGCAACATTGGTAGACTTGTCCTTCTAGTAAACAGGCAAACATCAACAACATAAATCTTCCACTTCAACATACATTAGTACACTGATGATCGATAAGTATACTAAAATTTCATGATTCGTCAAAACATATCAGATGATATCAATGAATGTGAAGTAACTTTCGAAATTCCCAGATGATCAAACATTAGTAAATTTCTATGAACATTACAAAAAGACAATGTAGTTTTTTTTTTGGTTTACTTTAAGACATTGTGTACTGAAAGAAAGCTACAAATACCTGGTAACTTGGTAAGTGAAGCCAGTAGATCTGTCAGAGACTGTGCAGTGTGTCCTAGTACTATATAGTTGCCAGATTTTGGGAAGTTGGAGAAAAGTTCAACTAACAAACAGAATTAAGAATAATTATGTGGTGATTAGTAATAACAGGGGGAGCTTCTTCGTGGGTCCTTTTGCTAATTGATCTCCTTAATACTTTGTTATACGAACTTTTATTCAACCATTTAATCAAAATTCATACAAAAGCTGCCCAATCTTAAATTTATGAAATATTAAATAAACAATCATAAAAATAAAAAGGTACACTTCTCTACATGTTCCTGTAAGAAAAAAAAACAACAAGAACTCCTTTCATGTGGAAGGCTTTACAAGTTGGACTCAAAACAACTTTGAATCAACTTTTAATACATGAAAATCATCTGCAAAAAGAAAAAAGAAACAAGCCCAAAAACAGAGATGGAACTCAGAACTGAGAGACCTCTACATGTAAAATTACGATAAAATGAACTTACACTATACAATGATCAAATGTTTTCGACACTTTTTTTTTGTTGCTAAATAATGTTTTTACCACTTAATTGATGATGTAGAAGACCAAATTAGCCCAGGCAAGAGTTTAGATTAAATTGCTCCAGCCTGATCAGCAGCTGCAATTCCAGCTGCACCTGTACAATAAGTATTTCGAATCAACTGTTTGCAGCACCTATATCCCCACTGGTGATTATTCCGCCAGGAACCCCAGACAGTTGTATGGTCGTTAATGTAGAACTTGTCATTTGGATCCATATCGGGAAGAGGATCCTCACGCATGGATCTTGTTTTAGGATCATAGTGTGAAGAGTACTCATCTTCAATTTCTTCATGATCATCATCAACACCACCTCCAACGTTTTGCTTATTAGTATTCTGCTCCTCCAATTTCTTAATCTGCTGATCCTTCAAATACTTGTTTCTAGCCTCATCTCGAGCTTCATATCGTTCAACTACATGGACATACAATGCTGCATCATATCCATTCCATCTGTCCCTCTTTCCATCATAATCAAGTTCAAAACGCTCTATCTTCTCATCGGGGGCAATATTTTTATTGGTCCAAATTGCACGAAATTTACGAGGCCTATCAGTGCATTCCTTGACATTATGTGTCATAGCTCCACAATTGTCACATGCACCTTTCCTGTATTTTTCAGCATGATATATTTTCGAACCTCTACTATCGTGCCATGTTTTCGTGTAATTTGGTTCGTACTTCCACTTCCTTTGATGTTTTATTACGAGTGACTCGAGTAATTCACACATAGCTGCTCTTGTTTACTTAAAGCCTCAACATAAGGCTTCTATAATTCAAGCTTTGAACTCACAAATTAACAAAGCTTTGGTTAGTTGTATTTGGTGTTAAGTGACAGCTGTTAACATTTCAGTTCTATAAATACTGAAGTTGTATTCATTTGAGTTAGTTTTGATAGAAATGAAAAACTGTTTGTTCTCTTCTCTAAAGTTTGTTACAGTCTTTTCATATCAAGTTAGTTACAAACTATACACACTACTATACATACAAAATCAGATCTGCAATTCTATTATGGTATCAGAGCTTTCATGACTGTTTCTGATCTGTTTACTAATAGAAATGAAGATGATCGTATTCTTTTAGCTTCGTCATCGTTCTCTACATGTTCGTCCATATTTCTGTTCAGATTGAAGCGTGATTACAGGTTTTTTCGTGATTTTTACTGTATCTTGCTTCGCAATTGTTCAAATTAGTTGAATGTGTTGATTCGATTGGTGAATTGAAGTTTCGATCTTGTTTTTCTGCAATCCTTGTTCAATTTTCGTTGTTTGAAAGTCCAGTTTTATAGTCATGATGCGATATACTTATGCGAATGCAGTTCAAGGTGTTGAATCAAATAATAATGTTCATAATGTTGTTGATGAAGATGATATTGATAAGAATCTGAATAAAGGAGATCAGCAGAGTAGTGAGAGAGTTAATGTTCCTTTGTATAATCCAGATGTTGTTGATAATAATTTTCATCCGTTGTTCATACATAATAGTGATCATCCAGGGTTGGTTTTGATTGCTAAGAAGTTAGTTGGACCGAACAATTATGCTCCGTGGAGCAGATCTATGCAGATTGCTCTTAATGCTAGGAATAAATTTGTATTAGTAAATGGCACGTATGGCAAACCAGATGTTACTTCTCCACTGTATGCTCAATGGGAGAGAGTGAATGATCTTATTATCACTTGGATTTTAAATTCAGTTGCAGAAGAAATTAGCGATGGATTGAACTATGTTACTACTGCTAATGAGGTTTGGAATGAATTGCATGAGAGATTTTCAGGAGTGAATGGACATAGGATTTTTCAAGTACTCAAGGATATACATAGTCTAGAACAAGGCAACAGATCTATTGAGGTTTATTTTCACAAGTTGAAAGGCCTTTGGGATGAATATTCTGTATTGGAGCCTATTATGAGTTGTGTTTGTGGAGCTCAGAAAGTTTAGGTTGAAAGAGATCAGAAGAGAAAACTTCTTCAGTTTTTGATGGGATTACATGATAGTAATGCCAATATTCGTGGGCAAATCTTGATGATGAGTCCATTACCTACTGTTTCACAAGCTTACGCTTTTGTTAAACAAGATGAAAAGGCTAGACTAGGTTTTCAAGGTGCTGTTGCTGGTTCTAGTCCTATAGCTAGTGCTTCGACTTTCAATTCTTCTAATGCTGCTACTCTGAGCACTGGTTCTGGATACAAGAAAGCTCCTATCTCTAATGGTTTTGCTCGGCCAATTCTAAAATGTTCTTATTGTAATTTCACTGGTCATACTAAGGAGAATTGTTACAAATTAATTGGTTATCCTGCAAATTGGAAGAAGAAAAAGGATCTATCTGCTAGTTCTAATACTGGTTCTTCTAATCCTACTGGTCAATTTCGAGATTTGCCAAAGCCTCAGCCTGTTGTAGCAACAACTACAACTTCTAGTTCTCCTGATCAGTTCACACAGATGCAACAACAAATTAATCATCTCAGTCAAATGATGAGTTTCTTTGTTGGAGGGAAATGAACAAATAGTCCTGAGGATCATCTTGCAGGTATGGTCATTTCTACTGCAAATTTAGTAGCCAATACTTGTTCTAATTTTGCTTGGCTTATTGATACGGGAGCTACTGACCACATGTGTTGCTCCTTATCTTTTCTTACTGATATCACAACTCTTTTAACTCCTGTTACTCTTGCTTTACCTACTGGGACTACCATTTTGGTTCACCAAACGGGTACTTTAAAAATTCATCCTAAGTTGGTCCTGCACAATGTTTTTTTTGTGCCTTCGTTCTCTTATAACTTGTTATCTGTTTCAAAGTGGATCTTTGATTCTGGAGGGACAGTGTCGTTTTTCCCAGATCATTGTAAATTTTTTGCCTCTTGTTTTAAAGAGTCCTTAGCCATTGGTAAACTTGTTGGTGGGCTATATCATTTGGAGTTTCAGTCTGTTACTGATTTGGCTTCTTATCCTTCGTCTGATTCAAATCAGTCTTGTATTAATACTGTTCAAACCAAGTCTCAGCTAAGTGTGCTATGGCATTTACGTTTGGGTCATGTTTCTAATGACGTTTTACACAAGATTCCAGAAGTACATAGCCATATTATAGATGTCTCCAATCAACAATGTTCGGTTTGTCCTTTGTCTAAACAGACTTGTTTACCTTTTCAATCCAGTATTAGTCGAGCTGATACTATTTTTGGTCTAATCCATGTGGATTTATGGGGTCCTTATTCTTCTGAAACCCACAATGGGTGTCGGTTTTTCCTTACTATTGTTGATGATCATTCTAGAAATGTTTGGACATATCTTCTTCCATCTAAACAACATGTTGTGTCTCAACTTCAATCTTTCTTTACGTATGTTGAAAATCAGTTTAAAACCTCTGTTCAACAAATTCGTAGTGACCATGGTACAAAGTTTTTCAATGCTACTTTTCGTGCTTACCTACTAGCTAAAGGTGTGGTACATCAGGCCTCTTGTGTGGGCACTCCTGCTCAGAATGGTCTTGTTGAGCGAAAACATCGACAATTATTGTCTATTGCTCGCTCTTTGCGTTTTCAATCAGGGTTACCAATCAAATTTTGGGGCGACTGTATTCTTACAGCGACTTACATAATCAACCGAATTCCCACACCAGTCTTATTTCACAAATTGCCTTTTGAGTGTCTTTATAATAAACATCCTGATTATAGTTTATTCAAGGTTTTTGGGTGTTTGTGTTTTGCTTCTATTCATGAAGGGGATAAATTCGCTCATCGAGCTATTCGTTATGTGTTTTTAGGTTATCCTCCTGATCACAAAGGCTTTAAGCTTTTAAATCTAGATTCTCGTCAAGTGTTTGTTTCTCGTCATGTAGTCTTTCATGAGACAACATTTCTGTTTTATAGTGCCACTCATACAAAGACCAGTTCTGATCCTTATTTCCTTAGTCATTGGATTAATCACCAAACCACTGATGACCAGTCTAGTGTTCAACAGACTGTTCCTGATGAGCCTCCACCTGTTCAACAGTCTAGTGTTTCTGATTTTGTTATAAATGAGATGTCTCCGATTTCTTCTAATCATTCAGAGAATATTTCTTCACCAATTCTTAATGCATCTGAGGACACTAGTCATCATGAGTGGCATGACTCCCCACCTGATGAAGATACATTGGTTAATTTGCATCCTTCAGTCGATTTAGTAGCTTCTTCTAATGATCATTTTCTTCGTAAATCAACTCGAGAACGCAAAAATCCTGCTTGGTGGACAGACTATCAGTGTTCTGTTGTTATGACTAAATATCCAGTTTCTGATTTTGTTTCCACAAATGCCTTTTCTCCTTCTCATGATGCGTTCATGGCACAACTTGTTAAACTCAAAGAACCTACCTCTTTTGCTTAAGCCGTTCTTGACCCCCAATGGATTGTAGCTATGAATAAAGAACTTGATGCACTTGAGTCTAACCATACTTGGGTTTTGGTTCCACTTCCTCCTGGAAAACAAACAATTGGATGTAAGTGGGTGTACAAAATTAAATATCATGCTAATGGAGAGGTTGAACGTTATAAGGCACGCTTAGCTGCCAAGGGCTATACTCAAGAGCCTGGGGTTATTTTCATCTATTTTGATTTTATATTTTATGTTTTCAATTATTGTTTATTTGTGTGGAGGGAATGTTTTTGTTCACTACGGGGGAAATCAAAATTTGACTAAGGGGGGAAACATTTTATAAGAAGGGGGAAATACATATTTAACGGGGAAAAATACAGAGAGGCGCGAGCCAAAATTTTTTAAAGCTTATCTTAGATATCAGTTGTACTAACAAGCGATGTCCTAAAACCACAAAGACATCGGTTTTAAAAAGATCGATGTTGTACACTCTTTTTACATCAGTGACATTAGTGACTGTTGTCTAATCACTGATGTCTATTAACATTTTTCTTGTAGTGCTTCTTCGAAAAATTGGCCAATCTTTCAACTCGACATTAACAATGCTTTTCTAAATGGAGATCTTTTCGAAGAAGTCTATATGGATTTACCCTTGGGCTATTTGCTTGATTCTTCTACATCACATTTGGTTTGCAAATTAATCAAATCCATTTATGGTCTTCGTCAAGCTTCTCGACAATGGAATAAGAAATTGATTGATTATTTGCTGGAGTTGGGTTTTAAACAGTCTTTGGCTGATTATGCATTGTTAATTCATCATCACATTTTTTTACTGTAGCAGTTGTCTATGTTGACGATATTTTGTTGACTGGAAATAATACTTCGTTTATTGATACGATCAAGCAAGCTCTGCATACTACGTTCAGTATTAAATATTTGGGACATGCTAAGTATTACTTAGGTCTTGCGATTTCCAGAAGTGATACTGGTTTAGTATTGAGTCATCAAAAGTTTATTTTGGACATGTTGTCAAGTACGAATCTCTTGCATTCAAAGCCTCTTTCCATCCCTCTTGATCAGAACATCAAACTTTATGATAATGATCGTTCAGGGTTGTTGGTTAAGAGTCCTTCTTTATACAGAAGTTTGGTTGGTAAAATGTTATATTTAACGGTTACTAGACCAGACATTAGCTACTCAGTTCATCTTTTAAGTCAATTTTTACATGCCCCATGAGAGAAGCATCTTGATGCATTGTTTCGGGTTCTTCGTTATCTCAAATGTACTACTGGATTGGGATTGTTTTTTCCTGTCAATAATCCTTTGGTGTTAAAAGGATTTTGTGACAGTGATTGGGGTGGTTGCACCATCTCTGGTAAATCTGTGACAGGTTATTGTTTACAGCTTGGTGATGCTCTTGTTTCGTGGCAAGCTAAGAAACAGACAGTTACTTCACAGAGTACTGCTGAGGCTGAGTATCGTGCCTTAGCATCTGTCACTACAGAAATCATGTGGATGAAGTATTTGCTTGCAGATTTACTTGTTCCAGTTACTAATGTTGTTTCTGTATTCTGTGATAATCAGGCTGCAGTTGATATTGCTAATAATCCAGTTCAACATGCTCGTACTAAACATATTGAACTGGTCTGTCACTTCATTCGTGAAAAGGTTCAGGCTGGCATCATTAATCCTCAGAAAATCTCTACTAAGCATCAGCTGGCAGATGTTTTTACGAAGGCATTGGGAAGTTCAGCTCACTGGTATATTTGCTCCAAACTGGGTTTGCATAATCCTTCGTCTGCATCTCCAATTTGTGGGGGGAGTATTACGAGTGACTCGAGTAATTCACACATAGTTGCTCTTGTTTACTTAAAGCCTCAACATAAGGCTTCTATAATTCAAGCTTTGAACTCACAAATTAACAAAGCTTTGGTTAGTTGTATTTGGTGTTTAAGTGGCAGCTGTTAACAGATGTTAACATTTTAGTTCTATAAATACTGAAGTTGTATTCATTTGAGTTAGTTTTGATAGAAATGAAAAACTGTTTGTTCTCTTCTCTAAAGTTTGTTACAG
Organism: Heracleum sosnowskyi; assembly: GCA_030848705.1. Classification (NCBI taxonomy): domain Eukaryota; kingdom Viridiplantae; phylum Streptophyta; class Magnoliopsida; order Apiales; family Apiaceae; genus Heracleum; species Heracleum sosnowskyi. Next base: position 146,613,409 of record CM061236.1, on the reverse strand, counting down.
TCTTTTCATATCAAGTTAGTTACAAACTACACACACTACTATACATACAAAATCAAATATGCAATTATATTATGTTTTAAACTCGAGATATTTTCATTACTGATATACCATGGTGCAGAAGACACATAACTAGGAATATGAGGGTTTATTTCATTCCCAGTCTTTGCAACAACCTTTCTACGCTTAATTCCCATTGATGATGCGGCAGCAACAACAGCCATTACTCAATCAGCGATTAATATGTATTCTATACCAAACAATAATAGAGAATTATTTTTGTATGTATGAAAAATAAGTAAATAACAGATAGAACAACCATATTTATAGAGATCGCAGGAGAAGATCAGAGTTCTAAAAGGAGTAGGATAACTAACAGGCGGTTTAGAACTTAAAATATCAACTAGGTTACGCAATGCACAAATTTCTTTTTCTAAAAAAAGTAGGATAACTAACATATTTCTTCATTTTCTAAATGGAGTAGGATAACTAAAGGTTCTATCTTACCGAGAGCGTAGCGTTTATAAAAATATAATGGGCAAACCCTTTGCTTATCTATATTATCTATTTATACTATCATATAATAAACGAAATATTAAAAATTTTGGTACGTATTTTTTGATATGGTACTTGCCTTATTTAATTATTTTTAATAAAATATTTTTATTATTATCTTATAATAGCCGAAACATTAAAAATTTTGGTTTTCGGTTTTCAGTCATTTGTCTAGCTAATTGCGTTTTAAAACAATTTTCGGTCATTTATCTAGCTAATTGCGTTTTATAATTAAAACATATTTTTTTCTAACAAAATCTTCCTTTTTTCCAAATATATCACGGATAATTTTCTTTTTTAATTAAAACATATAACCTTTTATATTTGTTTCACTAAAATCTCTCTTTTCCCAAAATATCAGGTGCAATCCTTACTTAGTTATTTTAAAATATATTTTAATGCTTTTTAATTATTTAAAAAAAACTTACCTATTTTAACATGGCTACATCAGTGTTGTAAAAAGCGGGAATCAGAGTTAATCGGTAAAGGCACCGTCCAGGGATTAATCGGGTAATCGGGCATTAATCGGAATGATTAATCGGAATAAATTTAATAATATTTTTATATACAATTATAAAATTGTTTCGTTATTTCAACTAAACATATGTTATTATTATATATTTATGCAAATATGTTAAAAATGTTATATAATTGTAATAAATAAAATTTTGAAGGTTTAACTTTTCAATTAGAGATCAATTTAAGAGGAAAACTTAAGAGAATTTACGATTTAGACATCTAAAATTATAATTATATGTACAAAAATAATGTTTTTTCCTATTGTTTAATCAAGTTTCTATCTTTTAAATTTTTTATAATTTTTTATTTTTAACTATTTTTACTATTTTTCAATAATTAGCCCGATTTTTGACCGATTAATCCGATTTTTGACCGATTCAGCCGATTTTTGACCGTTTTTATGAAAATCGATTAATTGACCGATTTTCGCTTAATCAGTTCGGTGGTCTGCCGTCTAGCGATTAATCGACGATTAATCCCGATTAATCGCCGAATTTTAGAACACTGGGCTACATATTTATAATTAAAACACAATTTTTTATTTTTATAACAAAATCCATCACTTTTCCAAAAATATCACAGATAATTATAATTTTCAATTAAAATATATTACTTTTTCTATTTGTGCGGGTTATAAGATCTTCAAAAAATAAGTCGACATTTTATATTTTTTAAAATTAAACAACTCATCTTCCTCGAGAATTACTACTTGAATTCAGAACCTCAACGGGTCTATAAAAATTCGACCTTTGCTCAAACGTATTCAACACAGATTTTGAGGCATCAGTTCGTCCCGATATTATCTCTCTAGTTAAATCGATCTTTTTCCAACACAAACCCTAACCCCCAAATTGTTCATCAGCAACATCTATCACTATGAATCGTCAATCAGGTAAGTATTTTTTAAATTATAACAATCATAAGTTTGAATTTTGATTTTGAAGTTGTGTTTAAACAATTTATAACTGTATGTTTTATTTTTGTGTTTTACAGCAAGTGGTGGTTCTGGAGGAAGTGAAGTTGTAGTTGTGCCACATAGACAACATGAAGGATTGTTTATTGTGAATACTCAACTTTGCACTAAGAATTTCATTCTTGGTGAAGCTGTTGCCGATGAGACGTTGTTTCGTGTTTCGGTATGATTTTCTCATCAGTCTTTTTTGTTTTTTTCGGCTTTTTTAAGTTTTAGTTTAATTAAAATGTATATTAGATAAAAGTATGAATGTGTATCCATGTATTTGATGATTTTGACCGTTGCATTGATGTATAGAGTGATCATAATCGTTTTGACATTACGTGTTGCATTCATGTATAGAGTGATCGTAATTGTTTTGACACTACATGTTGCAGTTTTGATGTATAGAGTGATCGTAATTGTTTTGACACTACGTGCTTTATTTCATCTTGTTTCTCAATACTTTGTGTTTTTATTGATCATCTCTTGTGTTTTATTATTTTCCAAACAGAATGAAGATGGAAGTGTGGTTGAGTAAAGAGTTTGGGATCCCTCTAGATCAAAGTTGGCAGCTGTCATTCTCGTAGGACTCGACTAAGTGTGTGCACTCAACTCAATTTCTCTTGTTGGTGTTTCACTCAACTCACGTGCTTGTGTTTCACTAAGTGTTTGCCTCGCTTCGCTCAACACTAGTTGTCTATTTCCAGAATCAGTTGTACCTGCAGGTAAAATCACCGTAGCCCCTTCAAGAGAGGTCACTGGTGGTGCAATGAGAGTTCGCAAATCCTGATCCTTAGTTGAGTCCATCAATTCATTTAGATTTGATGTCTGAATTTCTTCAGTGTTAGACTCACTAAGTTGCCTTCCACTTTCTCCTGTAAAAACTGTGAGTGGAAAATCCCTTAAGGGAGCCAGAGATGTTCCCTCTGGGAGGGGAGAAAATGATTCTATTATAGGTGGCAAAGAATCAGATTTTCCCTTTGATACCTGTGAAGGCACTTCTACCGTAACAATAGTAGGCATTGTTACCATTTGTAAATTTCCTAAGTGCTCTCCTGACAAAGTGTCCTGAGTTTCATCTAAAGTTGTGTTTTCTCCCATTGTGATTGATGGGAGTGTGTTTGACTCAGTACAAGTTGCCACGACCCTATGGCAAAATTCAATAGATTCATCCTGCTGAGAGAATGTGTCTAGAAGCGGTTCATTGGCCATATCAAGATCCATATCCTGTTAGGAGGATACAGACGGGCTGACAGGTGCCTCAAGGAGTGTTCTTCTCTTTTTTGGAGGAGGAGGCAAAGATGTGGGATCACTCAGAGATCTTTCTTCACTACTACTTCTATTTTTGACAAGTTCATTTAGTTCTAGCTGAGAGGCCAAGGAAGTTGACTCAGTGTTTGGCTCTATGTGTGACAACCCGGGTCAAATCCCGAGTGTTTTTCGAAAATCGAGTCAAGTCCCGATCACGAGTCCGAAAATAAGCCGAAGCCTACTGAACCAAATGCAGCCAACTTGGGTAATCCACAAGCCCACCACAGGCCCCCAAAAGATCATGATTTGTTGGTGCTAATTAGTAGTAGTACTTTGTCTTATAAACTGAACAGAAGTCCCAAATCTCCTTGATGTGGGACTGGGGTGTTACAAACTCCCCCATTTAAACTCTTGACGTCCTCGTCAAGACTGAACGGATAGCCCATAGGTTCGGATCGTTCCTCCCTAGCCATTGTGAGATAATACCGGCTGGCTTCGTGTCCCCACCTCCGGATCTCTGTCCATTGTGGGATAATACCACCAGCCTTCGTGTCCCCACCTCCGGCAACTCGACGAATCAAGTTTTCGAGAGTCGGCTCTGATACCATATGTGACAACCCGGGTCAAATCCCGAGCCTTTTTTGAAAATCGGGTCAAGTCACGCAGCCAACTTGGGTAACGACTAGCCCACCACAGTCCCCAAAAAATCATGATTTTTTGGTGCTAATTAGTAGTAGTACTTTGTCTTATAAACTGAACAGAAGTCCAAAATCTCCTCGATGTGGGACTGGGGTGTTACACTATGACCTGGGTTAGAGGTTGTGGTTCCACACCCTCTTGGTTAGCCCTAACAATCACTTGGGTTTCAGAAACAGTAGTAGAAGCAGAGATAGGATATACTACCTGTAATGGAAGTGCATCTGAAGTTCCAGCTGGAGTGGGTTCATTCACTTGTGGTTGTTGTTCAACGACTTGTTGACCAGGTGGTTCAAGGATATTCCTCAAGTAAGAATTAGGTACCACTGTGAGTCTTTGGAATTTAGGAGATGTGTTTAATCTTTGAAATAACATGTTTGTGGTGGTTGGAGAGACAACATAAGGAGCATTTTTAAACAATTCCTTGTGATCATGAGAATGCAAATGATTAGTGATAAGTATTAGAAAACGAGAATAATAACACCTAACCGTTTTACTATTATCAATATCTTTCCTTATATTACCAACTCTCATCACCAAGATATCCCAAACGAGTGTACCAATGTCAAGTCTGAGATAAAAAAAACTACAACAAAACCAATGTTCTGTAAAAGAGATTTAATGCTTTGAAAATTGTTTTTGGTGCAGTTACTAAAGACTTTAGCAAGAGTTTCAAAAACACATCCCGTTCACAAGCAAGATTGCCTTTCAAAAGCTTAGGTAATACTATATCACCTCGATAATCAATACTAGAGAAGAACTGAGTTAAGTCATTATCAGAGGGTGATCTATCAAAATTGTCCTTGGGAAAAAGCAACACATCACACAAAATATCCTTAATGACCATGTATTATAATCTTGAATAGTAAATGTAAATGACAGAGAATCAGCAACAACAACAGTTGAACATAACAGAAGCAAGGGTTCAATTTTTAAATCAGCAGATGCACAAATAGCATGACTCACACATGACTGCTCATTTAAAAAATGAATCAACAGTCTAAAACGTTTAACCGTACACTTCTGTGTTAGGCTCAAGACATGTCTGAATACCACTATTAACAAGCCTACACTATGTGACTATGTCACATTACATGACCTAGTGATTTCTATCACTGGGATATAGTATAGGTCTCTAAATGTACTTGTCTTGTTCTCATGAACAATAGCTTTATCATGTATGCTCAGGTTTATAATGAGCTTAGTAAAGTTTCTTGCATCTAGATTGTATATAGGCCATTGAATAATTATCCTGGTAGAAGTTCAGAAGTGTTCATGCAGCAGGATAGAGTTGAATAAGGCTATGGAGAAATAAGTTGCAGGAATTTGTCTAAGGCATTATATAGCAAAGTCAAAAGAAAGCTATGTCGTGAAGTCACCAATATCCATGTCGTGAAGTACTATATCGCATAGTCCATTTTGTACTATGTCGAGAAGTCCTCAAGACACATGTCGTGAAGTGTTGAAGTCAGCAAAGTCAAAAGAGCCTAGATCGTGAAGTCCTCAGAAGCCTTATGTCGCATAGTCATCAAATGACCTATGTCGCATAGTCATCAAATGACCTATGTCGCATAGTCATCAAATGACCTATGTCGCAAAGTCTTCAAAGGCTATATCGCGTAGTCCTCACAAGGGAGATCGCGAAGTCAGGGATAAAGTGGAGTTCACGATATCAACACTTAGCCGTTTATAACAAGACAAATCAAGGTACAGAACCAAGAATCAAAGGAGACAAATACTGAAGCATTTGTTCTGGCAAGGTGGTCCAAAGAACAGATGGCAAATCTACAGCTAAACTTGGAGAGAAAGATAAGAGACAAGCAGCTACAGAAACAGGAAAGACTCCGAAAAGCAGGTGGTCCTTCCTGACACAGTGAACTTCTTATGGCAGGACAAGTTGGACTTTCAGAAGGGGTAGCTGTGTAATATTGTGTGTGCCTAGTTTGTATAGGTGAATATATATATCGTGCACACACAACTGTAAGCTGTAAGAGAGATACACATAGTTATTTGCTAAGCTCTTTTCTCTGTAAGCAAGCAAGTTCAAACTGTTCTTGTTTAGAAGCCAGAAATTCGATTGTGAATTTCTTGGAAAGCTGTAGTATTTAATTTGCTTATACAAAGTAGATTAAAGTGATTGTGTGTGTTATTTACATTCCGCATATTACATATCATAATCATATACAGCTTATACTTAGTTTCAAGAATCGAAAAATATATCAAACTATCCATTCACCCCCCCTCTGTCTAGTTTCTAGTAGTATTCATTTCTAACAAGTGGTATCAGAGCGGGCTGTTAACATACAAACAGTAAAAGATCAAGAATGAGCTCACAGAAACTAAGCAGTATCAAGATTCCTCCCTTTAACAAGGAGCACTACAGTTTATGGAAGAAGAAGATGTTGCTTTTCATCAAAGCTTCAAACCCCATGTATTTAGACATTCTAAAGCATGGTCCCTTTGTTCCATTGATTGAGATTGGTGAAACTACAGTAGGCACTGAGATAGTACCAGCAAGGCACGTTCCTAAAGACCCTTCAAAATACACTGATCCTGAAAAGGAGAAAGTAGCACTGGATGGACATCTTCAACTTATCATCTGTGAATCTATGGATTTCAACATGTATGGCACTGTTGCTCACTGCAGTAGTGCAAAGAAGATGTGGGATCTCATAGAAGTGCTATGTGAAGGAACTCCTGAGGTAAGGAAGAACAAAAAGCAGATTTTAGTCTCACAGTATGAAACATTCATGGCTCAACCAAAGGAGGGAATCACAGAAGTATTTGAGAGGTTCAACAAGCTGATAAATGAGCTCAAACTCTATGACAAACACTATGAGACAGAAGAGCTTAACATGAAATTCTTACTAACTCTTCCAGATCATTTGGAACCAAGAATCTCTTCCCTCAAAGAAAGAGATCTAACAAAAATTGGTTTTGATGTGCTGTATGGTGTATTGAAAACATATGAGCTAGAGCTGTTTCAGAAAAGATCTATTCAAGCAAAGCAAGGATTAATGGCCAATACCTCATGTGCCCTTATTGCTGATAATCTAGGTCAAAGAATGGAATCTCTGAAAATCAGCCAAGTCAAGATTGAGGAACTAGAAGATAATGATGATGCTGGTGATGAAGCTCAGGTTGTTTATGATTTGCCTGAGGAGGATGAGTTCTACAGCATAGATGAGCTGGACAAGATGGAAAATAAATCTTTTGCTTACATGGCTAGGAGATATCCTAACATTAGGTTCAAGAGGAAGCAGCCATTCAAGTCCAGGTTCAATGGTGGGAATGCTGGTGGTTTAGGTAGCTCAAACTCCTTCAACAAGGGAAAAGGGATTGCTGGTGCAGTTAAAGGAGGATACAAATCTGGGAGTGTGGATAGGTCCAAAATAAGATGCTATAACTGCAATGAACTTGGGCACTTTGCAACAGAGTGCAAGAAGCCCAAACAGATCAAGAAGGATAAAGCATACTTAGAGCTTGAGGCAAAGTATGAGGCTCTACTCAAGAAACAACAGGGTAAGGCTTTCATTGCTGAGGGAAAGTGCTGGGATGACTCTGATGAGGAAGGAGAACTAGAGTACTCAAACTATGCCTTGATGGCATTTTCTGATGAAGGTGATTCCTCAAATCAGGTACCTATTCTTACTTCTCTTGAAATGACTCCCTCTCAATATAAGCAAACTGTTGAAGACATGAGTACTGAAATGTTTAACATTCATACTAGCATGTTAGCTGCTAATGAAGAAATTGACAGGCTAACTGCTAAGAACCTTGAGCTTACAGAAAAGAATGAGAAACTTGAGTTAATGGTTGTGAGCCTTGATGGTTTGAATAAGGAGGTTGAGTATCTCAAAAACAAAGTAATTTGTGCTGAACAAATAGAAAAAGCCCTTAGAGAGCAAATTGCTGAAAATGAATTAAAGCTAAGAAGTTACAAAAACTCATTTGAGCTTATTCAAACCTATCACAAGGAACACAATGAAGACTGCAAGGTTGGAATTGGTTTTGACTATGAAAATGATAAAGGAAGGAAGAAGGCAAAAGGCAAAGGAAAAGAATCTCTTAAAAACAAAAATGCCCCAACCATTCTGTCTAAGGTTGGAGAGCCCATCTTCAAAAAGAGTATTGTTGAGTTTAATGAAGAACTTTTGGTCATTAAACAACAACTTCTTGAAGAAGATGAGGCTGCTAAAAACACCTCCTCTCTTCCTGAATCTGTCAGTCAGAAAGAGACCAAAGACAACCTTGTCAAGAGTCCTGTAGTAAAGAAAGAAGTTGTTAAGAAAAAGAAACAAAACAGAAATGGTAAGGTAGGTGTCAACAAGGGAAACAACTATACTTATGTGCCAAATGCTCCCAGGAAACAATGTCAAAAATGTCTATCTGTCAATCATTTGACTCATAAGTGTAGCAAGCCTGAGATAGCTGAAATTGATAACCTAAGTAACCATTCTGCTAGCATACTCTCTAGTCATGATTCATTCTGTGGAAAGCCAAATTGCATGACATGCTATGTGACTGTGATTGCTAATTGTTTATCTCTTAAGCATAAACTTGACTCTGCACAATCCTGTGAATCACACACACATGTACACACTCACAGAACAGAATCCCCTACTGTGAGGAATGCAACTCATGACAAAAGAAGTGTTAACAAGCATGTTTCTAATTCAACTGGACCCTACCAAGTGTGGGTACCAAAAACAACTTAAGCACTTTGTGAATGCAGGGCAACAGGATTAAAAGAGTCATATGGATCTTGGACAGTGGTTGCTCAAGTCACATGACTGGTGATATAGCCCTGCTATCACATTTTGAAGAAAAGGCTGGCCCATCAGTAACCTTTGGAAATGACAACATTGGTTATACAATGGGATATGGCAGTGTTAAATCTGGGAATGTCATTATTGAAGATGTAGCATTTGTTGAAGGACTGAAGCATAATCTCTTGAGTATTGGACAATTCACCAACAGGGGCTTCAAAGTGGAATTTGATGAAGACCTTTGTTCAATCTCAAAAAGGGAAAGTGGTGAAGTTGTTCTAACTAGTGTGAAGAAAGGAAGCTTGTTTGTAGCTAATCTCCAAGCTGCAGATAAGGGAGAAATCTGTTGTTTCTACACAAAAGCCACAAATGAGGAATTCTGGCTGTGGCACAAGAAACTGTCTCACTTGAATGTTCAGGCAATGAACTCTCTAACCAAGAGAGAACTCATCAGGGATTTGCCTGCCTTGGAGTTTGTGCAAGATGGAGCATGTGAAGCTTGTCAGAAAGGGAAGATTAAAAGATCAAGTCACAAGAACAAGTTGCTCAATACAAACTCAAAACCTCTGCAACTAATTCACATGGACCTATTTGGCCCTGTGAATGTAATGTCTCTTTCCAAAAAGAAATATGCTCTAGTGATGGTTGATGATTATTCAAGATATACTTGGGTGGAATTCCTATTCTCCAAGGATGAAGCACCTCAAGTCATAATAGAGCATATCAAGAGAGTTGATAGAGAAGCACAAAGCACTGGTTCCTCTGTAGTTGCTTTGAGAAGTGATAATGGGACTGAGTTCAGAAATTCAACATTGTATGAGTTTTGCAAAGATAAAGGAATTTCTCAACAATTCTCAGCTCCTAGGACACCTCAACAAAATGGAGTAGTTGAGAGAAAGAATAGAACTCTCATTGAAGCTGCAAGGACAATGCTGTTGGATGCAAAGCTACCTACTAGCTTTTGGGCTGATGCTGTTAACACAGCATGCTATGTGCAGAATAGAACATTGATCAATAAGAAGTCTGGCAAAACTCCTTACTCATTAATGACTGGAAAAAGAGCATCCTTCAAGCATCTGCATGTGTTTGGAAGCAAGTGTTTTGTGATGAAAGATACCTCTGAGCATGTTGGAAAGTTTGATGCAAAAGCATTTGAAGGTATCTTCATTGGATACTCTCTGGAAAGGACTGCATACAGAGTGTTTGTACCTGAGCAACACAAAGTCATGGAAAGCATGGATGTTACCTTTGATGACAAGAAGACTCCTGGACTTAAAACAAGTGATCAAGACAGTGTGCCATTAAGATTTGAAAATCAGGGTTATCTTGAGGATTCTGAAAGTGAAGACGAACCACCTGTTCAAACTGTTCTAGAAAATGAAATTCTTGAAGTTGACAATCTTCTTCAAACACCTGTGCAAAGATTCACAAACACAGGGGGAGAAGAAGAGAATGCAACTGTCAACCAAAATGAGATTGGAACAGATCAAGGAAATGAACAGGGGCACACAAGGAAATGGGACAGAGCCCACACTAGGGATCAAATCATTGGAGATCCTAGTGAGGGAGTTAGAACAAGAAGGGCAACATTGAATACATGTCTGTATAGCTGCTTTCTGTCACAAGAGGAACCTAAACTTATTGAAGAAGCTTTGAAGAATTCTGATTGGATTGTTGCCATGCAAGAAGAGTTGAATCAATTTGAGAAAAACAAGGTATGGGAACTAGTGCCACCTCCAAAAGGAAAGAATGTTATTGACACCAAATGGGTGTTCAGGAACAAGATGGATGAAGAAGGAGTGGTAGTTAGAAACAAAGCAAGGCTGGTTGCCAAAGGATATTGTCAGCAAGAAGGCATTGACTATGATGAGACATTTGCACCTGTAGCTAGACTGGAAGCCATAAGAATCTTCCTGGCTTTTGCAGCTCACTCAGATTTTAAGGTGTATCAAATGGATGTGAAAAGTGCATTTCTCAATGGTGATCTTGCTGAAGAAGTCTATGTGTCTCAACCACCTGGCTTTGAAAGTGAAGACTTCCCAAACTTTGTGTATAGACTGCTCAAGGCGCTCTATGGACTCAAACAGGCACCAAGAGCCTGGTATGAAACTCTATCTCAATTCCTTCTTGAGCATCAATTTACCAGGGGTACAATTGACAAAACCCTATTCTTCAAGAAGCATGGAAATGATATCATTCTTGTTCAAATCTATGTGGATGATATCATCTTTGGCTCTTCAAATGAAAAACTCTGTGAAAGGTTCTCTAAGTTGATGCAAAGTAAATATGAGATGAGTATGATGGGAGAGTTAACCTACTTCCTAGGCCTGCAAGTACATCAAAGGGAGGATGGCATCTTTATAAACCAATCTAAGTATGTCAAGGATCTTTTAAAGAAATATGGTTTAGAAGAGTCATCCCCAGCTAAAACTCCTATGTCTACTGCAATCAAGCTGGATGAAGACAAGAAAGGCAAGAGAGTTGATATCAAGGTCTATAGAGGAATGGTTGGATCCCTACTCTATCTCACAGCTAGCAGGCCAGACATCATGTTTGCCACATGCCTTTGTGCAAGGTTCCAGTCTGATCCCAAGGAATCTCACATGATGGCCATCAAAAGAATTTTCAAATATCTAAAGGGGACTCCTAATCTTGGGCTATGGTATCCAAAGGGCACTGGGTTCAACCTGGTTGGTTACACAGATTCTGATTATGCTGGATGCAGGATTGACAGGAAGAGCACCTCTGGAAGCTGTCAATTCCTAGGTCAAAGGTTAGTGTCCTGGTTTAGTAAGAAACAACAGTCCACAGCAACATCCACAGCTGAGGCTGAATATATTGCTGCTGGAAGTTGCTGTGCTCAATTGCTTTGGATTAGAAATCAACTCATGGATTATGGGCTAGTGTTAGAACACATTCCTCTCATGTGTGATAATACTAGTGCAATATCCATAGTGGCCAATCCTATTAATCATTCTACTACAAAGCACATTGAGATCAGGTACCATTTCATTAGGGAACATGCTGCAAATGGTACCATAGAAGTCTCTTATGTTCCAACTGAGAAACAACTAGCTGACATATTTACTAAACCTCTGAATGAAGCAGTCTTCAACAGACTTGTGAGTGAAATTGGAATGCTCAATCCTTCATTCAGTTGTTCTAAGTAAATATGCTGGTTAATTATTGCAGCAGTAAATTTTCACTGTATTTAAATGATCTATTTGTTTGGAGTGAAAATTGGCTGAGATATGATTTATAAATATTTCAGTATTTTACTGCATATTTTTCAAAATCATATTTGTTGGTGGAGTTGTGAGCTTTTGAGACATCTCGATATAGATGATTTTCAGAGTTCACGACATAGTTCAAATTAAACAGACTTATATCGCAAACTGTTGAGATTGTGAGACTTCGCGACATAGTTCATTTCATGAGTTTGCGACATAGTTAATTTTATGACTTCGCGACTTAGAATAACTATATCGACAAGTCTCCATAGTTGACAGAATTTTGATTTAAATTAATTTTATTTCAAAATTTGATAAAAGTCTGACAAATTGCTTAAAATTCCTAAAAGAGAGTTTTAGACAGGGTATTTCTACTATATCGCAAAGTCTCCCCGATCCTTTCATTTTGAAGACTTTGCGACATAGTTCATTGTTGAGACTATGCGATATATTTTGCAAGACTTTACGGTACAGGCTATTATTGACTTCGCGACATACATATAGACTGTACATATTCATAACTCCATATCGCAGTGTCTCTATCATATAAATACCTTTTTCTAACCGTTCACAACTTTTCATCTTGTCTATTGCTCTCAAACTCTCAAACCTAAGCACAAATTCTCTACTCTCTTTCTTACTCTCTCTTTTGAAATGGCACCCAAATCTCAAACAGTATCATCCTCTATTCCTTTAACCATACCCAAAGAAACCAATCTTCTCACCATTCCCTCCGAGGCTGAGGCTAAACCAAGGTACAAGTGTTTTGTACGGTTCTTGAACACCTCCTACCTCAGCCAAGCCCTAACCTTGAACCCTACACTGTATGTCGATGTGTTGGAAGGATTTTGGCGAACAGCGTTGGTATCAACAATGGCTAGAGAAGATGGAACTTCATTCCAGGAGGTTGCTTGTTCAATTGGAGGCAAACACTTCCAGTTTGGTGAAAAGGAAATCAATGAAGCATTGGGGTTCAAGGTGGAGGGTCATGACCCAGAAGCTACTGATGCTCAAATAGTAGACTTCATGACCCTCATTCGGTATGCAGATGAGATAGATACCGGAAAGCTGAACAAGAAATTTGTAAGAAGGGAGTGGTCATTCCTATTTGATGCACTCCAGAAGGTGTTCCTTTGCAGAAAGACAGGATGGGACCATATCAGTCACATTGCTGTGAAGCTGGCCTATTCCCTAGCCTACAATCAGGAAATCAATGTTGGAGCAATAATCCTCAAGGAATTGGCTCAAAGGCTAGGGAGGACAGTCCGTGGAAGAGGTAATGACATCTTTTACCCTCGCTTTCTTCAAGTTATTTTAAATTATCTTGATGCTAATGTCCATGACTTGGAGGGTATAGATAAATCAAAGATGGCTTATTCCAAGTCCATGTCCAAAATTCTATTTGGTTCATTGGACACGAGGAATCAAGTGGATGTGATCTTGAGTGTGACCAAGCATATGCAGGACACATTCGAGTCTTATCCACTTGATAAGCCCATATACCATGCTCTTTCCTGGACAGGGGAGGCTGAGACTGAAGGAGCTTCACAGTCTAACCCAAGCCTCCCTATCCCATCCAGCAACCCCACTGTAAACACCACTGTAGAGGCTAGTCAGCCAAGTGCATCAATCTCTCAAAAGGTTGATGTCACTAAAAAGAAGAAGAAGAGAACCCTAGCTATTATCCATGAATCTGTAGAGTTAGCAAGTGAGATTCCTGAGTCACCTCTCACCAGACCAAAGAAGAAATCAAAATCTGTAGCCACCACTGCATCCTCTCAACAGGATTCAGATGTGGAAAAAGGGGTACACCTGCTACTGTCTATGGCCTCTCAACAGGTCATGGACATTGAAAAGAGCAGCCTCCCCACTGCAAGTTGTAAAGAGTCTGCACAGGGTCCAGACCTCACTCTTGACCCTAGGAGTGATAAGGGTGATCAAACACTAAGTGGAGAGCACATCAATGTTGAAACTCCTCCTATTTCTCAGGGGGAGTTGCCAAAATCTAATCTGAACCCCACTTCTCTCTCAGATTCCTCCACTAAAATTTCTTCTGAACAAGAGAGTCATTCCAATGACAATCTTGCCTTTGATCAATCACAATTCTCTCCTGTGATTGAGCCAATTTCAAGTGACATGGTGCATGACACTGTGCTCACCACCCAGGAACCACATCTAGTTGGTCAGGGAATGCATGCTGGGGCATATCCTAATGACACCAACACAAACATGGAGGATTCACCAGTTTTCACTGGAGACTCTGTGCCAAATTCTCCCATCCTTAGGGATGTGGAAATGTCTTCACAGACATATAGGGCTGATGTTGTAACACATCCCATTTCAATGGAGACAACATCAGACCCTACAGCCATTCCAAGGCTGGAGGAGACTCAAACTCACACATCTCATGAAGTGCCTAGCACTAGCTCTCACTTGGCTCAGGCCACAATGTCAGAATGGCTGAAGCCTGTGCACCATGACAGGCCTTCAGGATCATCATCTGTGCCTTCCCAAATGACAGAAGAAGCTATTCAAGATCTCCATGTGGCACAGATTGATGAGTTCTCAAAGATAGCTCAACATCTCCTCACCTCCAACCTTCCAAATGCTGATTATGAAGCTATCCTGCTATGCCATAAGGAGGATGTTGAAGCTCAACAGGAGAAGATTGTGGATACAGCTGAACCAGAGGGGAATGTGGATGCCTGGTTGGATGCTAAGAGGACTCTCAAGCTCAAGGATGCCCTGGCTTTTGTGAGAGAAGAATACCTCACCTCTCTGGGCTCCAATGCTAAGGATCTTTCTCCTGTTGCCATCTATGAGGCTGTAAATGATGTGTACAAGAACCAGTTGAAGGCTCTGCATTATCTTGGGAAAGGGCTTCAATCAGAGATTTCTTCAATTCAGGAGGAGACAGACAGATCCCTCACTAAGCTCAGAAACTCTTATCTCTCTGATTTTCCCAAGGTGGATGGTATCCTCAAAGAAGTCCAGAAAACCTCCACAAATGTGTCCATGATGGATGTGACTCTTGCCATGGTCACAGACAACATCAAGAAACTGGCTTCTACACTGGAAAATCAAGCAAAAACTACCATCACCACCAATGCTATGTTGAATGTCATGTGGAAAAATCAGTATGGTGATAAGCTGGTGGATGAAGTCCCTCTGTCAGACATCTCCAAATATGACTTTGCCAGGGTCAAAGATCAATCTCTAAACTCCTTCAAGTCTCACCAATTATTCTCCAAGGTGGATGGCTTAGAAAGAGAAGTGGCCTCTCTCAAGGATGAAAACAGAATGCTATCTACATCTCTGAGCCAACTCAATGACAAACTAGATGATCAAGGCACCAACACAACAAACATTTTGCTGGTGCAGCAACAAATGATGACTTCAATGATGAGATCCATGAACCTGCCTATTCCTGGGGAAGCTCAAGACATTTTGTCTGATCCCAAGCCTAAGGGGGAGAAAGGAAAGGAGGCCATTGTGAAAAAGAAAGGGGGAGTACCTGCCAAGCAGTCAAAACTTAAGGGCAAGCTCATTGAAGAGACAATAAAGCCAATCAATCTTCCCCCTGTAGAGGTCATAAATGCACAAGGCCAGAAAAGCACAGTCACCACTACCTACTATCCCTCCACAATGCCAAAAGAAATCTCCACTTCTCAACCTGCTCAACCTACTTCCAATGCTCAACCTGCCAAAGCAACAACAATCACAGAGGCCAAGCTACAGGAAGTTGCCAATTCTCACATCTATCATGATGAGGCCTTCCTGGAGTTTCTGAAAGCCACCTACAGAGATGCACAAGAAGATGCAAGGACTTACAGAATGAAGCTCAAGGAAAACATTAAGTACTTCACAGTTGCAGTAAGGAAAATCAAGGATGTCCATCTAAGAGAGATAATCATGGTGTGCAAGGACAACTGCTTGTGGCACCTAGCTTTTCAAACTCTAGAGAAACTGAGATTCACTGAGCTGTCAACAATAATGGACTTAATAGAAAAAGGTGGGGCTAACAACAAGAGACTGTTTGATGACTTGAAGATGGATCAAGATCAAAGACTGCCTGAGGTTATCTCAAAGCCAAAGACAATAATCTTCCAAAGTCTATCTCAAGACAGCAGCATTGACCAGTTGGTGATCCCTTCAGATTTGACAAGAAAGAATAATGCAAAGATCAACCAGGTGCTGCAAATGCTAAGAGCCAAGAGGGGAGTCAGGACAGCTGAGGAATTAGAGATGATTCACATTCTACAATCTTTTCTGATTCATGGTGTTTTGCCAGAATCTGTCAAAGAAAAGAACAAGAAGAAGGATGGGGAGGATGATGATGAGGAGAAAACCTACAGGAGGAGATCTCATGACACAAAGGGGGCAAAGGAGACAGTGAAGAGAACTAGGAGTGGAACTCAGCAAGTCAAGGACATTGCTGGCAGTACTTTAACCAAAACACAAGACTTTAAGTCTAGGGTGAGTACTGTTAGTAATGATCCTCCAAAATCAGTATCTAAGACTTCTGAACCTGAGTTGCCACAGAAGAAGGGTGAAGCCACAAAAGAAAAATCAAGAAAACACCTCCACAAGGTCACAGCCAGTGGAGTGTTGCAGTGGATTAAGGGCAAAGGAATGAAGCTACTTCCAAATGATGTGGCAGTAAAGACAAAGTCACCTTGTTCCATAAAGGTACCTCTTGTGAGGCATATGAAGATCAAGAGTGTACCCAAAAGAATAAGGATAACAAAGAAAACTGGAAAACTCACAAATGTTGTTGGCATCCATGTGTTTCCACTTGATGAAGACTATGATGAAGATGCCCTAGCATTTTTGAGAGCTCAAAGGATCTTTGAAGTCAAACTGAAGCTAGATCATCTAGAGATTAAGTACACTGATGGAAGAGAGAAGATAATGAAGCAAGGAGGCTGGCAACATTTCTATAAATATGAGCTTGAAAGGATAAATGCCTTGCTGAACTTTGAAGAAAAGGAAGAAAGGACATGGAAGATAGATATTGCCAGGTTCTTGAAAATGCATGCTGATCATGAAGAAAACCTGAGGAGAGAGAATGAAGAAAGGAGATGTAAGAAAGAGAAGGAGTTGGCCGAGATGGAAGAAAGAGCAAGGGAGCTAAGAAAGAAAGGGTTGTGCAGGGTAAAACAAAATCCTTATACTGTGGAGTACAAAAATAATTATGGAGGAAAAAGCAAGATAAGGATGGAGTTTATACACTCATATGTGGAGAGTGCCCTCAGAACAGCAGCTGAAGATCTAAAGGACTCTCCTCTCATTGAAGAAATGACTGCTAGAAATGATATTCTAATGGCCATCTCTGAGATAAAGAAGAATGAAGAAATGAGGAAGAAGAAGATCTATGATGACTTCTTAAAGAAACAATTGGAAACAGAAGCTATGTAGCTCAAGGAAGAATTCTGTAAGCTTAAATTTCCAAGTTGTTATCCAATTCTGTGCTTAACTGTATCTTCCTTATATCTGTTCTTTTTATGTTAGTTAGGCTTGTTATCAGACATGAAATTGTGCCTAAGGGTCTTACTCACAATTTGGGGGAGATTGTTAGGCTCAAGACATGTCTGAATACCACTATTAACAAGCCTACACTATGTGACTATGTCACATTACATGACCTAGTGATTTCTATCACTGGGATATAGTATAGGTCTCTAAATGTACTTGTCTTGTTCTCATGAACAATAGCTTTATCATGTATGCTCAGGTTTATAATGAGCTTAGTAAAGTTTCTTGCATCTAGATTGTATATAGGCCATTGAATAATTATCCTGGTAGAAGTTCAGAAGTGTTCATGCAGCAGGATAGAGTTGAATAAGGCTATGGAGAAATAAGTTGCAGGAATTTGTCTAAGGCATTATATAGCAAAGTCAAAAGAAAGCTATGTCGTGAAGTCACCAATATCCATGTCGTGAAGTACTATATCGCATAGTCCATTTTGTACTATGTCGAGAAGTCCTCAAGACACATGTCGTGAAGTGTTGAAGTCAGCAAAGTCAAAAGAGCCTAGATCGTGAAGTCCTCAGAAGCCTTATGTCGCATAGTCATCAAATGACCTATGTCGCATAGTCATCAAATGACCTATGTCGCATAGTCATCAAATGACCTATGTCGCAAAGTCTTCAAAGGCTATATCGCGTAGTCCTCACAAGGGAGATCGCGAAGTCAGGGATAAAGTGGAGTTCACGATATCAACACTTAGCCGTTTATAACAAGACAAATCAAGGTACAGAACCAAGAATCAAAGGAGACAAATACTGAAGCATTTGTTCTGGCAAGGTGGTCCAAAGAACAGATGGCAAATCTACAGCTAAACTTGGAGAGAAAGATAAGAGACAAGCAGCTACAGAAACGGGAAAGACTCTGAAAAGCAGGTGGTCCTTCCTGACACAGTGAACTTCTTATGGCAGGACAAGTTGGACTTTCAGAAGGGGTAGCTGTGTAATATTGTGTGTGCCTAGTTTGTATAGGTGAATATATATATCGTGCACACACAATTGTAAGCTGTAAGAGAGATACACATAGTTATTTGCTAAGCTCTTTTCTCTGTAAGCAAGCAAGTTCAAACTGTTCTTGTTTAGAAGCCAGAAATTCGATTGTGAATTTCTTGGAAAGCTTTAGTATTTAATTTGCTTATACAAAGTAGATTAAAGTGATTGTGTGTGTTATTTACATTCCGCATATTACATATCATAATCGTATACAGCTTATACTTAGTTTCAAGAATCGAAAAATATATCAAACTATCCATTCACCCCCCCCTCTGTCTAGTTTCTAGTAGTATTCATTTCTAACATTCTGTGGATCAAAATAACCAACATAATTATTAAAGCGTTCAATCTCAAAATTCTCACCCATTTTAAAACACAAAATTATTTCAATTGATTAGATTATTTTGAATTTTAAGGATGTAAAATTAATTAAAATCCAAACATTCAAAAAGTCACCAAAATTAACCAAATATATATATAATGAAGCTTATAACACTACAAACACACTACTATTTTTAGAATATGCAGAATCAGTACCAGTAAATCAAACCACGCAATTATACATACAATATGCACAAAATCACGAAATTAAAAACTTAACTAAACTCGGATGTTAAACTATCAAATGAAAGAGAATTACACGATCTGATCACTGGTGGTTTTAGATTCAAAAACAAGTAAGAAACAAAGGAGAAAAATTAAACATTCTGCAGCAATTCGTTATAATAGCGATTAATCGAGAGAGAAAAAAAAGGGTTAAGTAAAAACTTGAACCAATATGACTGACAAAATAAAGAAAAAAATATATATACACACATGTTAGGAACCATGTTGTTTCTTGATGATAACCAAACTGACTTAGTAAAAATTGTTCAAGTATACGTAGCCATCAACGGATAGTTTGCCATTGCAGTATCCGCAGATGGGTAGCTTATCTACGGATAAGATCAAATGTAACATGCTTGTGTATTTCTGATGTTGAAGTTGAAGTAGTCTTGATAGGTTAATTAAGTCATGTTGACTATCAATAGATATGTAGAATAGGGAGGCGAATTGTATATAGTCGATGCCTTGTAATTCTGCATACATGAAGTTGACTGTCTACGGATAGCTTGACTAACCTTCTACGGATATGGACATTGTACTGTCTACGGATAACAGTACTGGCTGATCAAGAAACTACCAACGGATACAACTCAGATAGCTTCTACGGATACTCTCTGTACCTATGAAAAGGACAATGATGTCAGAGCACATGGGTTGACAGACTACACGGAGCATGGAAGCCAGTATTTCTGGAAAGGTGACAAGAAGAAAGATGCATTCTGTTTTGCATGGTCCAATGTAGCATTTCCTTAAAAGACAATCAACCAAGAAGGGCAAGCTACAAACACGGATCACTGTTCGGGATGGAGAAACAAGGATTCTGAACACATGTACTTTTTTGTATTATTAGCTGTTCAAGTATCTTTGTAAACTTGGGTTATACAACCAAGTTGTAGCATAACTCTAGAATTTGAAAAATCAGGCTTCAGCAATTTAGAGAGCAAAAAGCAGTATCCTTGTAAATTGTTGAAGCTAGAGTTGTGTATTTGCAACTGTGTGTTTATTCGTAAACATCACAGAGATTTCTTCAATAAAAATCTCTTAGGTGGACAAAAACAATCCACCTGAATTTTTAATTCTTGTATCCTTGTATTTGTGTTTCTGTTCTTGTTTTACTTTTCATATTTTCATTATAAAGAACGAAAACTTTTCAAAGATTGTATTCAACCTCCCCCCCCCCCTCCCCCCTCCCCCCTCTACAATCTTGGTTCAGTGTCTGGGAATAACAACACAGATTGTATGACTGGCGGTATGACTAATGGAAAGTCATACCGAGAATCATACAAGTACAAAAATGCAATATGACTAAAGATAACATATGAAAAATTATATAAATAATATACAACTAATATGACTAATCAGTATGACTGTATGACGGTCATATCGCCAGTCATACCAGTACAAGAACTGTTATGACTGATATAACTAATATATAAAAATATATAAATAGTAATATATATATACTGTTATGACCATTTGTATGACTAAAGAACAGTCATACCGATAGTCACAGCAGTATAAATGACTTACTAAAAATTCGAATAATTACTGAAAAATTTACAGAAAATGCGAATATAAACAGAAAATTAACAACAATAATACACACAAAAAAATGCAAATAATTTACAGAAAATGCACATGATTATATAAAAATGCAATAAATAATTTACGAAATCTGTACAAGTCAGATAAATATTCTTAAATTGATAAATCTTCAATAAAAATAGATTTCTCTAAAAAATTTAACAACAAATTTTGAGAAACATATTTTCAGAGAACATAAATTATTTAAAAATGAATATAATCTTGGAAGCTTAATAATTAAACAATGCATGACAATTAGACGGGAGTTATACACAAGAAAGAAAATGTTTTGATAAAATAAATTTACAAGTGATGTTTAAAATAAAACACTTGTAAATTTAATTAAGAACAAACATCAACTAAAAACAAGATTAATCACTAAAACTATTTAACATACCCAATTTATCAACTAACCTAGTAAATATGGATTCATCAAGAGATTTAGTAAAAATATCTGATGTTTGTTCCTTCGTGGGTACAAAATGCAACTCCACAGTACCATTCATGACATGCTCTCAGATAAAATGATACCTGATGTCAATGTGCTTGGTTCTCGAGTGCTAAACATGATTGTTGGAGATTGCTATGGCACTTGTATTATCACACATAATTGTAATTTTGTTCAATACAAAGCCATAGTCTCTCAATTGATTCCTTATCCATAAAATCTGAGCACAACAGCTTCCAACAACAATATATTCAGCTTCTGCTGTAGAATTGGAAACTGTTTGTTGTTTATTGTTATACCAGGAAATCAATCTACCACCTAGGAATTGACAACTCCTAGAGGTACTCATCCTATCAACAACACTACCTGCATAATCTGAATCTGTATATCCAACAAGGTTAAAACCAGATTCTTTAAGGTATCAGATACCTAAATTAGGTGTACCCTTAAGATATCTCAAGATTCTTTTTACATCAACGAGATGCAAATCTCTAGGATCCGCTTGGAACCTTGCACACAAGCATGTAGCATACATAATATCATGTCTACTTGCAGTAAGATAGAGTAAAGAGTCAATCATACCTCTGTATCTTGTAACATCTACCTTGATAGAATTTTCACAAGCTCCAAGTTTGACAGCTATTCATGATGGAGTTCTTGCTAATGCTGAATCCTCCATGTGATACTTCTTGAGGAGTTCTTTGAGATACTTGGATTGACAAATAAATAAATTATCTAACTTTTGACTTACTTGAAATCCAAGAAAGAACTTCATCTCACCCATCATACTCATCTCAAACTTACTTTGCATAAGCTTAGCAAATCTCTTGCAGAGATCATCATTAGTAGACCCAAATATGATGTCATTCACATAGACTTGGACAAAATCACATCATTTTTATGTTTCTTAGAAAAAAGAGTTTTGTCTATGATACCTCTAACAAAACCATTTTCAATAAGAAAATCAGAGAGAGTGTCATACCATTTTCTCGGGGATTGTTTGAGACCATAGATGACCTTGAAGAGGAAGTAAACAAAGTCCAACAACTCCTGATTTGCAAAGTCAGGGGGCTGTTCTACATACATTTCTTCATCCAGCTCACCATTCATGAATGCACTCTTAACATCCATTTGATATACTTTAAAATTAGAGTATGCTGCAAATGCTAAGAACAACCTGATGGCCTCAAGCCTAGCCACTGGTGCATAGATTTCATGTTATTCCCAGAACAGTGCAACCTAGATTGTAGAGGGGGGGGGGGGGGGGGGGGGGTTGAATACAATCTAGTTAATTTTACAAAAAAAAATTCAAACTTTTTTACAGTATGAATATATGAACTAAGATTTGATAATGTTGGACACAATGTAACTGGAATTATTCCATCTTGCAATAACCTTTTGTTCCTTTCTCAGCTGCTCTTTCAAAACCACTTCTCTTTTTAAGACAGCCTCAAGTTCATGTTTAGCATTCAGGCATTCAACAAGTGTTTCCTCAAACTCAGAGACTCGAGTTTCCAACATAGCATTTATCTCATTAACTCCTTATATATAATAAGCGTAAGGGAGATCTTATCCAAAACTTTGGTCGGTCACTGTACTACCAAAAGTATATGATCCGTTGGATTATAAAACTATAAATATTCAAATAGATGAGGACCGTTAGATATAATATTAAAAATTGTATTTGATTAATAATAGGATAGTAGTTAAATACTAAAAGGTGTATTTTGATAATTTAAACCAATTATAAATGGATTTTCTATATTGAATAGAAATCTTTATGTAAAAATTCGTAATTATCTTTTCTCTTTAGTTTATGGATAGTTCCAGTTAGATAAAAATTATTAAACCATCATTAAATTAAAGATAATTTTGTTAGCTTCGCATGAGCTGTAAAATCATTAAAATCTGTTGTCTAAAACTCAAGATAGAGCCCAAACAGTAAAGTGATTATCTAAATTTTAATAAATATTTTTTTTATTGTAGCACCAATTTAATTTTTTTTCCTAATTCTTTTAAATTTATAAATTCTATTTTTATTTCAATGAAATATTAAAATCAATTTAAGAAAAAATTAAAATCAATCTGGTCCGTGTGCGATCATTATACGACCAAATTAATAATTACAGTTAGATCTTAAATAGATCGATGAGAATTGTTAGATCTAATATTAAAACGTGTATCTGATTAATAATAGAATTATATTTAAATACTAAAAAGTGTATTTTGATAATTTAAAAGTTTTCTATGTAAAAATTCTTAAATATCTTTTCTCTTGAATTTATGTATAGTTCCAATTAGATAATAATTGTTAAACCAAATATCAAGATAACAATTCATATTGATTACAATATTAAAAAGGGCTTTTTTCATAAATATCCCATTCCAGAAATATTTTTGCAAAAATACCTTTTCAAAAAAAAATATTTTGCGAAAATACCATCTTATTTGCAAAAATACCTTCTGCAAACTGCAACCAAAATCAACCACAGGTGCAACTTGTTAATAATGGTGTTTTTCCGGCGTCCTGATTTTAGGGTTGTGGGTTCTTTACAACCCTAAAATCAGGGTAGGTTAGGGTTTAGAGTCTAGGGTTTAGGGTTGTTGGGTTGTAAACAACCCTAAACCCTAAACCCTAAGTCCGTATACGAATTATTCGTCATTCTTAATATTTCTAAAATCCAAAATAGAAACATTGAACCCCAAAAGTTAACTATTGAACCCCAGGGTAAACCAAGACCACCAGTTTACCCCTTTTATTAATAATTTTTTTTGAATTCTTAGCTGTTTTTTCAATTATTTTTTAAAAAGTTGCATCTGGTTGCATCTAGTTTCAACCACATATGCAACTGGATGCAAACTACGTAGGTTGTATTTGGAAAGTTGCATCCACTTGCATCTAGTTGCAATAACACATGCAACCGGATGCAACCTACGTAGGTTGTATTTAGTTGCAGAACGTATTTTTGCAAAAATCTTTTTAAAAGATGGTATTTTCGCAAATTATTTTTAAAAAGAAGGTATTTTTGTAAATATTTTGAGAAGATGGTAAAATCGCAAAAAAAACTTTAAAAAAGTGGTATTTTTGATAAATATCCTATTAAAAATTATTAATATAATGCTCATGTATATCATACTAACAATGATACACGTGAACCTACATAGACTTACGAGAACTCCTGTACATAAATAAATTTAAACACTTTTTTTTCTGAAGGAACATAACAATTTGATTTTGATTAATCCAAATTATAATTATATTATTTTACATATAACAAACAAAAAAAAGGATAATATCAAAATATTATTAAAATATTGAGGGTTTCATATTCATAAAAGATAATTTTGAATATAATAATTATATTAAAATGTGTATTTGATTAAAGATAGGATTATATTTAAATACTAAGAACTGTGTTTTGATAATTTCAACCAAATTATAAATTGGTTCTCTATATTGAATTGAATTCTTTATGTAAAAATTCTTAACCATATTTTCTTTTCGGTTTATGGGTAGGTCAACTGGTCAAGTTAGATAATAATTATTAAACCATCATTAAATTAAAGATAATTTCGTTAGTTTCGCATGGGTTGTAAAATCGTCAAAATTCAATTTATAAAACTCAGGATATAACCTAAATAGTAAAGTGAGTATCTAAATTTTAATAAAAAAAAATTTTGTAGTACCAATTTATTTAATTTTCCACTAATTGTTTTAAATATAGAAATTTTATGTTTCTTTCAATAAAGTATTAAAATTAATTAAGAACAAATTCAAATCGATAAAGAATATAATAATATGAGAATAAAATTTTATATAATCATAACATAATTTTTATTTTGTTTAATAATTTTTAAGTAATAATGTATTTTGCTTCAAAAAAAAAAAGTAATAATGTATTTTAAAATTTTATATACACTGTAAATAAAACCAAAATATTAAAAGTAAAAGCAGTTAGTAAGATACTTATATCAGTATATACTTGATATCTTATTATATTAAATCCTTAGAGACAAGTTTTATGGAGACCTAAACTTAACTGAAGACCCCGGAGACCACATCTTACACCATTCGTTTCTATCTAATCTAAGAGTACATATTATTTTGTTTTACACACTTATAAATTGGTTGTATGTAGGCATATACAGCTTATACGTTACCAACAACGTTAACTACAATATGCATTACATTCATTCTCACGTCTTCCATTTTTTTTATTCAAAACATTTGCACAATTTTAATATTCTATGTTATTTTGTTTGCAAAACTTTTTACTTTCAATTATTGTATTCATAATTTTTCAGTGCAATATATTATTATTTTAATTTAGTGCATTACTTTAGTTGCAAAACATTATTATTTTACTATTTTATTCTTTATTTTTGCATAATTTAATTTTTTACACATTTTTTTCATTGTTATGCAGTAAGCATTGGTTTTTTTTATTTGTAAAACATATTTTTTATATGCAGAACTTTTGTTTATAATATTTGCAGTACGATGTTTAGTGATATAGATCCTCCCAACTTGCTAAATAAAATGTCGGATGTTGTAGGTTTTAAGAACGTGGATGGTTAAAAAGAACAACATGTGTAATTGTGTATAATAATATAATTTTGTTATGTTTAATTTTATGAAGTATAATAAAAAAATGATGACCATTGAATTCAAGTTAATAGAATTGGTCTCCAGGTCTCCACATTTTTGTTAGTCTCCGCTGAACCCATATAATAAACATAATAGGAGGGATGTTATCCAAAATTTTGATCGTACGGTCTTGGACAACCAAACTAATAAGGACATCGTAACTAGATAAATGAAAATCGTTAAATCAAATATTAAAAAAGTGTATTTTATTAATAATAGGATTATATTTAAATTCTAAAAAGTGTATTTTGATAATTTAAACCAAATATACCAAATATAAATAAGTTTTCTATACTGAATAGAATTCTCCATGTAAAAAATTCGTGACTTTCTTTTCTTTTTCATGGACAATTCCGGTTAGATAAAAATTGTTAAACCATCTTTTAATTAAAGATAATTTAGTTATCTTCATATGGGGTGTAAAATCGTTAAAATCTAATTTTTAAAACACAAAATAAAGCCCAAATTAATAAAGTGGGTATTTAAATTCTAATAATAATTATTACGTCATCATTATTTTAATGCTAATTTAATTACTTTTTTCTAACTATTTTAAATTTAGAAATCTATGTTCAAAAATTCAAATTAATCTAAGAAAAATTCAAATCAACAAAGAATATAATAATACGAGGATAAAATTTTATAAATTTGTGCATATTTTTTTTATCCTATTTGATTAAATTTTATATCATGACTAATTAAATATTATTTATTATTAAATAATAAATTATACGCAAATGGTGATTTTGTTTTATAAGAACTCATACAGACCTAATTTCATTGTTAGCAGGAATATATTCATATTTAAAAATACCGTATTTTGAAATTTTAGACTCAGATACAGAATAGGCCTAACTTTTTTAACTTATATACATTGTAAATTATTAAATTCGAAACTTTAAAAGTTTGTTAATCAATTAGTATAGTACTTTTTGAAAAATCGTACTTTATAAAAAATATTATCAAATAACCCATGTCTACAAGAAAAAAAATGAAAAAATTCTTATTTTTCAAAAAAACCTGTAAATTTTAATATGTTGTTGGTAGATTCAAACCTTAGATCATTCTACGTGATAATTTTACTGTTATATCTAACGTTTCTCAACAATTTAATTTGAAAGATCCAACGATTATGGATTGAGTGATCAAGCGACCAGACTTATAAGAAAACTTTCATTATTTAGTCTTTAATATAATAACATAGATATTTACGGGATATACTATTAAAAAATGAATTTTATACAGAATTTTGACCGTCACGGTGTACTACTTTAAAAGAAGAACTATTACAAAAAAAATTATATTTTAATTGATAATTTATTTTCTCAATAGTTCAAAGTTCCCGCTTCATTAACATATTACAAAAAAGAGTATATTATATTTTAGCAATAAATATTTAAAAAATATATAAATATTAAAAAATTAATGATGTTATCCTGGTAGTTTGGTCCTAAATACCGCCAAAACATTCTCAACTGTTAGATCCAATACTTTTAAAAATAGACGATCAAGATTATATCATATAAAAAGAAGTTATTATCTAAAAATGATATAAGTTAAAAGATATTATATTAGGATTGGATTTTCCAAAAAGTTAAAACATAAAAATAGTTGTAATTAAATAAGGAAACCCATTTAATATCAAAATAATAAAAATCGTTTAATCTTAAATAGAGAGGTGAAAACCTTTAGATTTAACATTAAAAACTGTATTTGGTTAATAAATGTTATTCTAATAATCTAAACTACATATAAGTAGATTTCCTAAATCGAATAGAATTCTCAATATTAAATTTCGTCACTTTATTCTCTTTTTAGTTTTAGAATAGTTTTTAATTGAAAAATAACTATTAAACCACAACTAAATTAAAGATTATTTTGTGAATTTCATGTGGACCGTAAAATTGGCCAAATCTAACTTTTATAACTCAATATAAACAAATATTAAATTGAGCGTGTAAAATATAATAAATATCAAATTTTTAACTATAATATTTTTTGGCTAAATCTTTTTTAACAATAATTTAATCATGTAAACTAATAACTTTTAAATATTAAAATATTCATAAATAAATATAATTATAAATATTAAAAAAACAATCGTGTGTTCCATGGGTAATTAAAATATAATTATAAACAAAATAATTATAAATAAAATTTAAGTAACCGTGCATCGCACGGGCTATAAGCTAGTTGAGCATAACATTAGTTGCTTTGAGTCTAACATTTTCTTCAATGAGATTGTTAAAGGAAGTACGCACAACATGTAATTCATCAAATAAACTCATTGCAGTGCTGCAACATACTTCTTTAACGTGCTTAGTTGGCTTCATAGAAACTACCTGATTTCTGGTTGAACTTGCTTCTTGATTGTCATAGGTTGTGGGTACAAGGTTGATAGATTCCTCTATTGATGTTGAACAACCCTCTTCAGTTGAAACCCTTCGCTCATAAAGGACTTCATCTTCCAGTGTCGTTCCTTCCTTGCCTTTGTCTGATGTGGTTCTGATACATTCACAGATCTTTAGTTTGAATGTTGATCTTGTTGCTTCTGTTCTCTCCTCTTCTTTCAAATCTTGGTTGGAGATGACCACATCTCTTGTTTCTGTCTCCCCTTCTTTACTGATAATCTTTGCATCCTGCATAGCCTCAAGATTAGAGCATTCAAGAGTACTTGACAGACTGCTAAGATTTAGATCTTTGGATTCAGGGGTATTTTTGATAGACACAGAGATATGCTTCAATTTTCTGGGTAGAGAGTTTGCAAACACCAACTTTGAGTACTTGTTTGACGACTCATTCCCAGCTTCTTCATTGTCACATCTCTCCATGGTTGCAGTTGCTTTTGATCTTTAAACTTCTTGTATGTTAGAAGCTTGCTCTGATACCAATTGTTATTCCCAGAACAATGCAACCTAGATTGTAGAAGGGGGGTTGAATACAATCTAGTTAATTTTACAAAACTTTCCAAACTTTTTACAGTATGAATATATGAGCTTGTAAATTAACTAAGAATTGAGTCGAGCCATGAACATAAATGCATTCTTCGAGTTAAAAAGAAATGCAGGAGACAAGCAAACTTTTTAAACTTTTCAGGTGGGTTTCTCGGAAAAAGCCCACCTGAGGTGTATATTGAAGAATTCTCTGGTTTTGTTTTTCAACAAACTCCAGCTGCTTACACAGATGATGAAAGAGAGCCTAAGCGTTTTTACATTCAGCTTTGTGCTATCTTCGCATACATTTTCTATGCTACTCCACACAGTCTTATATACATCGACTGTGTGTTACAAACAAAACCTATAATATAATAAAATATTACATTTTGGTTCTGATTGATCACATGCTCGTCTCAGAAACTATCCTATTCGGGAAATGCCTTGGCTGGCATCACAGATAAACTTGTATAATCCCAAATGGTGCTTTCTGATTGAGTGTGCTGCTCTCTTCAAAAATTACTAAGTCCATGCAATTGACCTAGCTTCCAAGCCCATGTGACATCTGCATGAAAGAGACCTCTCCTTGGTTACCCGACTGTCAAGTCACTATTAGCTGAGATAAGTGAACATGTAGTGTTGCAAATAGGTCTTCATGCTTGTCAAGCTTTTCCTTTGTGTCCAGTTAGAAGGTAAACTTCTAGGTAACTGCCTTAACTCTTATTTATCCATCGAGACATAACAGACAATAGATGACTTCACATTTCACTTGTAGGAATTTGAGCCTTCGAATATTTAAAATTTTGACTCCCTATTCCATACATTTATTGCGTCATTATCCAACATCTTTTAGTCACGGGTGTGTAATGATGATCTCTGAGAATGTCCTCCATTTAACCTGTCAAATAAAGAAACCTTCAAAAGATTCTGTTACATAGATTTGTTTTCCATGTTGAATGAGATGAACATCAGTAGGCGTATTAATTCCATATCCGTAGACTGCTATTCTATGTTAGTTATCCGTAGAAAGGTAATCTCAGAATATCCGTAGAAGTAATACTCCATAACTATATCCATAGATGAGACATGACATTCTTGACTGCATCCATAGATAGACCATGACTTCCTTAACTACATCCATAGATAAAACATGATATCCTCAATCGTATCTGTAGATCGACTTCGTTTAGCTTTTGTCCTTAGAAGTGATGTCCTTAGCTTTTATCCGTAGATGAGATAAGATGTTCCCAGCTTCTATCTGTTGATGAGATAAGATGTCCTCAGCTTCTATCCGTTGATGGCACATGATGTTTTCAGCTCGTATCCATAGATGAAATAAGAATTCCATAGCTTGATCCGTAGAGCGGATACACTTAGCTTCATCTCTAGATAAAACATCTTATCATCTTTATTGATTCACCATTACTGAGTTGATTAGGCAGACTTACCACTGAAACACTTGGTGCTTGATTAGACGTCCATTGGCTTGCTTCTGAATTGCTTCATAACTTGATGACAGAATATCCTCCAATCATTTGATGTGGCTTTTAGACCTTGGATAGATAAAATGCCTTCTAGTTAGCTTCCTGATTTATCAGCTTTTGTGAACTAGCTTTCTGACAAGCAGCTTCGGTATCAAGATCAAATTCTTGTCTTGAACATTTTGTTATCATCATTCCAAATGGTTCAACCCTAACATTTCATCATAATCATTGCCTTCAGCTTGTAAAACCCTTGAGCAACCAGTGTTGTTTTGTTTCTTGTTACTATGCCATCTTCATCTAATTTGTTTCTGAATACCCACCTTGTGCCGACTACTTTCCTGTTCTTTGGTCTAGGTACCAGCTTCGAGACTTGTTGTTGTTCAAATTGATTGAGTTCATGTTGCATAGCAATCACCCAATCAGGATCACCCAGTGCTTCCTCAATCTTCTTTGGTTCCATTTTAGAAAGAAACCCTGAATAATGACATTCATTCTGAGTAACACTTCTAGTTCTGACTCTAACACCTGGATCACCAATGATCAGCTCAAAGGAATGAGCTCTATTCCAAACTATTTGTCTTGGAAGATTTGATCTTGATGATTCACCTTGTTCTACATTATGGTGTTGTGAATGACTAGTTGACCCTTCATTTACTCCCCCTGAGTTGTTGCCAGATTGCCTTAGTGATTTTTCTCCGGTGTTAGTGGTATCTCCATTGTTACCAGTGTTTCCACCACCACCACTTTGATCATTATCATCATTTCCATTGTTATCACCAGCAACAACCTCAGGTGGATTATCATCATCTGAATCTGACATGTCATCAAATTTTAATTTCTCAGATGGATCTTCTGTTTGGATACTTGAGAGTTTAGTGTCATCAAAGGTAACATTGACACTTTCTTTCACTTGGTGTAGATCAATAATGTACACCCTGTAAGATCTTCTGGAGTAATCAACAAAGATTGCTTCATAGGTTTTGGCATCGAACTTGCCACGTTTAACATCTATGTCTTTAAGCACAAAGCATTTAACCCCGAATACATGAAAATATTTGTGTGTTGGTTTCTGATCATTCATGATCTCATAAGGTGTCTTCATTAAGTCCTTGTTGACTAATGTTCGATTCAGGGTATAACATGCAGTGTTGACAGCTTCAGCCCAGAAATACATAGGGAGTCTTGATTCACTCAACATTGTTCTTGCAGCTTCAATCAAGGTACGATTCTTTCTTTCTACCACTCCATTCTGTTGAGGAGTTCTAGGGGCTGAATATTGTCTTGTTATCCCTTTCTCTGCACAAAAGTCATTCAGAACTGCATTCTTGAATTCAGTCCCATTGTCTGACCTTATTGCTCTAACTGGAAATTTAGAATCCTGCTCAATCAAACTTTATATGATCAATCACCATTTTTTGAGTTTCGTCCTTGAAATGTAGGAATAAAACTGATATGTTCTTTGATCTATTAAAGAAGTTTGATCTAATGGATTGTTCTTCTGCTAAAACACCCATGCCAACTGCCACTAAGCTTGAATTGAACACTAAGGAAACATCCGTGGACATTACAAGCTATAGAGGCATGGTAGGCTCACTTCTATATTTGACAGCTAGTAGACCTGATATTATGTTTGCTATATGTCTATGTGCAAGATTTCAGGCTGATCCTAGAGAGTCTCACTTAATTGCTATCAAAAGGATTTTCAGATATCTCAAGGGAACACCAAACCTTAGCATTTGGTACCCTAGAGAATCTGGTTTTGATCTAATCGATTATTCAGATGCCGACTATGCAAGTTGCAAAATTGACAGAAAAAGTACAACAGGCACCTGTCAATTTCTAGGAAACAAGCTTGTCTCTTGGTTTAGTAAAAAGCAAAATTCTGTCTCTACTTATATAGCTGAGGCTGAATATATTGTAGCTGGAAGTGGTTGTGCACAGATTCTTTGGATGAAAAATCAACTACTAGACTATGGTCTAACAGTTAATAAGATTCCAATTTTCTGTGACAACACTAGTGCAATTGCCATAACTGAGAATCCAGTGCAGCACTCAAGGACCAAGCACATTGACATAAAGTATCACTTCATTAGGGAACATGTGATGAATGGTACCGTGGAACTTCATTTTGTTCAAAGTGAACAAAAAATTGCAGACATATTTACCAAGCCACTTTATGAATCAACATTCTCAAGGTTGGTAAGTGAGTTAGGTATGCTTAACTTCTCTTAATTAATTTAAATGTCTGATAATTTGTAATGCAACCAGTGTCAAAATGATTTTTATGAGAATTAAAATTCTCAGAAAAAGTAAGAATTTTGTCTAAGTCAAAATTACTCCTTCTACGGATACCTTTATCCGGTGATGGTCATTTTTGACATTGGATTTTCTATACTTCTACGGATACTACTTTTTGCTCCTCTACGGATGTTGAATCTCAAAAGGTATAATCCTATCCGTAGATAGTACAGTTCTAATCGTAACCGTTAAAAGCCACAATCCCATCCGTAGTTACATGTGTACAACAGTATGTATGTAATTGCAGTAAATTCGTGGATTCACTTTTTAAACTCATTACTTTTAAACAGTTATTTCTTGCACCAATCAAATAATTTCTTTCAATTATTTTGATTTCTTAGTGAATTATTTGGGGGGAGTATAAATTGATTTTTACTCTCAATTAATCATTTTCTATCATTTCCCAAAATTTACTAAGGCAAAAGCTCATCTTTCTCTCTCAAAGCAAAACCACTCTCTATAATTCAAGCTCTGTATCAATGGCATCAACCAACAAAACAATGTCTCTTACTGGTTTCACGTACGAGAAGAACAACTTCACTGCACTGGTGGACTTTGATGAGAAGAACACATCATATCACAAGATGATGAGGTTTTTCCAGAACTGTAAGCTCTCCAAGGCCATGTTCGAAGCCATCAAATTGTACTTTGAGGTGATTGAAGCCATCTGGGAATCTGCCGTGTTCGATTCTGTCAATGCTACAATCACCTTCGTTCTTCAAGGTAAGGAACATGTAATTAACCGTGATGTCATTACAACATGCTTGAACTTGCCTGAAAACAATATATTAGAAAAGCATAATGATAATGATGTTGTTAACATGCTCAATTCCATTAATTATGCTTTACCCACTGCTAATCTAAGCAAGATTCAAAGAAGAGGTATGTTAAAAGAATGGAGCTTTTTCATTGATGTTATTCTTAAGGTTTTCTCTGGTAAGATTAGCAACTATGATGCTGTTACATTCTCTATGTTGGACATTTCTTACATGCTTTTAACTGATAGCTATTATAACCCAGGGTACTTGATTCTATTTGAACTTGGTGCTAAACTAGTAAATAAAGCATCTAGAAGTAAGAATGTCTATTATGCTAGATTTTTCATGTTGCTAGCTAACCATGTAGAGAGTAACTTGGTCATATAATTCCCTGAAAACTCCAAGGATTGTTGGGTTCAAAATAAGAGAGATCTTGAGGAATTGAATAGGATGAACCACAACAATGAGGTACAATTGGTATACCTACCAATTTTCAAGAATGCTCAGGAGGCACAGGTAACTCAGGTAACTTCCTCTACTATACCTTCCATTTCTTTGATATCAAGTGCCACTATGGAGGATGGAACTGTCCAACAACCTCCTACCCAAGTGGCCACCTCCAAAATTTCCAAATCCAAATTCAAAAAGCCAACCTCAGGTGCCTCTCAAAAGGCACCTGTTGTAAAAACTACCAAACCACTTGAGGGGAGTGTGAAGGAGGTAGTAAGTGGTGAGGGAAGAGGTGAACATCAAAGAAATCCCAAGAATAAGGAGGGTGAGAAAAGTGAATCCCAGCCTAGCCACCCTGTATCTTCTCAAAAAGATACAGTGGTTGAAAAGGAATTAAACTCATCCCTAGTGACATCCTCCCAAAAGGATGTTGCTATTGAAAATAGTCCCCAACCAGGGACACATCACAAGAGGGATAGGGACACTAGAAGCCCTAAAGATATGTCCAAGGCCTATGAAAGGAGAAAGAAGTCTAAAACAACTGGGGTTGCACAGGGAACACACACAGTGTAGACCACAACTTCAAGTTTTGTTTCTGCACCATCTCAAATTCAATTTGATGTGGCTCCAGTAAATGTGGAGTCACATCCCCACTCTTTAAACATTCAAATTGAAACAAAAATACCTAGCTCACCAACTCTTTCTTTATATGTGGACATGATACACACGTCTATTCCTGATTCTCCATCTTTAACATTCTTGGAGAAACCCCACTCTGAAATTGGTGGTCATCATCTTCTTGATGATTTGTTGGACCACCGGAAAAGCATCGCCGCCGCCGCGGGTTGCGTTTTTCTCGTCGAATTCCGGATGTTGCTGCGAGTTTTGGACAGGTTCTAGCGGGATGAGGTCGTTACCATAAAGCCCCCCCCCCCCCGTTTTCCCATGCAAAAACTGTGTGTTTTGGTGAATTTTCGGTCGCCGGAATGGTGGTGGTCAGCCGGAACGCCGACCGGAAACCCAGTTTCCGGTGGGTTGTTCTTGGCGACCCGCCCGCGTTCTTGGAGACCCGTTTTATTTCAATACCCGACCCGGTTTCGATATAAAACTTCCCAATTCCTTTTTCTAAAAAGTGTTTTTGGAGTTTTATTTTTCAAAAAAATTCAAAAATTGTTTTTAAATTCTAAAATTCATTTATTTATTTAATTTTTTTATAAATTCAAATTATATTTATTTAATTTCAAGATCTAATTAAATTTAATTATTTTTAGTTAATAATTAATTTGTTTAATTGATTGATTAATTTATTAATCAATTAATTTTATTAATTAATTATTAATTAAATCTAATTAATTTAAATTAAGTTTAATTATTTTCGTTAATTAGTTTTATCCTCTAATATTTATTTAAATGGTTATAATTAGTCGATTAATTTTCTATTAGTTGACTAATTTATTTATTAAATACTTTTATATAATGAAAAACGATTCGACTTTCGAATTAAAAATATTTTGTAATTAAATCCTTTCAAAACGAGAGTCGAATATTTTTCTAAAATTATTTCTTGAATGTTACGTGAAATGTGTGATTTAATTGGTGAATTTAAATGCCAATATGTGCTACATAAATTATGTGAATTACCCGGTTATCGAGTCATAATTGTGAATAATTTTCCCGAGGCTTATTTAAATGTTTTGATCGTGTTTAATATTATCACGAGGGGTAGTTAAGATATAAAATGGTTGGTATTATTAGAAAATAAGAGTGATAAGACCGTTGACTTTTATATTATAGAGACGTTAGGCGAGCGGGACTAGTCAGGGTACCTTAGTATCCAGGGATTCCATACCGTTGGTCAGAAACACTAAACAAGGCAAGTGTCTATACCCTTCACTTATTGTTCAAGTGATAGTTTCTTCAAGTATTATGCGAATGTTATCTTCATAGTAAATTGCAAGTGTCTTCACCTTCTAACTTATATTGTAAGTGTTCTATTAAATCTCTTAAATTCACGAGTATTCATTCGTATCTCTTTACATTCAATTCAAAATTCCATCGTTGTGTTATTGAATATTGAGTTTGGAATCAATACCTTCTTCATATCTGTATATCCATATTGATTTGGGAAAAACATATTTGTTGAGATGAGTTGATTTAGAAATTCAAAATGTTTGAATTTTATACGAGGCTTTTAAACAAACATGCTGATTTGAAGATACTGATTTGAGATGTCACAAATTTCGAATGTTGAAAGTTGTGAACCCGATAAGGGTAGAAAAAAATGAGGGTTTTATTAATAGCGTGATGAATTATAGGACAATGGCAATAAGTACCTTAGGGCGAGTGAATGCCTGAGATCCTTTAATGTTTAGAGCTTGTTGTGTACCACAGTATGGAGGGCGAGCTATGAGCGACTGATCATCGGCTTAGCTCGTAGCGTCTGAGTAATTCCAATTGATCTAATTGAGTCATTAAATGTTTTTAAATTATTGTTGGTTATCATTAATCATAGTCCATTTCTTTACTTCATGGCTAGTGATGAAATACCTACCTTGTTCAGTGTTATACTTTTACTGTTTAATCATTTGATATCATGTTGAAATCTTAAATTTCGCTCTTTATACAGTGGCTGAGCATTTTTGGCTCATTCTTGCTTCTTTATTATTCTAACATTTCAGCTAGATACGAGGATGTCTCACAGTAGACGAGCGACTAGGGTGAGGGTGAACCCTCAGGTTCCCAGGATTGGTGGTCAGGTAGTAGTTTTTGGTTGTAACCGGTAGATGGTTTGTAATAATTACGTAAGACTAAAACTGAATTAGCATGTAAACTTATGTAGACATTTGATTATTAGCGTAATTCCTCACCGGGGTTACTCTAATAACATAATGGTTTGTAATAACTTTAATAGTTTTGATAACTTATTTCATATTATAACCTGTACTCGATCCTTAGTGTTCCGGG
Source organism: Heracleum sosnowskyi (assembly GCA_030848705.1). Classification (NCBI taxonomy): domain Eukaryota; kingdom Viridiplantae; phylum Streptophyta; class Magnoliopsida; order Apiales; family Apiaceae; genus Heracleum; species Heracleum sosnowskyi. Next base: position 146,576,746 of record CM061236.1, on the reverse strand, counting down.
GTCATTGTTATATTTATATTTATATTTCAAGGATTGTGATTTATATTGGTTGAGCGCTACCCGATCTTGACCCCAGATCGGGAGGGCGTCACAAAAATTCTTGATTACCTTATATATAAATATATAAAAATTATAATTATCTTTTTTGTATCCGAATTTATGGATAAGGCAACTAACTATTATCGGAAAGTTTAAGATGATTGCTTTCTTTCAAGAAATTTTAAAATTATAAATAACGTGGTAATCAATCTCAAAGGCATATGTTTCTCTACTTTTTTTCTTAATCATTTTAATGTCGTTTATGAACTTTGTTACTATGTTAAAATTTTATATATTGTACTTATATTGACTCTGAATCTTTTGATATGCTGATGGTTTCAGTTTTAAGACAAAGAATGCGTCGAGGCTCTATTAGTGTAAGGCTTTTGTTCATAATTGATGATTGATTACACTTTTTATTTGGGAAAATAAATTCTTTCGTCCTTAAACTATATGTTATTTTTGGTTTAGGTCCTTGAACTATACGAAAAAATATTACGGTACCTAAACTTTCAAATTTTCTGATTCTCGTCCTTCCGTCCAAATTTGACTAACGGACGTTAGTCAATACTGATGTGGCAATTACATGAAAATCAAAAAATCTCGGAATGTAGTGAAATTTTGGAATGGTAGGATTTATTCTTACAAAGAGAAAGCATCCGCCGACTGACTTACTGAATCTTAAATCTCTTTCTTTGTGTTGAGCATATAGCTGGCGTTCCTTCTGAGCCAGGATCAAACTCTTCTTTTGAGAACGAAAGGAGAAGATAACTTCGTATTTTGAAATAGAGATGATCATAGAAAATGTGAAATATTTGATAGGATCCGTTTCGGGAACGTAGAATGTTAGATAAATTCAAATGAAAAACGACCTATTATCACCCAACTCACGTACCACTTGAATCGGCGAACAACCGAACCCTTGGGACCTTCTTCAAACCCAGGACGTGATGAGTCGACATCGAGGTGCCAAACGACTTCCTTTTACGCTAGCGCCAGAATATTCTGATAGCTATTATTGCTATAATACTAATTATAATAATTGAAGACGGTTGACAATATAGGGGCGGGGAGGATGGCACTACTGGCAAAGGCCGTCTAGCGAAAACGCCGCAGGCGCGAAGCGTGGTAGGCCCGCGCCGGGGGAGCATAGGGAGGAAAGGGGCCCGGATGGTGGAAGCGCCAGGGGAGGCCGGGTCATTTGACAGAAATGGAGGGCTTTTCCCTATTAGAGAAGGCCCTGTGGAGTAAAGATACGAATGATTACAAGAACATCGGTGGTGAAAGTTTTCGATTTCGAGTTCACTAACATATGGAAATCGGCAGATTTTAGTAAAAACAAATCCATGTTCTTGGAATTAAAGTGCAGATTTCTATACGTTAGTGAACTCGAAATTGAAAATTTTCACCGCCCGGGTTCTTGTAAGCAGTAGTAAATTAACATATCAAAATTTCACTCCATTCCGGGGATTTTCGATTTTCACGTAATTGTCACGTCAGCAACATCTATTGGTCAAATTTCGACGGAAGGACGAGAATTAGAAAATTTAAAAGTTTAGGTGCCGTAATATTTTTTCGTATAGTTCAAGGATCTAAACCAAAAACGACATATAGTTTAAGGACGAAACAATTTATTTTCCCCTTTTTATTTTAAAAGCTAATTTGACGTGTTAACTTACTTATCTATTGATTGAGTTAACAGGAATAAAAGTTAACAATGGTTTAGCCAAAAAAAACGGTGAACAATGTTATCTTTAAATTTACAAATGATGAAGTGAGCCAAGAGTATAAAATAATGCAGGTAAGGCTCTTATCTATACTATATTATTAAAGTCGAAACATTGAAAATTTTGGTTTTTGGTTTTCGGTTAGTTTTTGGTTTTCGGTACTTTTTCTAATTAATAAATTAATAATATAATCAAAATTCGGGAAAGTTTTATTCTACATTAATATTTTACTATATTTTATTACATAAAAATCAAATAATATTGAAATCTAATAAAAAAAATGGAAATGTGGGAATTTGTTTAAATTTAGATACACTGCTACAAATATACTTCTTTCTTTTTAGGATAACGAAAACTACTACAAATCAAATCTTTTTAATACTCTATTTAATAAATAATAAAATAATATAAAAATATTAACTAACTAATTGCCTTTTATAATTAAAAAAATCTACCAAAATATACTCTTTTTCCAAAAATATCACGACAATTATCTTTAAATTAAAACATAATATCTTTTATATTTGTTATCACTAAAATCTCTATTTTCCAAAAATATGAGGTGCAATCCTTACTTATTTATTTTAAAATCTATTTTAATACTCTATTTAATAAATAATAAAATAATATAAAAATATTAACTAGCTGATTGCCTTTTATAATTAAAATATTTTTTTCTAACAAAATTTACTTCTTTTCCAAAAATATCACGGGCAATTACCTTTAAATTAAAATATATAACTTTTATATTTGTTATCACTAAAATCTCATTAATAAATTAATAATATAATCAAAATTTGGGAAAGTTTTATTTTTTAGTTACCTATTCTCATTAATAAATTATAGGTAATATGTTTTAGTTGAAAATGGTAATTGTCCATGATATTTTTGGAAAAGAAGAAGATTTTGTTAGAATAAATAGAAAAGTAATATGTTTTAGCTAAAAAAGTAATTATTATTTAATGGTATTGTTATTTAATATTTTTTTTATTAAAGATAAGTAATGATAATTAAGTAAAAACACGAAATAAAAGATAAACATTGAAAATTTTGATTTTCGATTTTTGGTTTTCGGTTAGTTTTTGGTTTTCGATACTTTTTCTAATTAATAAATTAATAATATAATCAAAATTCGGGAAAGTTTTATTTTTCAGTTACCTATTCTCAATTTCTCATTAATAAATTATAGGTAATATGTTTTAGTTGAAAATGGTAATTGTCCATGATATTTTTGGAAAAGGAGAAGATTTTGTTATAAAAAATAAAAAAGTAATATGTTTTAGAAAAAAAGATAATTATTATTTAATGTTATTGTTATTTAATATTTTTTTTAAAATAAGTAAGGGTAATTAAGTAAAAACACGAAATAAAATATAATATTATCTTTTACTTCTTGTTTTTACTTAATTACCCTTAATTATCTTTAAAAAATATAAAAAAATAAGTAAAATATGTAATTATCCGTGATATTTGAAAGATAATATAGAAAAGATATTATATAATATATTTAAAAGATAATATGTTTTAATTTAAATGTAATTATTCGTGATATTTTTGGAAAGAAGTAGATTTTATTAGGAAAAAGTGTTTTAACTATAAAAGACAATCAGATAGTTACTATTTTTATATTATTTTATTATTCATTAAATAAAATAAATGGCGGAAAATCAAAATTTTCAATGTTTCGGTATGGTTCAGTAAATTAGTTTAATATGTACTATTATATACATAATAATATTTTTATAGACAATGTGATTTTTCAATTCAGGGAAAAGAATAAAATTGAAACAGTTATCAAATAATTCTATTGGTTTAAATTGGATTAGGTTTTTGTTTCAGATTTTCATCTGAGCTGGAACTAGCTGCATTTTGATTACCACTCTAGAAAATATTTTACAACTTTTGGAAATATTTTACACGTATAACTTTTATAATTTTAATCTATAATTTATGTTTTTGTTTATTTAATTGTTAAAGATCATATTTTCAAGTTTTTATATAGATGTGAGGCTAATTACTCCATATATTATTTATTGTAATTAAAAAATTCGATGTTAATCAATTATGATAATTTTTTTTTTAAAGAAATTGTAACTTAATATATTAATATATACTTGAAACGGTTGATTTTATTTTTTGGATTATAAAAATTATTGTAATCATTCATTACAATGCTTGAGTCTAGATGCTATATACTTCACACCATTCAGAAAATATTAATTATTTTAAGCCAATGAAAAACAACTCCTAACTTTTAGACTAAACATATTACAATTTTTTTTTCTTATTTATCATTCTCATCCTATTTTAATAATCATGATTAGCTGACAATTCTAATTTAAATTCAGTAATTACTTGATTTAAAATATCCATGCATTACATATTTGTTTTAGTCACACAAAAAAATTTGTTAATAAATCACTTTTTATTTTAAATTATTCACAATTATATAATCATATTTATAATTAAAGTTTCATAAATATTTATTAATCAAACAATTTGATTACTATTTTACATTAAATACGATATTAATAATTCAATTTCAAGTATAAAGTTTATAATACACAATTTTAATAACAATTTGTTATTCATTTATTTACATACATATTACTTTAATTATATAGATTAATAGTTACATAATTGTATGATTTAAATAATTGTTAAAATTTTAAAAGTGGAAAAACCATTTTAATATAATAACTGCCTCAATTTATCAATATATAACTATTTTAAATCTGTCTCATTGATAGCTAACCGTCTTTTACGCCGATTTAAAATAATAGACTACTAGCCTACAACCAGGCACGAACCATCAAAATAGATTAGAAAATGACAAATTAAAAACATTAATGAGAACGAAAAATATTAAATAAAGAATAAAAATTAATATGTTAAATTATAAAATGAAAAACTTAAATATTAATTGGTACATAGAAAAAATAAATAAAGAATACAAATGGGGAATTATTAATATAATTCTATTATTTATTAAAATAATATTGATAATAATGACAAATAGAAAAGCTAACATGTTTTAATTAAAAGAAAAAGTAATTGTCCGTGATATTTTTAGAAGTATTTTAATTAAATTAATTGTGTTTGTTAAAAAAATACGTTGGCATGTTAAAATAGGTAAACTTTTTTAAATAATTAAAATTATTAAAATGAATTTTAATAAAATAAATAAGTAAAAAAACTTACTTATTTTAATATGTCAAAGTATTTTTTTAATAAATATAATTAATATAAATAAAACACTTCTAAAAATATCAAGGACAAATACATTTTTTAATTAAAACATGTTAGATTTTCTATCTGTCCTTATTATTAATATTATTTTATTATAAAATAATATTATTAATACCTCATTTATCTTTCTCTGCCCATCTGCATTTTTTTATATTTTTTTATGTTCCAATTAATATTTAAGTTTCTCATTTTATAATTTATCATATTAATTTTTACTTTTATTTTAATATTTTCCGTTCACATTAATTTTTTTAGTTTATTATTTTTTAAGGCCCGTAATTTTTAAGAATTAAATTGTTGTTATTTTAAGGAAGATACAGGAGACCAAAGTTCGGTTGTATTTCAAAGTGTTGTACTACAAAGAATAAGAATTTAATGACATTAGTTTTTTTTTTGCTAAATATTTAGTGACATTAGTTGTATAATCAAAAAAACAAAGTGGATGCATATGTTTTGCACAAATTAATTTTATGACATAACAAAGAATCGAACCAATGACCTTCTACACAATTGAACTCATGTCATGGCCAAGTGTGCTTTACCTTGTTTTTAGATTACTTTCAAACCTCTTATTACATAAACCACATTTTCTCCCATTTTTCTGATTTTTATTTTTGAGTAAATAAATATTGGTTTATATCATTTCTAGAATATTGAATAGTATATAGTTACTCTAATACTCCAACATACATTTTTTGAGGAAATATTTTATTCCACGGTTTAACCACGTTGGTATATTTATGCAAAAACTAGATTTAATTATGCTAGATTTGGGAATCGAACCAATGACCTTCTACAATTGTACTCATGTCCTACACGAAAATTTTGAACATTTTCTTTAAGCGCATAGTTGACTTCAATTTGAGTTTTCACTTATGCTCAAAATATTTTGTTGTTCTTCCTTTGCAAGCGAGTTAGATGTTTGTTAGCATTATACATGTGTCAAAATACATGTGTCTAAAATTATAATAAACCTTGATAAACATATAATAACAACTGTTTTATAATTTTTCTTCCACTATAATCAACTAGTGTTTTCTTGTCCGCGTTCCGCGCACGGGCTTCCAATTTTATTTATTTATTAACTATATCACATCCTTTTGATTTATTTAATGATAAAACCTATCATTATAATTTATAGGTAGAAATTCGTTTTGTAATTGTTTTTTTTTACGATAAATTAATCTTTTTGCTTGCAACATGTGACCATGAGTTTACTTGCTGTTAGGAGAAGGTGAGTTTGATGTTGATAAAAGTATTAAAATATTTATAAATTGTTTTTATAAAATATATTTAAGATTTTGAATTTGGATTTGAAGGTGTCTTTCGAGATATAGTGGTAGCTCATAAAGAGCTTCAACTATGAAGATATAAGACGTGTTTGAAAGATATTTGAGAAATTTTTAACTTTGTAAATCTTGATTCAAATTGTTTGACTCAATTAAGTCAATGATTATCTTTATTTTAGATAAAACAAAAGTGATTTATTAGTAGATTTATAGGACCGTTAATATAAAATTTGATTTAATAAACTATGTACATTTTATTTTTATTTTAGAGAAAAGAAGTTATACTTATAAGTAAATATAATTATTTTCAAAACTCACCATTTAAGTTTCAAAAAATCTTGATCAATCTGATAAATTATTCAAAATTTAAATTTAAATTTAAATTTTTTTATCAAAAAAAGATCCAAGATGATTTATTTTCTTTTTTAACATAATTTTGTGATGATTAGATAACTTAAGTGATAAATATTTATATCATGTCGTCTGATTGATGTACCAATTAAATAATAAAAATACTATATGATTAAGCATTAAGAAATTAAAACTAAGAAATTTTCATCGTATAGTAGAATCTTACACATGCATATATCATTGATTTATAGAAAAAAAAACATATATTGAGATTAAAAAAATTAAATTAAGTTAATTAATTTTGAATTATATTAAAATCAAAATTGAATATTGATTTGATAGTGTTCAAGGAAGAGAAAATAAATTGAGAGGATCAAAGAAAGGAATAGAAATTTTTTGAAGATCTAATTTTTGGATATACCAAATGTAAAGATGTTAATGTGCATAACTTTATTTATTTGTAGTAATCTAAAATTTGATTTCAAAACTTAGCATAATTAGTGAAAAAAACAATAAAATGCATAATTGATTGTGATAACCATATTTAATTAATAACATTAATGATTAAATTTATAACAATGCTGACGTGGCTATTTTTAAAATTATTTTTGAAAGTGAAATTACCTTCTTACCCCTTTAAAATTGTTCGGAAATTATTATATACATAGATTACAATCAAGGAAGCAAAATACCACAAATAATATATCAATGAAACCTATTATTTAAAGCAAACCCGTGGCTTGCACGGGTTAGGGAGCTAGTTAAATATTAATATTACATCATGTATTTTAAAATATATTGATATAAGTTGAAATATAATTTTTTTAGAAAATATAAATGATAATCAATATAAATATTCAACATAATATAATATTATAATAATAAAAATATGCAACTGCCTTTTTGTATATTTATTCAGAATTTTCGTGAATGATCAAGACGGCACGAAAAAAACCTTACTTAGAAATTTAATTATTTATTTTATTTAAAAACATTATTTATAGAATGTTTTCAAAAAGAAAATTTAGAAAAATTATTAGAAAAATTAGAAAAATAAAATGCACGTTTTTGTCAAAAAAAAAATATGAAAACACACGTTTTATTTTAAGACCGCAACGGTCTTCTTTTTTAGACGCGTTTAAATTAGAGCTCACAATTTGATACACGGCACGTGAACACGGTACGAACACGACACAGATAATTAGTGTTTTGGTGCAAAAATTTGGTACACGAACACGAAAGTACACGAACACGAAAAAACACGAATATAATTAGTGTCGGGTTTAGGTTTTCACAATAGGTACACGACACGAAACGAAAGTACACGAATTAATGAAGTAAATAAATAATTTAAAAAAAAAAAATTATTTATAGTATTGCATATTTAGAAAATATATAAGGAATTACATATGAACAATAAATAAAAGTTTCACGACTAATTAGCAGTAAGTTATACATTTATATATAAGAAGTATACATTTATATATATAAGTTATATTTACAATTTTTTGTAAAATTGTATGTATTACATATTTAATACATATTTCATAAAATTTTACATAATTAAAATAGTTTTATAATATATAAATTTTAATTAAATTAAATTTATATTTTTGTTTAATGTACACGAATACGACACGTAAAGTACACAACACGTTTTGAATTGGATATATGTTTCAAATTTAGTACACGAATCCAAAACGGGTCGAATATGAATTTTACATTAAGTACACGAAAACACAAAAATACACTGCACGAAAGTACACGACACGGTCCAATTGAGTTAGAGTCTATCTTGATTTCTGATTTATTCGATTAATAAAATTTTCACTTTCAGTCAAAAAAAAAACAAGTCAAGTTTAAATACAGTCAAATGAGGGGCTTTGAACTTACAAAACTTACAACCAACAACGTTAAAACCCCCAATTCATCGATCGGTAAATTGAAATTTAGGGTTTGAAGTGTTGATTGAAATTCTAATGGCGTGTAATTGCAGTCGTGTTGTGGCGAAGAAATGGCCACAACAAAGGGGGGACGCGGTCTTGAATATTTTCAAGAAATTGCAGATGAGAGAGGCTTGCCCCAAGCGGAGCCGAGGTTTCAATCTGAAATACGAACCTCAGAGATTCAGAAATTTCAGACTGGTTCGTACAATTCTTTGATTTCTACGATTTGGGTTTTTTTTTATTTTTTTCAGAAAATGAAATTCTTGAATATTGATTGTGTATGGATAAGGATTCTTGAGATTTGGGGGTTTCGATTTTGATTTATATCAAGATTAAATTCACTTGTATTTCACTCTCTTTAAATTCACTTGTATTTCACTCTCTTTTATTTTGATATATAATCAAGATTCAAGACTATTGCCTCGCCTATCACTTGTTTTCTGGGATTAAACATTTCCCCTTTAAGTAGGTTGTTATTATTTTGTGCTTGTGTGTATGAGATGTCGAGAAATGGATTCAGACTTGTTTCGTGTTAGTTTAGTAGCAGTGTTGGATATCTGATTGTGGTTCTTACTATGATTGTGTCGTATAATTTGCACGAGAAAAGGGTGGATATGTGCTGTACTTACTATGACTACCTGTTCTGATTAGTATCATATTATTTTTATGAGAAAGGGGTGGATACGTGACACATTGAGATTCAAGGGTGTTACAGGTGTTTTGGGTATGTCTGAAACCCACCCTTTCTGGCTAGGTTATTGGGTAGGTTGCAATATGAAGCTCGAATAATTAAGTTTCGAGTGTTAGTATGCTGTTAGTGCTACTAGTTTTATGTTAATGCTACTAGTTAAGTACTGGTACTCTGTTAAAATTTAATTAGGCACGCAAGCCCCAATGCTGTTAAGATGCTGATATTTCCCTTTGATTGTATGAGTCTGTCAGAATTCGGGCTGTCTTCATCCAATCATATAACAATCTTCACTTCTAAAGTGGTTGAACGGACAACCTGAATATCTCAGTCCGTGTTCGAATCGATCCCAAAGCGTATTAAAGACCGTCAGTCATTCTAATTCACTTGTAGTTAAGAATTTTATAATTCAGTGAGGGGCCTCTGTAGTTGTGCTTTATTATAAGAAGCACAGTTCATATAACATGACATTTATATCAAATGATTGGCACTTAATTACCTAATTGTGGCAAGTAAGAAAGTGAAAAAAAATCTATGTTACTGTACAAGCTGTTCTAGTTGTTATGTATATAGGTTTTAACTATAGTATGTTACGCTACAGCTTGAAATGAATGGTATTGCATGAGCCGTGGATCTGATTCTTGAATATGTAAAACTTAGTTTAGAAAAGATTATTCACAAGCTTCTGAGGCCTGAGCTGATGTTTACCTTTTATAGTTACTTCCATAGGTTTTAAAATGTTCCCTCTTGGAAAATTTTCAAGCAGACGATTATAGTTATCTCCTTCAGTGAAAGCTGAAAGCTAACCTCTTTGATATATTGGGATTTTGAAGTATATATTTGACCTGCTGCTTTTAATAAAAAATTTAAAATAGAAACACCCTACTCAATTTATAGGTCGCTGATCAATCTAAGTAAAGCGTTTAACTTCGATATGTAAGATTTGAGATGTATGTATAATGTTTGCTACTATTATTACTTTCTCTTCCTGTTATATTGGGTATTGTGATTTGATTGCAGTTCTTTAGCTGAAGCTCTTTTGTGTCATTTCACTTCATAAAGAATTTTATAGTTGTGTAATCAATTATCTGAAGGATTGAAAATGTATACTTTGATTAAAAAATAAAATGAAGTAAGATCTTTTCAAAAGTGGACACTGTGTTGTTTCTGTAGTATGGAAGGATTAAATCTTTTCATAACACAGTTTCACACATATCCTCTCATCTCTTTAGGTATATAGAAATAAAGAAGAATTATATGTGTTGATTGTGTTTCCTGTGGATTACAGTCTATTTATACAGGAAATAAGTGCAGCTTATAAGAACCTTTGATATAGGATGTTTGAGTGTAACAGAAGGTATGAAATTGATATATCAGCGTGATAAGAATGAATATGTAGATAGGATATGAACAAACTAAGGACACAGAGATAATTGAGTGTTATCAGAACAGGAGTTAAGCTTTATCAGTTCGATTGTAGACCTTGTTCTAACCCCTTTAAATAATATTAATGTTATGAATAATAAGGGAAGGCTAAGTGTTGAAAATCATGCAAGATGGGTAGCCTTGCGCAAGTCTGTTTGATGGTGGTTTTTTTTTTTTTTTTTGCAATTTCTTATATATCTTTCTCTATCAGGAGGAATATGACACCTCTGATTCCGCCAAAAGTCTACTCCATTACTTCTGCTCGGGGTGTAGTATTTGTTCTTTTCAAGCAAGGTACCTGTTTTGCATACAGGCAAGGTAATAATTTCATCTAATAATCATCAATAAAACTTAGAATTAGAATTATACTTTAAAAGTTGTAAGTTTTCACTAATGGATGCAGATACCCAAGAAAAGCTTTGCATATTGAATGATGGTGTTGCTAGAGGAATTCAAACTTTGTTCTACAACAAAGGCAACGATACTGTCCTCACTGTCTCAGTATCTTTATTAGACAGTTCCATCGACTGCAGAACCACTAGCATCATGTGTGTTATATATACTCTTGCTACAATTTTTGTGAGATTTTGCAGTTCTCCTTCTTTTAATTCTTAACTCATGTGTCGCATCCGATTTTAGGTTTATTCGACATGGTAGACCAGATCTTGGCTTCCGTATACTTGAATCTGAGCAATTGAAATGGCCTACATATATCCACTTTGATGATATCAACCAAAAGATCATCGCCAGTTCTCCACAAGACAGGTAAACATATAACTTTCTGTGCAATTATTTTTATTGTTGTTTGTAATATAGAATTTAGGATTATCACTATGTACAAATAATGCTCCTTTATTTCCTAAAAGATCTTTTCCCCTTGTTATCAGCGTCTACATTGTCAAAGTCTTTGACCTGAAAACCTATGCAACATTGTACTCCGTCCGTGATGTGAATCTGCGAAATATCAAGATAGGGTGAGTCTTTTCCTTAACTAACTGTCATTCTAGCTGTGTACTTGAAAGTATGTGTTATATGCCTAGAATTAATATAACATTCTAGCTAGTAACTTTTTACCCATTTACTTTTGGAGAAATGAAGGTGTGTGTAGTGGTTATAATATAGTTTATTACCCAATTTCATAACAGTTCTTCTAAATGAGAGACCAAAATTAAAGATTTTTAGAAAATTATATTAGCCATTACTGGAGTTTTGAAACTAACTGTTGACCCTGCGGATGGAGAGGCTGTCTGTGGACGTACCCAGATTGGCTGCTTTGAAATTTTGATATTGTTATATGGTGTAGAGTGGTTAAATGAAGCAGTGAGAAAGCTGGGGTCCTTGGAATGTGAGAAGAAGGTGGCTTTTGGCCCCTCTTGAGTTCCACAGTTGCCAATGGACAATCTTGGGCTTTTGTGTCAAAAATGTAGGTGGTTATAGGATTGATATTGGTAGAATTAAAGTTAAGTACCGTTAGGCAGGTGGCCGCAGGGAAAAGAGTGCATCCTTGGAGTAATCACACCATAACGTTGAAGAGATTACACTGAACTGAATAATTAGGTTCAGCAGGTATGTCGAAAGATTGGGTAATAGAATTTTTATTAAGGTCAAATGCAACTCCGTTATATACATGCTTAGAATTCTGTTATCATTAAATCTTGATTTAATACAAATTCTTTTGATTAATCAACTGTTTAGTTATAATCTAGACCTAGACTTCTTTGGAATCTAGTAGAAAGAAGAGAAATCCTTAACTTAAATGATGAAGACTTCTACATCGGAATAAGAGATTTAGCTTGTCTAGATCTAGAAAGAAATAGAACAGACCGACTTAGAGAATTCTACCGCAGTCTAGAAATGTTAAAAGAACTTCAAAGCAGGTTCTACATTAGAAACAGTCAAGAAATCGACTCATTAAAAAATCACATTGGTAATTCTATAGGCTTACCCTTAGCCAAACAATGCCATGCATTCTGTTTTTGTAAAAACAAACAATAAAAAGCATCTTTTAAAAGAATTTTTGAAAAGAAAAAGAACATCCTGAAGATATTCATGATGATGAAAACAATTTGGAGGTTTTCAAGCAAACTTCTTGGTAAAACAGGAAATACTTTCAAAAATCAGAAATTGTAAACTTGATTTACGAAAAGAAAAAATATTTAACATACCTTTGTTAAATCGTTTTAAAAGAAGAAATAATATCTTTTATGTTTCTACAAAAGAAATGCATGTAGACATAAAAGATACTACATGATTAGTTTATTTGCCTTTAATCACTAAAGAAGAAATAAACAAAAATCTGTTAAATATAGATTCTAAGATAAGATCTACCCTCAGCGTAGTCCACTTAGGAGCTATAAAAATTTTGCTCAAAGCAGAATTTCAAGAAGGAATTGATTCTCCTATTAAAATGGCTTTAATAGATAATAGGATCAACGACCGAAGAGACTGCATTTTAGGTGCTGCTAGAGGAAATTTAGCATACCAAAAATTCATGTTTACTGTCTATCCTAAATTCGGTTTTAGTTTAGATACAAAAAATATTGATCAAATATTGTCTTTTGTGCATGATTTTGAAAGACATAGTCTGATGAATCCAGGAGATAAAGTATTTAGCATAACCTATGTTGTTGCCTATGCTTTAACTAATAGTCATCATAGTATTGACTATAGAAAAAATGAATATATTGAACTAGACGATATATTCTCAGAAATAGGATCTGTAGAAGAGAAGCAATTCTCAGAAATCAGTCCGATAGATAATTCTTGGGCAATCGATATTGCTAAAGATAAACCAATTCTAGGACAAAAACCTAGAAAAAGTTTTAGGAAAAATAGATTAGAGGTTGGTGAATCTTCATCTTCTTCATCTTCATCCAATAAGGAATTGCTTCATAGCGTCTCTAGAAGAGTTGATGATTTACGTCAGAAACTAGAAACTGGATCTTCTGTAGTAATTATGAATAATAGTCCTACAAATGTGCATCCACACATTTATAAAAAAGGTAAAATTCTAGAATTCAAAAAATTAAATGAAGGAATAGACCTTGAACCAAGAAATTACATCTTTTGCAACTGTCTTTAATCTTTCTAATAGTATTGCACTTCTGGGAGAGTTACCAGTTATATAAGTAAGTACAAGAGTTTTAATGTTTACTTTACATGTAAGAGAAAAACCAACAGTGTGTAAGGCTATACAAGTTGCCTCAAAAACCACTTTGAATCAACTTTGAACAGATGAAAATCATCTTTACCACTGTCAAAAAAATAAAGAATCATTGTAGATGATAGCAAGGCATGTACCCCTGGTCAGTTATACCATACATGTACGCTGTCGGACTTGTTAGCGGTGAATATTTGGTTTTGTTCTTCATCAAAATAAACAGCAATGATGCCTTCCGGTGCATCTTCAACTCCTGTCCTAGAAGATTGGTCCATTTTGTTGTTGAAATCAGAATCGGAGACTTCCGTGGCATTAATCTTTGCTATACTGTGTCCCGTCAGTAAAAGTGTGTTACTGATGTTGATTGAACTCGCTGCATGAAGAAGGCATGGAATGTTAGTATCATTTTCTGAATTTCTGTTACCACTGTTTAAATTAATAATGATAACAAAATATAAAAACATTATCTACATTAAGCTACGTGAAATAGAATAAAACAATACAAACATGTACAGTAGATGCATATTTTAGAGAAAACCATACAAACAAATATGTTGAGTAATACTTACAAATTACAGATCCAAAACTTCGATCATCCACAGACAGAAACATAACTTCCTGAAACATTCACAACCAAATAAACTACAGGGGTTATAGCTTACCATTTCCTTCACGCGGTCGTTCGTACCTAGTAGCAGATCTGCAATATGATAGGATGATGTCCTGGTCCCTAGTTATATAAAAATCATTGTCACCAGAACCCCACAGGATATGATCTTCAAATGGAATCGAAACAAGGTCATCTTCTTGCGGGTCCCAGCCAACCACAAAATTATTCGTCATCGTCAAGAATATTCGGTTTTGATTTAGGAAGATAATTCTTGGTGGAGAGGAATACTCAGAGTTACTTATTTCACTTAACTTTGAATTGCGAAGCTGCATAACATGAAACCGTTAGAAGCTGTTGGTTGACAAGGAAATGAATATTAATATACAAAATTGATACATACATTTAGAATCTGCAAAATTTTCAGTTCTTGCTTAATTAAAAGCTTTTCATCAAACAATTCAATGAGCTCTGGCTCTTTATCACAATCGAGGTGAAAGTTAAAAGATTTGTGTTCAGCTCCATCTTCTATAGATAGAATCTTTAGGTGGACATACCCTCTAGCTTTGACAAATCTCAATAGCATTATTCTTGGCCTGTTGGTCAAAAGATAATAAAATGAGTTAAAAGTCCTATATGATGAAGAAAAAACTGATTTTAAACCTTAAAATCAGAAGCTCAATATAAATATCATTCCAGGAAAATCAACTGTCAAATTTTATCAATAAAACTAATTGTCAACTCTTTTTTGAGACTATTGCAGCAGATGGAAATGTGTGCGGATGAGATATATGAAAGAAAAAGGCGTAAGGATATAATTATATAATTATTATTTTCAGAGGCCTTACAAGGATGCAAACTACCTGTACATAACTTAGAACCCTGTAGGGTTACTACTCACACATGTTTTGAAATACTCTCTGTAGACTTTCTTAACGTCCAAAACATGTGTGAGTAGTAACCCTACAGGGTTCTAAGAAGTAGTAACCCTACAGGGTTTTAAGAAGTAGTAACCCTACAGGGTTTTAAGGAGTAGTAACCCTACAGGGTTCTAAGGAGTAGTAACCCTACAGGGTTCTAAGGAGTAGTAACCCTACAGGGTTCTAAGTTATGTATAGGTAGTTTGCATCCTTGTAAGGCCTGTGAAAATAATAATTATATAATTATATCCGTACGCCTTTTTTCTTTCATATATCTCATCCGCACACATTTCCATCTGCTGCAATAGTCTCAAAAAAGAGTCGACAATTAGTTTTATTGATAAAGTTTGACATTTGATTTTCCTGGAATGATATTTATATTGAGCTTCAGTTTTTTCTTCGTCATATTGGACTTTTAACTCATTTTATTATCTTTTGACCAACAGGCCAGGAATAATGCTATTGAGATTTGTCAAAGCTAGAGGGTATGTCCACCTAAAGATTCTATCCATAGAAGATGGAGCTGAACACAAATCTTTTAACTTTCGCCTCGATTGTGATAAAGAGCCAGAGCTCATTGAATTGTTTGATGAAAAACTTTTAATTAAGCAAGAACTGAAAAATTTGCAGATTCTAAATGTAAGTATCAATTTTGTATATTCATTTCCTTGTCAACCAACAGCTTCTAACGGTTTCATGTTATGCAGCTTCGCAATTCAAAGCTAAGTGAAATAAGTAACTCTGAGTATTCCTCTCTGCCAAGAATTATCTTTCTAAATCAAAACCGAATATTCTTGATGATGACGAATAATTTTGTGGTTGGCTGGAACCCGCAAGAAGATGACCTTGTTTCGATTCCATTTGAAGATCATATCCTGTGGGGTTCTGGTGACAATGATTTTTATATAACTAGGGACCAGGACATCATCCTATCATATTGCAGATCTGCTACTAGGTACGAACGACCGCGTGAAGGAAATGGTAAGCTATAACCCCAGTAGTTTATTTGGTTGTGAATGTTTTAGGAAGTTATGTTTCTGTCTGTGGATGATTGAAGTTTTGGATCTGTAATTTGGAAGTATTACTCAACATATTTGTTTGTATGGTTTTCTTACTAAAATATGCATCTACTGTACATGTTTGTATTGTTTTATTCTATTTCACGTAGCTTAATGTTTTTATATTTTGCTGTCATTATTAATTTAAACAGTGGTAACAGAAATTCAGAAAATGATACTAACATTCCATGCTTCTTCATGCAGCGAGTTTCAACAACACACTGACGGGACACAGTATAGCAAAGATTAATGTCACGGAAGTCTCTGATTCTGATTTCAACAACAAAATGGACCAATCTTCTAGGACACGGAAGATGCACGGGAAGGCATCATTGCTGTTTATTTTGATGAAGAGCAAAACCAAATATTCACCGCTAACAAGTCCGGCAGTGTACATGTATGGTATAACTGATTAGGGGTACATGCCTTGCTATCATATCTACGATGATTCTTTATTTTTTTGGCAGTGGTAAAGATGATTTTCATCTGTTCAAAGTTGATTCAAAGTGGTTTTTGAGGCAACTTGTATAGCCTTGCACACCGTTGGTTTTTCTATTACATGTAAAGTAAACATTAAAACTCTTGTACTTACTTATATAACTAGTAACTCTCCCATAAGTGCAATACTATTAGAAAGATTAAAGACAGTTGCAAAAGAATCAACTCCAAGAATTAGTTGCAAGCTCATTGTATTATGTATATAAGCAATGTAGGCACCAACATAATAAGCAATGTGCCTCTCTATCTTGACCTCCTGATGTGCCTCCAATCTTTCTCTTAGTAGTTTCAAAATTGTACACCAAATCACTGACTCGGACGTGAGAGGCATACCTAAATTTAGGCGTTTTGCCCGGAAAAGATACAACAAAATGACCTACTTTTAGAAAGTAGGATGGCATTCAAGGCCATCATCTGAACCTGACAATCCAGAGGAATCTCGGACAACATAACATCTACATTCCGAACAAGCTTTTGGTATTTGGATAGATTACTGGGATCCTCATTAATAAGTCCAACAATAGTACACTTGATTGCCATGTCGGATAATTCATTTTTATTATTTAAAAAGATTTACATATTTTAACATGTCTATTAATTTTTTTAACAAATATAGTTAATAAAATGTCATTTCTATTTTTTCTAATAAAATCTCCTCCTTTTACAAAAATATCATGGACAATTACCTTTTTTAACTAAACATGTTACTTTTTTTTCTTACCAAAATCCTTCTTTTTCCAAATATACACGGGCAAACCCTTACTTATTTATTTTAAAATTTATTTTCATGTTTTTAATTATTTAAAAAGGTTTACATATTTTAACATGCTTACTTATTTTTTTAACAAACATAATTAATAAAATATTCAAATGTAATTTCTATATTTTTTTAAATAAAATCTCCTTCTTTTGCAAAAATATCACGGAAAAATCCTTATTTATTTCAAAAGTTATTTTAATTTTTATGGTTATTTAAAAAAAATTACATATTTTAACATGCCTATTTTTTGATAAATGAAATTATTAAAATATTAAAACATAAATAATAAAATAACAATTATTAAAACAATCTGTGCATCGCACGGGTTTTAAACTATAATATTAAAAGCAAACTACCCTCTATTTGGTTGGTTTGTAGTTTGGTACTCTAAATGACAACCGTTTAGATTGGAAGGTAGATAAAAGAGAACCGTTGGATGTAATATTAAAAAAAAAACCTTCCTTGATATCTAAAATACTCTTACGGGTTCAAAGTTCGAATCACGTTAACAACATATCATTATTAAACATTTATATTATCAATTTTTCTAAGCTAAACTCAAAAGTTCAAGATTTTTTTTCATCAACATATTAATTTTTTTTTTATCAAAATACAAACAAATACTGAAAATAACATCATACATATATTATTATAATATATATATATATATATATTATTTTTACCTTTTATAATTTAATTTTTCTACTAATAAAACTATATAAAAAAAAATAAAAATACTAAAATTCATATGTGCATCGCAGCTAGTAATATATTAAAAGAAATCGCATGGGTTGCTAGTCTTAAAAAAATAAGTCAACGTTTTATATTTTTTAAAATTAAACAACTCATCTTCCTCGAGAAATAAGACTTAATTGCAGTTTGATGGCCTGAACTATAATCATTTTGCAAAAAAATGACTTTTTTATAATTGTTGTCATTTTATAAACTAAACTATTATTTTTTAGCCGATGATTGCATTTCGTTAAAAAAATTTAACAGACGTTAATGGTTTCATTTTTTAAATTTTGTAATTGCACTTTGATGGCTTAAGTATTATTTTTTTGCATAAAATTGACTTTTTTAATATATTTTTTGACATTTTTAGCCAAATATTTTATTTAAAAATAATTTAACTAAATTATACTTTTAAAATGCTCAACTGACCTTAAGATTCTTTATTGTAAATTATTCTCCATGATTTTTAGGCAATAGTACTAGAAGAATAAGATAAAATGAAAAATGTAAAAATCGAATGACTTTGTCATCAATCATCATAAACTAAACTCATGTTGCTTCTAATATAAATTAATTAATCCTACATTTTTCAGTCTTTTACAATGATCTAACATTTGAGTGATGTTCAAATGTCTTTTTTTAAAACTAATTATGATATTTTTTTTGTTAGTGAATAATCAAAAATCAAATTAAAATTTTAAGATGTTTGAAAAATGTGATGCGAACATTAGTAAATCTTTAACGTAATCTGAATTAAAGGCATGGTTTGTAGAATGTCTTTAATCCAGTTTACGTTAAAGATTATGCTAAAATCAAAGAAAATTAGAGACACTCAAATGAAAAAATCAATTAAAAAAACATATATAGAAATTGTTAGAGATATTCAAATTAGAAGCGTGACTCAAGAATTTGCTTTTATATTTTTCATTTTATCTTGTTATTACATTACTAGCGTTTAAAAATCGTCTACAATAATTTTATGATAAAAAATCTTAAAGTCATTTGGGCATTCTAAAAGTATAATTTAGTTAAATTATTTTTAAATAATAATTTAGTTAAAAAGACGTCAATATATATAAAAAGAGTCATTTTTGTGGAAAAAAATAATAATTGAGTGCAATAATAAAAATGAAAAAGTGAATTCATTAAACTTTGTTAAAAAAAATTGACGGAATGCAATCATCTATTAAAAAAATAATAGTTTAGTCATTAAAATGACAACTATTATAAAATAGCTATTTTTATGCAAAAAAATAATAATGGTGCAGCTAGTAATATATTAAAAGAAATCGCACGGGTTGCTAGTCTTAAAAAAAATAAGTCAACCTTTTATATTTTTTAAAATTAAATAACTCATCTTCCTCGAGAAATAAGACTTAATTGCAACACAAACCCTAACCCCCAAATTGTTCATCAGCAACATCTATCACTATGAGTCGTCAACTGGAAAGCAGGGATACGGCAACAGGGTGGTGAGTCGCGAACGGGGTGCGCCGCCGGTGCGGGGGTGCGCCGCGGTGCGCCGCGGTGCGTACGCGGTGCGCCAGGTGGCGTGGCGGCGAATTTCTTGGGGGGGATTCGTGGGGGTGCGGGAAGGGGGGTGCGGGAGGGGTATAAAATGTAATTTCACACCCCTTTAAAAAAAATACAAAATACAATAGTCGTGTATTACATACAGACTTACAGTTACAGACTTACAGTCGTGATTCCCCCAAATCAACCCTAAATCCCTAATTGAAGACTAACGGCGACGGCGACGGCGACGGCAACGGCAACGGTGAGTAATTTCTTGTTTCTCTCCTCGTTTCTCTCCTGTCTCCTCGTTTTTCTCTTGTCTGATGCGTGTATATGTGTGTATATGCTTATATATATGCCGAAATTGAATACTTGTTAGTTGTCTGAATCGTCTGATGCTTTGCTGAAGTTTCTAATTCCCATATTGAGTTTTAGAGGATGTGCAATTATTGTCTGTACTATGTCATAATATGTGTGTTTGTCTAAATGACTAAATGTAATACTGCCCCTGCCATGTTTATCTTATTAAGTTTTCTACCCTGTATTTTAATCTCTTAGTTTCAGTTTAATTATCTCTTTGGGGAGCTGTGCGTGCTTTCATTTTCTTCTGCACGTGTTTGAATATTGTAGCAACTGTTGGGGCTTGCCTTTCATAGTCTTTACCTGAATTTGATGTTGCCAACTGTTGGGGTTTGAGGTTTTGCATTAGCAAATCTTTCTGTTTCTTTTCATACGGCTTAAGACAAAAAATTGATCTGTAACATACTAACATTAGTGTCCTGTTTGTCATTTTCAATCTGAAAACTTGAAAGATAATTAACATATAAAGAGTGCTAAAGAGGCAGTAGGTTACTGCCTGTTTTAATAATTTTTTTGATGTGTTTTTTTTCCAGTTTTTATAGTATGGAATCATCAACAAGTTCTGCTGCAACTACCGGGGCTTCTCAAAGCCAACCAACGGGAGATCTTTTATGGAAATATGTAACAAAAATTGCAAAATCGGGTGGAAGAAGTGGAAATGCAAAAATCAAATGCAATTTTTGTAATTTTGAATTCACGGGTTCATATTCAAGAGTGAAAGCACATTTGATGAGGATTAAGAATATGGGAGTTCAAATTTGTTCCAAAATCACTCCAGAAATTTTTAGTCAGATGCAAAGAGAGTTGGCGGAGGAGGAAGAAAGAAGGAAAACAATTGAAATTCCACTACCTCCTTCGTCTCAGACTCAGTCATGTAGTAGTGCCTGGGGAGGAGAAAATAAGAAATTCGATACATTAAAAAGAAAGGCAACTGACATCAACAATCAATTAGGTATGTATTTTTTGAATTATAACAATCATAAGTTTGAATTTTGATTTTGAAACAAATTATAACTGTGTGTTTTGTTTTTGTGATTTTACAGCAAGTGGTGGTTCTGGAGGAAGTGAAGTTGTAGTTGTGCCACATAGACAACATGAAGGATTGTTTATTGTGAATACTCAACTTTGCACTAAGAATTTCATTCCTGGTGAAGCTGTTGCCGATGAGACGTTGTTTCGTGTTTCGGTATGATTTTCTCATCATTCTTTTTTGTTTTTTTCGGCTTTTTAAATTTTTCGTTTAATTACAATGTATATTAGATGAATGTGTATCTATGTATTTGATGATGTTGACCGTTGCATTCATGTATAGAGTGATCGTAATTGTTTTGACATTACGTGTTGCAATTATGTATAGAGTGATCGTAATTGTTTTGACACTACGTGTTGCATTTTTGATGTATAGAGTGATCGTAATTGTTTTGACACTACGTGCTTTATTTCATCTTGCTTCTCAGTACTTTGTGTTTTTATTGATCATCTCTTGTGTTTTATCATTTTCCAAACAGAATGAAGATGGAAGTGTGGTTGAGTACAGAGTTTGGGATCCCTCTAGATCAAAGTTGGAAGCTGTCATTCTCGTAGGACTCGACTACTTTTCGGTTAAACCTGGTGTCAAGGTTTTGTATCTTGGAGCTGATTCTTTTGCAACTGTATCTCATCTTTCTGATATTGTTGGCACTTCTGGAATGGTTTATGCCGTTACATCTTCTCCTTGTAAAGAATTGTCCGACATGGCAATCAAGCGTACTTATGTTAGACTTATTAATGAGGATCCCAGTAATCCATCCAAGTACCGAGAGCTTGTTGGGAATGTAGATGTTATGTTGTCCGAGATTCCTCTGGATTGTCAGGTTCAGATGATGGCCGTGAATGCATCCTACTTTCTAAAAGTAGGAGGTCATTTTGTTGTATCTTTCCAGGCAAAACACCTAAAGTTCGGTTTGCCTTTCACGTCTCGGGAGGTGATTTGTGTAGGATTTATGAGACTAGTTGGAGCAAGATTGGAGCCATATCAGGAGGTCTACATAGAGAGACATGTTGCTTATTATGTTGGCGCTTACAAAGGACGAGCGGAAGTAGGCTCACATACAATGGACAAGCAGAAGTACTGTTGTTTCCAAAGACAGTACTGAAAGTTTGTATTGTTGTTTCTATGTGCATCTCACAAAGAGAGTTGCCGAGCCAACATTTCCCAATCTGCTTTGGTGCCAATGAAAATATTATGTGCTGATAAGTGTTCTTACGGGTGCAAACCTGTATGCCTTGTTGATTTTTTACTTGTGAAAGTTTTTGTATTGTTGCATGTTTCTGTCTACTTTGTTCGGTTTTGACATTTTTCGTAAACTCAAATCATCACTGGTCCTGTGTGAATAGTGATCCATGCTTTTGACAATCATAAATTCATGGTGCTATTAACTTTTTTAAGGTTATTACGAAGTAAGCTAGGTAATGTGTGTGCATGGAATTCTGTTGAAGAGGATCCTGAGTGTCGAGAAATTTGTCTGCTGCAATGGCAGTTGACTGGCTAGATATTGCAGTATGAGTTACGTGCAAGTTGTTTACTATTGCAGTTGACATCTTTCTGTGCAGTGTAAGATTGACATTATATTTAATTTCTACACACCCTTTAATCCTATTATATATGAACTTATGGAACATGCATTATATATCCGGTGTTCACGCTTGCAGGTGAAATTGTTGTGCCTGCACAGTTCTTATCAACACAATCAGATAGCAAGTCACGAGGTACGAGACAACTTTTGCTTGTAGCATCTAATATGTAAAGATATCTGCTTCACTAATTCGATAATATCCCTCTATCGGTCCTTTTCAGCTATAGAGTCACTACAGTGAGAAGTTTATATACCTCCTCTTGCAGTGTTATTTGCTGTCCTTTGTATTTGTGTATATTCTACAACATTATAATCTTGTTTTCAATTAATTACATTTTTCTGTTGAATTGTACGACACATAACTATTAATATCTTACTTGGATTTTCTTGCTAGTTCATTTGTAGATGCTAAGCAAGATAGCTTGTAAGCGTCTTCAAAAGGAATCTGTGGAGCAACATTTGAAAAGTCCCTCCAGATTTAAACATAATGTCACCAATAATCTTGAAAAGGTTTTTTTCTCTCTTTCACCATGTATGTAATATGCCCAATAAATTCTCGTGTATAAAAAGAAGAATAATTCCTTTCTGATGAACCATTTGATTCAGATCTACATTACTAAATTACCAGTAAGCCAACCTGTATTACATACTTCTACCCCATTTAGTATAGAGTAAATTGCAAAATGGTGGCTGGACTTTACCCACGTTAGCATTTTGGTGGCCAGACTTTCAAATTTGCAATTTGGTGGCCAGATATTGCTTTTAGTTTTCAAAAAGAGGTGGCTAAGAGCCACTTTTTGTAGAACTTTTTTTTCAAAAAGGTGGCCCTTAGCCACATTTTCGAAAAATAAAAGTAATGTCTGGCCACCATATTGCAAATTTGAAAGTTCAGCCACCAAAATGCAAAGTGAGGTTAAGTTCGGCCACAAATTTGCAATTTACTCTTTAGTATATACTATCGTTTTCATATAAGAGGTTGAAGTCCTTTCTCTCCACCTCTTCAGGTCTAATAAACAAAATATGTCATTCCTATTGTTAGGTTAGAAGAGAAGTACTAATTTAGGTCATGTAGGCTATCTATTTAAGTAATCCAGCCTCATGTTGTGTTATTCCTTTACTGTATAATTCTACTAGTATGCAGTTGAGAAAGTTTTACTATTTATGAAGGAGAAAAAAATTGAAAAAAAAAACTTGAAGTTGTTTAATACAAATGTCAAATTATCAAGCCTCTCAGGTACTTGCACATTCGGTGTAGCACTACATACAAAAAATCTCACAAGGTTTGCATCCTGGACTTAGCTGCAATTGTTGAAAAGACACCTTCTAACTACCTACATCAAATGTCAGGGCTTACCAGGCAATTATTTGAGGCGTAACAGAGAAAGTTTAGATCTTCTTGTCAAACTATAACGTAAGTTGATTCTAGAGAATCAGCAGCCAACTAGAGGCTAAGCGGAAACATGGGAAAGAAATGATTTGATTCAGTTGTGTAATTCCATTACCAATAAGTCAAAAATAAAATTAATTCTATACATTCATTCATTCAAATAACACACCCATTCTTAATTATGATTTGTTCTACAATCTTCTATAAACACTCATTTGATCACCTAATTTATGTCTCATATAATTTCAACAAACTGCATAACTGAGTGTATTTATGTGTGGATCCCTTGAAAAAAAATGAATTAGAATCTTAGATATTGCACTGTATAATTTTATTTTTATTGTTTTCTTAAACTGCCGAGTAGGCTTATAAACATTTTTTGTTGGTTTTGCATAATAGATGACCTTAAACTTTTGTAAACTGATGAACTTATAGGATGTAATTTTACATCAGACCTAGTGCATCATATAGCCCATACAGTTTGTTTTGTCATTGATTTCTTGTTCTCCTCCCTTTTTCAACATATTTCATGAATTATATGAGCTCTGGCATATTATTTCTGTATTTGCAGCTAAGGTGAATACTTGTCATTTGCATGCAAGTTTGGTTTCCATGTAATTTGCAACAGTCAACGTGACATTTAGTAATTGCAAACCTGCTCCTTGTTAGCTAATTTATCTCTTTGGATATGTATTTGCTGCACATACAACTGTATCAACAACCTCTAATTTTTGAGTTGTGTTGCCTATCATGGACCCTTTCACTCATCATCAAATTGCGGTGGAAGTATATTGATGGCTAAAAAACAAAATATGACCTAAATGTAAAACTTAGTAAAAAGCTCATGAAGGTACGGGCTATTATGCTTGTTTAAACTTCATTACCGACTAAATATGTCCATAATTTTAGTTAAATTATATAGAGTATCTATTCATTAAATGTGTTTAAACTACAGTTCAAGGCAAAAATTTAAACTAATGCATTTAATCTAGAACTAATAAGGACTAGGTAATATTTTTGCCTAAAAAAGTGATATAAAAATCTAAAGGAAGATCCTGGCAGGAAGGCGTGGCTGTGTTTACCTTCTTACAAACCCGTTAACCCATTTTTCTCATTTTAAAAAACCCTTGGTCCCTACCATTTTTTATTTTTATGCTTATTTTTGTCTCGATAGTTCTTAACTTTAATCTGTTATGCTTTCTAATAGATGGGTACTTTCAGGGTTTCCACCTCCCAAATCTGATCTTAACGGTTATGTATGCAGACATATGGCACAGTGTACATTTATTTATCTGGATTTATATTTTTAGATTTGTCTCCGTAAAATACGTATATGGGTTATTAGTCATATTGTTACAGTTTGCCAAATCATTCTTATACTGCAATCGAGGTTAAACTGACAATCTGGTCTAGCCTGTAAATCAGGTAAGTAAACTGAACTCTTTTTTTGCTCAGTGGATCTGTCCACACACTTTGGCGATGCCAAGAGCTCATAACTTATCATTACCTGAAGTCTAAAATGTACCAGGTTCTGGCAGTTTACGAGGTAATATGCTGCTCATCATGTTTGATTCAGGGTTTTTATTGATAAACAGTAACATAGTCTAACCTCTAGATGTATATATTGATTATTTGGTGTTATTGATGAACCTCTACCTTTTTTTTTTGACCCATGTGTGGGTTTTTGTATTTGAGAATACAGCACCTCAGTAAATATGGTAATACAGTCAAAAGGTTTTATGCAAAGAACGTTTGATTTGTTACCTATTATATTTCTAAAATTTATGAATTGTGTGTCATCTCTACTGCCTATTCATGTATGTTAAAACTTTGCTTAAGATTTGTAAATATGTGTTTCCATATAACTGGAGCGGACACTCTTCT
The DNA here is from genome assembly GCA_030848705.1 of Heracleum sosnowskyi. Taxonomy (NCBI): domain Eukaryota; kingdom Viridiplantae; phylum Streptophyta; class Magnoliopsida; order Apiales; family Apiaceae; genus Heracleum; species Heracleum sosnowskyi. Next base: position 146,550,533 of record CM061236.1, on the reverse strand, counting down.
GATAGTGTACTAAATGTATTAACATGTTCTGGTCACTATCAAATTATCCATAGGTGGATTCGTGATATCTTTGTTTGTGAACCAAAGTAACTGGCCATGTTCAAAGCATTACTGAAGATGAACTTGCTTTCAATCCCTATCCTGGATGATTTAAACTGGTTCCATTACCCACCAATTTAATGTGAGCAACACAGCAACACGGGCAGAATTGTTTTGATCAAGAAGCCCAAGAGACAGAAATCAATTAGGAAGAAGGATAAAGCTGAAACTAGATTCTTGAAGCGAAAGTCTTTTTTTATTATTATTATTTAATGAGCAGCATCTTGACGAGATTGCAGTGAAGTGCATTTTTACTTGTTATCTGAAAAAACATTTGATCATTATATACATGATTTCTTGTGTTTATTAGATTATAGTTCTGTAATTCTTTTGTTTACATTCACTCTGTGCATTGTATAGTGTAAGTTCATTTTATATACAATTAGAAGTTAGATAAATAAGAGCTGGAAGCATCAGTCTGGTGACTAAAAGGGAACACACACAAGACATAAATCGTAATTTTACATGTAGAGGTCTATCTCAGTTTTCTGAGTTCCATCTCCCGTTTTTGGGCTTGTTTAGTTTGTTGGTATTTCAATATCAACTACGCTGATAATCCGTGCAAGACGCGGGCTAGCATACAAATTTGAACTAGCATGGTTTTTAAATGTTTACTTGTCGATTTTTTTAAAACTGATTGAATACGCAAGTGTGTTGCAAGTAGACACTAATTTTACAATGACCAATTTGAGAAGTTCTATCCTTTGTTCCAGAAACAAACATCACACATCTTCCAAGTATGAGGACCGCAGCTTCTAAGAAATATTTCATTCGTTCTTCATTAGATTTCATAAAATAAAAGTTTGAAATCAAGCGATAACAAGTTAAAAGAAGAGAATTAAAGGAAGAAATATCAGACCCTAAAACTGAAACAACAACAAATTTACAAAAACCATAAAATTAAAGGGTCTGGGTCTGATTGTTGCAACCATCTATTAGCAGTTTTTTATTGCTGATAAATTTAACACTTGATTGTTTATGCGAATGCAAGGGGCTCGTCACTCTATCCGTGCTTAAAAAACTTTTGTCAGGACCAACTGCCTAGTTGTTTAAGCTAATACAGTATTTTCGAAAGAAAAAAAAAAGAGTCAAGCCAATATTGCTGTAGAGGCCTCTGGGATTGCATTTAAAGAGTCTAGCAAATATTGCATAGTTAGTTGTAGGAGTCAAGATAACATGTCAATGTCAGACCAACTACTGCACTCCTAAGTCCTACCTTATCCCAGTTCAAAACCAACAACATTCAAATTTTGAAAAGGAAAACATAGAACAAGCAAAATTATAAGATGGACAACTCAAAACTACTCTTAATTTTATTACCAGAAATTTATCACTACACATTGCACTAATCCATTGATTATGTAACAATTCAAAATTTATCACCACGGCTTCTTATTGATTACTAAATCACTAGTCCTGCACTCCTGCTCATTTACTTCTATATGAAACAGAACTTCCAATATCGAAAATAACAAGAGCTCAAACAAATTCCATCGAAAGGAATGATTAACATAACCTAATAACCAGCTCTAATCATATGCCTCCTCCTGTCCATTGAACTTTGAAGCCCTTCCTTCACATATCGCAATGTGTCAAGAACATCTTTAACTCCGGAATTTCCAGCTATAAGTGGTTCAATGGTAGTAGTGGTAGTCTTTGTTGATGCGGGAATATTAATAGCAACCAGTGCCATTGAATTATCAACACTAGTTTCATCCCAATCTCGATTATTCTCTCCGTTGTTCTCCTTGTCCTCAACTGAAGATTGTGATCTATAAAGATTGAAGATTGAAATATCAAGAATTTTTAAGATCCTTAAAACAACTAATGTATATAATTTCTTTTATCCGCAAAACTTAACAAAACATTGTGAAAAATTGGATTGCCTTTGACATACCTATGATCATCAAGCTTCTCATCATAGTTGGACTGCGTACATTGTGAATGATCATCAGATTTCTCAGAGATGGTTTTATCAGAATTGATCATTTCACTTGAAGTAAAACTTTGGTTTTCACTGGATGCACCACTGTCAACATCAGTGTGCTTCAAGATTTCTGAACATGTAGACCCATCCTTTTTAACTGCCTTATCAAGCTCACAATTCGAGGAGTTTCTATTTGGGGAATTGGGCTTTTTCTTTTGCTTATCAAGGTATGAAAAAGAAGAGCCAGTGGATGATGAAGATAAAGAACTTAAATCACTCTTTTCCAATGGGCTTGAGTGATTAGATGAGGATTCATCTGAAACTACAGGAACTATTTTCATGGCCTCAAGTTTCTTGATTAGTGATCTCAGCCTCTTTTCAGCTCTTTTCCTCAACTTGACCTCTTCTTTTAGCTTGTTTTCCAATTCATTCAACTGTATTAAAATTAAAAAAAAGGTATATATAGATTCAAAATCTATTTAATAGATCACAACTAAGCAATGATAATGAACATCAAACACACACATTCACAGAAACATACAACCTATACGTAGTAATGTTAATTGTAAAGTTACCTGTTGTCCTAAAACCTCGAGGTGTTAGAAGAATGATTTACGAGGATCTTATATTGTATTCTACACAGACAATACATACACATACCTTGTAGCCTAATTTATCTGCCTCTTCATTAGCAGCTCTTGAAACAGCTCTTTCTGCAAGCAACCTCCCTCTTAAACACTCCAAAGTCTTCAAACCATCATCTCCTTCCACTTCCTTTCCTCTAAAACCAAACCCCATCTCAAATTTTCAAGAATTTCACTACACAAGTCTCATAAATTATCGAAAAAAATTCAAAATTCACCAAAATAAACAAAAAATAAAGAAAACCCACCTTTGTTTTGCAGCTACATTGCTATGAGAAGTCATAATGTTGCTGAATTCTTGTACCCTCTTCTGCAAATTCTTGATCTTCAGGTAGATGCCTGCAGTAACTAAAAAACCCACCTCTAGTAGTTGTGAGTTGTGACGATAAAATATAGTCACAATTTTTGTACTAAATAGATCAGAACTTAAAGAGTGTGGAAGTGATCTGTTGGAAGTGAATCTTAAGTTTTCAAATATTAGCACATTTTAAATTGTATTTTTTTAATGTTTGTTAAGAGGACAAAAGATTGCAAGCTAAGATTAGTATGGTGATTAGTATGGTGATTAGAAAAACAAGATGACGGCAACTAGTGTCTGAACGTGAATTCTTAGCAACATTTATTTTTGTGACAACTTTACCTTCTGTAAAGGTATTTTATGTCTTACAAAATGTATGTGACTTTATGAATTTCTTACAAAATTAAACTTTTAGTTTTGAAATATTTTAACAGATTGATAATAGGTGATGACTTTTTAAAATTATTGTTGATTTTAATTATACACAAAGTGTTACTGATTTTAGTAGAATTCTCAAAATCTTATAGAAGTTGCCTGAATTTCAAAAGATATAAAAACAACATTCATCAAAATTCGTCATCTTATAAATTATAAAAATCCATGGTTTTTAAATAATTCGAGATTTTAAAGGATTGTTTTGAATCTAATTGAAAACTATCATATTTTAAAGTACTTTTAAAATCTCCGTTAAATACACTAGGACTCTTTTTAATCCAAATTAAATATACCTTCATACTTTAATATATTATTTAAAATTTAAATTGAATAACATACTTTTAAAATTCTAAATAACACAAATTGATAAAATTTTAAAATATTAAAAATTTTGTGTTATAAAATATTAAAAATTTATAATAAAATTTTATTATATGATATATGAATTAAAATTATTTATATAATATCAAGATATATCACATATGTATATAATCATGTAATATAAATTTATATATTTTAAATAATTTATTATATATATTAAATTTTCGGGTCGGGTTCAGGTATTTTGAGTCAACCCGAAACTGATCCGAATATTTCGGGTAAATTTTTACCCGACCCAAAACTCAAAATACTCAATCTAAATTCGTACTTTTCCGTGTCAGGTTTCACGTCGTGTCAAATTTTGTCACCCCTAGACTGGCAAGTTCACTTACCTTATACTCCCTATGTCCCTTTATTTCTATACAGTTTCCATTTTGGGATGTCCCGCTCATTTCTATACATTCAAAAAATAATAACTTTTAATAATATAAAATACATTACACCCACTACTTTTCTTCACTATCTCTATTCTACAAGAGCAAGTCCAACAATATTCTAGTTGGTTACTTATAAATATGATATAATAATGTGTCCTATTGATTTAGGAACTTGATTTCTTGTACGAATTCCAACAATATTACTTATATCCATTCTCTATTATTATAATAAAATATATTTGAAAAGAGAGAGAGAAAAAGAGTGGAAGAAAGAGAGAGAAAAGAAATGTAGAAAATGAGGGAAGTGGATTTTTTATTCATGAAAATTAAATAGGTAATGACTAGTGGTTACTTATTAATAGATAATGAGATGGATGTACTAGTGATTTAGGTAATCACTGTGACATTGTTGGAACACCATTTTTTGCTAGATTACTTATATTTAAGCTTAGGACATGATACAAGTAAGTTGTTGGACTTGCTCTAATAATTTAAAACACTATTACACCTACTATTTTCCTCCACTATCTCAAATCTATTATTAAATATTGATAGGTCCCACCACTTTATCCACATTTTATTTAATTTTAATCATTTTTTATACATTTTCTTGGTCTCCGTGTCCCAACCCAATGTATACTAATCAACGGGATAGAGGGAGTAATTAGTACCAGCTAATTAGGTTTGACGAAAACTTTGACAATCTTACAAGTTTGTCAAATTTAGAAAAAAAATTATGGTTAACATCAGACTCTGGGTCACTCAAATGCTGTTAGTCTTCTCAAAATAATACTCCTATGTCGTACAAGTTTTTCTTTTCTTTTTACGATCATATATTGAAGAAAAAAATTCAATTCAAAATTAATTGTTATTGTGCAATTGCACGAGAAGAGCATGGATCGATTCGGTTCGTTTCGTAATAATTCGTAGGTGTATTATTTCGGATGATGTGGGCGGTTGATATGGTTCGAAGTTCACGTGAAGTTTGAAGCAGTGTGCCCACTGGGCACTGGCTCTTCGTTGCTCGTGCTTGTAATTTGTTTGTAATCTTCCCTATGCGATTGGGTCGCATACATACAATTAAAGTCGGACCCATTCGGTGATGTTGGGACATCATATGACCTCTTCAAACCGAGACTTTGGACTGGTTTTGTTTGACAGAATTCACATTTTCGATTAATCTCCAATAACTTATTTATATACGGTTCTAAGTTAATAAAGGGAATTTAGCAAAATGAATAGTATTTTAATGATTACTTAAATTATAAGGACATTTATAGCAATTATCTAAAAATAATAATTAATTTTTCTATCTTTCTCCGCTTTCTTTCTCTCTCTCTTCCACATTTTTCATTTGTCTTTTCAAATTTACTATTGTAAAAGCATCTCCAATCATAAAAAATCAATAGCTAAAAATAAATAGACAAAAAATTGTTATAAATAAAAATTATAGCCAAGGTGTAAAATTTTCTCATCTCCAACAGAACATTGGCTAAAAATTTAACCAATCCCAACACATTGATTATATAGCTATATTTGTCGAACCTATAGGAAAACTCCACATCATCTATTAACAAATTAAAATTATATATTTCATTTATAACAACTTAAAATATTAACAACATAGTATTTTTAAAATATAGTCAATCAAAATAGTCAATCTATTTTTCTTATTTCATCGAATTGGTAGCGTCGACAAATCTACCAAACACTCCAATTATAGCAGCAGAGGTTTCTATAATTCCAGTACTGTCAAATTGGTGTACAGCTGTTCGAACAAAAACCGCAGCATGTTTTTAAAGTAAACGTGAAAATTGAAATTATACTTCGCAAAAAGGAAAATCTTCTTACTTCAACAATACAACCAAATCAATAAGAGCATTTCCAACCACAAAAAATTCTTAGTTAAAAATAAATAAAATATACCAAAATAAAAATTATAATCAACATATAAAATTTTGCAAGCTCCAACGAGACATTCTTGTTAGCTATAAATTTAATCAACCTCAATACATTGGTTATATTTATCGAATCTCTAAGGACCTGTTCACATCATCTATTACCATATTAAAATAATACATTCTATCTATAGCAACTTAAATATTAACAACATACTATTTTAAAAATATAACTAATCATTATAAGTTATAACTAACTTCATTGGAGCACAATCTCATACAGATTAAGCAAATTTTACATAATCAGCATTTTATATGATTTTAGCCAACCAATTTAGCCAATCTAATTGGAAATGCTCTAATAACTCAAAACATATAAAATGCCATAGAAAAATATAATAAATTCAAGAGTGCAAATGTTTTCTTAAATCACCTAACTAAAATTACAAATTAATCAGGACTGAACTAATATAAAATTTTAAGCTAAAACTTTAAAATTTTCTTATATTAAACTCATACTTTCATTAAATTAAAAAAATAAATTTTAGCTAATTTTCAAAGACCGGCCTGAATTAAAACAACAACAAAACCTAATTCCGCAAATACCAATCTCCTGTCACCAACACAAAATTCTCCTAATAAAAATCTGTCCAACTCAACGGAAGCCCATGATTTAACTTGAAGAGGACTCAATACTCAAATAATCATTATTGTATTTATTGGGCCAGGTTACAAATAATTACTCCTGTATTAGAGACCCATGTTAAGTGGGGCTAATCTGGTAGGTTTGGTATCCAGTTGGAGCTATCCACATCAACTACTCCCCCTTTTAAAATACAAAAATTAAATATTAGTCACCTTTAGACAACAAAAAATATTAGTACTTAATTTTTTTAACTAGCGTAAAAGTCCGTGCGAGGCACGGGTCTGTTTATACACTCAAATAATTTCTCACACGAACATGTATATATATTGAAATAATTTTTTTAATTAGAAATGTGCTAATAGATAATATTTCGAATTTAACTTAGATTTGTTTAGTATTTTTTAAATATTTTTTAATTTCATAAAATTTGGATTAATTTCTATAAGATAAAAATCAAATGATTATTTTTAATTACCAAAAAATATATATATTTAGTTTTAAATGATGTAAAATGAATTTTATCAAATTCAACAATTAAATATAATAAAAATAATTAAACAATTTTTTTAATCCATACTCAATTATATTTTTATGTATAATCTATGTTCTAAAAGTTGGTATTTAATAATCCCGATAATTGTTAGACGGTAAATAATCGCTTTGATTATGTTAAAATCGGTTTTGATAAAAGCCGGTGAAGAGGTCATAAAATTCAGTCCAATTCTTCCAATATTGGCCTGATTTGTAAATTTTTGGAAATTTATAGGTAAAAGTTCCAAAATAAAAAGGTTGAAATTTGAATAAAAAATAATAATAACATTTTTTGTATATGTAGTTCTTATTTTAGATGGTCAAAATCACGAATTCTCTTAATTTTATCTCACAACTTGATTATTAATCCAAAATTTAAATCTATAAATTTTATTTATTTCAAGCATAATATGTTTTTAAATAAATTTAAATTATGTGATAATATACATCTAATTAAAATTATTACACAATATATATATATATAATATTAAATTGATCCTCACTAATCATTCTAATAATCTCTAATTATTCGATTTAATCCATAAGTAATACATCCACGGATTACTCCAATTATGATTGTTCATGATTTACCAACCTGATCAAACTGAACCAACCCTCGCTCTCTTTTCGGCCGACCAAGCCAAGCCTACCTAACCAATTTAAATAGGTTGGGTATGAGTATAGGTTAGTATGACTTTTATATTTTTTCGGCCGATCCTACCCAACCCGATTTAAGTTACAAATTTTGTTCAATAATATTTATACACACACGCGCATATATATATATATATATATATATATATATATATATATATATATATATATATATATATATATATAATTTAAGCCAATTAAACCGACCCAACCTGACCCAAATTGATGTACGATTAAGAGTTGGGTCACGAATTAATATTTTGTGTGGTGGGATGAAATTTTTTCGAATCGATTTAATTGGGCCGGATTGCAAAAATGCTTTCAACTCGGCAAATACAACCCATAAACACCCCTAACTCTGATTCACACTTTTTACGATACTAAATTTAAATATATTCTAAATTATATTATATTTGTGTATCAATACCTAAATAACCTATATAAAGTATAAATCATATAAAAATTTACAGTATAAATAATATATAATTCAAAAATACAAGTGAAATAAGAATTTATAAATATAACTGAATACATAATTATATGTAGAATAACGAAAATTTGAAAAATGGAGCTATATAAATAATATGAATTAACATTTAACTTACTGAAAAATGTAAAATTTAAAAAATTGAATAAACATGTTTTTATAAATAATATAAAACAACATGTTATTTGCTCAAAAATTAAAAAAAAAAAATATGATGAGAGTGTAGTTTATCTAATAAGATTTTAATAATAAACTCAAACTCAATGTTACGCACTTGGGCATTAGATGAAATTATATGAGAATATTTGGAATACGATTATCAATGTTCACACAAATCTAATCTACTTTAGCTTAAATAATAAATGGTTGACATTTCTGTATTTTTTAAAAATATAAGAGTAAAATAATAAATTTATAGTCATTTTCTTACTTTTTTTGTCCTTGGTTGGCTTTTAATATATACAAAGTAGATAAAATATAATTCTACATTAAGATTTTGAAACTAAAAAAATCAAGTTATATATAAATAATATAACCCAACATTTTACTTAAACAAAAAAAAGGACAAAAAGAGGTGATGTGGCTTATCTAATAAGATGTTTAACTTAAACCAAAAAGTAAATGTAGCACAATGGTTATAACATGAGTTTTCCAAGAGGATGTCAGAGGTTCAATTTCTAAGAACAACAAAAATCTTTTATTTTTACATAAATGATAGAGGGATGACAAGTTTGTAATTTTTCAATAAATACGGGCAACATTGTCATTTCACAGCCATTTTATTGGCTCAAATTGCCCCTAAACGACCTTTAATATATGGAAAATACTAGAGGCGCAAAATTTGTTCCCAAAATTCTTTCCAAATACACACGACAACTCCTGATTCGTTGTAATAATAAGTGGACCCCCTGCATTCACACCAACAACACCAATCAAAACATTCTAAACTGCCACATCACCCATGCCATGTCATTTGGTAACAATTTTTTGTACCAAATTTTGTGCCTCTAACACTACTCTTAATCTTCTTTCTATTAATAATAGCCCAACATGGGTCAGTTAATTGGTGGCATATTTTATTCAATCTAAATTGACAAGACATTTTAATGCATTTGAAATGTCCAAATTGCCCTTGTGTTTACTATTTTTAAAAAAATTGTTGTGGAGTGGATTTGAACTTGGGTCTATACAATAATTTGCACTTTCTCTTACCATCATACCACTCAATTATATGTGTTGTCAATTACACACATCATATGTGTGTGTCGCGTGAGTAGAGAAATATTTGGTATTATTATTGTTATATATCAATCTTATTATAGCCTAATAAAAGCAATGATTAACGAGACGTTTAATCTAATCTAAATTGGTGATATATGTAATTTAATTTAAAATATCTAAATTTACCTTGTGTTTACTCTTTTTTCTAATTTTTTTTGTTAATGAATGAAATCGAACTTGGATTTATGCACTAATTTACTCATCTTCCTACCATAGCACTTCTCAGTCATAAGTGTTCTCTATCAAACACATTATATGTATATGTGTGTTTCGCGTGAGTAGAGGAGTATTTGGTATCTATTTTTATATCGATTAACATAATGTTATAATTGGTGAGATAATTTAACTATTGAAAAAATATAAAAGGTACTCTATATAATATTTTTAGTTATAAAAAATATAAAAGGTACTATATATAATATTTTTAGGATTTTATCTAACGGTTCTAATTTGATTTCTATTTTATCCTTATTTGTAAAACTTATATGAAAAAAATTAGTTGAAAAAATATAAAAGGTACTCTATATAATATTTTTAGTTATACAAAATATAAAAGGTACTCTATATAATATTTTTAGTATTTTATCTAATGATTCTCATTGATTTGATTGGAAATATCTAACGACTGTGGAATGAATGAATAAACCATGGGGGACCAGACTAGCAACCAAACTTTTATTGTTCTGTCTATTATATAATAGTATAGATAGATAATGGTGTTAGAAAAGAGAAATTTTAGTTATAAAAAATATAAAAGGTACTCTATCTAAAATTTGTTGTATTTTATTTAACAGTTCCCGTTGATTTGATTGGAAAGATCTAACGACTGAGGATCTAACGGTTCTCATTGATTTGATTGGAAAGGTACTTAATTCACGTGAACATACTAGAAAATTCATTATATATTAAATTTTAATATTATGCATGTACACATTCTACAATGCAAATTACATTTCACAAACAAGAAAATGTTTCATTGTACACATTTTACAATGCAAATTACATTTCACAAACAAAAAAATGTATCATTCGCTCAATGAGCTAAATTAGTAAAATCGTGTAGGTTAATGTCTTGTTTGTAAGATAATCATATTTTGACATAGATCTTACACATAACAAATATCATAAGTATCGAATTTACTCATTTCTTAACTCAAAAACACCTCAACCAAGGATATTTTTCAACGCTAACTATTTCACTACAGAGATCAAGTCCAACTTTTGTACCCATAATAAGACGTCTGTCAAACGATCTATAAATTATCATAAACACCGAACTACTTAGAAGTTAAAACAATTATGCTAGATAGTGACCCGTGCCTTGCACGGGTTTCATGCTAATATATATAAGTAGATGAAACACATTCACACAAACCATCTCAGACAAGATATATCTTTTTTTTTTGTTAATTTAACACACTTAAATAACCACCTTGTATTTGATAAAATTCAAACCATCGATATTCTGTAAAAGTAACAAAGAGATTGACGCTAGATACAAATGTCTTAATTTGTGTCTGTTTACCTGAAAGTTATATTAGAGGGTGATATATAGTAGAACCCCTTAAATTAATACTATTTAAATTGATATGGTCATGTTACTTGTAGAACCCTTAACCTAAGAACTTTTAGAACTTTATCTTATATTTTAAAATAATATATATTTATTATATGTAGGTCATGGGTAAAGTTGTCCAAAAATACAAAATACATAATTTAGAGCTAATTAATATTTGATTAACGATAATAAACGTACATCGATATCGATCACAAAATTCTCCATCATCATCATAAAATTCCCCCAATTATTTTTATCAATTTTTGTGAAAATATTCAAGTTATGATATAAACACAATATCAAATAACAGTGTTCAGCAGCTGAACATTTAAATACAAGTAAATTCAGTTGCAGAACTTTAAAATTTAAGTGTTTGATTTCAAATTCGATTGCATGACTTTTATGTTCAGTTGTAGAACACGAAAGTTATGGTATGAAAATAATGTGAATAACATTGTTCAACAGCTGAACATTATAAAAATAATCAAGTTCACTTGTAGAACTTCGTGGAAAAAAATAAGTTCGGTTGTAGAACTTTGAAGTTCATATGCATAATTAAAATTCAGTTGCAGAACATTGTATTTATACTATGAAACAAAATAGGTCCGGCAGTAGAATCCTTTTATTCCAAAAATATCCTTATAAGATTTTGTATATAAAAATGAGTTGAATCTGAACAGTTGATCTAGTAATAATCCAACGGCTTATAACAGTTCTAAAGTTCTTTTTTAGTGATTGGTTCTCTCTTGAGCCTAACCCTAAATTGATAATCTCTCTATAGTGATAAAAAGTCGCGATCCTATTCAGTAATTGGTAATTATAATTTTACTCATTTAAAGTAATAACTTGTCTAAAATGATATTTTTTTCCGATATCACTCTAAAGAGATTCTACTGTAGATAAAAAAAATTTTATCTTTACATTTTGCGGTTGTATTATGCTTTATTAATTATTTTTATCACTATAAAGAAATAGAATGCAAAACACTTGCAGTTTTAAAAAAAGTTTCAATTCTTTATCTTATAGCCTTGTAGGACTTAGGAGTTTGGGCTTAGGAGGACTAGACCACGGTCTGTATAGTTTTAGTTACCCATTCAACCATCCGAGACAGTCAAACACATGCTAATTTATTAAATTGTAATGGCCCAATTTTTAGCGGCCCGTTACATTTTTAGTACCCGTTTAATAGTTTGGCTATTGGATTTCACTGAATTCACTTAGATATATAAAAAAAGATTAAAATCAACAAAAGAAAATGTAAAATAATATTAATATCATATTAATATATTGCATTATAAGTAATATTTTAGAAAATGCTAAGTGAGTCTAGTCGATTAACCTAGGCTAGATAGTGATTAATCAGAACATTAATAGAGTATATTTAAATATATTTTTTATATAATTTAATTATAATATTAAAAAATATTTTTATACAAGTAAAAATATAATCATTCACATTTTATTATGAAATATAATAGCTGAATTTTTTCTTTCATGTGTAAGTTTTATTTTTCAATTTTTTTTTAATTTTACGATTTAATTTTTAATTTGACCATATTTGATATTCCGTACATAAATCTTGTAATTGAATTCCAAGGTAGAACATGCACATCTCGTTGCGGACTTGTGTTGTGGCTAGTTTATTAATTAGCTTGTTTCATTGTCTAACTTAATAGGACTTTATATTTTGGTTAAAGAGCGGCGCCAATGCTGAAATATATGCAATCATTGTTTAAAATTTATCAAATTATCTATTTTTAAATGCAATTTTCAGTTTTTTGAAATAATAATTGAATAATTTTTAATATTAGGTCAAACATTGATTAATTTGACCAGTAAAAAATTAAATTTGACATGTAAAATGGAACAGAGGGAGTAAATTTGATCTAATTATAGTTTAAAATTTTATAATTTTAAAATATCATCCCTTTTACTTTTATTGTATAATATGATATAATGGGACAACTTAACGGCCAAAAGAAAATAAATATTCCTTAATTTGTTTTACTTTTCCTTTTATTTATTTTAAAATTTATTTTTGTGCAAGAGAAATTATGTAAAGTTTCTTAAAGACAAACGAATCTTTAGAAATCAGCAGTATTGCACTTTTCTCTTTGTTGTTTTTAAGAAAGAAAGTTCTTTTTTTCTTTTTGTCCTCCTGGTTCTGATCTTATATATTAATTATTTTAATCCAAACAAATTACAAACACTGATCTTATATATTTATTATTTTAATCCAAACAAATTACAAAACGACACTGATTTTATATATTAATTATTTTAATCCAAACAAATTACAAAACGAGCCAGGAATCGAACCTGAAGTAGTAATTTCGACAAGTATGAACTACAAACATCGAAAATCAATAGAAAAACTTCGAATACTGCCATTAAATTTACATCCAGATTTATATAGACACCTGTTTTTTTAACCTTGATTTATTCTGTATCCTACTGAAGGGCTATCAAACTTTATGTATTTACACCACTAGCAGTTCACATTTAAAAATAATATGTGAAAGTTGTTCTATTTTGCACCTTAAAATACGTGCAGAAATTCATAACAACACTTATTTTGGGACGGAGAGAGTACACCACTAGCAGTTCACATTTACATTCATTTGTTTGTAGATAGATTTGGATGGTTGCATTTGTTGAGCTCATCAACAGATTTGCAGCTAGGCACAGCCAGCAGTGCTGCACCATTTCAGCTGCACCATTAAACGAGTTAATTTCGAGACGAGTTACTGTCAATTCCTATCTTGATCAGAACCTCCCACAGCTGTTCAATCTCGCAGGAAATGTCATCAGAAGGTAGGCGATAGCGGCAACAAGGACAAGTGTTGGTCTTCCTTAGCCAAGGCAATATACACAACCAATGAAACAAATGTGTGCATGGCAATTCACAAACATCCGTCCCTTCTTTCATTTCATCTTTACAAATAACACACTCTTTTTCACCTCCACAACTCACTTCCACTGATGGCAATGCTACCACCACTGCCGCGGAAGCTGCCACATCGACACCATCCTTCCTTCCGTCACTATAATTGAGATCCACGCCAACAAACCTCAAGAATTTCATTAACAACTCGACAAACTTGTTTAAAACTTCCACATCTGATACAACTATTCCAGAGAGGGTAAACAGGGTACCGAAGACATAATAATTACATACAACTTTATGCCATTTACTTTGTGCGATTTCAAGGGCACTCGGATCATATTGTCGGAGTTCACAAAAGAGGAGAAGTAGCAAAACAGCATCCAGATCACACAACTTAATGTTGGTAGCAGAGTAGGACGGAGCAGAGGTTTTGGTGTGCATGAAATGAATGAGGTGTGTTAAGTTAGACAACAGGTATTGCGCAATGAGTAAGGACTTGTGGCGGAGAGAAAGGTATTTGAGGTGGTGGAGAGTGAGGGAAAAGAGTGTAGGGGAGGAGAGGAGGGTGGCAAGACGACGGTTGTGGCGATGGAAGAGGGCGGAGATGGAGGCTATCAGATCTGAGAGCTGGGGAGGGGTCAGTGTGGAGAGTGCGGCCATGACTACAGAGTAATGGTTGTCCATATTTTGGAGGGTTTAGGCTCCTAAGAGTCCTTATACTGAACAAATATGTATGCCTTCTAATATCTGATATAGTTGGTAAAAGACTTAATTACTTGTAATTGAACTCAAAAGCCGCATTTTAGTGAGCCCAGGTCATCAGCAGACGATTGTTACAACATATCATACCAGCATTTTCGTATAAATAACAAGTAATGAATGTGATACGTATCAAGCTCATTTATCAATAATTATAGCTAAAGGATTCGGGATCAAACATCTTGGTAGTAGATAAATTATCGTGATTAGATGAAGAATGTATGGGCATAGGGGGGTTCCGTGATGGAGTAGAATGGAAGGGAGTGTATGGAAATGTTGGGGATTTGTCCACTAGTATATGTCCAGTTCAACCACGTTCGGCATCCCTCTGTTTTCAATATCAAATCATATCAAGAGCTCTTAATACGGCAAACAAAAGAGAAGTAAAAGAAAAACAACACTTTGGCCCATGCACGATTTATTAAGCATCGATTACTTTTGTCCCTACACTAACAATAATGAAGTGGAGGGTGAAACAATGACCTGGCAATGAGTCGTGTCATGTACATTCATTCCGTGTACTTTCGTGTTTTTGTGTCAAAAATCTGTAAACTGGATCCAACCCGTATTGATCAGTGTATCATTTAGGTGACACTAATCCGGAACGGATACTTTCGTGTCTACACGGAAGTACACGGATTTTAAATAGAAAAATAAATCTTAAATATCAGAAAATGTATTATCTAATTTGAGAACCTCCGGGCTCCAACATCAACATGCAACCAATAAATTCAATACATAATACTTAAACAAGCAGGAAATGTTCAGGAAAACAACATCTTGCTTAGTACATTAAAACAAATTGTTCAACATTAATATAAATATTAAAGATTGATATACAATATACAATATTTTAACTAATATATATTTTTTAAATTTATTTAATTCGTGTACTTTCGTTCCGTGTCGTGTACCTATTTTGAAAACGCAGACCCGACACTAATTATATTCGTGTTTTTTCATGTTCGTATATTTCCGTGTTCGTGTACCAAATTTTTGCACTCAAACACTAATTATTCGTGTCGTGTTCGTACCATGTTCACGAGTCGTGTATCAAATTGACAGCTCTAGTGAAACATATAGCTTGCATCGCATCAATCTGCGCTTATCAGGGGAAATTGTTACCCTTGTAACTTACATCCCCTCAAATGCATCTCTGTTCATCTCTTTGTAGTGGGGTTTTCAGATGGTAATGAGTGTGAATGTCTCGTGAATTTTCATCCTCTTCCAGGACAATGATATAGTTACTTAGACAAAGAACTAGTCACCCACATGGTTGGGGGACCAGTATCAATCGAACTATTTTTAGGATCCGGTGCAAACTATACTAAAATTTTAAGATTGCATACACTTCTTCGTGTCTTTCCTGGATGTCATTTGACTCATTTCCATCCAAACTATTGCCTAAATATAACTTCAGACCAAGACTGTTCATCTTTTTCTAATTATTTCAATTTCCTCGCATCTCCCAGCTCGTAGATATAAATTTGCCAACATTACATAGTTTGCTCTGTTTTAGAGTCGATAAGAAACAATTCAACACAAATTTCCCAAGCTCAAGTTCACAATAAAGTGAAGTCCCATGAAGCAGTACTCGCTCTGGGTCCGTTCAACTGGCATGCACTTAGAATGCTTCAGAGGGCCTTCCAGCCCGAGTTAGAACTGGAAGCATGATGCTCTACTAGGGCTGACTCCCATATTTCAGGTGCATCGAATCAAATACTTTCCATGCTTCATTAAAACTCCAGTATGAGCACAAAAACCCTTTGTGCTCCATGAAGAAAATTTCAACTTGGTGTAGATATCAATCATGACACCTGCGACAAAGATTTGCCTCCTTTCAGATTTTACAAATATAAAAAGCAAGAAGAATGCTTAAGAGTGTCAGAGGATTTGGTCTTGAAGCTCATGGAATAACTCTATCGGTCCATCGAATAAATGATCAATAGCTATCAACAAAGCCATGAATCATATGCCCAGAAATGACTGCAGAATATGTGATGTCGTGCCTCTTCCTTGTCTCATCAAAAAGTTTTCTGACATAGTCAAACTACCAAATTTTGCATGAAAGGTGATGATCAAGTTACAAACAGCACGATTCATCTTAATTTTATTATCGATAATTATCTTTTGAACTTCGGTCACTAGTACAAGATCACAGGAACATTGTTACAAATTCTGGTCAAACTACTGAAGTGGGTTCCGCGGGTTCCACAACCAATTTTTGGTTTATAAGAAATGTCCCAGAAAAGATATGTAAAGATTGCTGACAGTGATATGTGATCTTTCATTAACTAAAGAATATTAATAAATAAATGAGGAGATGTTAAAGTTAAAATAAAATACGGAGATAACATCAAATCCCATGTATCATGAAATATGATGATTGATCAGATCCCGTATGTTGGGGAAGATGATCCTTGTTTCCATTAGTAGTTTACTTGTCTGTGCTATTTAATTTTCAGTTGTACTAGCCTCGAGGGCATTCAGAAAATTATCAATAAAGTCTTCGGACAAGAGGAGTTATCTTTTGTTTATGTATTTCGTTCTGTCTTCACTCTAACAAATTGGTTCGATTTGCCGGATAATGACGCTGACGCGTGGAACAACAGAATCCCACCTTGAGGAGTTAGAGAAGACGTTGGCAACACTTCAAGAACGTGTTGAACTCATTCCCGCCATACAGAATTAAATTGACCCAAGCATCCATATCAGAGCTTTGTGTCATGGTCAAAGAACTACATGCCAATAAACCATAGTTAATCGCATTGAAGAAGGATCTAGCAACGGAAAACAACATGCATCATCAACAAATTAGATCGAACCTAAGATTCGGTCCCGTCTTCGTACCCTTGCACCCTCCACGCTTACAGAGGCTATGGACATGACACACTGTGTTGAAGAAAAAATCTCAATAATTGCACCCGCTCGCACTAAATTTAAAGCTCAAGCACCATCTGGAAGCAAATCAGTAATCCTCTCACGGCCTGCATATATCTCTCAGGATCGTTGGACTTCAAAAACACCTCATTCAGATGATAGTAAGAGTGTTGCAGATCGTTCTAAACCAGTCCCCACAAAGTATGTACCTCCAGCTTTGAGGCAAAATAACCAAGCAAAAATGACGACACAACCAACATCTCGGACTTGACCTATCCGTCGCCTGTCAGACCAAGAATTTCAGGATTTAAGGAGCAGAGGCTTGTGTTTTCGCTGCAAGCAACTGTATCATCCTCTGCATGAATGTCCACAAAAAGAATTGCGCACGATTATTGGTGGAGATGAAGAGGAGATTGGTATGAAAGATTTTGATGCCCTTGAGGAAGACTTTGATGTTTTACCTTCAGAAACATCGGTGGACGGTCACTTAACACAACTAGAACTGTCATTATATTCCAGTGAAGACATTACATCTCCTTAAACTATGAAACTCCGAGGCAAGCTTGAAACTGAGAGCATAGTTATTCTGATTGATAGTGGGGCATCACACAATTTTCTATCAAGCAAGTTAGTGCAACGAATGGGCCTTCAGATTTCACAAAGCCATAATTTTCAAGTGCGTTTGGGTGATGGCAGCAAGTCACCGACTTTGGGCATGTGCAAAGGAGTTTCTATGACGGCAGGCACATGTAATATCCTGTCTGATTTCTATGTTTTTCCCTTGGGAGGTGTGGACGCAATCTTAGGTCTGATTTCTATGTTTTTCCCTTGGGAGGTGTGGACGCAATCTTAGGTGTGGCATGGTTACAGATTCTAGGGGAAGTTCAAGTTAATTGGTCGATATTGAGGATGTCTTTCACTCTTCATGGTCACAAGCACACCCTTCATGGTGACATTTCATTGCACCGGACGCCAGTAAGTCTACGTTCATTATTTCACACCACCAATATCGATTATTGTGCCTTGTTGTTTGAAGGGGAGATGTTAGAAAAGGCGCAAGAAGAACCTGCCTTAACACGTGAAATGGCACATGACATAGAGGCTCTCCAACAAAAGTTTTCTTCAGTTTTTGTTGAGACTACAGGTTTGCCGCCTTCACGAACTTTAGACCACCAGATTCCTTTGCAGCCTAATACTGGCTCCATTTATGTAAGACCATATCGTTATGAGCATATTCAAAAGGATGAAATTGAGAGACTTGTCGCTGAAATGCACTCAGCTGGAATTATACGCCCTAGTTCGAGTCCTTTCTCTAGTCCAGTTCTGCTAGTACGCAAGAAAGATGGTAGTTGACATTTTTGTGTGGACTATCGCGAACTAAATAGAGCTACAATCCCAGATAAATTTCCAATACCTCTTATTCAGGAGCTTTTGGATGAATTATTGGGTGCCACTTATTTTACAAAGTTGGATTTACGATCTGGATACCATCAAATTCGTGTAAGTCCAGAGGATGTTCACAAAACGACATTTCGTACCCATGATGGTCACTACGAATTTCTGGTGATGCCTTTCGGCTTAAAAAACGCCCAATCTACTTTTCAGGCTACCATGAACGAGATTTTTCGTCCTTATTTACGTAAATTCGTATTAGTTTTTTTGACGATATTCTCATCTACAGCCCCACTTGGCAGTCCCATCTAGAACATCTTAATGTTTTATTGTCAGTTCTTGGAGCTAATTCATTCACGGTGAATCTAAAAAAATGTCAATTTGGAAAACGGAGGATTAAATACTTAGGCCACCTTATTTCATCTAATGGTGTTGCTATGGACCCTTCGAAAGTTGCAGTAGTTCTTCGTTGGCCTACTCCCAAGTCGATTAAAGCTGTGAGAGGATTCCTTGGTCTAATGAGCTACTACTGTCGCTTTATTCATAATTATGGTAAGATTGCACATCCATTAACTGTTCTTCTCAAGAAAGATTCTGTATCGACTTTTCGTTGGACGACTGAAGCAGAGACTTCATTTCGAGAGCTCCAGCAAGCCTTGGTTACTGCTCCTATTCTTACAATGCCTGATTTTTCACAAACTTTTGTCATTGAATGTGATGCCTCTAGATCTGGTTTAGGGGCAGTACTAATGAAAAATAATCAAGCAATTGCATATTTCAGTAAAGGACTCTCATCTCAAATAAGGAGCTTGTCCACGTATGAAAAGGAGCTTATGGCCTTGGTACTAGCAATCCAACATTGGCGGCCTTATCTTCTTGGAAGGAGGTTAGTAGTGCGCACTGATCATAGGAGCTTGAGGCATCTGCTTCATCAGAAGATAGCAACGCCGGCGCAACAACTTTGGGCTGCCAAGCTTCTAGGTTACGATTTTGTGGTGGAGTATAAATCAGGATCAACTAATACTGCTACAGATTCATTATCTCATCAAAATGAAGAAACCACCTTGATGGCCCTTTCTACTCCTCAATGGCTTGACGCTGAATCATTACAAAAGGAAGTACTTGCTGATGCCAACTTGAAACCCATCGTGGAGGCATTAAAGAATGATCCTGTAGCACATCCCCCCTATACCCTCATCGGCGGACGATTGTACTATAAAGGACGTTTGGTAGTTCCCTCTTCATCTTCTTGAATTTCATTGTTACTAGAATAATTTCACTCAACTCCATCAGGTGGACATTCTGGAGCATTATGAACATATCGTCGTCTGGATTCTTCTTTGTACCGGCAGCACATGTTTAAGTCCGTAAAAGAATTTGTCGCTTCTTGTTAGGTGTGCCAGCGTACTAAATATGAAGCACTCTCACCAGCAGGTCTTCTTCAACCCTTGCCTATTCCAGATCGCATTTGGGAGGATCTGTCAATGGACTTCATCACTGGACTACCCAAGTCGCAAGGTTTTGATTGTCTATTGGTGGTAGTTTACCGCCTGTCCAAATATGGTCATTTTCTACTTCTAAAAGATCCTTACACTGCACGCTCAATGGCTGATTTATTTATTAGGGAGATTGTACGACTTCATGGTGTCCCACAATCCATTATAAGTGATCGTGATTATGTTTTTATGAGTTCTTTTTGGCGGGAGATGTTTTGGCTCATGGGCACAAAATTAAGGATGAGTTCAGCCTATCATCCTGAATCAGATGGACAAACTGAAGTTTTAAACCGATGTGTAGAGACATATTTACGCCGCTTTTGTTCAGAGCAACCTCGCATTTGGGCTAAATATATTACATAGGCTGAATATTGGTATAATTCTTCCTATCATGTTTCTGCCAACACAACTCCATTTCAAGTGGTATATGGTCGGCCCCCACCCTCATTACTACACTTCCTACCAGGAGAATATCGAGTTCAGGCCTTGGCAGATCAACTGCAAGACAGGGTTGAGGTGATACGACAGCTTCAATATCATTTACAAAGAGCTCAACACCGCATGACAAAGGCAGCTAATGCACACAAGCGTAATGTGATTTTCAAAGAGGGTGACATGGTGTTCCTCAAAATTCGGCCTCACCGACAACAAACACTTTCGAATCGAGTTCATACTAAGTTGTATTCTCGCTATTACGGGCCTTTTGAGATTTTGCAGCTTGTTGGCACTGTAGCATATCGCCTAAAGCTTCCTGTGAATAGTCGCATTCACCTTGTGTTTTATGTGTCGCAACTGAAGCCATCTGTGGGTAGACATTCTCCATCAACTACTTTGCCTCCGGCTTTGAGTATACCAGCTACAAGTGATTTTGAACCTGCCGCTATTATTGCCAGTCGTACGGTGGAACATGGTTCTACTTCTGTTTCCCAACTACTGGTGCAGTGGCAGGGGCGCAGTCCTGATGAGGCTACTTGGGGTGGACCGCGCAGACTTTATGCGTTAATTTCCTTCTTACAGCCTTGAGGGCAAGGCATCTTTTCAAGGGAAAGGTATTGTTACAAATTCTGATCAAACTATAGTGAAGCGGGTTTCGCGGATTCCACAACCAATTCTGATTTATAAGAGACGTCCCAGAAAAGATATGTAAAGATTGATGACAGTGATATGTGATCTTTCATTAACTAAAGAATATTAATAAATAAATCAGGAGATGTTGAAGTTAAAATAAGATATGGAGATAACATCAAATCTCATGTATAATGGAATATGAAGATCTAATAAGATCCCGTATGTTGGGGAAGATGATCCTTATTTTCATTAGTAGTTTACTTGTTTGTGCTATTTAATTTTCAGTTGTACTAGCCTTGAAGACATTCAGAAAATTATCAATAAAGTCTTGGGACAAAAGGAATTATCTCTTGTTTATGTATTTCGTTCCGTCTTCACTCTAACAAACATGCGCATGTCCGTGAAACATTTACTACTATAAGGGCATTCAGTCTCAAATTCACCAGACCTAACATTTCCCTATACAATCCCTTGCAATCTCCGCAATGTTACTTAAAGCATTCAAAAGAAATACATCTAAATCAAACCAACGCGACGCCTAATAGATCGATTCGATTCAATAAATCATAATTTAAAAAAAGATGAAATGTAAATGGTATGTTTGAATCCCGTTACTTGTTTGTGGTGCTTGAATGCTGAATCCCATTACTGAAGACTTATCTAAGTAATTCACATATTTATAAATATGAGATCAGATTTATAACTATAAAAATACTACGTTAATCTCATTACCTGTTATCTAACCATTTTTGTTTGAATCTAATTTTAGTGTAGATTTGAACCTAAAAATTAAAGCCTACTATACGAAAACAGCCTCCTCCGTCCTTGTCAATCAATATACTATGGGGCTTTCACCGGTTTTTTCGATAAAAAGTCCCAAATCCTTTAATTTGTTTCGTTTTTTTTTATTTTTCAATAATTTTCTTTTTGGGTAAGGATTTCTACCAATTTAGTTTATTTTTTTAGATCTAAATCATCGGAGTTTCTGATTTTCTTTCTTCTTCGATTCAAGCAGAGCTTATTGGATTTGAGAGTGAACCGAGCATCTCTTATTGTGGTTTCGTTTTTCAAATCTAAGATTTATTATTTGAAATTTCAGTTTACAAGTTCAGTTTGTTTGCTCTCCTTAGTTAGAGGGTGTTTGTTTCTCTATTTTATTGTGAGTGTTGATTTTGATTTAGTGATGAAAGTTTGTATGAGATTGCATTTATGGTCAATAGCTTAAACGGATTGCGATGAAGTGAGTACATGTACATATTTAATCTTTAATCTTTAATATATTGCTTGATTGTCTCTTCATAAAGATCGACGATTTGATCTTTTTTATGTTTATTTGACTCGATCATTTTTTAAATATCGCATGACTTTTCGTTACTGAATTACCTCCATTTTTCTTAAAAAAACGAAAGGTTTAAAAATTCCGATTATTACAAAAAAGTTAATGTATAATTAAAAAAAAATAATAAAACCCCAACTAATCCGGGTCCTCCCTGGAAATAAGCTTCCAACCGTTTCCAAAAAAACCCAACCCGACCCGGCCTACAAACTTCCGACCTCTTGAAAAAATCTGTTAAAACCGGCCACCGGACAATCTGCCCCCTCGCAGCAGGCTAGGGTTTCTACCTCGATTCATCTTACGAACTGTACCTTTGGTAACTCTCTTAACTCTCTTCTCTACTTCAAATCTAAAACTACGTCGTATTCGATTGATCAACCCATTTTAATAGTGTTTATGTTTCTCTTTACTTGTGACAGTTAGTTATTAGATGCTATTATCACACTTTTCTCTTTGTTTATGTTGTTGATTTGTTGCTCTATTATAGAATTTGCTCTTGTATATGGAATTTAAGTTTTCTAGGTTGTTGTAGTTCTTTGCTATTGTTTCCGAAAAGGAATCGTAATTATGTGGAGTTATATTCTTATATACAATGACTTTGTGATATCCGAAAGTGATTTTCGTAGAATTGTTGGAGGCAAGTCTTCGGAAATTAACTCGTTAAAAAAAACCCTTAAAATCTGTGTAATTTGAATGCCTTGCACTTGGAAAAATGAAATTACAAAAGCTAGGCGTCTTCTAATCTTAAGATGAAATGCACTATAAGTACGGTAAAGAATCATGGCCTGCTCTTTGCATTATTGGTAAAAAATCTGTGTCGACAGTGCCACGTCTTATAGTCCAGACCTATTTTACATCTATTCGTATTGGTTTGTAACTGAAATATCTCTGTATGTCTTGATCCAGACCATTTGAGATGGACTAATATATGAACCCATATGGTAGTTGTAAGGCAAAAAGTGCAGCGAAAGCGCATGGTCCTCCTGTAGCTTAAGCGCTTAAATGCAAAGCGAAGCATGGGCTTTTTCAGAATGAAACACACTATATAAATTAATATATTTGACAAATGTTATGCATATTATCTAATCTTTTTTTCCTGACTTAAAATTACATTACATCACTGTGATGGTATGTTAAAATTTAAGTTTTGGACAAATATATAGATAATGTGTGTGTGTAGAGTATATTTTACTAGGAGACTCCTATAAAGAGTGAACTAGAGAACTAATTTACACCACATGATTAAAATATGAGGAATGGATGATATTCAGTCTTTATTAATGGCACCATTGGTTTGAGTGTATATGCCCCCCATTCTCCCTCGAGGAGACACTCCAGGACAAATATGAGGGCATGGATGATGTTGTCACCAAAACCTTCACTGTGTTTGCATCGTCGATGACTGATCATTAATCAGAATCTAGTGGAGTGTCAGTTCAGTCACCAAGGAGTATAATCAATTAATCATTGATAAGATACTCCACAATCATATCACTCCAACCATAGGCAAAACAGGTCCCAGTAACAATCATATCCCGATTTAGGTGTTAGATTCAGCTCTTGTTTGAAGTCGGGTGTTATCAGAAGTTAAATCAAATAACAACTGGTAATATTAATTTTACTTATTTCAATTAGTCCTCGCTTTAGTCGGATGTCATCTAACATAATGAAACTAATTTTTGAGATGAATAAGTCTATTACTATTGCAGCCAGTTTCGCCGCTAATGCCATTAATGAAGACGAAATGATAGGTTTAAATTAGTTGTTTGTTCACTACTGATAGGAGTTTATCATGAATCTACTATATATAACTTCAATATTTGAATATATATATGGTGAACACCATATCGCCATGTCGGTGGCTCCCTTACCAACAATGAGACAGCTTAACAATAGCTAAGAGCAATATCTAAATAGTGAATCCTTCATCTTGAGAATTCTATAACAAGCTTTAGAATCAGAAGCTACAAGCCATCATACAATTATGTCCCTATCCAAGCTTACTTCTTAGGATTTTACTGTTGACTCTAAAATGAGTAGCCAACTTTCATAGGAAAATCTGCTTATTGTTTCCTATTGTTTTCTCTTGCTTACATGTACTAGTTGCGAACATTGTAGGTTGAGTGTAGTAGATAATGGAAAATCACTGCAAAGAGGAGAACTCAGAGTCCTTGGTGACAGGAGTTTATGAGTTACCGGGTGAACCGGCTGTAATTATTAATGGGGTGCCTCCTGCAGTAAATAACGGTGATAATTCTACCCTCCACGAGACAGTAAGCGGAATTGAATCGCACAAGGAAACAATATTTGGTGAATGGTTGGTAGGAAGGAAAGTTCAGAAATTGTTTGAGGAGAAGTTATATAATGGAAAAGTAACCAAGTTTGAAGAAGAATCTGGTTGGTACAGGATTCATTATGATGATGGAGACTTTGAAGATCTTGAGTGGCATGAGTTGAAAGATTTGCTTCTACCTTTGGATATTACAGTTCCGTTGAAAACATTAGCCTCCAAGGTCATAAAGAAGAGCGAGAAATTAGCTCAGAAGTCGGTAACTAAACCTAGAAATAACCAACCCAAATAGGTATCGGCAAGGAAGTGATCTGGATCTACTCGAGACATATTTAAATTGCAAGATGATTAAATATTGTATGCGTAGATCAACTTGGAAGTTACAAATATCAGCCAAGCTTACCAGTAGAGAAATGGTAAGAGTTGTCAGATATGTTCTTGTTCTGTATCAACATATCTTTGTACTATCTTATTAAATATCATTTGTCACTATCCTCAAGTAGTATGGTTAACTGATGAACTAGAAATGTCAAGCTCTATTGTTGCTTAATACTGATTGTGCAATTTTTTTATGCCATATATCTCTTCTTTGCGAGGTAGCTGTATTTTATTATATCATCCAGAACCACTTACACATGATGGATACATACAATATTCTTTACATCTATAGGTTTGAAGCTTCATACGAACGTAGCCACGTAGTTGTTTGGGCCAAAGAAGCTAATACTTTTGCCGCAGACAGATCATCTATATATGAATATCAGAAAATTGTCTCTTATGTTCTTATTAGAGTCGTGATAATTTTTTTGATATTAAAATATTAATTCTTTCCTTTGCAAAAGAAAATTTAACTTCAATTATTCACACGAGAAGCTATGTTACTCCGACTCTTTTGTTTCACTCGTCGTACCTGTGTCGGATACTCGGACATGACACTTATTTCGTGTCAGATCTTTTGACTAAAATGTGGACACTTTGAACAATTTAAAGATCAAATGAGACTCAAACCTACGATTCAATATAAATATGTGAGAAGAAAAAAAGAAGCAAGAATGAGATAAAAGTAGAGAAAACACCTAATTTGAAAAGTCCTTTACAAAATCATGTCTAATCTAAGTTTTATTGTTACGTTTTGTTAAGATGTCTTACTTACTATACTTGTTTATTAAGCGTCCCAGCACCCGTGTCCAAAAATAGGACAGTGTCCCAATGTCCCCAATTTTCAGATTTTTCATGTCCGACACTCGGATACGTGTACCAGAGTCTGAGTAACGTAGACGAGAAGACAAAATGTCCATAAAAAATTAGGACACACCCCCTACTAAACATTTGTTATGAAGAGCCCCGTGCGAGCCAATGGGAGATTCTATGAGCAAAATGATATACAGACGATGAATTCACATCATCAGTTTAAGAGATCATACTCTTACAATAATTGATCTCGAACAGCTTAAATTACCAGGTAACAATCTGTTTCCACTACTACTTTCTGCCATGTTGACTCCTTGATCCAATGTAGAGCTTCCCTAATACCAATTACCTCAGCAATTTTTGCAGAACCCAACCTTTCTCTGCTTACAGACTGAGCGAATATCAAAGCACCTTCCTGATCCTGATCACGAGCTACGGTGCCGAATCCATATCACCCTTCTGCTTCAAATGTAGCTGCACCCACTGCTCCACTCCATCTTCTGAACCAAGGCGTGGGGAGATAGTAACACTATCATGGGCTTCACATCCATTGTTCAAGGTAATTTTTTTGGCGAAACTGCTACATCTTCTACTGACAACTGTTTATTCTGCCAAACTTTCTCATTTCTGGCACCACAAATCGCCCAGCACATCACGACAACCTCCTTCATTTGCTTCTTGTCTATCAAATACTCCCGCCAACTAAGAATTAACGATCTCATCCTCCCTATTCATGTGGTGTAGTGCACTTCTCTCCAACACATATCAGCAAAATGACATATTACTAAAGCATGATTATAGTTCCATCACCGTTTTTCCAAACAGGACAACTATTCGTTACAGAAACCTGTATTTTGGCCAAGTATGAAATAGTAGGGAAACAACCAGTACTGCCCTCCAGATGAAGGTTTTTCTTTGGGTGGTAATTTTTGACAATATTTTTAGCTAAAAGATAACTGAGGATATACTAAATTGAATAACTAGATAGTATGAGAGTATCTTCGATACAAATATTTGAAAAGAGTCTAAATGTATATTCAACAATATTGAGAGTACGAATATACATTCTTCTGGTTTGACCAATAATTACCTGAAATAAAACTCAAAAAATTGTGTTGGGCTTAATATCTGCTTTTCTCGGCCTAGTTCAGAGTTGACTCTATTCCTGATGACGACAATCACAAAGTATCAGTCTATCAAATTTTCAGATTGACTAATCGAATGTCACATAAGGAGGTAGTACCCATTAAGCTATTCTTGCTTATGCGTAACTTCATGATTGTCATGGTTGTTCTGAACTCTTTATTTTTAAGTTTTTATCCCCAATATATATATTAGGAATGCCATGACTCTGTGGTAACATAATGACATGCAGGCATCAAACTATAGCTCCACACTTGACTGTTTAAGCTCCACTTGAATATGTATATTATTTAAATACCCATAATTTTAGTAATTTAAGCTCCATCATATTATGGGTAGTTATGTAATTTACATATCAAATTGGAGTTTAAAATAGAAATAGTGACACATGGAGCTTATTTTTCATTTTCTAATATAATATATATGTATATAGGGCTGCGTTTTATGAAAAATACGTTTTAGCATGGGAACTATGAGAACAATTAAGAGTACAGAACAATGGTACATTTTCTATATTTTTTTAACACTATCTTGTAAACGTGCAGAAAACTTGCTCTCATCGAGTTCCGAACAATTATTGTCATGGTAAAAATTTATTCTCACTTGAATCACTCTGTTCTGTTGATATGTATAGTATACCATTTATTCGCATATGATCAATTTAGTAGCTTCCCAAAACACTCATAATGGGCTTTGGACAATCTACTGGATACTTTAGGTTTAGGGTATGTGTTGTGTTCGAGTTCTGTTCCCACTTCCCAGTATTTTCCTGGAAACTTTTATTGTTGTTCTTTAAATGGTTTGTCCCCCTAAAGTGGTTTGTTTTTTTGGCAAGGGTCAATTATAAACTTTTAAGTACTCATGCATCCAACTCCACCAGGCTACAATGCCAGGGGTGCAAGATGCTTAATTGGTTTAAAGTGTAAGGAGTGTTAATGTGCATGATCTTTCTAGTTTTATTGCCCTCAACTCTCCCTCAGATATTGCAGCAGTGCTCACAGTTTTTAATTCCCTGCATGTAAGCGATTTTAGTCTTTATATATGTTCTTCTTTTCTTATTTCTTTAGAATACTCTCGGTGTTGTCTCATGTAGATTCTGTCGTAATGGAGGATACAAGATTTTACCTTTTTCACTCTTAAACCTTGGCCCAAAACTATATTACACTCGGCAAACTATTGTTAGTTGCTAGTATATTTTGAATAAATTTTGAGCTATATGGTAACATTGCTTATCAATTGTTCCACAAATCCAGAGCTATGTATATTTAAGTGTAAGCTGCACTTCTATGTCACAAACATATTTCTAGTACAGATAGACACAATTGCATTATGTGGACAGAAACTTCTGTTTCTTTGTAAATTTAGGTTCTATATCAATCACATGTTTAAAAATTATAAGGACTAGTATATTTTGTTTCTTATTCCTTTTTCTTTTGCATTGTGAACTTGCTGGAATCTTTCCCAGATGACCTGATCAATTGTAAGTGAGCTTTTTACTTGTCTCTAGAGGTGGAAATATTTCACCTTTCATTGTCACCCTTTGTCAGACTCCAGAGTCGCTAGAAAGTGTGAGAGGTATGATTTCAGTCTGAAGTTTGTGTTTCTTTGCCAGGGTCAGGGAGAAGATGAAAAAATAAGAAGGAAAGCGACAGCGTACAAAATTGACAAATAATTTGGTAATTTCTCTTTTCAGATATGGTATTATATAAAGCAGTAGTGATTTTTAGGTATATACTTATGACAGTAAACTGGTAGCCTCATTATCCTCTACATGTTTCATTCTTCTCTGCGTAAATATGTCGGTACTCTTTAATCAAGTTTTGATTGTTTTTCTGTCTGGAGGGATTTACATCCTCTACAGCATTAAGAAATAGTTCTATTGATAATGAACACGTGAACTATATGATGGTGCTAATATATGCCATCTCATTTTTTATTTTTAATTCCTTTTTGTTCTATTGAAAACTAAAGTTGCAATTTTGTAATAGGTAAAAACATTGATGATGACATGGTTTACAGGGAAAGGAATTTCCAAGAAAGTTACGTTTAACTCATAGTGCAATTTGATTTCAGGTGAAATGAAGGATTATAATGGATTTGGACTATGATCTATTTCCCATTGTAATTTACCGGGCCGACCCTGGCCCAGGGCAGCTATTGCGGTCACACTAAGCCCACGTCCAGAAGGCCCATTTCCTAGGCATAGACTATGCCCTATTAATGTGCGCCGCTGTCCTCGAAATTGCTATACCCTCAATTATTTCGCCCACATCTGGATTGTAGAAATTGCTATCCTCTTTTGCCTATGGTGCCGTCTGCTGAGCCCTAGGAGGAAGAATAATAAAAGTTTCTCTAATTCTTGTTAAAGGTAAGGTTTCTGTGGGATCTCTTTTCTCTTTCTAGTATCAGATAAAATTATGTTAATCTTGTTTTTGTAATTATTGTTGTGCTGAGCTTCAAGTATAGTTATTCATTCTATAGTCGCTATTTTGTATTTCAAGAAATCAGTGTTAAGAGATTGCCTTCGGAAAGAAAGCTTCAACTTCAGATGTGTTTTTGTAATTTCTGGTTGGACAGCGAGCTCTATAAAAACCAAAATTTCCGATCTTTTGGAATGTAATTAGTCTTAGAAATGCTTCCTATTCCTATATAAGTTTAGGTGTTCTTGACAATTGTAACCTATGTAGAAATCTATTATGTGATCATCCCATGGTCACTTGTTTTAGTTAGTTTCAAATCAGTCACCAAACTGCTTCTAATTACCTAATAATTGAACACTAGTTCCAGATTCTAACTATGTATAGCTCAAGTTCTTTGGTTCTTTGTAGGCCTCAAAACTATGTTATTTCTTATTTATTTTGGTTAACTTTATTTTATTGCTAATTTACTATTTAGTTGTCCAATTGCATTTTGTTTGTTCGCCTGGAACAAAGGCTTAAATTGGTTTTGAAATTTGAGGGCCTAACTTTGCATCTTTCATTTCATTCGGGAAGTATGCTTATTTTGCACTCCTCGACAGGGTCTATTTTTCTTGCCCCATTCCATGTACTTGTTCTTCTACTTAAGTTTCTAGGACGAGGGCCACAATCCTTATAATGAACATCAGAGAGGTGAAGTCTTCCTCCACTTAAGTTGTCTTCGAGAGGTGAAGTCTACCTCCACTTAAGGATTGATCCCTTCCATGTCAGAGATTTCACCTCTCGAAAAACTTATGGTGGCATTTGCTTCAAGTGAAACACATTATTTCTTTGAACTATGTGTATGAGTCAAATATTTGGATCCTGCACCTGAAAATTGCTCTTGTATAGGTGACCGTGTCAGAAAGGTCTTTGTTCCCAAAATTTTATTTCCGACCTTGAATTTCGAAGTTATGAGGCCTTGTCTGTGACTATCGTCTTGTCGAATAAACTTTAGTGCACCGTTGATGTTTTGTTAATTCATTTGGATGTTTTAATTCAGAAATAGATTGTTTCATTCTCAACATTTGATATTGGGGATTGTAGACTTTCATCATTTAATTCTATGTTGTGCTTTTCCCTAGTTGTTTCGGCATGTAATGTACAATCTAACATATGAAGCACTTCATGTCTTTCATGACGTAGGGTAAGTTGGTCATTTTTGAAAGTCCAAACAATGTATGTGCTACAGCTAGCTTTGTATTGTTACACGCTTTATTGCATACTCCCGTAGGCTCCATTTGTCCATCTCGATGCAACGAATCATCGGCATCAAGTTGGTCTTGTGCATCATGAAGGAAAAACGACACCTATCGGAGTGTGCAATAATGTGTATAACAATATAGAGCTAGATTTAGTGCATGCAATATTGTTGGAACTTTCACATATGGCCAACTTACCCACACCTCATGAAAGACATGCAATTCTTTTGGACAGTACACTACATGTTGAAACAACTAGCGAAAGCACAACATAGATTTAAATGTCGAAAGGCTACATTCCCAAACGACAAATGTTGAGGACGAAGCCAATATTTTTGAATAAAAGCAACGTCCAAATGAATCAACTGAACATCAGCGGTGCACTGAAGCTATTCGATGGGACGATCGTCCCAGACAAGGCTAGTTAGCTTTGAAAATCAAGGTCAAAAATAAAATTTTGGGAACAAAAACCGTTCTAGCACCGTCTGTATACATGAACAATTTTTAGATGCAGATCCCAAAACTTGACTCGTACACCTAGTTGTTGGAAGAAGAAACATAGTTCTCCTAAAGCAAATGCCAATCCAATACCAGCTGTTGGAGGTATCATCTTTTGTGAGACTCTTCGAACTCTTCACCCGCTTCACAACTAGAAGTGGTTTCTTAGATGACATAATATTTAGACCTCCTTTAACCAAATCCAGTATTGGCTCCTCTATCTTCAAAATTTGGGTCTTCAGGTCTTTTTTTCACGTCCTGCAAAATCTCAACAATGATTAGATATAATGAACCATTTTTTTACTTGTTTAATATTTATGAGGTGTCGTCTACTTCCATCTCTAGTTTGCTCATTGCCGACCACATAATCATATAAAGACAAAATATTCATTGCCATGTGAACATCAATATAGCATAGAAAATGAGAATCTAGCATGAGTGGTGAATGATTGTTTCATTTTTTATTCGGCTGCGTCCACAATAAGTTGATTGTCAAAGATTTCACCTCCTGGAAAACCTATTGTGGCATTTGCTTTTAGTGAACCAATTTATTTCTTTGAAGAACTAGGTGTATTGAGTCAAATATTTGGATCCTGCACCTGAAAATTGCTCTTGTATAGGTGACCGTGTCAGAATGGCCTTTGTACCCAAAATTTTATTTCCGACCTTGAATTTAGAAGTTACGAGGCCTTGTGTGTGACTATCGTCTTGTCGATTAAACTTTAGTGCACCGTTGATGTTTTGTTAATTTAATTGGATGTTGTTTTAATTCAGAAATAGATTGCTTCATTCTCAACATGGGGATTGTAGCCGTTCAGCATTTAATTCTATGTTGTGCTTTCCCCTAGTTGTTTCGGCATGTAGTGTACAATCCAACATCTGAAACACTTCATGTCTTTCATGATGTGTGGGTAAGTTGGTCATTTTTGAAAGTCCAAACAATGTATGTGCTACATCTAGCTTTGTATTGTTACACGCTTTATTACATACTCCTGAAGGCTCCATTTGTCCATTCTGATGCAACTAATCATCAGCATCAAGTTGGTCTTATGCATCATGAAGGAAAAATGACACCTACCGGAGTGTGCAATAATGTGTATAAGAATATAGAGCTAGATTAAGCGTATGCATTGTTGGAACTTTCACATATGACCAACTTACCCACACCTCATGAATGACATGCAATTCTTCTGGATGGTACACTACATGTTGAAATAACTAGGGAAAGAACAACATAGATTTAAATGTCGAAATGCTACATTCCCCAACGACAAATGCTGAGGATGATGCGTGTATTTTTGTATAAAAAGCAACGTCCAAATGAATCAACTGAACATCAGCGGTGCACTGAAGCTATTCGATGGGACGATTGTCCCAGACAAGGCTAGTTAGCTTTGAAAATCAAGGTCAAAAATAAAATTTTGGGAACAAAAACCGTTCTAGCACCGTATGTATACATGAACAATTTTTAGATGCAGATCCCAAAACCTGACTCGTACACCTAGTTCTTGGAAGAAGAAACATAGTTCTCCTAAAGCAAATGCCAATCCAATACCAGCTGTTGGATGTATCATATTTTGTGAGACTCTTCGAACCCTTCACTCGCTTCACCCCTAGAAGTGGTTTCTTAGATGATATAATATTTAGACCTCCTTTAACCAAATTCAGTATTGGCTCCTCTATCTCCGAAATTTGGGTCTTCGGGTCTTCTTTTCATATCCTGCAAAATCTCAAGAATGATTAGATATAATGAACCATTTCTTTTGACTTGTTTAATATTTATGAGGTGTCGTCTACTTCCATCTCTAGTTTGCTTATCGCCGACTACATAATCATAGAAAATGAGAATCTAGCATGAGTGGTGAATGATTGTTTCATTTTTTATTCGGCTGCATCCATAATAAGCTGATTGTCAAAGATTTCACCTCCCGAAAAACTTATTATGACATTTGCTTTTAGTGAACCACTTTATTTCTTTGAAGAATTAGGTGTATTGAGTCAAATATTTGGATCCTGCACCTGAAAATTGCTCTTGTATAGGTGACCGTGTCAGAATGGCCTTTGTTCCCAAAATTTTATTCCCGACCTTGAATTCCGAAGTTATGAGGCATTGTGTGTGACTATCGTCTTGTCGATTAAACTTTAGTGCACCGTTGATGTTTTGTTATTTTAATTGGGTGTTGTTTTAATTCAGAAATAGATTGCTTCATTCTCAACATTTGATATTGGGGATTGTAGCCTTTCAGCATTTAATTCTATGTTATGCTTTTCCCTAGTTGTTTCGGCATGTAGTGTACAATCCAACATCTGAAGCACTTCATGTCTTTCATGAGGTGTGGGTAAGTTGGTCATTTTTGAAAGTCCAAACAATGTATGTGCTACATCTAGCTTTGTATTGTTACACTCTTTATTGCATACTCCTGTAGGTTCCATTTGTTCATCCTGATGTAGCGAATCATCGGCATAAATTTGGTCTTGTGCATCAGGAAGGACAAACGGCACCTACGGGAGTGCAATAATGTGTATAACAATATAGAGCTAGATCTAGCGCATACATTGTTGGAACTTTCAAATATGATGTACCTACCCACACCTCATGGAAGACAGGCGGTTCTTCTGGATGATACACTACATGTTGAAACAACTAGGGAAAGCGCAACAGAGATTTAAATGTCAAAAGGCCACATTCCCCCAACATCAAATGATGAGGATGAAGCCGGTATTTCTGAATAAAAACAATGTCCAAATGAATCAACAAAACAAAAGGTTGAGCAGTGTCAGGATCAAGCGAAGTGATGACCATAAAGTTATTGTTTATTCCATGCAGTTAATTATGTAATGGATATATATAAACTGAGGTTTTACAAGCCTTCTATTTATATCAAGGATTTCCTATTTCTTCTTGTTAAAGTAATTTAATAAGGATCTAGATCTGTAAACTTTACCTCTTGTTTCTTTTGATTATATGCGGGTAGAATACTTAATACATATGTGAAGATGTTTGTGTTGGATTCTATAGTGTCTGAATAAGTATTGTTTTCTTTTTTTGACTATTGCTTTGATTCAGGTTACATGGCCCGGGACACCACTATGAAGAGTTTGAGCTCTAGCTAAAGGTGAAGGATTAGGAGCTGGCTTCCTGGTTGATGAACTAAGTCGGGTGGAATCAGTGGTCTGAAACTTAAGTGATGAACAACGGTGTCCAGAAATCGAAAGACACCAATGAATATGAACATCCCATGGCTCAAGAGGCTGCTAGCTTGATGCTGAAATGTTTCTTGTTCTGTCATAGATTTTTGACGGAGCATCTGGATGGCTGCTTGCCAGACTTTGTGACTCGTGTTATTGAATCTGAAAAACTGCCTGAGGACCAGAAAGATGATGGCGAAGAGTCAGTGACTCCCCCAGTTAAAGTCCGTCTTTTCAGTTGCTTTGGTGTTATAACTTAACAGCTAGATGGAATATCTTTTACTGCTAAAATCGTTGAATCAACTTGAAAGTTACGGACTTTCTTATATCTTTAGTTGGATTATTACTGTGAACATATCTTAGAACTCTATAGGAAATTAATCAACTAATCATGTATGTTATTTGTCCTTGTATTCATTATGAGTACTAGCTTATTACCAGCGCGGTTAGTTTTTAAAATTTATAATTAAATTAATTAATAAAATTATTTTTAATTTAGTGATGATTTAATCATTATTATTCAACTGAAATTACTTGTGAACCGAATAGAAGATAAAGTTATGAATATTTACATTGATAATTCTATTCAACTTAGAAATTTACTTATTTTTTGTTTATGTTATTGAAATTTACTTTTTAGTATTTGAATATAATTCTAATAACAATTAAACACAATTTTTAATATTAGATCTAACGGTTCTTATTTATATATTTTAAAATCAACTGTTCTTATTAGTTTAACAGTACATGGGCCAAAGTTTTGTATAAGATATCGTGCAACGAACGACTCTTTTTTTAATATCTATAATTATATTAATTTGTATTTTAAATATTTTTAAGCTATTAATTTTTGAAGTTTATTTATTTGATTTTATACGCTCAATTAACTATTTGTATTGTATCTTGAGTTCTAAAAATCAGATTTAAATGTTTTACGACACACATGAA
The DNA here is from genome assembly GCA_030848705.1 of Heracleum sosnowskyi. NCBI lineage: Eukaryota > Viridiplantae > Streptophyta > Magnoliopsida > Apiales > Apiaceae > Heracleum > Heracleum sosnowskyi. The sequence goes on along the minus strand of CM061236.1, from coordinate 146,514,582 downwards.
ACTCACAAAATAATATTTAATTTAGTGACGGTTTAACAATTATTTTCAAATTGAAAATACACTGAAACTGAAGAGAAAAAAAAGTGATGAATTTTTACATTAAGAATTCTTATTGAACTTTGTTGTTGGAGGAATTTCGTAACAACCCGAATCGGAGGTTGCTGGAATAACGAATTATGAAAATAGGGGGATTTGGGATTTTTGAATGTTTGGGGGCTGGACTTGGGAGGTGTCTCGATTTGTCTCATATATCGGATCCCTTTACCAAGATGCCTGCGTACCAATTTATACTGGATCAAGCCCACGCAGTTCTATACAATTTTGTTTATCCCTGAGAGACTTTAGGGATAAACTTTGTTAATGTGGTAAATTACCGATTTTATCTTGCATTATCTTGGCGTTGTGATATCTTCCTGATTTGAAGGATATCGTTTGGGGATATTTTCCGTTATTCGTTGATTGAGATTGATTTTTTCCTCATTTCAGAAAGAGGATATTACTTAATGGTTAAGCAATTAATTATTAATCTGAATTAATAATTATTAAACGGAGAAATTTGGACTATGCCAAAATGTGGCATAACAACAAGCCCCCAGTTCTTCATTGTAGCTTGCTGCAGTGGAGAACTAAAAATCTTCAAGCTTCCAAATTTCTTCTATTGCTGAAAAAGCTAAAAATAAAAGGTCAGTAAATCATGCAGAGCACTACAGTGCCCGTAATCCGTACGAGGATACAAGTAGGAGACAATGCGATGACCAAAATAAGATATATATTTTTGCCAAGGTTTCAAAAGTGCGAGTATAAGTAATATCTTTTTGAAATCCGTTGCGGTCTTATTGTCAAGTTAGGACCTTGGCGTTCTATATATAGCCCGAATTGGCGTACACGCTTTTCAAGAGTCATTGTCCACATAAGGATGTGTATTCGTTCTTCCACGAGCCCCCGAGCTGAGGGTTTAATACGTCAGGCTTTCAACCTATATCATGTCCGGTCCCACACGTTTTCCTACAATTTCGCGGCATATCCGCATTTCTTCCCGTGATTATAGGAATGTCCCGTGCCAACCAAGTAATATATATTTAGTGAATATAAGTTTGTCCCTAGACTCTCCTGAAAGAACAAAGCCTTCAATCCAGAGGGTCGCCGACTCCTTTCTATAAACGTGTAGCAGTGTGGGACTTATAGCTTGCCCAACCTGTCCTACTTGACAATTTAAGTTCACAAGTTTGAAATATTTTTGACATATATGTATTATCGCGACGATATATGAAAAATATTTTGAACACAATCAAAAAATAAAATAAATATGCTATCTAAGAATGTCACGATATTTATTTTCTTAAAAAATAATGTCCTTTGTAAGAATTTTCTTCAAAAATTATGCGTCTCGCATAAATATTTTTTTCTAAATATGCAGCTCGTTCAATATTGTAAAATATCCACAATTCTTCAAAATAAAAATATCGAACGATATTTTCTAAAATATATGTGCGAATCTCGCAATAAATTTACAAGCACAAAAATATTACTCGCACGAATTTTGAGTAATAAATATTTTTTTGTAAAAATATTTAAGAACCTAATATTTATGCATGCTTCACATAATATGTAATTTGCAGAAAATTAAAAAAGAATAAGATGTAGAAAGCTTATCTTTTAATTTGACTCTGCTAATTGTTGCCGTGCTACGTGCTTGTGCCAAACATGGCGAGCTCCAATTTTTTCTTCTTTTTAATTCTTGCTGCCATGCTTTTTCTTTTGCTTTTCTTCCTGTTTGTTTTTTCCTTTTATGGTCCACGTGGTGCCTTTTGTTTGACTAAGCTGCTCGCCTCTTGCTTGTTTTTATTTGCTGCCTCCGTTTTTAACCGAAACTGCTGCTTATGACCATCAAGACTGTTCCCATCGATTTGTGCCTGTGCGTATCGATAAAAACCCAAAACCCCATGTGTGTATTTTTTTTGTTGAAAATAATTCGTCCTCCACGAATAATAAAAATAACCCCTCCTTCTAGCGCCAATTGTTGTTGGAGGAATTTCGTAACAACCCAAATCGGAGGTTGCTGGAATAACGAATTATGAAAATAGGGGGATTTGGGATTTTTGAATGTTTGGGGCTGGACTTGGGAGGTGTCTCGATTTGTCTCAGATATCGGATCTCTTTTGCCAAGATGCCTGCGTACCAATTTATATTGGATCAAGCCCACGCAGTTCTGTGCAATTGTGTTTATCCCTGAGAGACTTTAGGGATAAACTTTGTTAATGTGGTAAATTACCAATTTTATCTTGCATTATCTTGGCGTTGTGATATCTTCCTGATTTGAAGGATATCGTTTGAGGATATTTTCCGTTATTCGTTGATTGAGATTGATTCTTTCCTCGTTTCAGGGAGAGGATATTACTTAGTGTTCAAGTAATTAATTATTAATCTAAATTAATAATTATTAAACGGAGAAATTTGGACTATGCCAAAATGTGGCATAACAAACTTATTATCAAAATACTCTTTTTAGTATTTGAGTTTAGTTCTACTAACAACCAAATACACTTTTTAATATTACATCCGACGGTTTTCATCTATTTATTCTAAGATCTAGCAAAATAATCTTTAATTTAGTGATGGTTTAACAATTTTTTTAAATTTAAAACTACACCAAAACTAAAGATAGAAGAAAATGCCAAATTTTTACTTTGAGAATTCTATTTGATTTAGGAGATTTTCATGTATTTGGTTTAAATTATCAAGATATATATTTTAGTATTTTTATATAATTTAACTAACAACCAAATACACTTTTTATATTCCATTCAATGATTGTCATCTTTTTATTTAAAATCTAGCATTCCTTATTATTTTGATATGTAATAGTTATAATTATTACTTAAATTATATACTATCATATAATTCAACTCTCTCTGGCAACAAAAAATCTGGATAAAATCAATCAAACAAAAAAAAAACAAAAAACCACACGTGATAAGGTGTATTGGTGACAGTAAGGATTAGTAACAACAAGATCACCAATTTTGGGGCTTGCATGTCAAAATCCGACCACCGACAGTGATCTACGGTGAGCCGGTGGTCTCGAATGTGGTTGCATGTGGCTTGATTCGTTATTTTAGGTTGTATATTAGTATATTAGTGGTTGCATTTCATCGATTCGGATTTAAACTTAGTTTTCTATAAAAGTCGAAATGGGCAGAAATTTTTTGATAGTAAATCCAGATTGTGTGTTAATTGTTTAGTGATTCTTAGATGTAATTGTATTTGCGGGTTAGTAACAAGTATAGTTTAGATTTTAGTTTGAGTTTTCACGTTTGGAATTGGGGTTTAGGTTTTTTATTTAAGCTCGCCGGATTGTAGTTCGAATTCGTCGGGAAACTTGAGAATTTGATTTTGTTGCATACATGTTAATTGATTCTGTGATGTTAGTGATGTATACTATCTGTAATAGGCAAGTAGGAAGCAAAAATAGTGGAATGGTTGTGTGTTGGTTGTCGGGGAAAGGGGGAACCCACCGATTTCTGGGTAAATTGGAAATGCAAGCTAGGGTTGTAGCGTGTATCTAATTAGAGTAAGTGAGATAACAATGAAAAGGGAACGACAAAGTGTTTAAATAGCTGAATTAACTGTGTTATGCAGCAAATGACCGAAATACCCTCACAGAAATTAACGGAGTTAGAGATATTTGACGGAAGTACACGACTTGTAAAAAGTTTGGAAGTCTGGTATTGCAAGTGAGAGATTTTAAAATGCACTATCCCAAGTGGCCTGACACGCAAAGTGGAGATACACAAAGTGCAATTTACTCTTAATAATATTATATCCTTATATATAAAAAACATAAGGAGGTACTTATCCAAAACTTTGGTGGTCCGCTACTACCCCGACCAAATTAATAAGGACTATTAGATATTAAATAGACTAGCGTATAGCCCGTGCAATAAATATATATTTTTTAATATTTTTTATTATATCAATTCAGAATTTTGTTCTTAGTATTCATGTTTGTTTTAACTTTTTAATTTATTTAATATTTAAAATTTTAAAATACAACCTTTTATAATATACTTTTGACAAATTTTGAACCTTGAACTTATGTTAAAATAATTTATCAATTAAAATATAAATATTACTTAACATTATATTCAATGGTTCTCATCTATTTATTTTAAGATCCAATGATGTTTAAATTTTTGTAGTAGTATTGTTGTTTATCGACCAAATCTCCATGCTTTCTTTTTTCATATATTTAAAGATTAAAATATTTACTTTTATATTTGATATGTTATTGACGGAGTTCGAATACCTCACTATTATCATCAATATATTTTAAAGTTTAACGATTCTTATTTTTTATGGTATTGTACCGTGGTAACCAAAATTATGGATAAAATATATAAGGATATATGTTTGGATAAATTATTTCGTGTTGCGTTTACCCTGTGCAAAACTCATATATTTTATGTATATTTATTCAAATTTATATGATTCAAAATTTAAATTCTTTGTTAGTTTTTAAAATAGGTAATATTAATATGTTATTTAGGTGATTCGAAACTTAAATTTTTGTTAGTATGTTATGAATATGAGAATAAAAATCCCGACTCATAAGTTAATAATTGATCATTTGATTGTATTATATTAACTATCTAATTACTCACTTATCTAATTTATAAATAAATAAAAATATATGTTAAGTAAATATTTAACAATAGATTATTAGATTTATTTGTTTACATGTATTGTGATCTTATAAAAAAGTATGTTGAGATTAACCTCATGAGCCTTATTCACTATAAGTATTACATTCAAAATTATTGTTGATAAATATGAAATTCTCAATTTTTAATAATATTTTGATTTATCCTTTTACGTTTGTTAAATGTAAAATAATATAATATAATTCGAATGAATCAAAGTTTTATGTCCCTTCTTAAAAAAAGTGTTATGTTAATACTAATTAACTAAGTCGTTCTACTTCTAATTTGTATAGTAAATTTGGCACATAAGTCCATGTACATGACTTTATATATGAGCATTGCATTAATAATTTTATAATATTTTAATTGATATCTAGATTTTTGGTTTAACCATTATTATCTAATCAAAATTATCCATAAATTGAAGAGAAACGAGTGTTACTAAACTTTACAAAGAGAATTCTATTCAATATAGAAAACCCAATTATATTTGATTTAAATTATCAAAATAACCTTTTTAGTACTTAAATATAATCCTACAATTAATCAAACATACTTTTTAGTCCAATGTTCGAAATTCGTCAATAATATATTAAAAATTATATTTTAGAATTATAAATATTAATAAAATTAAAACAATTATGAATACTAAAAATAAAATTATGGATTAATATAATAAAAAATATTAATAAATATACGTGCATTGCACGGGCTATAACCTAGCCCTATTCTAATGATAATTCCACTTTTGACTTATATCATTTTTAGATGATTACTAGCTTATAGCCCGTGCAATGCACATATATATTTTTAATATTTTTTATTATATTAATCCACAATTTTATTAGTATTCATATTTTTTATAATTTTATAATTTTATTAATATATATAATTCTAAAATATAATTTTTTTTAATATATTGTTAACGAATTTCGAATCTTGGGCTTTTACAAAAATAATTTATCTATCAACATATAAAATATTTCTTGACATTATATTAAACGGTTCTAATCTATTTATTTTAAGATCCAATGATACTTATTTTTTTATAGTATTATCGTTCCTTAATGACCAAAACTCTTGACTTTCTTTTTTAATATATTTAGAGATAAAAAAAATTAATATTTATATTTGATAAGTCGTTGATGGAGTTCGAACACCTCATGATTATCATCTATTTATTTTGAAGTTAAACTATTCTTATTTTTTTCTGCTATTATATTGTGACGACCAAAATTATGGATAAAATATCCGAAGTGATTGTCAACACTTTCGTTAATAAGATGTCCCATCCAATTATTAACATTTCATAATACAGTAAAACCTCTATAAATTAATAATGTTGGGACCGAGATATTTTATTAATTTAGAGAGATATTATTATATCGATAAATTAATAATTTATTAATTTAAAGAGGATTTACATAAGACCTTTAAATTTCCAAGTCTAATGTACTAGTTACAATATATATTAGTTAGAGATGAAAAATAAATTACAAAAATAAGTTCCAAGGCACATTCTATGAATGTACATTCACAAGTTAATTGAATTTATCAAGTTCATTGTTTTTGAATAAGTAAAAAGTTAGTTCATAGTACCAAAAAGTTGGTCCATGGTACGAGAAGACAATACGAGAAGACAATGCCCCAACTCTTAAGTGCAGTGAGGAGATTTAAAGATGAAGTCAATATAGATTTGAAGTTCAACAAAAAACAAGTGACTATAGATTCATTTTTTACTAGACAATCTTAGAATATGTATGGAATCTTTTAATGATTATTAATTTATAGTTTCGTTGGGACCAATATATATACTTTGGGATTTCAAAAAAGTTATTATCTTATTATTTTATCGATTGGGGTCCAATTTTATACTGCTGGACAAATTATTAATTTTATCGAGATTATTAATTTATCGAGTATTAATTTATAGAGGTTTTACTGTATAGTATATTTTTCTTCATTAATTTTAGCAAGTCCCACCAACTTACCCACTTTTTCTTCCATATTCTTTACATTTCTTAATTTTCGAGCCCCCACCCAAATGTTAAAAATTGGGTGGAACGAACGGAGTGTAAAGATATATTTTTGGATAAATTATTTCGTGTGCAATTACCCTGTGCAAAAAACATATATTTTATGTGTATTTATTCAAATTTATATTATTCAAAATTTTAATTTTTTTGTGAATTTTGAAATATGTAATATTAATATGATATTGAGGTGATTCGAAACTTAAATTTTTGTTAGTATGTTATGAATATGAGAATAAAGATCCCGAATCCTGAGGTAGTAACTGATTATTTAAGTGTATTATATCAACGATCTGATTACTCACTTTTCTATTTTATAAATAAATCAAAGTGTATGTTAGGTAATATTTAAGAATAGATGATAAAATAGGAAACTCTCAATTTTTGATAATATTTAATATTATCCTTCTATATTTTTGATAATATTTAATATTATATTTGTTAATATTATCCTTTTGTATTTGAATCGAATTGTATGTCCCTTGAAAAATGTGTTATGTTAATATTAATTAACTAAGTCGTTTTACTTGTAAATCCTACGGTAAAATTTGCAACATAAATTCATGTACATGATTTCTCTTACGTATCTCTTATAACATTTGGGGCATGTGTCTTATTGTTAGCCATGGTATACATGAGCATTATATTGAGAATTTTTTAATAACGTAATTGATACGATTTTTAGCTATGGTATACATGAGCATTATATTGAGAATTTTTTAATAATGTAATTGATATGAATCGATATCTCAAAATTTGGTTTAACAATTATTATCGAACCGGAACTACTCATAAATTGAAGAGAAAAAAGAGTTACCAATTTTTACATAGAGAATTCTATCTAATATAGAAAAAGCAATTATATTTGGTTTATATTATCAAAATACACTTTTTAGTTTTTAAATATAATCCTACTATTAATCAAATACATTTTTTAGTTTTTAAATATAATAGTACTATTAATCAAGTACAGTTTTTAATATTAGATCTAAATATTCTCATATATCATTTATGATCTAACGATCTTTATTAATTTGGTTGTACAATGATCATACATGGAAGATTCTCTTACGGTTATTATATATAATGTAATAACTGTAAGTTTTTAATATTTTCTATGTACACTTACGTTTTATTTAATAATATTTTTGTATGATACGTTTTATTAAAATTTATGATTTAATATATATACTAGTTTTAGGATTTACTAATTTTACTCTACTTATATTTTGGGCTAATTTTTTTTTTTTTTTTTTTTTTTTTACATAAACTGTTTTTTTTAAAGCCCAAAAAGGTTTTGGGCCTTTAGAGCCCAACTTGTAAATGAGTTTTTAGAATACATAAAAAGAAGGTATCAGGTTTTATGTTTATTGGAGTTCAGTTCATTTCTCGACAGAAAGAAAAGAGGGGAAAAGGTTCCAAATTAGGGTTCTTCCAATTCAAAAGAGGGTATGAAATTGTTTTCAAAAACCAACGTTTGATTATTCGTTTTCTAGTTTTTAATCCGTTCATTTTATGTATTTTATTGTTTTCGTTTTTATTGATTGAAGTGGGTTCGTTTGATTTTGTGTTGGATCGAGTGGGTGTTTGATGGTGAGTGTTTGAGTGGTTGAATCGGGTGTGTGATGATTTCGTTTGTGGGTATGAATCGGGGGCTTCTGTTTGGGTTTGGTTCTGGTGTGTTGGAGAACCACCACCGCGGCGGCGATGGTGGCCGGCGGTGGTGGTGGCCGGCGGTGGTGGTGGTGTTGTTGGACGGAGACAGAAGGGAGACAGAGAGAGGTTTGGAGAGGGAGAGAAAGAAAGAGAGGGAGAGAGAGGTGCGAGAACGAGAGAGAGAAAGAGAGGGAGAGAGAGAGAGAGATGAGAGAGAGAGACGAGGGAGAGAGATGTGCGAGAGAGAGAGACAGAGTGCCGAGGGGGGCGGCCGCGGTGGGGCGGCGGTGGAGCGTGGGTCCCACGCGCAGTACGCCACGTGGGCCAGTGCATGTGTGCCACGTGGCGTAGTGCAGGGGTGCCACGTGTCTATGTGGTTGTGTTGTGTGTATTGATATGATTGGTTAGATTGTTTTATTAATAAAAAATGAATCGAAAATAGGAATAAAAATGTGAATTAGAATTTAATAAGTGTAATAATAATAATAATAATAATAACAAAATCTGAATAAAATGGAATAAAAATAGGATAAATAATTAGTAATAAATTAGAATTAGATTTGTATTAAAAAGAGGTTTGATTATTTAAATATGGATTAAATTAGAGTTCATTTATTTTGAAATTAGAGATTAAAATAAGAATTAGATTCGTTTTATTAGTAATAAAAAGGAGATAATCTATAGAAATTTTAGAGATAATTTGGATTTAATTTATGATTTATTTGGGATAAAAGAGATGTTTTATTTTGAATAAATAGGGATAAAAAGAGATTATTTTAGAAACGTTAAAATAGAATAACGTTTCTGCAATTCGGGTAATTGATTTAATTTGAATAAAATAGGATTATTTAATTAGAATTTCTGAGATACTTTCCCGATAATTATTTTAGAAATATTTGAGGAATTTTGATATTTAATAGGGATTAATTATGACGTAAATTGTCCCGAGGTTTTATTTATTTAAATTAGTTTTAAATTAGAGAAAGACGTAAAGGTTATTAAACGGAGTGAGATTTAAAAGAAAAATGCGTAGCGCCGGTTTAAAAATAGTAGATGTCCTATTTGTTTGATTTTGATATGTGATTTTACTTATTGCTGATCTAATTTATTTATTTTAATTGCTCACGTACTGTGGTTTATCCTTTTAGAGTAATTCCCTGGTACGTAACTGAAGGAAAAATACGCGGGTAGAGTATAATTGTTATTTGATTTTGTGCACAGCGCGATCGAGGCAAGTTCTTTCTGACCCTCACTCATATTGCATTATTTTGAGGAGTATTTATTTTCTGAAAGTTTGAATTGTTTATTCATTTCTGAAATATTTATTTGAGAATTCTATCAGTTGATCTGGAGGAATATTATACTTTCGATATTGAGACGCACTAAAAATATTCACTGTCCTTAAAGCGTATTTCATCGAATCTCCTGGGCATCTTATTTGTTCAAGATGACCCTAACGACCATTCAGCTATAGCTACGCTCCTTTATCGAGGTAGCTAACACTTTATTCGATTTAGTCGGATTTATTGTCCAGATCCGATAATTTTGTTCTTGGCTTCTAAATTTGATTCATTTTTCGGATCAAATTATTTTGAATCAGGATAGTGGTAAGCTGGTTCGAGATCTCATCATAACTACTCTTAACTAATTATTCTAGCGTGCTGATATATCGTTTGGTTGATTCGAGTCGTTCCCATTATTCGGGACGATTCTAAATAATTTATTTCATTCAACGAATCTCTTTTGTTCGAGATTTGTTAACATGTTCGTCTAAGGTTGACATATTGTTCGTGTCAACATAAGAATTTTCTTTTGGAATATTGGGATGACCTATTGTTCAGGTCGTCATCGCACAAAAAGTAGAATGGCGGTCGGCCAGAGTTAAGTCAAAATTTCCTATCTAATTATTCATACTTCATTCTCATAACGTATCCGGAGGAAAGTCTTTTCTTCAACTGGTCAACGTGGGAGTGGCCCACAGATTTCTTTTTTCTCTTTCTGATCAACACGAGATATAAACTTGTGGTATCAAGAGAGGAATATATCTATTTTGGCACGATAGTTGCCGGGTTGACTTTACAACCCACTAATTGCTAGCAAAACGAAATTGTGATACTTGAGACATAGTAGTGATCGTGCTATGGGGTATCACGGGTGTACGGTACTTGAGACACGGTAGTTGATCGCGCCGTGGGGTATCGTAAAAGGAGACAAGACCAGTATCTTCTATTCTCAAATTCCGAATGTGATTGTTTTGAGACAAATGATTTGGTTAGTCATTGGACATCGAGTCCGTCAGTATAAATTATTACCTTTTGAGTTTTTGTTGACATGGTTCTTCTTTTACCTCAATAGTAGTGTTGATAAGAGAGAGCCAGTCAGTGGAATTTGCTGAGCACATAGTTGCTCACTCTTGTTGTTAAACTATATTTTTCAGTTAAAGAGGAAATAGGCGAATCGTCCCGGTACAGAGATAAAGGGAAGGAGAAAATGCAGCACGACACCGACTTGGAGTAGCAGCGCTGTTTCAGAGATAACGTCAGGACATCTACACCAGAAAGCAATATCTACTCACTAAACTTTATGTATTCAGTAGCTTGGTGTGTATTCAATAAATAGCAATGTAATAATTTGGAGATAGAACGATGCCTGGACTTGTGGGCTGGAATCACTACGTGTTGTATGTATTACTATGGTATGTACTATATTTTGAGTGATATTGATGTTATGGATCGTGGCGACCCGAATTCACTGATAGGTGGATTTGGGGGCGTCACAGTTTTGGTATCAGAGCGGTAGTTATATTCTTAGGAAAACGTGAGATCCTAGGGATATAATACGATGATTGAGCTAAGATAGTGAGACGGGTTTGCGATTACTTAAGAGCTATAGCCTCACACAGGGATTTCTATACCTTGATGAGTTTTAAGCTTATATATTTATATACACTTATACATGCTGCTAGATAGAACCTGTTATGATAGAATTTTCTTTACTTTTGGGGGATGTCTTCATCAGAGTCCTCAGATTTCTATGTTATTCGAGACGGATCTCCTACTCCTATCGGAGAGATCATGAAGATCATAGTTCAAAGTTACACTAAACCATCGAAAGAGTATATGATCATAAACAATGACATTGAGCATTTTCTATTGGGATACTTGCACCTCCTTCCTAGTAGATGATAGGTTTAGTAGATTTACCTTCTTTTTGATGTGGATATAATAGTTTTCCCTCCAGTAATTCTTGAATAAGTTACCTATATGGCAAAAAGCCAGTTTTAAGATGATCATTTGACTTCTGTTAATACATCCCTACCTGGTGTGACCCGGACTTTAAAAATATCATTGTCGATTACTCCTTTGGGATTTTGAAGAGATATGGATGGAAATCTTCAGATGATACCCCTATTGAACTTGTTCCATTCTGTTGTAAAATGCTGTGATATCCGTTTTCTAGAGTCGGACCAACTCAAGGTACATGCACCATAGATGGACTCTAAGAGATACAACTATGTGTTCTGAAATTCGAAACTAAGCTATTGAACAATTTTCGTGACCGAAATTAATAGTTCGAAAGGTGAAGCTTATAGGAGTTGAGATAGTGCCATCCGACAATAAATCTTTCGTACATATCCTCTTAAAGATTTTTCTTTCCTGATGAGCTATTAGTGTTTACAAGTGACGTTTTCATTCTAGAATCAACGGTGCGCTTTATTATCTACGATGGTCGGTAAATTTTTATCATTTGAGTTCGCTCAGACGTTTTCATTCTTACTTGAAAGGTATCTATATTGTTCAGAGGTCAGTTTATCTATCACTATCTACTTCGAAAATATAAGTTCTTTCATAACTCTTCTTATATTTGACTCTTTTATGATACTGAGATGAACAACCCTATAAATAGGGGATGACTATCTATTTGTGTGATAAGAAGTCTGGTGGGACGCCACCTGTTTGTACTGTTGCTTGTCGTTAGAGTACTAAAGGCTGGCCACCTTATGTACTATGACGGTTGTCCTAATGACACATGCAACGGAACAAATGTTCAATGATCATTTTGATCTCTCAGTTAACCTCTTATAAAAGATTAGCGTTACCGAGAATTGATTATACATATGTCATTGTTTAACATTTTCCATCTCTGAGTTATCTTGTTCAAGGTTCTTATGGAGCAATTATCAGAACAACCCTTTGGAAGTGAGAAAATAAGTTATGTTGGATAAGCTTGCGATATTTTGCGTGATGATACAATAACAACCGTCTTCCATTTGAGAAAAGATAGAGTACATAATTCACATTTCCCTATCTCTTAAATTCCAATATAGTAGTTAAATGATGGTTCAACTATGGAAGTTTTGAGATTCAATATTTAAGACATTTAAATTGATTTCGAGCCTTTTCTTATAGAAGTTCCAAGATGATTCCACGAATTAGTCCAGAACGACATATCCCAAACCTATTTCAAAAAGGGACTATTGATGTCGAGGAAACGTGAACCTGGTTTGGAGAGATGAAGAAAACTTATGAGGATTTTAAGTTGAGTAAGTTGAGAATATCATCAATGCTATATATTATGTTAAAGAGGAAATCGAAACTGGAATAATGCAAATGAGAACTATTAAAGGCACGATAATTGAGATGAGTTTTAGAATTTGCAACCTATTAGTAATTTTATTTATGAACCATAACCTGTTTACTTAAGGATTTACCTTGTGGCTATTTTTTACCACCTCGAGTTCTCGACACAAGAGTTATGTTTTGACAACACTTATAAATTATGGCTTTGGATTATGAGGATTTGTTTTATTTATCAGTAAAGATGTTCTGATTCACAGTTATATACATATTTTGTTCTGTATAACCAAACCTTGTGTTTTCAATTTTAATAGAAAAAGATGCCACCCAGAAGAGGCAGACCTCCCAAGAACCAACAAGTACCACCTGAAGCGGGCCAACACAACGATGGCCCCATTCCCCACCAACAACCAGAACCAGAACCAGCACCTGCTCAAGTAATACCACCAAACCAGAACCAAAATGACCCTATGGGTTTACTTGTGGAATTTCTGAGACAGTATACCCAAAATCCTCCACCTAGACAAGAAATACCCCTAGTCAGAGACAATCAACCTCCTGTACAACCAGTTAAGAATACAGTTACCTTCAAGCCTTTCAAGTCACTGAATCCACCTGAGTTTAAAGGTACCACTGATCCTGTTGAAGCAAGAATTTGGTTACGAGAAATGGAAAAGACCTTTGAGATTGTAGGAATGGAAGAAGAGAAGAAGACCATTTTTGCAGCCTACATGTTAAAAGGTGAGGCAAACTTCTGGTGGGAAGCGAAAAGAGCTATGGAAAGGAATGCAGTAATACCTTGGACTCGATTCACCCAACTGTTTTTGGAGAAATATTTCCCTAAGTACTTGGAAAATCAAATGGGGCTTAAATTTTTGGAATTAAAGCAAGGCAATATGACCGTAGCCGAATATGAAGCCAAATTTAATGAACTCTCCAGGTTTGTGCCTTATCACGTTGATACTGATGAGAAAAGAGCTAAGCGTTTTCAACAAGGACTAAAACCATGGATTCAGAATCGAGTTGCAGTCTTAGAAATCACCAACTATGCTACCTTAGTTCAGAAAGCAGCTATAGTGGAAAGTGGGGGCAGAGTTGTACTCAAAAGACAAGGACGTAAAGAAAAGGAAGTTTCAGAACCGTGAATCTAGTTTTGATAAGAAACCTGATAATCGGAGTGGAAAGAAACCATTTGTGAAACGGGAAGACAAGAGCACTAACACCAAGAGAATTGAGAACCATGACACTAGAGGATCTAATCAGAGGTTCAGACCACCACAGACATCAAATTTGATTCAAGGAAGGCCACCACTACCAGAATGCAAAACATGTGGAAGAAAACACCCAGGACCCTGTAATCTTGCCAATATTGTGTGCTACAATTGTGGACAGAAAGGACATTACTCTTCTAACTGCAAAGAGAAGGTAACCACTTGTTTCAAATGCGGAAAGAAAGGACACATTGCACGGGAATGCAAGTCACCTTCAAAGGAAACCACTGTACCTAGACTCATGGCACCTCCTGACAACAAACTGACTGCACGTACTTTCAATATGACGGTGAGAGATGCAATCACCGACAGTGATGTCATTACAGGTACGCTTTTAGTAAATTCTGTGAATGCATGTGTATTGATTGACTCAGGAGCTACAAGATCTTTTATATCAGAGAATTTTATAAACAAACTAGATATTCAGTCAGTACCATTAGGGGAAACTTTGGTTATAGAAGTAGCAAATTAGGAAACAGTTTCCATAGATAAAGTATGCCTAGATTGTGCTATCGAGATTCAAGCACAGCAATTCAACGCAGATCTTCTTCCTTTTAAGTTAGGAGAATTTGATATAATTCTTGGAATGGATTGGTTAACTCGCTATGATGCTCATATAAATTGTCGGCGTAAATGGGTTAGCGTGAAAGGATTGAATGGCAAGAGAGTACAGTTTCGCGGAAGGAAACCTACCCGGAATTTTCTAACCATAGTTCAAGTAAAGAAATTACTACGAAAGGGATGTCAAGCTTACTTAGCCCATGTGGTTGACAAAGATAAACAGACTCCTACTCTTAAAGAGATTCATGTAGTAAATCAGTTTGAGGATGTATTTCCTGAAGAGTTACCTGGATTACCTCCTGACTGAGAAATAGAATTCACCATCGACCTTGCTCCAGGAACAACACCAATCTCTAAAGCACCTTACAGAATGGCGCCAGTAGAGATGAAGGAATTGGCAACACAACTGCAAGATTTATTAGACAAGGGCGTGATTCGACCAAGTGTATCCCCGTGGGGAGCTCCAGTGTTATTTGTAAAGAAGAAGGATGGATCTATGAGGTTATGTATTGATTACCGAGAGTTGAATAAGATGACAATCAAGAATAAATACCCTCTACCACGAATTGACGACTTATTTGATCAATTGAAAGGAGCTGCTTATTTTTCTAAGATTGACCTTAGATCGGGTTATCATCATCTAAAGATTAAACCTGAAGATGTGCCAAAGACTGCTTTTAGGACACGTTATGGGCATTATGAGTTTCTAGTGATGCCATTTGGACTGACGAATGCTCCAGCTGCTTTTATGGATGTGATGAATCGTGTATTCAAGAAATATTTGGATAAGTTCGTCATTGTATTTATTGATGACATCCTGATTTACTCAAAGAATCAAGAAGAACACGCAGAGCATCTTCGTTTAGTTTTGGAAACTCTACGCAAGGAGAAGCTATACGCCAAGTTTTCTAAATGTGAGTTTTGGTTAAATAAGGTGCAATTTTTAGGTCACATTGTGAGTAGTGAAGGGATTTCTGTAGACCCTGCGAAAGTGGAAGCAGTAGCAAATTGGGAAAGACCGAAGACTCCAACAGAGGTAAGAAGTTTTCTTGGACTAGCAGGATACTATCGAAGATTTGTAAAGGATTTCTCGAAGATAGCTACACCGTTGACTAAACTCACTAGAAAGAATGAGAAGTTTGAATGGACGTCCAAGTGCGAGGAAAGTTTTCAAGAGCTCAAGCGACGTTTGACATCTGCTCCAGTTTTGACATTACCCGATGATACTGGGAATTTTGTGATTTACAGTGACGCTTCACACAAGGGATTAGGATGTGTACTGATGCAACACGGGAAGGTGATTGCTTATGCTTCTCAACAGTTAAAGGATTACGAGCTGAGGTACCCTACTCATGATCTTGAATTAGCTGCAATTGTTTTTGCATTAAAGATTTGGAGACATTACTTGTACGGTGAAAAGTGTGAAATCTACACGGATCATAAGAGTTTAAAGTATATCTTTACCCAGAAAGAGCTGAATATGAGACAAAGACGATGGCTGGAATTAATCAAAGACTATGATTGTTCGATTAACTATCACCCAGGAAAGGCCAATGTAGTAGCTGATGCGCTAAGTAGGAAAGAAAGACTCCAGATGTTAATATCATCAGAAGAATTGATCAAAGAATTTGAAAGGTTCGATTTGGAGATTAAGATTCCAGTTCAAGCCAATGAGCGAGTATATGAAATCCTTCTGCAACCAGAATTGATTGAAAAGATTCGTCGTTGTCAAGAGAAAGTAATGGAAGGAGAAAGGTCTCAATTAACCGGGGAAGAACTTCAAAGTCTAAAAGATGATAAGGGAATTAAAAGATTTGCCTCAAGAATTTGGATACCAAACGTCGTAGAACTTAAAGAAGAGATTCTCAGTGAAGCCCATAATTCAAGATATTCTATTCATCCAGGAAGTACGAAAATGTATCAGGACATCAAGAAGAATTATTGGTGGCCCAACATGAAAAGAGAAATTGCAGACTGGGTAAGTAAATGTTTAACTTGTCAGAAAGTGAAAGCAGAACACCAGAGACCGAGTGGACTTCTACAACCCTTAGAGATACCTGAATGGAAATGGGAGCATATAACCATGGATTTTATCGTAGGTTTACCCCGAACTAGAACCAGTCACGATGCAATTTGGTTTATTGTGGATCGACTTACCAAATCTGCGCACTTCTTACCAATTAGTGAAAAGTATTCAGTTGAGAAGTTGGTGGGAATATACCTGAAGGAAATTGTGGTTCGTCACAGAGTACCTGTTTCAATTGTGTCTGATAGGGATGCCCGATTCACTTCTAGATTTTGGAAAAGCTTTCAGGAATGTCTTGGCACGAAATTAAATCTGAGCACTGCATACCATCCACAAACTGATGGACAAAGCGAAAGGACGATTCAAACGGTTGAGGACATGTTGAGAACTTGTGTATTGGATTTCAAAGGAAGTTGGGACGACCATTTACCCCTGGTTGAGTTTGCATACAATAATAGCTACCACTCCAGCATAGGTATGGCACCGTATGAGGCTTTGTATGAAAGAAAGTGTAGATCACCATTATACTGGGATAAAGTAGGAGAGAGAAAGATACTAGGACCAGAGATACTCCAGCAGACCAAACAAGCTATAGAGATTATTCAAAAAAGGTTAGTGGCAGCTCAAGACCAACAATGAAAGTACGCAAATCAAAGAAGAAAAGACAAAACATTTGAGGTTGGAGATAAAGTGATGTTAAAAGTTTCACCTTGGAAAGGAGTAATGAGATTCAGGAAGAAGGGCAAGTTAAGTCCCAGATATATAGGACCTTTTGAAATTCTCAAGAAAGTAGGAGCGGTGGCATACCAGTTAGCCCTACCGCCAGATCTTCAGCATATCCA
Source organism: Heracleum sosnowskyi (assembly GCA_030848705.1). NCBI lineage: Eukaryota > Viridiplantae > Streptophyta > Magnoliopsida > Apiales > Apiaceae > Heracleum > Heracleum sosnowskyi. The sequence continues at coordinate 146,496,916 of CM061236.1, read as the reverse complement.
CGATGTATTTCATATTTCCTTGTTAAGAACATATCACCCTGATTTCAGACATGTTCTTGCTTACGAACCAGTGGAGATTAGGTCTGATATGACATACGAAGAACAACCAGTGCAGATCCTAGATTATAAAGTGCAAGAGTTGCGAAGTAAGAAAGTGAATTTGGTAAAAGTACTCTAGAGAAATCATCAAGTTGAAGAAGCTACTTGGGAAAGAGACAGAGTGCCGAGGGGGGCGGCCGCGGTGGGGCGGCGGTGGCGCGTGGGTCCCACGCGCAGTACGCCACGTGGGCCAGTGCATGTGTGCCACGTGGCGTAGTGCAGGGGTGCCACGTGTCTATGTGGTTGTGTTGTGTGTATTGATATGATTGGTTAGATTGTTTTATTAATAAAAAATGAATCGAAAATAGGAATAAAAATGTGAATTAGAATTTAATAAGTGTAATAATAATAATAATAATAATAATAACAAAATCTGAATAAAATGGAATAAAAATAGGATAAATAATTAGTAATAAATTAGAATTAGATTTGTATTAAAAAGAGGTTTGATTATTTAAATATGGATTAAATTAGAGTTCATTTATTTTGAAATTAGAGATTAAAATAAGAATTAGATTCGTTTTATTAGTAATAAAAAGGAGATAATCTATAGAAATTTTAGAGATAATTTGGATTTAATTTATGATTTATTTGGGATAAAAGAGACGTTTTATTTTGAATAAATAGGGATAAAAAGAGATTATTTTAGAAACGTTAAAATAGAATAACGTTTCTGCAATTCGGGTAATTGATTTAATTTGAATAAAATAGGATTATTTAATTAGAATTTCTGAGATACTTTCCCGATAATTATTTTAGAAATATTTGAGGAATTTTGATATTTAATAGGGATTAATTATGACGTAAATTGTCCCGAGGTTTTATTTATTTAAATTAGTTTTAAATTAGAGAAAGACGTAAAGGTTATTAAACGGAGTGAGATTTAAAAGAAAAATGCGTAGCGCCGGTTTAAAAATAGTAGATGTCCTATTTGTTTGATTTTGATATGTGATTTTACTTATTGCCGATCTAATTTATTTATTTTAATTGCTCACGTACTGTGGTTTATCCTTTTAGAGTAATTCCCTGGTACGTAACTGAAGGAAAAATACGCGGGTAGAGTATAATTGTTATTTGATTTTGTGCACAGCGCGATCGAGGCAAGTTCTTTCTGACCCTCACTCATATTGCATTATTTTGAGGAGTATTTATTTTCTGAAAGTTTGAATTGTTTATTCATTTCTGAAATATTTATTTGAGAATTCTATCAGTTGATCTGGAGGAATATTATACTTTCGATATTGAGACGCACTAAAAATATTCACTGTCCTTAAAGCGTATTTCATCGAATCTCCTGGGCATCTTATTTGTTCAAGATGACCCTAACGACCATTCAGCTATAGCTACGCTCCTTTATCGAGGTAGCTAACACTTTATTCGATTTAGTCGGATTTATTGTCCAGATCCGATAATTTTGTTCTTGGCTTCTAAATTTGATTCATTTTTCGGATCAAATTATTTTGAATCAGGATAGTGGTAAGCTGGTTCGAGATCTCATCATAACTACTCTTAACTAATTATTCTAGCGTGCTGATATATCGTTTGGTTGATTCGAGTCGTTCCCATTATTCGGGACGATTCTAAATAATTTATTTCATTCAACGAATCTCTTTTGTTCGAGATTTGTTAACATGTTCGTCTAAGGTTGACATATTGTTCGTGTCAACATAAGAATTTTCTTTTGGAATATTGGGATGACCTATTGTTCAGGTCGTCATCGCACAAAAAGTAGAATGGCGGTCGGCCAGAGTTAAGTCAAAATTTCCTATCTAATTATTCATACTTCATTCTCATAACGTATCCGGAGGAAAGTCTTTTCTTCAACTGGTCAACGTGGGAGTGGCCCATAGATTTCTTTTTTCTCTTTCTGATCAACACGAGATATAAACTTGTGGTATCAAGAGAGGAATATATCTATTTTGGCACGATAGTTGCCGGGTTGACTTTACAACCCACTAATTGCTAGCAAAACGAAATTGTGATACTTGAGACATAGTAGTGATCGTGCTATGGGGTATCACGGGTGTACGGTACTTGAGACACGGTAGTTGATCGCGCCGTGGGGTATCGTAAAAGGAGACAAGACCAGTATCTTCTACTCTCAAATTCCGAATGTGATTGTTTTGAGACAAATGATTTGGTCAGTCATTGGACATCGAGTCCGTCATTATAAATTATTACCTTTTGAGTTTTTGTTGACATGGTTCTTCTTTTACCTCAATAGTAGTGTTGATAAGAGAGATCCAGTCAGTGGAATTTGCTGAGCACATAGTTGCTCACTCTTGTTGTTAAACTATATTTTTCAGTTAAAGAGGAAATAGGCGAATCGTCCCGGTACAGAGATAAAGGGAAGGAGAAAATGCAGCACGACACCGACTTGGAGTAGCAGCGCTGTTTCAGAGATAACGTCAGGACATCTACACCAGAAAGCAATATCTACTCACTAAACTTTATGTATTCAGTAGCTTGGTGTGTATTCAATAAATAGCAATGTAATTATTTGGAGATAGAACGATGCCTGGACTTGTGGGCTGGAATCACTACGTGTTGTATGTATTACTATGGTATGTACTATATTTTGAGTGATATTGATGTTATGGATCGTGGCGACCCGAATTCACTGATTGGTGGATTTGGGGGCGTCACATATAAGATATAATTTATTCGATCGAGATTTGACAAATAACATTAATTACAGAAATACTTGCACATACAATAGTCATTGCTTTCACAAAATTGTTGTATTAATTTTTCGTGACCGTACTTTTCAACACACAAATTCCCTCAGTCATCTCCCCTTACTAGGCAATTTGGAGTAGGTTGGTTGCTTAAGGCTTTTAATATTAGTAGCTTATAATCCATGTAATGTATGGGTTCTTTTAATATTTAAAATTATGTTAATTCGTATTTTTTTAAAAAATTTTATGTTATTAGTTTTTAGACTTTATCTATTATGTTTCATACGCTTAATACACTACTTGTGTTGTATTTTGAGTTCTAAACAAAAGATTTAAACGATTTAATAGCCCACAAAACTCACAAAATAATATTTAATTTAGTGATTTGTTTCACTTAAAATTACCCTGAAACTGAAGAAAAAATAAATTGACGAATTTTAAAGATAGTTCTATTCAACTTAGGAATAGAATTAAAATAAAGAAAATCTACTCAACTTAGAATTAAGGTATAGACCAACAATAAAATAAATCTACTCAACTTAGAATTTGAACTTACGAATTTTTATATTGAGAATTCTAGTCAACTTAGAAATCTACTCATATGTAATTTATATTATTAAAATAATTTTTTTAATATTAGATCTAATGGTTCTCATTCCTCTATTTTAAAAGATCAATGGTCCTTATTGATTTGGCGGCTCTTACGCTTATTATATTTAAGAATTTAATACAATAAAGCTATAAAGTATATATTGATATAAATATCATAATAAATAAGTTTACTTCTAATGTTTCGGTTTTATTTACAGTGTATATAAAATTTTAAAATACATTATTATCTAAAAATTATTAAACAGAATGAAAAATATGTTATGATTAGATAAATTTTATTCTCATATTATTATATTCTTTATCGATTTGAATTTTTTCTTAAATTGATTTTAATATTTTATTGAATGAAACATAGAATTTCTAAATTTAAAAGAATTAGGGAAAAAAAAAATTAAAATTGGATCTACAATAAAAAAAATATTTATTAAAATTTAGATACTCATTTTACTATTTGGGTTCTATCTTGAGTTTTAGAAATCGAATTTTGATGATTTTACAGCCCACGCGAAACTAACGAAATTATCTTTATTTTAATGATGGTTTAATAATTATTATCTAATTTGACGTACTCATAAACTGAAGAGAAAAGATAGTTACGAATTTTTACAGAAAGATTTCTATTCAGTATAGAAAACCAATTTAGAATTGGTTTAAATTATCAAAATACACTTCTTAGTATTTAAATAAAATTATACTTTTAATCAAATACACATTTTAATATAAGTATTATATTCAAAAATGAATACCCTCAATTTTATAAAAATATTTTGATATTATCATTTTACGTTTGTTATTATTAAAACAATATAATTATAATTTGGATAAATCAAATTGTTATGTTCCTTCAGAAAAAAGTGTTATGTTTAATACTAATTAAAAAGTGTTATAAATTCATTCATGCACATGACATCTCCTACGTTTCTTATACCGTAGGGTCCACGTGTATCATTATTAGCATGATATACATGAACATTATATTGATAATTTTTTAATATTTTAATCCATATGAATCGTTATCTTGATATTTGGTTTAACAATTATTATCTAACCGGAACTACCCATAAATTTAAGAGAAAAAATAGTTAAGAATTTTTACATAACTTTTTTTTAAAAAAAAAATATTATCAAAGTACACTTTTTAGTATTTAAATATTATGCTATTATTAATCAAATACACTTTTTAATATTAGATCTAACAATTCTCATCTATAAATTTAAGATCTAACAGTAATTATTAATTTGGTCTTATAGTGATCATACATGTACCGAATCGATTTGAATTTTTTTTAAAATTGATTTTAATTTTTTATTGAAAGAAACATTGAATTTCTAAATTTAAAAGGATTAGTAAAAAATTAAATTGGTGTTACAATAATAAAAAAATATTTATTAAAATTTAGATACCCACTTTACTATTTGAGCTTTATCTTGAGTTTTAGATATCGGATTTTGACGATTTTATAGCCCACGCGAAGTTAACGAAATTATATTTAATTTAACGAAATTAGAGAAATTATCAAAAATACTACATTTTCTAAGTTTTTTTTTACAATTTTACTATCTTCTGAAAATATTTGCAAAAATACGGTATGCAACTAGATGCAACCTAAAAATATTTGCAAAAATACGGTGCAACCAGATGTTAGTAAGAGGGGGTGAATGAAGATAAAGATGAATAAAATTTTCAATCGCAGGTTATATCCGCCTCACCTTTTATCTATACATACATGTCTATATATAACTATATAGATATATGCGTAGTTAGAGTTAACAAGTAGTTTCATCTCAACCAAATCAAATGAGGTTGAGTTTCAAGCTAATCAACAAGGCCCCGCAGGGACACTAACTTATGCAACTTATTATGCAACCAAAGATGATTCCAATTATTAAATTTTTATAATTTGCATTTGTGGTTGATTTTGGTTGCAGTTGCGTATATGGTTGCATCTAGTTGCAGATCATATTTTTGCAAATATTTTTAAAAAGTTGGTATTTTTTCAAAATATTCAAAACAAACATAGTATTTTTACAAATTTTTTTTTAGGATTGGGTATTTATGAAAAAAGCCCTAATAATTATTATTATCTAACTGGAGCTGCCCATAAAGATTTCTATTCCATATAGAAAACCTATTTATAATTGGTTTAAATTATCAAAATACACCTTTTAGTATTTAAATATAATCCTACTATTAATACAGTTTTTAGTATTTAAATATAATCCTACTTTTAATCAAATACACTTTTTAATGTCAGAGACTCCCCTAGTTTAACTATGTATTTTCAGTTGCAACGTCAGCAGGATTGCAATATTGTTAGGTTACCCGCTCTCATAAAATCTCCTAGGAGGATTTAGTTGGATGTTATTATATACTCCCTCCATTATGTGTCATGTTTGACTTTTTTATGGTCAAATTAATTGAAATTTGACTGAAAATTAGAAACTATTCATTCATAATTTCGGATATTTGAGAAATACATTATAAAGTATATTAAAACCTAGTTGAAAAAGCCGCGCTTCGCGGCGGCATCATAATTTTTTTTTAAAACTTCATCAATTGAATTACAAAAATTACTCGATCCTCTCTAATTAGCCATTCTCCCGTAAATCGCCTTTCCTTTTTAATATGAATATCTCAAATTTGATATATTGAATATTTGTGTTATATATTAATTATCGCGTTAACATACTCCTTTTTCTAATAAGTCTCTCTCTCTTTAGAAAAATACATATATTAATTAAATTACAAAAATTACTCGTTACTCCCTAATAGTCGTTCTCCCGTGAAACACGCTTTCCTTTTTAAGATCAAAATTTCTAATTTAATATATTGAATATATATTTGTCTTGTATATTAATTTTTATGTTAAAATACTCCTTTCTAATGAGCCACTTTTTCGTTGAAAAAATACCTATGTAAATTAACAATCCTATTTTACTTTCAATATAATTTTTAACTATATGTTTTTCCTATAATTCGAATTCTTCCCCTTTATAAATTCGCACACTTATTCTACTTCGAATAGAACTTTTAATTATATCTACAAACACCTATTTTACTTCTAATAAAACTTTTAATTGTATGTATTTTTTATAAATTCGAACAGTTATTCTACTTTTAATAGAACTTCTAATTTTATGACTTACCTATAAATTCGAACTATTTTCCTTTATAAATTCAAACACCTACTCTACTTGAACTTTATTTATATGTCTTCTCTATAAATTCGAACCCTTCTCCTCAATAACTTCGAATACCTATTCTACTTCTAATATGCTAAAGAATATATTTTAATTTATTAGTATTTAAAGTTTTAAACCTCTAGAAAAATTAGAAAAATAGATTGAGACGATCTTAGAGCTATGCTAAAGAATAATTTTTAATTTATTAGTATTTAAAATTTTAAACCTCTAGAAAAATAGATTGAGACGATCTTAGAGACGCCACCTTACCTCCCGCATATCCTCCTTTATATATATATATATATATATATATATATATATATATATATATATTGATACTTTCTAATGGTATAATTTTTATAATTTTTTTCAATTATATAATATGTGTAATTTTAAGTCAAACTTTAGTCAATTTGACCACTACACTACTAGAAAATATCATTTTAACAACAGAAAATTCCATTGGCAGATTAAGAAAATCCGTTAGTATAAATGTTGTTGGGAAGTCTCTATTAATGGAAATGTTTTCGTCACAAAACTTAACAACAGAATGTTAACAAACTAATAACAAAGATTTTTTTTTGGATACGACCAATTTGGTAACGGAATATTCTGTCACCGTTATTAGCAACTATATGTCAACGAAATTTCTGTTGTTAAATATAGTAACGGATTATTCCATTACCACTATTACATTACAAGAAAATGGTTAAAATTCACCGGAAAATGATGACAATTTATAAGAGGGTGGAATTTATAATTTTCAGTCTCTTTTAACTAAAGATCGTATTTGCTTACTTTTATTTTGCCTTAAGATTGGATTAGGTTTCTTCAAATTGAGACAAAGTACCATAAATAATGACTACAAAACCACACAATGAAAAGTTTCATCTATCTTCTTCTTATCAACAAAATCAAGCTATTTTAAAATTGAGGGTGGGCGCTATTTTTGTTATAAGCTTGTCTTTTTTCTTGCCTCGAAGTCATGTATGAAACTAAATATATCAATGTCCGTGGGTGAATAATTAGGGAGATAAAAAAATTAAGAATATATAAGTAAATGCGTGTGTATATACACGCAGATATGCAATTTATGCAATTGAAATTATAAGTTACTTATGACATGTGAAAATATTGTTGAGGAAGTGAAGTTGAAGAACAAAGTGATGAATGGGGAACAGTGACTAGTGGGGATGAGAGATGAGAATGAGAGAATATGAGTGGGGGATAAATACATGGGAAGATAATTATGTGTTCATTTTCTTAATCACAACCATTTAGTCGATGTCTCCTTCTTGTAATCAAGGGCTATAAATTGACTACAAGATGGCAATCCCCGTGCTATGCTCTAATCCAATGAAGTATGGTCACGTGTCAACACGCAACCCAGATATTAAATTCAAGACTAATATTACCAACATAATAGCAACGAATATATTTTAACCGATTTATTATTACAACGAATTAGTAACGGAATAAAGTTAATTAACTGATCTAACGAAAATAGATTTGTCATTTCCCTTGGTATGGGGTTGGCAATCCCTTACTAAACAGTTATTGTGTCGTTACTATTTCGTAGGAAACAATTCCTTGGCAACTCCTTAGCATTTCCGTTGACACGTTTGGGAAATATCCGTTAGTGAACCGTTAGGTATCGGTTGGTATAGTGAGGACTTTTAAAATATTTGAAATCCGTTATCAATCTATTGGTAACTACTAACGGGTTCGTTTCCGTTACTAAATTCTGTTGGCATAATGAAAGTCAAACAAGACACATAATATGAGATGAATGGAGTAATTAACAGAATGTATCCTTTAGAAAAAGATCTCTATCGGAAATCAACTGATCATGTATGTTATTTTTCTGTGTATTCATTAGGAGTATTCGGAAAGTTCAGCTTTCATTGCTTGAACGTCGATAATACCATTGTAGAACTGACTTCTATTATGAATTGCAGAAAGTAACCGTTGAATTTGATTTGTCTATTTCTCTGCGAATAAGCTTTATTTGATCATCTCATTTAAACCGTCTGCAGATGAGCACTTTTGATTATGTCCAGATCAAGCAAGCCTCGACATATGCCAGTATGCCACTGTGGCTGCGTGTCATGGTAATACTGTTTAGTCAAATAATAAGCTCCTAGCCAACGAGGGTAATAGTAGCTATATATTTACCCCAAAATGGATCCTAAAATGTTATAGGAATGACTAATATTATGATGACCACTCATCATTTATTCAGGAACGAGAATTCTAACATTTCTATTTGAATATCCATAATTTGGGATACCTTTATTACACATGCTGCATATTAATTAATTATTATATTTATCTAGAATTTGTATATATCACAATAAGATCTGATTTAATACCTTAAAACTTTTGAGATATTTGATTTGGACTTTAGAATCTAGGAGTATCCAATTAAAATTTGAAGAATAAAGAATTATTTAAATTAAATGGTAGAGGTATTTTGGATTATCCATTTTTATCCTCACATATTACCATTTAAATTGCTAAAGATTACATTATTCACCTATGTACAAATAAAACCCATCTTTTCAACGAGAGGATTGGATTGAATACGAACCTCGCTAAAACAATAATAGCATGATTTGTTCCCCGTTAATGGCTAAATGCTAACCTCCTCTAAAGTTGCCTAGTGAGAATGTTGAGTTGTTGGATTGGAAATAAAATAAAATAAAGATACAATGAATGATTACGGGGCCCGAAAAGTAATAATAAAAAGTAAAGTTGTGGTTAGAGATTTAAACGTTATAATAAATTCTTCATATTCAGTTAATAGAACGCAAGATAATTTTTTTATAATTTGAAAATTATAAGTTATTACTCTATAACATAATCTTCGGCCGATTTCACATATTTTCTTTACTTCTTTTGTGCATAAATAGATACTTGCATACATATTATTCTTTTCTAATTAAGAATGCAAAATTATATTTTTATTCTTATTAAAAAGAAATACTCTAAAAGTAGTATATAATTTTTTATATGTTTTTAAAAGTTTATTGTACGACTTGAAAAAGGGACGGAGTGAGTATAAGGAATAACGTCCATTGAACAAGAAATTATTTAAATTAAATCGTAGTAGCATTTTGGATTATCATTTTGTATGTTAACATATTACCATTAAATTGCTAAAAATTACATTATTTATCTCTATACCAATAAATCCCATCTTTTCAGATGATTGGATTGAATACGAACATCGCTAAAACAATAATAGCATGATTACTATTTGTTCCCTGTAAATGTTGGCCTGAAGTAAATTGTATACTGAGTTAGAAGGGGAAAAAAACAAAAAAAGAAATAATGGATGATTACGGGGCCAGACAAGTAATAATAAAAAATAAATTATGCGTTAGAGATTTAAACGTATAATAAATTCTCCATAATTAGTAAAAGGAATGCATGATAATCTTTTTATAATTTTAAAATTATTTCGAAGATTATAAGTTATTACTTTATAACGGTCCGATTTTATATGTTTTCTTTAATTCTTACATGCATAAATATGCATAAATAGATATTTACATATATTATTCTTTTCTCATATCCTTCTTCCTGATAAAAAGTTACATTTTATTCTTATTAAAAAGAAATACTCTAAAAAATAGTATATAATCTTTTATACATTTTTAAAATACCTACAAGACTTAAAAAAGGGGGTGAGTACAAGGAATAACGTTCGAACAACAAATCCTCGTGCATTTTATGGTGTTCTTCTTAGTAAATCTTCAGCATTGGTTGTAGACAGAAGCAAGCTGAATTTTTAGTAACTGATTAGTAAGGTAAAGTTTTAGTGTGTGATATCATCACTGATGAAAGCAAGCTGAATTTTTGCACGGCTTACTGTTGCTTCTTTACTATTCCATTGCTACTAACTTGTAATTTTTAAGATCTTTATCTGTTATAGATACATTTTTAATTCTTAAATTTTTAATAATTAAATGTACTCTCGAGCAATCAATTTTGGTTCTTTATATATCCCTGTTATGTATATATCAACTTGTTTATTTGATTTTTTGTTTTTGAGATTTTGTTTAACGTTATTTATTACCGATGGATTTGATGTTTAAGTTCTTATAGTTGCGATTTGGATCAAGAAAGTTGATATGAGTCCGTGTCTGTATTAAGTTGATATGAGTTTGTGTTTCAACTGAGTTGATATGATGAATAAGTGTAATTAACTGATTTGTGCTTACTTTTAAAAATAGAATTTCTATCTGTGCTTGATCTTTGTCTCAATCTGTTCATTATATAAATTTATTTGAGCGCAAATTCTTGATTTTTACTGTAACTTCTCTTCCTTTTTTTGAAACTACTGTTAATTCTCTCTGCTGCCTTCGCGGAAGCTACACAAGATAATTTTTTTCCTTTGGCATTTTCTGTTCTTTGGCCAGAGATCACATTATATACCTGTGAGTAATGGACTGTCCATCTATTCTAGTATGTAACATCTTAGTTTTATCACTCTAACAATTGAGTTGATGCAATTTGACACTGCAATGTTCTGGTTCATCTTTAAAGGAATTTTTAGTGATTTTTATAAGTACCTCGGGGTGTTGCATTTAGGTCGAACTAGCTATTAAGAACCTCCCGAGTTAGGAAACTTGAGCAATTCTAATAATTCTGTCCTTCCTTAGTTTTGTGCATAGTGGTTCTAGATAGAAAGGTAAAAAATGGAAGGATGACAGTTGTTAGTTGTTAGCCTATGTTTGCCAGAATATGCATTGCACAGAGCTGATCAGCTTATACGCAACTGTGTGACTAAAAGATCTTTTAAAACTCGCGCAATGCGTAGTTGGTAATTAATTATACCATCATGTGTATCAGTAGATATGCATCTCTCTACCAACTGACTAGCCTGCGCAATGCGCGATTGTTTTAACATTTTTCTTAATGTGGATCTTAAAGATGCCTACTAATTTGATATTTTGGGTGTTCTTTCCTCATTATAGTATTTGTGAGCCACAATTTGCTAAATATGGTACTTTGATCAATTTTTTCGTATGTGTGATGGACATAAACTGTAACTTAATTTCAATTTGACATGAAAAGCCCTGACAAACTTCCTATTTATCGAAGAACATGTTGAAGATTTTTTTAACTAGTAAGTACTATATGTCCTTGCACAGTCCCTGCTTGTCAGTTGATCCTCAAGACTTCAGAATGGCTAATCAGTGTTAAGAGTTTGATTTCAGCCTGAAGCTAGGCAATTCTTCTCTAGGCAAAGAAGCTAGGACACAGAAAAAAATTGAAGTGAAAGCAACGTCAGAAAGATTCGTGGAAAAATTTGGTAAGTTCTCTCTTGTTATTAATGGTCCTATGCTTGATAGTAAATAAACTAATAGTAATGTTACCTGTATATGCTCATCACTGATTTTTATGTGGAGAGGGAGAGTTATTAATTTGTTTTCTGCAGTTAGGCATCATTCAATTTTTATAACTATCAAGTTGGTCTTCTGAATCAGGAAGGTCAAATGGCACCTGTGTATAACAATACAGATCTAGAAGTAGCGCAGGCATTGTTAGCACTTTCAAAAGTGACGAACTTACCCGCACTTCATGGCAAACAAAAGAAAAGGAAACGTGAGGATGAAGCTATTCGACAAGTCAATTGTCACAGACAACGCTGTATAACTTTAATAATCAAGGCCGGAAATAAAGTTTTGAGAAAAACCGTTCTGAGAGAGTCACCTGTACAAGAACAGTTTTCGGGGGCAGTATCCCAAAACTTGACTTGTACACCTACTTCTGCAAAGAAGAAACATGGTTCATAAGCTAATAGTTATAAGATATTTTCTTGTTCTATGTTCACAAATCTTTGTACTATCTTCGGAATTATCATTTGTCTGTATCCTTTAGGAGTATGCATGGTTAACTGATGAACTAGGAATTTCAAGCTCTGTTGTTGCTTAGTACTAATTGTATGAATTCTGAATGCAATATATCTCTTTCTTTGCTAGGTAGCTGTATTTTATTATATTATCCAGAACACTTACACATGATGGATTTATACAATATACTCATCTGTAGGTTAGAAGCTTCATATGAGCGTAGTTATGTAGTTGCTTGGGTGGTAGAAGCCTGTGATGCTCGGATCCGCAAGACCCAGCCATACCCGTGTCCACATGACACGACACTGACACCGACACTCGGATCGGAGTCTGATCCTTTATGTGAGAATGGACACTTCATCTCCGACAACCTAACTTAACTTCGACAACTTATCTCTAAGAAAAAGAGAAGAAAATACCTATTATGAGTATTATCATATAGCACTTTAACTTTTGAAATTGTACCTGTTACACGTTTATTTATTCATATAGCAAATATGATTTTATCTTTTTTTTCCAAAAGTTCATTTGTTATCTTTAGGCTTTTTGACCTTTTAGCCCTTAAAGTTTGACGATTTATACCCATCAGCCCTAAAACTTTGAAATCGTACCTTTTAGCCCCTGAAGTACCCATTAAAGTCCAATTAACCCTTATACCGGTACCGATTAAAAAAAAATTCAAACCGGTATAAATCGGATGGGTAAAACGGACATTTGACATTTAGTAAAGGTACCGGTATAAAGGTTAATTGGACCTCTACGGGTACTTCAGGGGCTAGAAGGAATACTTTTGGTAACTTCAGGGGCTAAAAGAAATACTTGTTTATAACTTGTTTATTCAGGTTTCTATAATCATTTATAACTTGTTTATTCAGGTTTCTTTACAATTCCAATTTTTCTCCCCTATAATTATAACTTGTTTATTCAGGTTTCTATTCAAACAAGTTCTAATTCCTTGGGCGAGTAAAATTGGCTATGTACATTGCAACCTGAATAAACAAGTTATAAATGATTATAGAACCTGATTAACATGCTTTAACCAAGTATTTCTTTTAGCCCCTGAAGTTACAAAAGTATTCCTTCTAGCCCCTGAAGTACCCGTAGAGGTCCAATTAACCCTTATACCGGTACCTTTACTAAATGTGAAATGTCTGTTTTACCCATCCGATTTATATCGGTTTGAATTTGTTTTAAATCGGTACCGATATAAGGATTAATTGGACTTTAATGGTACCTCAGGGGCTAAAAGATACGATTTCAAAGTTTTAGGACTGATGGGTATAAATCGTCAAACTTTAAGGGCTAAAAGGTAAAAAAGCCTTATCTTTACATTAAACATAGGCATTTATTTTATAAAAAGTATCATATTAAATTAAAAACAATAACTGCCGTGTCCAAATCTAAGTGTCAGATCCTTATTAAATGTGTCCCCGGGTCTTTGGTTTTGGAGTTTAGAGAATCTGACACTCCGATTTGTGTCAGTGTCGGATCCTTCTAGTAGTCCGAGCATCATAAGTAGAAGCTAAAACTTTTGCTGTTGACAGATTATTATATGAATGTCAGAAACTTGCTTCAAATGTAGCTGCACCCACTGCTCCGCTCCATCTTCTGAACTAGGACATGGAGAGATAGTAACACTGTGATGGGCCTTCATCCATTGTCAAGGTAATTAATTGGCAAAACCACTACATCTTCCACTGACAATTGTTTTATTCTGACAAACCTTACCATTTCTGGCACCACAAATCGCCCAGCACATCATGACGACCTCCTGCATTAGCTTCTTGTCTACCAAATAAAAAACTCCAGCCAAATAAGAACTAACTATCTCATCCTCCCTATTCATGTGGTCTAGTCCTATTTTCATCCAACACATATATCAGCAAAATGACATTCTACTAAAGCATGATTTTTTCCATCACTGTAGTCCAAACAGGACAATTTTTTTGTGACAGAAACATGTATTTTGTCCAACTATGAAATATTAGGGAAACAACCAGTCACCTCCCTGCTGCAGACCCTCCATCTTCCTCAATTAACATGTTAAATGTTGTATTACCAAACTTCCAGATCAAGGAATCTGGAAGACTGGAATGATTGTTTTGGAAGATATATTAAGCTGAAAGATAACAACTAAATAGTGAGAGAGTATATTAAATCGAAAAATATGAAAAGGGACTAATATGCCTAATATTAATAAATTTAGTAAAATTTACCGATCCTAATAGTATTATTTTTTTGAGATTTTACTCTATGCTCAAATTTTCATTATTTCATACTCTTTTGATACTTAGATTATCAATTATCTAAGCTTATTTGTTTTAATCCAATTTTGATATAACTTTTTTTTTGCCAAAGAAGATAATTTCAATAATTCTTCAATACATGAGAAAGATCCGGGTGAGCATCATTCACCTTCCAAATACGATCAACTAATGAGCAACTATAAGTCTATAACTCGCTATGTAGTGAGCTATGTTGTTCGCAAACCGCTTAAAAAATCTAAGGAACAACCTTTGTCTTTTAGCTCTGATAATAGAACCCTGCATTCTTGGATAATTCTGCCAAAATAGGATAATAATATTGATGACCCTCTAATTGCTTGAACAGATACTAGACAGTCAGTTTCTACCAGCACATCGCTTAGCTGGTGTCCTTTGATCCAACTCAAAGCTTCCCTAATCCCAATTAATTGCTTCGGCACTTTCTGGTGCAATGTGACCGGGTTGCAACTCGAACGTGCTTCTAAAATATTATAAAATATAATATTTTGTAAATTATGTTATATGAAAATCATTATTTAATTGAAAATCTTTAAATTTATATATGTTTTATTGATAACATATTGCAAAATAGAGTGTTCTGCAAAGCATGCTCAACTTGCAGAATGTACATATTTAGTTTGTAGAACACATGATTTTTAAGATTTTTTAATGAAATATAGTGATTTTCATTGAACATGCATTGCAAAATAATACGTTTTGCAATTTTTCGATTACAAAAAATAATCCGTTTTGCAAAATTTTGATCGTAGAACATATATGGTCTCCAAGGTTTCCAATTAAAAGTGGTATCCATAGAACTTTACTCTTAATTAAATATATCCGGTGAACATAATATCGCCATGTCGGTGGCTCCTTACCACAACGAGACAGATTAACAATAGCTAAGAGAAATATCTAAATAGTGATTTGTTCATCTTGAGAATTCTATATCAAGCTCTAGAATCAGAAGCTATAAGCTATCATACATTTATGTCCTTATATAAGCTTACTTCATAGGTTTTTACGGTTGACTATCAAATGAGTAGCCAACTTCCATAGGAAAATCTGCTTAATGGAAAATCACTGCAAAGAGGAGAACTCAGAGTCCTTGGTGACAGGAGTTTATGAGTTACCGGGTGAACCGGCTGTAATTATTAATGGGGTGCCTCCTGCAGTAAATAACGGTGATAATTCTACTCTCCGCCAGACAGTAAGCGGAATTGAATCGCACAAGGAAACAATATTTGGTGAATGGTTGGTAGGAAGCAAAGTTCAGAAATTGTTTGAGGAGAAGTTATATAATGGAAAAGTAACCAAGTTTGAAGAAGAATCTGGTTGGTACAGGATACAATATTATGATGATGGAGACTTTGAAGATCTTGAGTGGCATGAGTTGAAAGATTTGCTTCTACCTTTGGATATTACAGTTCCGTTGAAAACATTAGCCTCCAAGGTCATACAGAAGAGCGAGAAATTAGCTCAGAAGCAGTAACTAAACCTAGAAATCACCAACCCAAATAGGTGTCGGCAAGGAAGTGATCTGGATCTACTAGAGACATATCACTACAAGAAATTATGGGCAGTTTCGACCTCCCAAATTCGACCGCGGCTAAATTCAACCGTTTGTGGTCGAATTTATGGACTGCAGCTAAATTCGACCGTTTCTGGTAGAAAATAAAAATGGTCGAATTTGGTCGGTCGAATTTACTACTAAATTCGACTGATTTTTCTTATTGGTCGAATTTAATCCTAAATTCGACCGATTTTTTTGTCTGGTCGAAAATAAAATCCCCCAAAAAAGGAGGGAAAAGTCCCGCCAAAATATTAAATTTTGAAAACTAAATTCGATCAAATTCGGTTGAATTTAAAATTAAGCTTGGCGGTAATTTTTCCGCCTATATTTTTTAATTTCGGTAAAAAGTGGGAAATTTCCCACCCAAAATTCCCCAAACTATTCAAATATATTTTCAACCGAATGTAGTCGAATTTAATAAATGTGACCGAATTCAGTTGAATTTATTTTT
Organism: Heracleum sosnowskyi; assembly: GCA_030848705.1. Lineage (NCBI taxonomy): Eukaryota > Viridiplantae > Streptophyta > Magnoliopsida > Apiales > Apiaceae > Heracleum > Heracleum sosnowskyi. The sequence continues at coordinate 146,480,195 of CM061236.1, read as the reverse complement.
TTCAGAAGTTTTTAAATATGTTATTAATTTTATAAATGTTTGTACACATCATGAAAAATAAATAAAAATACAAGGATATCATTCACTACATGTAAAAATTTAGTTAGTACAAAAATTTTACAAAACAATTTTATATGAGTAGAAAATGTTGAACTTTCATTTTTTGATATTTTTAGAAAAATTAAATAAAATATCTAATTGTTGTTAAAAAAATACAAAACAAATATGAAAGTATTTTGACGACATACTACATTCAATAAAATAAATTTGAATAAATAATAGTCGGTAGAAAAAAAAAATCTTCATAGCTCTGTACATCGCCATAGTTGAGTAGAATATGGGGGGGTTTAGGGTTTAGATTTAGGGGTTGGGCTAGGGTTAGAGTTTTTATTTTATTTAAAAATTATTTTGATTAATCCAACCGTACGGATGTGAAGATTATCAAAAAAATATAGTGTGTGCAAAAAATTAATTAATTTAAATATTAATATCTTAAACATTTTAACAAATATATATGTCACCTACACTAAATTCGACCACAAACCCAAGTTGGTTGAATTTAAGCTTTAGTTCGACTGATATCGGTCGAATTTAGCTAAATTCGACCAACTCAAGTTTCGGTCAAATTTACCCGTGTTCTGTTTCCGACCAAATTTGGTTGAATTTAGTAAAATTCAGAATAAGACAATTTATTCATGCCACGTGTCACGCTTTTAGTGGCTGAAAAACAAGCACATGGATTGCTATTTTATATTCAATCTAGACCATTCATTTCTTTCCTAAAATATTTCATCCTAACCATTAATTCAATTACACTCATCTTTTTCTCTTTTATATTTTTCATCCATTCATATTCTCTCATAAACATTTTTCTATACTCCTACTCCATTCTTCTTCTCTAACAAACATACATATACTCCTACTCCATTCTTCTTCTCTAACAAACATACATATCAATTTATATACATAAATACTAACACATGTTTCATACATTTCAAACAATATATATACATCCTTTATATTAGCACATCCTTTAATTACATTTTTAACATTTGGCAAGTTCATCCCAATTAATTCCGACGAGTTCATCTTCACCACTTCCGGCCTCTACGACCTCCGATGAGTTCATTTCCGGTAACTTAAAAGCGAAATAACACAAGTCATTATAATTATACACACACTAAGTTAATTTTTTTTAAATTTTTTCACATTTGGATATTATTGGGGTAGAGTAATTTTTATAGTGTTTGATTTTTTAATTATGTGTAAAAAAAGAATGAAAAATTATTGTATTTTTAGTCCAATATTATTTATGTATATTATTTAGGATTAGTAGAAAAAATAACTATTATATCCATTATTGTTTAATGTAATCATCCTTCTTGATATGTAGAAACTAGTGAAAAATTGCAGAAATTTTTTGCATTTCTTGGGCAGCAGATTCTGCTGTTTTTTTTTTTTAAAACTGGTGTTCGTTAAATTCGACCGAATTTGGTCGAATTTAACAAATAATTTTGACTGTATTCGGTCGAATTTAGCATACTAAATTCGACCATATTTGGTCGAATTAAATTCATTTTGGGTGCAAAAATTCGAAATTTTTACCAAAATTTCAAAATTTCAAAATTTTGAAATATTTGGTCGAATTTAGTGGGTCGAATTTATATGATCGAAAATAGACGGTCGAAATTAGCTAATTTCGACCGTTTTGAGCAATTTCGACCAAGCTAAAAACACCCTTTTTATTTTTGGTCGAAATTAGTTAAATTCGACCGTTTGCGGTGGAAATTAGCTAATTTCCACCGTTTTTCTATGGTCGAAATTAACCGATTTTTTTGTAGTGTATTTAAATTGCAAGATGATTAAATTTTGTATGCTGTAGATCAACTTGGAACTTGGAAGTTACAAATATCAGCCAAGCTTACTAGTAGAGAAATGGTAAGAATTGTCGGATATTTTCTTGTTCTGTATCAACATATCTTTGTACTATCTTATTAAATATCATTTGGCACTATCCTTAAGTAGTATGGTTAACTGATGAACTAGATATGTCAAGCTCTATTGTTGCTTAATACTGATTGTGCAATTTTTGAATGCAATATATCTCTTTCTTTGCTAGGTAGCTGTTGATTATATCATCCAGAACCACTTACACATGATGGATGCATACAATATTCTTTACATCTGTAGGTTTGAAGCTTCATACGAACGTAGCCACGTAGTTGCTTGGGGCAAAGAAGCTAATACTTTTGCGGTAGACTGATCATTATATATGAATATCAGAAAATTGTTCTCTTATGTTCTTATTAGATTTCTGATTTTTTTTATATTAAAATCTTAATTTTTTACTTTGCAAAAGAAAATAGAACTTCAATTATTCATAGCACGAGAAGCTATGTTAGTCCGACTCTTTTGTTTCACTCTCCGTACCCGTGTCGAATACTCGGACACGACACTTATTTTGTGTCGGATCTTTTGACTAAGATGTGAATAATTTGACCAATTTAAAGATTAAATGAGACTCAAACCTACGATTCAATATAAATATGCGAGAAGAAAGAAAGAAGCAAGAATGAGATAAAAGGAGAGAAGACACTTAATTTGCAAAGTCCTTTACAAAATCATGTCTAATCTAAGTATTATTGTTACATTTTGTAAGATGTCTTACTTACCATACTTGTTTATTAATATATTATCGTGTGTCTACGTACCCGTGTCCAGAAATAGGATAGTGTCCGTGTCGTCAAAAAATAAGACAGTGTCCCGTGTCCCCAATTTTCAGATTTTTCATGTCCGACACTCGGATATGTGTTGTGTCGTGTCCGAGACTCTGTACCGGAGTCTGAGTAACATAGACGAGAAGAGAAATTAAATGTCCATAAAAAATTAGGGCATACCCCTACTAAACATTTGTTAACAAGAGCCCTGTGCGAGCCAATGGGAGATTCTCTTAGAAAAATGACATACAAACGATAAATTCACATCATCAATTTAAGAGATCATATTCTTACAATCATTTATCTCGAACAGCTTAAATTAGCAGGCAACAATTTGTTTCCACTACTACTTTCTGCCATGTGGACTCCTTGATCGAATGTAGAGCTTCCCTAATACCAATTGGCTTAGCAATTTTCGGAGAACCCAATCTCTACTTAGAGCATCTCTAACGGTGTTGGCTAGAATGGTAGAAAATAAAGATTCTGTAAAATTTGCCGTATCTGTAAGGTGTTGTACTCCAATGGAGTTGACTATATTTTAAAAAATAGTATGTTATTATTATTTAAAATTATTATAAATAGAATATATTATTTGAACATGGAAATAGATGACGTGACTTTTTACTACAGATCTGTAGAGGTTGACAATTAAATTTAGCCAATATATTTAGGTTGACTAAAGTTTTTAATAACAGGAATGACCCATTGGAGTGGAGAAATTTTTACATATTCTCTATATTTTTTATTTATGGCAAGTTATATACATTTTTAGTTAAGGGTTTTATATGTTTGGAGATGCTCTAACAGACCGAGCCAATATCAAAGCACCTTCCTGATCCTGATCATGAGCTACAGTGCTGAATCCGTATCACCCTTCTGCTTCAAATGTATATAGCTGCACCCACTGCTCCATTCCATCTTCTGATCTAAGGTGTGGGGAGATAGTACACTACCATGGGCTCAAGGTAATTTTTTTGGCGAAACTACTACATCTTCTAGTGACAACTGTTTATTTCTGCCAAGCCTTCTCATTTCTGGCACCACAAATCGCCCAGCACATCATGACAACTCCTTCATTAGCTTCTTGTCTATCAAATACTCCCGCCAACTAAGAATTAACGATCTCATATCGTCCCTATTCATGTGGTGTAGTTTACTTCGCTCCAACACATATCAGCAAAATGACATTTTTTTTTGCTAAGTGCAAAATGACATTTTACTAACGCATGATTATAGTTCCATCACCGTTTTTCCAAACAGGACAACTATTGGTTTTTTTTTGGTTGGTGATTATAGTTACTGCCCTCCAGACCGAGGTTTTTTTTTGGTTGGTGATTTTTGACAATATATTAAGCTAAAAGAAAACAGTGGATATACTAAATTGAATAACTAGATATTATGAGAGTATCTTCGCTACAAATATACCAAAAGAGACTAAATGTATATTCAACAATATTGAGGGTACAAATATACATTCTTCTCGTTTTTGACCAATAATTACCTGAAATAAAACTTAAATAATAGTGTTGGGCTTAATATCTGCATTTCTCGGCCTAGTTCAGAGCAGACTCCATTCCTGATGATAACAATCACAAAGTATCAGTCTATCAAATTTTCAGATTGACTAATCGAATGTCACATAAGGAGGCAGTACCCATTAAGCTATTCTTGCTTATGCGTAACTTCATGATTTTCATGGCTGTTCTGCAATCTTTATTTTTAAGTTTTTGTCCCCAATATATATTAAGAATGTCATGACTCTGTGGTAACATAATGACATGCAGGCATCAAATTATAGATCCACACTTTACTGTTTAAGCTCCACTTTAATATGTATATTATTTTAATACCCATAATTTTACTAATTTAAGCTCCATCATATTATGGGTATAATTTACATATTAAATTGGAGTTTAAAATAGAAATAGTGACACATGGAGCTTATTTATCATTTTTTAATATAATAAATAGGTACATATGTATATATGGCTTTTATGAAAAACACGTTTTAGCATGGGAACTATGAGAACAATTAAGAGTACAGAACAATGCTACATTTTCTATATTTTTTTACACTATATTGTAAAAGTGCAGAAAACTCGCTTTCATCGAGTTCCGAAAATTCTGTTGATATGTTTAGTATGCCATTATTCGTATATGATCAATTTATTAGCTTCCCAAAATTTCACTGATAATGGGCTTTCGACCATCTAATTGATACTTTAGGTTTAGGGTATGTGTTGTGTTCAAGTTCTGTTCCCAGTATTCTCCTGGACACCTTTATTGTTGCTCTTTAATGGGTTTGTGCCTCTAAAGTGGTTTTTTTTGGTAAGGGTAAATTATAAACTTTTAAGTACTCATGCATCCAACTCCACCAGGTTACAATGCCAGGGGTGCAAGATTCTTGATTGGTTTCAAGTGTAAGGAGTGTTAATGTGCATGATCTATCTAGTTTTATTTGCCCTCAACTCTCCCTCAGATATTGCAGCAGTGCTCACAGTTTTTAATTCCCTGCATGTAAGCGATTTTAGTCTTTATGTACGTTCTTCTTTTCTAATTTCTTTAGAATACTCTCGGTGTTGTCTCTAGATCAATTTGGTCTTGTACTTGATGTGGACTCTGTCGTAATGGAGGATACAAGATTTACTTTTTTCACTCTTAAACCTTGGCCCAAAAATATATTATACTCGGCAAACTACTAAGAGTTGCTAGTATATTTTAAATGAATGTTGAGCTATAGGGTAACATTGCTTATCAATTGTTCCACATATCCAGGGCAATTTATATTTAAGTTTAAGCTGCATTTCTATGTCACCAACATATTTTCTAGTACAGATAGACACAATTGCATTATGTGGACAGAAACTTTAGTTTCGTTGTAAATTCAGGTTCTTTATCAATCACATGTTCAAAAATTATAAGGACTAGTATATTTTCTTTTTTATTCACTTTTTCTTTTGCATTGTGAACTTGTTGGAATCTTTCCTAGATGACGTGATCAATTATAAGTGGGCGTTTTACTTGTCTTTAGAACCACATATATAAGTGAGTTTCTTTTATGTAGAGGTGAATATATTTCACCTTTCATTGTCACCCTTTGTCAGTTGATCTGTAAGACTCCAGAGGCGCTAGACAGTGTGAGAGGTATGATTTCAGCCTGAAGTTTGCGTTTCTATCCCGGGTTCAGGTAGAAGAAGAAAAAATAAGAAGGAAAGCGACAGCTTACAAGATTGACAAATAATTTGGTAATTTCTTTTTTCATATATGGTACATAGTACTGATACTGATTTTTAGGTATATACTTATGACAGTAAACTGGTAGCCTTATAATTATCCTCTACATGTCTCATTCATCTCTGTGTAAATATGTCGCTACTCTCTAATCAAGTTTTGATTGTTTTTCTGTCTGGAGGGATTTACAGTCATGCTTGCTTTAGTTAGGCATCATTCCAGTTTTACAGCATTAAGAAATAGTTCTATTGATAATGAACACGAGAACTAGATGATGGTGCTAATATATGCTCATTTTTTATTTTTTATTCCTTTTTGTTCTATTGAAAACTAAAGTTGCAATTTTGTATAGGTAAAAACATTGATGATGACATGGTTTAGAGGGAGAGGAGTTTCCAAGAAAGTTACGTTTAACTCATAGTGCAATTTGATTTCAGGTGAAATGAAGGACCATAATTTCATTCTATAGTCGCTACTTGGTATTTTCAAGAAATCAGTGTCACTAGAAAAAGTAGATACAACATCGGCTATTACCCGATGTCTTTCTAAACAACCAACCGATGTCTACGTGGGTGTTGTTAAATGTCAGAGTGTTTAGACATCGGTTTTTCACTGATGTCTATTTTATAAAACCACATCGTTTACATAACAAATTCTGATGTCATTGACACAAATTCATCACAAATGTATATTATTAACACTTCAATATTTCTATGTTATCAAGGTTAGATCCTCTTGAACAAACGACACACAAGTTAAAAAGAAACATTGACATCGAATGCTGTGCAAACAACGATGTCTAATAAAGGAATTAACATCGGTTCAATATGTTACTGTGATGTCAAAATCCTATCAGACATCGATTTTATTCAACAACTGATGTAATAGATATTAAAGACATCGGTTTTTATGCTGTATAATTTTTGAGTGTCCATTTAACATCGGTTTATTTCATTGTTTTCGATGTTGAATGGTCCTTTTAACATCTGTTTTTGAATTTGTTGCAATGTTATATGTCCCGTTTAACTTCGGTTTTCTGGTTTGAGTTTTACGTACACAGTTCATTTAACATTGATTTTTAAGTGTACACTGATGTCTTTGTTACTTTAGAAATTGGTTAAGTTTGGTTTCCACATCGGTTTTAAAAGTACAAAATTATGCCTGTGATGTTAATTTACATTGCCCCTGATTACCAATTCAATACCAATTCAACAAAATTTGCATCGCAAACTAATTACCAATGCAACAGAACTTCTATGGCAAAGCTAATTACCAATTCAACAAAACTTGCATCGCAAAGCTAATTATCAAATTCAAAATGGATTCACAAACAATTCAAAGTTACCTAACATGTTGCAACCAAAAACATTCTAGTAGCCATAAACTACATTGCAAAAAGTACCAGATATTCCAACCGAATTAAAAACATCCAACAACTACGACCAACTGTCTAACAACCAGAACTTGATAGGGTAAACCATAAGAACTGTCTAAAAACATCTAACAACCAGAACATTGTAAAACAAAAGTACTTCCATAGGAACCAAACAACCAAGCACTTTACATTTTGTCTTGAATAAACTTGATAGTATCTAAGCGCACCTCATCTAGCTCGTGCATTTTGTAACTCTGCCGAGTCTTGGTTGCCCACTAAAAAGTAATACACAAAATAAAAATCAGCTCAAAATTCATCGGTCGTACTATTTCAACGATCAAATAATAGGGCCGCATACCTTAGTAGTAAAAGAAAGTTCCTTATCAAAAATGATATCTTTCATGTACCACATGACAACATAACCACATTCAACTCCACCAGGTTGTTTTGGAGATCCCTATTCCAATTTTAGTACACGTCAGCTCCAGAAAAAATGAAACTTACAAAATACGAAATACAAAATTAAAATAAAATACTTACTCCAAGATTTTGTATTTTACAAGGTTTGTTTCCTCTTCCAGTTTGAGCATTATAATATTTCAGTACCCTGCATGAGAGAACCACATATTGTTAAATTCTACTAGAAAATTATTAATATATAAATCAAATTATGACCAAGATGGAATAGGAATATATTACTCTGATAAAGCTTTTTCCAATGCATCAAAATGTTTTGGTTGAGACAAAGGATTCAGAATGTAAATATCACCATCCCATATTACAACCAAAATCCAGTGGCGGCTATGTTTAATAATTACAAATATACACAAGTCAGAATTTTCAAAATTTACCTAAATATATTAATTAATTAGTAAAATAGTCTTAATTACAAACACTTACTTATGATTATGTGGCATGAAGAATATGCGATTTTGATTACCCTCTCTCATTCGACTAACAACATATTGTTGAAAATAATTGTTCAAGGTAAATGTGGCTCCAGGATCAAAAAGCTAAATAGGATCGCATCATCATTCTTCCGATCCTCCTGAATCATTGTTTGCAAGTGCCTGTAGGGGAGAAAATTTAATTGCTCACAGTAGTTGTGGAATATAGAGAATGACTAGAATGAAAAAAATTACTTACGCTATATAAGAAGCTATTGCAGCTTGTCTAATCATGTCAAAATCTAACAAGGCTTTTAAATTCTCATGCAATATATAGATGATCTTCTCGTTTCCAAATACGTTGGAATCACAAGGAATCAGTACTGACTCTCCACTTTCTTTCATTGTTGTAGTCACATGTTTGTACAAAAACTTGAACTCACTTGGCACCTTCTCATTTAGGTTCACTTTGTTGAATCCCTTAGGTTTCTGCAACCCTCTTTTTGGCTTTGGTTCATTTTTCTTTTTCTGTAAATAATCAAAATGAATACTTGCAATGACATTTTTATCTAAGCAGCAAAAATATGTAAAAAAGAATTGACATAATTATTAAATTAAATTAAAATACCGCGCCATTTGGGAAGATGATCAAATCGCGAGGCCATGCTAAGTGAGAGCCAACAACTTGACGAACAAACTCTATTTCACCAGGTATCGGCACGGGGACCAAAGCGTCTGGTTGGATATGTCCGTCAACTGACACACGAACCTGTCCATGCTTCAGAGGCACTCCATGTACTGAAACATTCATTTCTTCTTCATCAAATACCGTACCAAAAGCAACCTTGTTTTCTATGCTTTCCACTGCCAGCTCACATGATTGTGGACCCTACATTTATAAGGAGGTTCTAGTCAAACCTAATTTTTCATCGTGTTTGTATATGAAAGAAAGAAGCAATTTTGAATTTGAATATACCTTTTTTCCAGATGGAGGAGGGTGGTCAAGAGCAACACAGTCATCATTGACTATTAGTTCTTTCGCAATTGGTGGTTTACTCTTGGCTCCTTCAAGGGGTTGACAAATTGATTTGTCGGAAAACATTGGAGAGTGAAGATTGGACGCAGTAAACATTGCCTTAAGTTCAGCCATCTCCCTCCTTGTTCTTTCCAACTCCTCGACCATCAGTCGGTCACGGGCCAACAACTCTGCCTTTGTAATTCTGCACTTTTTCTCCTTCGGAATATTAAAGTACACTGTTGGGGTGACATAACCCCCAACTCCTCGAACCCTACCTGAATGCTCAGGAGTTTCCAGCGCCGTAGTCAGCACATCATCACTTCCAGATGGATGGAATTCACCCTTCTCCTTCTTATCCAGTAATTCATCCTGTCAATAATATAAAAATATATATTTTATTTGGTGATTCTAATAATAAATACTAGATAAAATCTACAAGTAAAAATTATGTAACCTAGATTATTATCACTTATTTACAAGTTAAATTTATGAACATCTACATGTCTCTCACTTATTTAAAAAATAATAATAGCTTACAATTTTGGAGAATATCTTGGCCTTATCTTCATCAATCTCCTCGTTCTCGTCCTTTGGCATACGAGCCTTCTTCCAAAAAATTGCCCGATCAGGTTTCTCTCCAGGCTCCAAGTTCCCTTTCTTTATCTGTTTAAAAAAAGGAGAAATATTTAAAAACCATTAAAATTTTGAATTTGCATTGACATTAGATAGGTTCTTACTTCTTCTTCTTCCAAACCAATATACCCCTTCCTTGACATGTGGTGATGATATTTCCGCTTACGCACTCTTTGGCTCTGTAAACTACGCAGTGACTGTAGAAAAGGGATCAGTATATACATCAACCATCAATTATACGAGCTATATCCAAATCATTTCTGTTTAGTTTTTGAAAGACAAAACAAAATCATTTCATACCAGCCATTTATCTCCTGTCCTCTGCGCAACAAATCTCTTCCAAGCTTCTTTTCCCACAAACTCATACTTCTTTGGAGGCTTCTTCAATTTCTTCTTTTGTTCAAGATATGGCATCACATGTTTAGTGGTTAAATTAGTTTTGAAGTGTCTCCATTTTTCGCCCGCAGACTTAAGCATAAGCCCCTCACTTTCAGCAGCAACTTTAAATGTAGCCTAACAATAGACAATCATATATAAAAAAATCAAGACTGGATAAAGAACTAATAGTCAATGATGACCTATTTGTTTGATTTTGATATGTGATTTTACTTATTGCCGATCTAATTTATTTATTTTAATTGCTCACGTACTGTGGTTTATCCTTTTAGAGTAATTCCCTGGTACGTAACTGAAGGAAAAATACGCGGGTAGAGTATAATTGTTATTTGATTTTGTGCACAGCGCGATCGAGGCAAGTTCTTTCTGACCCTCACTCATATTGCATTATTTTGAGGAGTATTTATTTTCTGAAAGTTTGAATTGTTTATTCATTTCTGAAATATTTATTTGAGAATTCTATCAGTTGATCTGGAGGAATATTATACTTTCGATATTGAGACGCACTAAAAATATTCACTGTCCTTAAAGCGTATTTCATCGAATCTCCTGGGCATCTTATTTGTTCAAGATGACCCTAACGACCATTCAGCTATAGCTACGCTCCTTTATCGAGGTAGCTAACACTTTATTCGATTTAGTCGGATTTATTGTCCAGATCCGATAATTTTGTTCTTGGCTTCTAAATTTGATTCATTTTTCGGATCAAATTATTTTGAATCAGGATAGTGGTAAGCTGGTTCGAGATCTCATCATAACTACTCTTAACTAATTATTCTAGCGTGCTGATATATCGTTTGGTTGATTCGAGTCGTTCCCATTATTCGGGACGATTCTAAATAATTTATTTCATTCAACGAATCTCTTTTGTTCGAGATTTGTTAACATGTTCGTCTAAGGTTGACATATTGTTCGTGTCAACATAAGAATTTTCTTTTGGAATATTGGGATGACCTATTGTTCAGGTCGTCATCGCACAAAAAGTAGAATGGCGGTCGGCCAGAGTTAAGTCAAAATTTCCTATCTAATTATTCATACTTCATTCTCATAACGTATCCGGAGGAAAGTCTTTTCTTCAACTGGTCAACGTGGGAGTGGCCCACAGATTTCTTTTTTCTCTTTCTGATCAACACGAGATATAAACTTGTGGTATCAAGAGAGGAATATATCTATTTTGGCACGATAGTTGCCGGGTTGACTTTACAACCCACTAATTGCTAGCAAAACGAAATTGTGATACTTGAGACATAGTAGTGATCGTGCTATGGGGTATCACGGGTGTACGGTACTTGAGACACGGTAGTTGATCGCGCCGTGGGGTATCGTAAAAGGAGACAAGACCAGTATCTTCTACTCTCAAATTCCGAATGTGATTGTTTTGAGACAAATGATTTGGTCAGTCATTGGACATCGAGTCCGTCATTATAAATTATTACCTTTTGAGTTTTTGTTGACATGGTTCTTCTTTTACCTCAATAGTAGTGTTGATAAGAGAGATCCAGTCAGTGGAATTTGCTGAGCACATAGTTGCTCACTCTTGTTGTTAAACTATATTTTTCAGTTAAAGAGGAAATAGGCGAATCGTCCCGGTACAGAGATAAAGGGAAGGAGAAAATGCAGCACGACACCGACTTGGAGTAGCAGCGCTGTTTCAGAGATAACGTCAGGACATCTACACCAGAAAGCAATATCTACTCACTAAACTTTATGTATTCAGTAGCTTGGTGTGTATTCAATAAATAGCAATGTAATTATTTGGAGATAGAACGATGCCTGGACTTGTGGGCTGGAATCACTACGTGTTGTATGTATTACTATGGTATGTACTATATTTTGAGTGATATTGATGTTATGGATCGTGGCGACCCGAATTCACTGATTGGTGGATTTGGGGGCGTCACATATAAGATATAATTTATTCGATCGAGATTTGACAAATAACATTAATTACAGAAATACTTGCACATACAATAGTCATTGCTTTCACAAAATTGTTGTATTAATTTTTCGTGACCGTACTTTTCAACACACAAATTCCCTCAGTCATCTCCCCTTACTAGGCAATTTGGAGTAGGTTGGTTGCTTAAGGCTTTTAATATTAGTAGCTTATAATCCATGTAATGTATGGGTTCTTTTAATATTTAAAATTATGTTAATTCGTATTTTTTTAAAAAATTTTATGTTATTAGTTTTTAGACTTTATCTATTATGTTTCATACGCTTAATACACTACTTGTGTTGTATTTTGAGTTCTAAACAAAAGATTTAAACGATTTAATAGCCCACAAAACTCACAAAATAATATTTAATTTAGTGATTTGTTTCACTTAAAATTACCCTGAAACTGAAGAAAAAATAAATTGACGAATTTTAAAGATAGTTCTATTCAACTTAGGAATAGAATTAAAATAAAGAAAATCTACTCAACTTAGAATTAAGGTATAGACCAACAATAAAATAAATCTACTCAACTTAGAATTTGAACTTACGAATTTTTATATTGAGAATTCTAGTCAACTTAGAAATCTACTCATATGTAATTTATATTATTAAAATAATTTTTTTAATATTAGATCTAATGGTTCTCATTCCTCTATTTTAAAAGATCAATGGTCCTTATTGATTTGGCGGCTCTTACGCTTATTATATTTAAGAATTTAATACAATAAAGCTATAAAGTATATATTGATATAAATATCATAATAAATAAGTTTACTTCTAATGTTTCGGTTTTATTTACAGTGTATATAAAATTTTAAAATACATTATTATCTAAAAATTATTAAACAGAATGAAAAATATGTTATGATTAGATAAATTTTATTCTCATATTATTATATTCTTTATCGATTTGAATTTTTTCTTAAATTGATTTTAATATTTTATTGAATGAAACATAGAATTTCTAAATTTAAAAGAATTAGGGAAAAAAAAAATTAAAATTGGATCTACAATAAAAAAAATATTTATTAAAATTTAGATACTCATTTTACTATTTGGGTTCTATCTTGAGTTTTAGAAATCGAATTTTGATGATTTTACAGCCCACGCGAAACTAACGAAATTATCTTTATTTTAATGATGGTTTAATAATTATTATCTAATTTGACGTACTCATAAACTGAAGAGAAAAGATAGTTACGAATTTTTACAGAAAGATTTCTATTCAGTATAGAAAACCAATTTAGAATTGGTTTAAATTATCAAAATACACTTCTTAGTATTTAAATAAAATTATACTTTTAATCAAATACACATTTTAATATAAGTATTATATTCAAAAATGAATACCCTCAATTTTATAAAAATATTTTGATATTATCATTTTACGTTTGTTATTATTAAAACAATATAATTATAATTTGGATAAATCAAATTGTTATGTTCCTTCAGAAAAAAGTGTTATGTTTAATACTAATTAAAAAGTGTTATAAATTCATTCATGCACATGACATCTCCTACGTTTCTTATACCGTAGGGTCCACGTGTATCATTATTAGCATGATATACATGAACATTATATTGATAATTTTTTAATATTTTAATCCATATGAATCGTTATCTTGATATTTGGTTTAACAATTATTATCTAACCGGAACTACCCATAAATTTAAGAGAAAAAATAGTTAAGAATTTTTACATAACTTTTTTTTAAAAAAAAAATATTATCAAAGTACACTTTTTAGTATTTAAATATTATGCTATTATTAATCAAATACACTTTTTAATATTAGATCTAACAATTCTCATCTATAAATTTAAGATCTAACAGTAATTATTAATTTGGTCTTATAGTGATCATACATGTACCGAATCGATTTGAATTTTTTTTAAAATTGATTTTAATTTTTTATTGAAAGAAACATTGAATTTCTAAATTTAAAAGGATTAGTAAAAAATTAAATTGGTGTTACAATAATAAAAAAATATTTATTAAAATTTAGATACCCACTTTACTATTTGAGCTTTATCTTGAGTTTTAGATATCGGATTTTGACGATTTTATAGCCCACGCGAAGTTAACGAAATTATATTTAATTTAACGAAATTAGAGAAATTATCAAAAATACTACATTTTCTAAGTTTTTTTTTACAATTTTACTATCTTCTGAAAATATTTGCAAAAATACGGTATGCAACTAGATGCAACCTAAAAATATTTGCAAAAATACGGTGCAACCAGATGTTAGTAAGAGGGGGTGAATGAAGATAAAGATGAATAAAATTTTCAATCGCAGGTTATATCCGCCTCACCTTTTATCTATACATACATGTCTATATATAACTATATAGATATATGCGTAGTTAGAGTTAACAAGTAGTTTCATCTCAACCAAATCAAATGAGGTTGAGTTTCAAGCTAATCAACAAGGCCCCGCAGGGACACTAACTTATGCAACTTATTATGCAACCAAAGATGATTCCAATTATTAAATTTTTATAATTTGCATTTGTGGTTGATTTTGGTTGCAGTTGCGTATATGGTTGCATCTAGTTGCAGATCATATTTTTGCAAATATTTTTAAAAAGTTGGTATTTTTTCAAAATATTCAAAACAAACATAGTATTTTTACAAATTTTTTTTTAGGATTGGGTATTTATGAAAAAAGCCCTAATAATTATTATTATCTAACTGGAGCTGCCCATAAAGATTTCTATTCCATATAGAAAACCTATTTATAATTGGTTTAAATTATCAAAATACACCTTTTAGTATTTAAATATAATCCTACTATTAATACAGTTTTTAGTATTTAAATATAATCCTACTTTTAATCAAATACACTTTTTAATGTCAGAGACTCCCCTAGTTTAACTATGTATTTTCAGTTGCAACGTCAGCAGGATTGCAATATTGTTAGGTTACCCGCTCTCATAAAATCTCCTAGGAGGATTTAGTTGGATGTTATTATATACTCCCTCCATTATGTGTCATGTTTGACTTTTTTATGGTCAAATTAATTGAAATTTGACTGAAAATTAGAAACTATTCATTCATAATTTCGGATATTTGAGAAATACATTATAAAGTATATTAAAACCTAGTTGAAAAAGCCGCGCTTCGCGGCGGCATCATAATTTTTTTTTAAAACTTCATCAATTGAATTACAAAAATTACTCGATCCTCTCTAATTAGCCATTCTCCCGTAAATCGCCTTTCCTTTTTAATATGAATATCTCAAATTTGATATATTGAATATTTGTGTTATATATTAATTATCGCGTTAACATACTCCTTTTTCTAATAAGTCTCTCTCTCTTTAGAAAAATACATATATTAATTAAATTACAAAAATTACTCGTTACTCCCTAATAGTCGTTCTCCCGTGAAACACGCTTTCCTTTTTAAGATCAAAATTTCTAATTTAATATATTGAATATATATTTGTCTTGTATATTAATTTTTATGTTAAAATACTCCTTTCTAATGAGCCACTTTTTCGTTGAAAAAATACCTATGTAAATTAACAATCCTATTTTACTTTCAATATAATTTTTAACTATATGTTTTTCCTATAATTCGAATTCTTCCCCTTTATAAATTCGCACACTTATTCTACTTCGAATAGAACTTTTAATTATATCTACAAACACCTATTTTACTTCTAATAAAACTTTTAATTGTATGTATTTTTTATAAATTCGAACAGTTATTCTACTTTTAATAGAACTTCTAATTTTATGACTTACCTATAAATTCGAACTATTTTCCTTTATAAATTCAAACACCTACTCTACTTGAACTTTATTTATATGTCTTCTCTATAAATTCGAACCCTTCTCCTCAATAACTTCGAATACCTATTCTACTTCTAATATGCTAAAGAATATATTTTAATTTATTAGTATTTAAAGTTTTAAACCTCTAGAAAAATTAGAAAAATAGATTGAGACGATCTTAGAGCTATGCTAAAGAATAATTTTTAATTTATTAGTATTTAAAATTTTAAACCTCTAGAAAAATAGATTGAGACGATCTTAGAGACGCCACCTTACCTCCCGCATATCCTCCTTTATATATATATATATATATATATATATATATATATATATATTGATACTTTCTAATGGTATAATTTTTATAATTTTTTTCAATTATATAATATGTGTAATTTTAAGTCAAACTTTAGTCAATTTGACCACTACACTACTAGAAAATATCATTTTAACAACAGAAAATTCCATTGGCAGATTAAGAAAATCCGTTAGTATAAATGTTGTTGGGAAGTCTCTATTAATGGAAATGTTTTCGTCACAAAACTTAACAACAGAATGTTAACAAACTAATAACAAAGATTTTTTTTTGGATACGACCAATTTGGTAACGGAATATTCTGTCACCGTTATTAGCAACTATATGTCAACGAAATTTCTGTTGTTAAATATAGTAACGGATTATTCCATTACCACTATTACATTACAAGAAAATGGTTAAAATTCACCGGAAAATGATGACAATTTATAAGAGGGTGGAATTTATAATTTTCAGTCTCTTTTAACTAAAGATCGTATTTGCTTACTTTTATTTTGCCTTAAGATTGGATTAGGTTTCTTCAAATTGAGACAAAGTACCATAAATAATGACTACAAAACCACACAATGAAAAGTTTCATCTATCTTCTTCTTATCAACAAAATCAAGCTATTTTAAAATTGAGGGTGGGCGCTATTTTTGTTATAAGCTTGTCTTTTTTCTTGCCTCGAAGTCATGTATGAAACTAAATATATCAATGTCCGTGGGTGAAGAATTAGGGAGATAAAAAAATTAAGAATATATAAGTAAATGCGTGTGTATATACACGCAGATATGCAATTTATGCAATTGAAATTATAAGTTACTTATGACATGTGAAAATATTGTTGAGGAAGTGAAGTTGAAGAACAAAGTGATGAATGGGGAACAGTGACTAGTGGGGATGAGAGATGAGAATGAGAGAATATGAGTGGGGGATAAATACATGGGAAGATAATTATGTGTTCATTTTCTTAATCACAACCATTTAGTCGATGTCTCCTTCTTGTAATCAAGGGCTATAAATTGACTACAAGATGGCAATCCCCGTGCTATGCTCTAATCCAATGAAGTATGGTCACGTGTCAACACGCAACCCAGATATTAAATTCAAGACTAATATTACCAACATAATAGCAACGAATATATTTTAACCGATTTATTATTACAACGAATTAGTAACGGAATAAAGTTAATTAACTGATCTAACGAAAATAGATTTGTCATTTCCCTTGGTATGGGGTTGGCAATCCCTTACTAAACAGTTATTGTGTCGTTACTATTTCGTAGGAAACAATTCCTTGGCAACTCCTTAGCATTTCCGTTGACACGTTTGGGAAATATCCGTTAGTGAACCGTTAGGTATCGGTTGGTATAGTGAGGACTTTTAAAATATTTGAAATCCGTTATCAATCTATTGGTAACTACTAACGGGTTCGTTTCCGTTACTAAATTCTGTTGGCATAATGAAAGTCAAACAAGACACATAATATGAGATGAATGGAGTAATTAACAGAATGTATCCTTTAGAAAAAGATCTCTATCGGAAATCAACTGATCATGTATGTTATTTTTCTGTGTATTCATTAGGAGTATTCGGAAAGTTCAGCTTTCATTGCTTGAACGTCGATAATACCATTGTAGAACTGACTTCTATTATGAATTGCAGAAAGTAACCGTTGAATTTGATTTGTCTATTTCTCTGCGAATAAGCTTTATTTGATCATCTCATTTAAACCGTCTGCAGATGAGCACTTTTGATTATGTCCAGATCAAGCAAGCCTCGACATATGCCAGTATGCCACTGTGGCTGCGTGTCATGGTAATACTGTTTAGTCAAATAATAAGCTCCTAGCCAACGAGGGTAATAGTAGCTATATATTTACCCCAAAATGGATCCTAAAATGTTATAGGAATGACTAATATTATGATGACCACTCATCATTTATTCAGGAACGAGAATTCTAACATTTCTATTTGAATATCCATAATTTGGGATACCTTTATTACACATGCTGCATATTAATTAATTATTATATTTATCTAGAATTTGTATATATCACAATAAGATCTGATTTAATACCTTAAAACTTTTGAGATATTTGATTTGGACTTTAGAATCTAGGAGTATCCAATTAAAATTTGAAGAATAAAGAATTATTTAAATTAAATGGTAGAGGTATTTTGGATTATCCATTTTTATCCTCACATATTACCATTTAAATTGCTAAAGATTACATTATTCACCTATGTACAAATAAAACCCATCTTTTCAACGAGAGGATTGGATTGAATACGAACCTCGCTAAAACAATAATAGCATGATTTGTTCCCCGTTAATGGCTAAATGCTAACCTCCTCTAAAGTTGCCTAGTGAGAATGTTGAGTTGTTGGATTGGAAATAAAATAAAATAAAGATACAATGAATGATTACGGGGCCCGAAAAGTAATAATAAAAAGTAAAGTTGTGGTTAGAGATTTAAACGTTATAATAAATTCTTCATATTCAGTTAATAGAACGCAAGATAATTTTTTTATAATTTGAAAATTATAAGTTATTACTCTATAACATAATCTTCGGCCGATTTCACATATTTTCTTTACTTCTTTTGTGCATAAATAGATACTTGCATACATATTATTCTTTTCTAATTAAGAATGCAAAATTATATTTTTATTCTTATTAAAAAGAAATACTCTAAAAGTAGTATATAATTTTTTATATGTTTTTAAAAGTTTATTGTACGACTTGAAAAAGGGACGGAGTGAGTATAAGGAATAACGTCCATTGAACAAGAAATTATTTAAATTAAATCGTAGTAGCATTTTGGATTATCATTTTGTATGTTAACATATTACCATTAAATTGCTAAAAATTACATTATTTATCTCTATACCAATAAATCCCATCTTTTCAGATGATTGGATTGAATACGAACATCGCTAAAACAATAATAGCATGATTACTATTTGTTCCCTGTAAATGTTGGCCTGAAGTAAATTGTATACTGAGTTAGAAGGGGAAAAAAACAAAAAAAGAAATAATGGATGATTACGGGGCCAGACAAGTAATAATAAAAAATAAATTATGCGTTAGAGATTTAAACGTATAATAAATTCTCCATAATTAGTAAAAGGAATGCATGATAATCTTTTTATAATTTTAAAATTATTTCGAAGATTATAAGTTATTACTTTATAACGGTCCGATTTTATATGTTTTCTTTAATTCTTACATGCATAAATATGCATAAATAGATATTTACATATATTATTCTTTTCTCATATCCTTCTTCCTGATAAAAAGTTACATTTTATTCTTATTAAAAAGAAATACTCTAAAAAATAGTATATAATCTTTTATACATTTTTAAAATACCTACAAGACTTAAAAAAGGGGGTGAGTACAAGGAATAACGTTCGAACAACAAATCCTCGTGCATTTTATGGTGTTCTTCTTAGTAAATCTTCAGCATTGGTTGTAGACAGAAGCAAGCTGAATTTTTAGTAACTGATTAGTAAGGTAAAGTTTTAGTGTGTGATATCATCACTGATGAAAGCAAGCTGAATTTTTGCACGGCTTACTGTTGCTTCTTTACTATTCCATTGCTACTAACTTGTAATTTTTAAGATCTTTATCTGTTATAGATACATTTTTAATTCTTAAATTTTTAATAATTAAATGTACTCTCGAGCAATCAATTTTGGTTCTTTATATATCCCTGTTATGTATATATCAACTTGTTTATTTGATTTTTTGTTTTTGAGATTTTGTTTAACGTTATTTATTACCGATGGATTTGATGTTTAAGTTCTTATAGTTGCGATTTGGATCAAGAAAGTTGATATGAGTCCGTGTCTGTATTAAGTTGATATGAGTTTGTGTTTCAACTGAGTTGATATGATGAATAAGTGTAATTAACTGATTTGTGCTTACTTTTAAAAATAGAATTTCTATCTGTGCTTGATCTTTGTCTCAATCTGTTCATTATATAAATTTATTTGAGCGCAAATTCTTGATTTTTACTGTAACTTCTCTTCCTTTTTTTGAAACTACTGTTAATTCTCTCTGCTGCCTTCGCGGAAGCTACACAAGATAATTTTTTTCCTTTGGCATTTTCTGTTCTTTGGCCAGAGATCACATTATATACCTGTGAGTAATGGACTGTCCATCTATTCTAGTATGTAACATCTTAGTTTTATCACTCTAACAATTGAGTTGATGCAATTTGACACTGCAATGTTCTGGTTCATCTTTAAAGGAATTTTTAGTGATTTTTATAAGTACCTCGGGGTGTTGCATTTAGGTCGAACTAGCTATTAAGAACCTCCCGAGTTAGGAAACTTGAGCAATTCTAATAATTCTGTCCTTCCTTAGTTTTGTGCATAGTGGTTCTAGATAGAAAGGTAAAAAATGGAAGGATGACAGTTGTTAGTTGTTAGCCTATGTTTGCCAGAATATGCATTGCACAGAGCTGATCAGCTTATACGCAACTGTGTGACTAAAAGATCTTTTAAAACTCGCGCAATGCGTAGTTGGTAATTAATTATACCATCATGTGTATCAGTAGATATGCATCTCTCTACCAACTGACTAGCCTGCGCAATGCGCGATTGTTTTAACATTTTTCTTAATGTGGATCTTAAAGATGCCTACTAATTTGATATTTTGGGTGTTCTTTCCTCATTATAGTATTTGTGAGCCACAATTTGCTAAATATGGTACTTTGATCAATTTTTTCGTATGTGTGATGGACATAAACTGTAACTTAATTTCAATTTGACATGAAAAGCCCTGACAAACTTCCTATTTATCGAAGAACATGTTGAAGATTTTTTTAACTAGTAAGTACTATATGTCCTTGCACAGTCCCTGCTTGTCAGTTGATCCTCAAGACTTCAGAATGGCTAATCAGTGTTAAGAGTTTGATTTCAGCCTGAAGCTAGGCAATTCTTCTCTAGGCAAAGAAGCTAGGACACAGAAAAAAATTGAAGTGAAAGCAACGTCAGAAAGATTCGTGGAAAAATTTGGTAAGTTCTCTCTTGTTATTAATGGTCCTATGCTTGATAGTAAATAAACTAATAGTAATGTTACCTGTATATGCTCATCACTGATTTTTATGTGGAGAGGGAGAGTTATTAATTTGTTTTCTGCAGTTAGGCATCATTCAATTTTTATAACTATCAAGTTGGTCTTCTGAATCAGGAAGGTCAAATGGCACCTGTGTATAACAATACAGATCTAGAAGTAGCGCAGGCATTGTTAGCACTTTCAAAAGTGACGAACTTACCCGCACTTCATGGCAAACAAAAGAAAAGGAAACGTGAGGATGAAGCTATTCGACAAGTCAATTGTCACAGACAACGCTGTATAACTTTAATAATCAAGGCCGGAAATAAAGTTTTGAGAAAAACCGTTCTGAGAGAGTCACCTGTACAAGAACAGTTTTCGGGGGCAGTATCCCAAAACTTGACTTGTACACCTACTTCTGCAAAGAAGAAACATGGTTCATAAGCTAATAGTTATAAGATATTTTCTTGTTCTATGTTCACAAATCTTTGTACTATCTTCGGAATTATCATTTGTCTGTATCCTTTAGGAGTATGCATGGTTAACTGATGAACTAGGAATTTCAAGCTCTGTTGTTGCTTAGTACTAATTGTATGAATTCTGAATGCAATATATCTCTTTCTTTGCTAGGTAGCTGTATTTTATTATATTATCCAGAACACTTACACATGATGGATTTATACAATATACTCATCTGTAGGTTAGAAGCTTCATATGAGCGTAGTTATGTAGTTGCTTGGGTGGTAGAAGCCTGTGATGCTCGGATCCGCAAGACCCAGCCATACCCGTGTCCACATGACACGACACTGACACCGACACTCGGATCGGAGTCTGATCCTTTATGTGAGAATGGACACTTCATCTCCGACAACCTAACTTAACTTCGACAACTTATCTCTAAGAAAAAGAGAAGAAAATACCTATTATGAGTATTATCATATAGCACTTTAACTTTTGAAATTGTACCTGTTACACGTTTATTTATTCATATAGCAAATATGATTTTATCTTTTTTTTCCAAAAGTTCATTTGTTATCTTTAGGCTTTTTGACCTTTTAGCCCTTAAAGTTTGACGATTTATACCCATCAGCCCTAAAACTTTGAAATCGTACCTTTTAGCCCCTGAAGTACCCATTAAAGTCCAATTAACCCTTATACCGGTACCGATTAAAAAAAAATTCAAACCGGTATAAATCGGATGGGTAAAACGGACATTTGACATTTAGTAAAGGTACCGGTATAAAGGTTAATTGGACCTCTACGGGTACTTCAGGGGCTAGAAGGAATACTTTTGGTAACTTCAGGGGCTAAAAGAAATACTTGTTTATAACTTGTTTATTCAGGTTTCTATAATCATTTATAACTTGTTTATTCAGGTTTCTTTACAATTCCAATTTTTCTCCCCTATAATTATAACTTGTTTATTCAGGTTTCTATTCCCGGCTTTGGGCGGTTTATTATTTGGCTATGACATTGGTGCAACCTCTGGTGCTACCATCTCATTGTTGGTACATTTCTAGTCTATTTACATGCTTTACCAAAAGTATTGCTTTTAGCCCCTGAAGTTATCAAAAGTATTCCTTCTAGCCCCTGAAGTACCCGTAGAGGTCCAATTAACCCTTATACCGGTACCTTTACTAAATGTGAAATGCCTGTTTTACCCATCCGATTTATATCGGTTTGAATTTGTTTTAAATCGGTACCGATATAAGGATTAATTGGACTTTAATGGTACCTCAGGGGCTAAAAGATACGATTTCAAAGTTTTAGGACTGATGGGTATAAATCGTCAAACTTTAAGGGCTAAAAGGTAAAAAAGCCTTATCTTTACATTAAACATAGGCATTTATTTTATAAAAAGTATCATATTAAATTAAAAACAATAACTGCCGTGTCCAAATCTAAGTGTCAGATCCTTATTAAATGTGTCCCCGGGTCTTTGGTTTTGGAGTTTAGAGAATCTGACACTCCGATTTGTGTCAGTGTCGGATCCTTCTAGTAGTCCGAGCATCATAAGTAGAAGCTAAAACTTTTGCTGTTGACAGATTATTATATGAATGTCAGAAACTTGCTTCAAATGTAGCTGCACCCACTGCTCCGCTCCATCTTCTGAACTAGGACATGGAGAGATAGTAACACTGTGATGGGCCTTCATCCATTGTCAAGGTAATTAATTGGCAAAACCACTACATCTTCCACTGACAATTGTTTTATTCTGACAAACCTTACCATTTCTGGCACCACAAATCGCCCAGCACATCATGACGACCTCCTGCATTAGCTTCTTGTCTACCAAATAAAAAACTCCAGCCAAATAAGAACTAACTATCTCATCCTCCCTATTCATGTGGTCTAGTCCTATTTTCATCCAACACATATATCAGCAAAATGACATTCTACTAAAGCATGATTTTTTCCATCACTGTAGTCCAAACAGGACAATTTTTTTGTGACAGAAACATGTATTTTGTCCAACTATGAAATATTAGGGAAACAACCAGTCACCTCCCTGCTGCAGACCCTCCATCTTCCTCAATTAACATGTTAAATGTTGTATTACCAAACTTCCAGATCAAGGAATCTGGAAGACTGGAATGATTGTTTTGGAAGATATATTAAGCTGAAAGATAACAACTAAATAGTGAGAGAGTATATTAAATCGAAAAATATGAAAAGGGACTAATATGCCTAATATTAATAAATTTAGTAAAATTTACCGATCCTAATAGTATTATTTTTTTGAGATTTTACTCTATGCTCAAATTTTCATTATTTCATACTCTTTTGATACTTAGATTATCAATTATCTAAGCTTATTTGTTTTAATCCAATTTTGATATAACTTTTTTTTTGCCAAAGAAGATAATTTCAATAATTCTTCAATACATGAGAAAGATCCGGGTGAGCATCATTCACCTTCCAAATACGATCAACTAATGAGCAACTATAAGTCTATAACTCGCTATGTAGTGAGCTATGTTGTTCGCAAACCGCTTAAAAAATCTAAGGAACAACCTTTGTCTTTTAGCTCTGATAATAGAACCCTGCATTCTTGGATAATTCTGCCAAAATAGGATAATAATATTGATGACCCTCTAATTGCTTGAACAGATACTAGACAGTCAGTTTCTACCAGCACATCGCTTAGCTGGTGTCCTTTGATCCAACTCAAAGCTTCCCTAATCCCAATTAATTGCTTCGGCACTTTCTGGTGCAATGTGACCGGGTTGCAACTCGAACGTGCTTCTAAAATATTATAAAATATAATATTTTGTAAATTATGTTATATGAAAATCACTATTTAATTGAAAATCTTTAAATTTATATATGTTTTATTGATAACATATTGCAAAATAGAGTGTTCTGCAAAGCATGCTCAACTTGCAGAATGTACATATTTAGTTTGTAGAACACATGATTTTTAAGATTTTTTAATGAAATATAGTGATTTTCATTGAACATGCATTGCAAAATAATACGTTTTGCAATTTTTCGATTACAAAAAATAATCCGTTTTGCAAAATTTTGATCGTAGAACATATATGGTCTCCAAGGTTTCCAATTAAAAGTGGTATCCATAGAACTTTACTCTTAATTAAATATATCCGGTGAACATAATATCGCCATGTCGGTGGCTCCTTACCACAACGAGACAGATTAACAATAGCTAAGAGAAATATCTAAATAGTGATTTGTTCATCTTGAGAATTCTATATCAAGCTCTAGAATCAGAAGCTATAAGCTATCATACATTTATGTCCTTATATAAGCTTACTTCATAGGTTTTTACGGTTGACTATCAAATGAGTAGCCAACTTCCATAGGAAAATCTGCTTAATGGAAAATCACTGCAAAGAGGAGAACTCAGAGTCCTTGGTGACAGGAGTTTATGAGTTACCGGGTGAACCGGCTGTAATTATTAATGGGGTGCCTCCTGCAGTAAATAACGGTGATAATTCTACTCTCCGCCAGACAGTAAGCGGAATTGAATCGCACAAGGAAACAATATTTGGTGAATGGTTGGTAGGAAGCAAAGTTCAGAAATTGTTTGAGGAGAAGTTATATAATGGAAAAGTAACCAAGTTTGAAGAAGAATCTGGTTGGTACAGGATACAATATTATGATGATGGAGACTTTGAAGATCTTGAGTGGCATGAGTTGAAAGATTTGCTTCTACCTTTGGATATTACAGTTCCGTTGAAAACATTAGCCTCCAAGGTCATACAGAAGAGCGAGAAATTAGCTCAGAAGCAGTAACTAAACCTAGAAATCACCAACCCAAATAGGTGTCGGCAAGGAAGTGATCTGGATCTACTAGAGACATATCACTACAAGAAATTATGGGCAGTTTCGACCTCCCAAATTCGACCGCGGCTAAATTCAACCGTTTGTGGTCGAATTTATGGACTGCAGCTAAATTCGACCGTTTCTGGTAGAAAATAAAAATGGTCGAATTTGGTCGGTCGAATTTACTACTAAATTCGACTGATTTTTCTTATTGGTCGAATTTAATCCTAAATTCGACCGATTTTTTTGTCTGGTCGAAAATAAAATCCCCCAAAAAAGGAGGGAAAAGTCCCGCCAAAATATTAAATTTTGAAAACTAAATTCGATCAAATTCGGTTGAATTTAAAATTAAGCTTGGCGGTAATTTTTCCGCCTATATTTTTTAATTTCGGTAAAAAGTGGGAAATTTCCCACCCAAAATTCCCCAAACTATTCAAATATATTTTCAACCGAATGTAGTCGAATTTAATAAATGTGACCGAATTCAGTTGAATTTATTTTTTTCAGAAGTTTTTAAATATGTTATTAATTTTATAAATGTTTGTACACATCATGAAAAATAAATAAAAATACAAGGATATCATTCACTACATGTAAAAATTTAGTTAGTACAAAAATTTTACAAAACAATTTTATATGAGTAGAAAATGTTGAACTTTCATTTTTTGATATTTTTAGAAAAATTAAATAAAATATCTAATTGTTGTTAAAAAAATACAAAACAAATATGAAAGTATTTTGACGACATACTACATTCAATAAAATAAATTTGAATAAATAATAGTCGGTAGAAAAAAAAAATCTTCATAGCTCTGTACATCGCCATAGTTGAGTAGAATATGGGGGGGTTTAGGGTTTAGATTTAGGGGTTGGGCTAGGGTTAGAGTTTTTATTTTATTTAAAAATTATTTTGATTAATCCAACCGTACGGATGTGAAGATTATCAAAAAAATATAGTGTGTGCAAAAAATTAATTAATTTAAATATTAATATCTTAAACATTTTAACAAATATATATGTCACCTACACTAAATTCGACCACAAACCCAAGTTGGTTGAATTTAAGCTTTAGTTCGACTGATATCGGTCGAATTTAGCTAAATTCGACCAACTCAAGTTTCGGTCAAATTTACCCGTGTTCTGTTTCCGACCAAATTTGGTTGAATTTAGTAAAATTCAGAATAAGACAATTTATTCATGCCACGTGTCACGCTTTTAGTGGCTGAAAAACAAGCACATGGATTGCTATTTTATATTCAATCTAGACCATTCATTTCTTTCCTAAAATATTTCATCCTAACCATTAATTCAATTACACTCATCTTTTTCTCTTTTATATTTTTCATCCATTCATATTCTCTCATAAACATTTTTCTATACTCCTACTCCATTCTTCTTCTCTAACAAACATACATATACTCCTACTCCATTCTTCTTCTCTAACAAACATACATATCAATTTATATACATAAATACTAACACATGTTTCATACATTTCAAACAATATATATACATCCTTTATATTAGCACATCCTTTAATTACATTTTTAACATTTGGCAAGTTCATCCCAATTAATTCCGACGAGTTCATCTTCACCACTTCCGGCCTCTACGACCTCCGATGAGTTCATTTCCGGTAACTTAAAAGCGAAATAACACAAGTCATTATAATTATACACACACTAAGTTAATTTTTTTTAAATTTTTTCACATTTGGATATTATTGGGGTAGAGTAATTTTTATAGTGTTTGATTTTTTAATTATGTGTAAAAAAAGAATGAAAAATTATTGTATTTTTAGTCCAATATTATTTATGTATATTATTTAGGATTAGTAGAAAAAATAACTATTATATCCATTATTGTTTAATGTAATCATCCTTCTTGATATGTAGAAACTAGTGAAAAATTGCAGAAATTTTTTGCATTTCTTGGGCAGCAGATTCTGCTGTTTTTTTTTTTAAAACTGGTGTTCGTTAAATTCGACCGAATTTGGTCGAATTTAACAAATAATTTTGACTGTATTCGGTCGAATTTAGCATACTAAATTCGACCATATTTGGTCGAATTAAATTCATTTTGGGTGCAAAAATTCGAAATTTTTACCAAAATTTCAAAATTTCAAAATTTTGAAATATTTGGTCGAATTTAGTGGGTCGAATTTATATGATCGAAAATAGACGGTCGAAATTAGCTAATTTCGACCGTTTTGAGCAATTTCGACCAAGCTAAAAACACCCTTTTTATTTTTGGTCGAAATTAGTTAAATTCGACCGTTTGCGGTGGAAATTAGCTAATTTCGACCGTTTTTCTATGGTCGAAATTAACCGATTTTTTTGTAGTGTATTTAAATTGCAAGATGATTAAATTTTGTATGCTGTAGATCAACTTGGAACTTGGAAGTTACAAATATCAGCCAAGCTTACTAGTAGAGAAATGGTAAGAATTGTCGGATATTTTCTTGTTCTGTATCAACATATCTTTGTACTATCTTATTAAATATCATTTGGCACTATCCTTAAGTAGTATGGTTAACTGATGAACTAGATATGTCAAGCTCTATTGTTGCTTAATACTGATTGTGCAATTTTTGAATGCAATATATCTCTTTCTTTGCTAGGTAGCTGTTGATTATATCATCCAGAACCACTTACACATGATGGATGCATACAATATTCTTTACATCTGTAGGTTTGAAGCTTCATACGAACGTAGCCACGTAGTTGCTTGGGGCAAAGAAGCTAATACTTTTGCGGTAGACTGATCATTATATATGAATATCAGAAAATTGTTCTCTTATGTTCTTATTAGATTTCTGATTTTTTTTATATTAAAATCTTAATTTTTTACTTTGCAAAAGAAAATAGAACTTCAATTATTCATAGCACGAGAAGCTATGTTAGTCCGACTCTTTTGTTTCACTCTCCGTACCCGTGTCGAATACTCGGACACGACACTTATTTTGTGTCGGATCTTTTGACTAAGATGTGAATAATTTGACCAATTTAAAGATTAAATGAGACTCAAACCTACGATTCAATATAAATATGCGAGAAGAAAGAAAGAAGCAAGAATGAGATAAAAGGAGAGAAGACACTTAATTTGCAAAGTCCTTTACAAAATCATGTCTAATCTAAGTATTATTGTTACATTTTGTAAGATGTCTTACTTACCATACTTGTTTATTAATATATTATCGTGTGTCTACGTACCCGTGTCCAGAAATAGGATAGTGTCCGTGTCGTCAAAAAATAAGACAGTGTCCCGTGTCCCCAATTTTCAGATTTTTCATGTCCGACACTCGGATATGTGTTGTGTCGTGTCCGAGACTCTGTACCGGAGTCTGAGTAACATAGACGAGAAGAGAAATTAAATGTCCATAAAAAATTAGGGCATACCCCTACTAAACATTTGTTAACAAGAGCCCTGTGCGAGCCAATGGGAGATTCTCTTAGAAAAATGACATACAAACGATAAATTCACATCATCAATTTAAGAGATCATATTCTTACAATCATTTATCTCGAACAGCTTAAATTAGCAGGCAACAATTTGTTTCCACTACTACTTTCTGCCATGTGGACTCCTTGATCGAATGTAGAGCTTCCCTAATACCAATTGGCTTAGCAATTTTCGGAGAACCCAATCTCTACTTAGAGCATCTCTAACGGTGTTGGCTAGAATGGTAGAAAATAAAGATTCTGTAAAATTTGCCGTATCTGTAAGGTGTTGTACTCCAATGGAGTTGACTATATTTTAAAAAATAGTATGTTATTATTATTTAAAATTATTATAAATAGAATATATTATTTGAACATGGAAATAGATGACGTGACTTTTTACTACAGATCTGTAGAGGTTGACAATTAAATTTAGCCAATATATTTAGGTTGACTAAAGTTTTTAATAACAGGAATGACCCATTGGAGTGGAGAAATTTTTACATATTCTCTATATTTTTTATTTATGGCAAGTTATATACATTTTTAGTTAAGGGTTTTATATGTTTGGAGATGCTCTAACAGACCGAGCCAATATCAAAGCACCTTCCTGATCCTGATCATGAGCTACAGTGCTGAATCCGTATCACCCTTCTGCTTCAAATGTATATAGCTGCACCCACTGCTCCATTCCATCTTCTGATCTAAGGTGTGGGGAGATAGTACACTACCATGGGCTCAAGGTAATTTTTTTGGCGAAACTACTACATCT
This sequence comes from Heracleum sosnowskyi, assembly GCA_030848705.1. Taxonomy (NCBI): domain Eukaryota; kingdom Viridiplantae; phylum Streptophyta; class Magnoliopsida; order Apiales; family Apiaceae; genus Heracleum; species Heracleum sosnowskyi. The sequence continues at coordinate 146,450,355 of CM061236.1, read as the reverse complement.
TCTAGTGACAACTGTTTATTTCTGCCAAGCCTTCTCATTTCTGGCACCACAAATCGCCCAGCACATCATGACAACTCCTTCATTAGCTTCTTGTCTATCAAATACTCCCGCCAACTAAGAATTAACGATCTCATATCGTCCCTATTCATGTGGTGTAGTTTACTTCGCTCCAACACATATCAGCAAAATGACATTTTTTTTTGCTAAGTGCAAAATGACATTTTACTAACGCATGATTATAGTTCCATCACCGTTTTTCCAAACAGGACAACTATTGGTTTTTTTTTGGTTGGTGATTATAGTTACTGCCCTCCAGACCGAGGTTTTTTTTTGGTTGGTGATTTTTGACAATATATTAAGCTAAAAGAAAACAGTGGATATACTAAATTGAATAACTAGATATTATGAGAGTATCTTCGCTACAAATATACCAAAAGAGACTAAATGTATATTCAACAATATTGAGGGTACAAATATACATTCTTCTCGTTTTTGACCAATAATTACCTGAAATAAAACTTAAATAATAGTGTTGGGCTTAATATCTGCATTTCTCGGCCTAGTTCAGAGCAGACTCCATTCCTGATGATAACAATCACAAAGTATCAGTCTATCAAATTTTCAGATTGACTAATCGAATGTCACATAAGGAGGCAGTACCCATTAAGCTATTCTTGCTTATGCGTAACTTCATGATTTTCATGGCTGTTCTGCAATCTTTATTTTTAAGTTTTTGTCCCCAATATATATTAAGAATGTCATGACTCTGTGGTAACATAATGACATGCAGGCATCAAATTATAGATCCACACTTTACTGTTTAAGCTCCACTTTAATATGTATATTATTTTAATACCCATAATTTTACTAATTTAAGCTCCATCATATTATGGGTATAATTTACATATTAAATTGGAGTTTAAAATAGAAATAGTGACACATGGAGCTTATTTATCATTTTTTAATATAATAAATAGGTACATATGTATATATGGCTTTTATGAAAAACACGTTTTAGCATGGGAACTATGAGAACAATTAAGAGTACAGAACAATGCTACATTTTCTATATTTTTTTACACTATATTGTAAAAGTGCAGAAAACTCGCTTTCATCGAGTTCCGAAAATTCTGTTGATATGTTTAGTATGCCATTATTCGTATATGATCAATTTATTAGCTTCCCAAAATTTCACTGATAATGGGCTTTCGACCATCTAATTGATACTTTAGGTTTAGGGTATGTGTTGTGTTCAAGTTCTGTTCCCAGTATTCTCCTGGACACCTTTATTGTTGCTCTTTAATGGGTTTGTGCCTCTAAAGTGGTTTTTTTTGGTAAGGGTAAATTATAAACTTTTAAGTACTCATGCATCCAACTCCACCAGGTTACAATGCCAGGGGTGCAAGATTCTTGATTGGTTTCAAGTGTAAGGAGTGTTAATGTGCATGATCTATCTAGTTTTATTTGCCCTCAACTCTCCCTCAGATATTGCAGCAGTGCTCACAGTTTTTAATTCCCTGCATGTAAGCGATTTTAGTCTTTATGTACGTTCTTCTTTTCTAATTTCTTTAGAATACTCTCGGTGTTGTCTCTAGATCAATTTGGTCTTGTACTTGATGTGGACTCTGTCGTAATGGAGGATACAAGATTTACTTTTTTCACTCTTAAACCTTGGCCCAAAAATATATTATACTCGGCAAACTACTAAGAGTTGCTAGTATATTTTAAATGAATGTTGAGCTATAGGGTAACATTGCTTATCAATTGTTCCACATATCCAGGGCAATTTATATTTAAGTTTAAGCTGCATTTCTATGTCACCAACATATTTTCTAGTACAGATAGACACAATTGCATTATGTGGACAGAAACTTTAGTTTCGTTGTAAATTCAGGTTCTTTATCAATCACATGTTCAAAAATTATAAGGACTAGTATATTTTCTTTTTTATTCACTTTTTCTTTTGCATTGTGAACTTGTTGGAATCTTTCCTAGATGACGTGATCAATTATAAGTGGGCGTTTTACTTGTCTTTAGAACCACATATATAAGTGAGTTTCTTTTATGTAGAGGTGAATATATTTCACCTTTCATTGTCACCCTTTGTCAGTTGATCTGTAAGACTCCAGAGGCGCTAGACAGTGTGAGAGGTATGATTTCAGCCTGAAGTTTGCGTTTCTATCCCGGGTTCAGGTAGAAGAAGAAAAAATAAGAAGGAAAGCGACAGCTTACAAGATTGACAAATAATTTGGTAATTTCTTTTTTCATATATGGTACATAGTACTGATACTGATTTTTAGGTATATACTTATGACAGTAAACTGGTAGCCTTATAATTATCCTCTACATGTCTCATTCATCTCTGTGTAAATATGTCGCTACTCTCTAATCAAGTTTTGATTGTTTTTCTGTCTGGAGGGATTTACAGTCATGCTTGCTTTAGTTAGGCATCATTCCAGTTTTACAGCATTAAGAAATAGTTCTATTGATAATGAACACGAGAACTAGATGATGGTGCTAATATATGCTCATTTTTTATTTTTTATTCCTTTTTGTTCTATTGAAAACTAAAGTTGCAATTTTGTATAGGTAAAAACATTGATGATGACATGGTTTAGAGGGAGAGGAGTTTCCAAGAAAGTTACGTTTAACTCATAGTGCAATTTGATTTCAGGTGAAATGAAGGACCATAATTTCATTCTATAGTCGCTACTTGGTATTTTCAAGAAATCAGTGTCACTAGAAAAAGTAGATACAACATCGGCTATTACCCGATGTCTTTCTAAACAACCAACCGATGTCTACGTGGGTGTTGTTAAATGTCAGAGTGTTTAGACATCGGTTTTTCACTGATGTCTATTTTATAAAACCACATCGTTTACATAACAAATTCTGATGTCATTGACACAAATTCATCACAAATGTATATTATTAACACTTCAATATTTCTATGTTATCAAGGTTAGATCCTCTTGAACAAACGACACACAAGTTAAAAAGAAACATTGACATCGAATGCTGTGCAAACAACGATGTCTAATAAAGGAATTAACATCGGTTCAATATGTTACTGTGATGTCAAAATCCTATCAGACATCGATTTTATTCAACAACTGATGTAATAGATATTAAAGACATCGGTTTTTATGCTGTATAATTTTTGAGTGTCCATTTAACATCGGTTTATTTCATTGTTTTCGATGTTGAATGGTCCTTTTAACATCTGTTTTTGAATTTGTTGCAATGTTATATGTCCCGTTTAACTTCGGTTTTCTGGTTTGAGTTTTACGTACACAGTTCATTTAACATTGATTTTTAAGTGTACACTGATGTCTTTGTTACTTTAGAAATTGGTTAAGTTTGGTTTCCACATCGGTTTTAAAAGTACAAAATTATGCCTGTGATGTTAATTTACATTGCCCCTGATTACCAATTCAATACCAATTCAACAAAATTTGCATCGCAAACTAATTACCAATGCAACAGAACTTCTATGGCAAAGCTAATTACCAATTCAACAAAACTTGCATCGCAAAGCTAATTATCAAATTCAAAATGGATTCACAAACAATTCAAAGTTACCTAACATGTTGCAACCAAAAACATTCTAGTAGCCATAAACTACATTGCAAAAAGTACCAGATATTCCAACCGAATTAAAAACATCCAACAACTACGACCAACTGTCTAACAACCAGAACTTGATAGGGTAAACCATAAGAACTGTCTAAAAACATCTAACAACCAGAACATTGTAAAACAAAAGTACTTCCATAGGAACCAAACAACCAAGCACTTTACATTTTGTCTTGAATAAACTTGATAGTATCTAAGCGCACCTCATCTAGCTCGTGCATTTTGTAACTCTGCCGAGTCTTGGTTGCCCACTAAAAAGTAATACACAAAATAAAAATCAGCTCAAAATTCATCGGTCGTACTATTTCAACGATCAAATAATAGGGCCGCATACCTTAGTAGTAAAAGAAAGTTCCTTATCAAAAATGATATCTTTCATGTACCACATGACAACATAACCACATTCAACTCCACCAGGTTGTTTTGGAGATCCCTATTCCAATTTTAGTACACGTCAGCTCCAGAAAAAATGAAACTTACAAAATACGAAATACAAAATTAAAATAAAATACTTACTCCAAGATTTTGTATTTTACAAGGTTTGTTTCCTCTTCCAGTTTGAGCATTATAATATTTCAGTACCCTGCATGAGAGAACCACATATTGTTAAATTCTACTAGAAAATTATTAATATATAAATCAAATTATGACCAAGATGGAATAGGAATATATTACTCTGATAAAGCTTTTTCCAATGCATCAAAATGTTTTGGTTGAGACAAAGGATTCAGAATGTAAATATCACCATCCCATATTACAACCAAAATCCAGTGGCGGCTATGTTTAATAATTACAAATATACACAAGTCAGAATTTTCAAAATTTACCTAAATATATTAATTAATTAGTAAAATAGTCTTAATTACAAACACTTACTTATGATTATGTGGCATGAAGAATATGCGATTTTGATTACCCTCTCTCATTCGACTAACAACATATTGTTGAAAATAATTGTTCAAGGTAAATGTGGCTCCAGGATCAAAAAGCTAAATAGGATCGCATCATCATTCTTCCGATCCTCCTGAATCATTGTTTGCAAGTGCCTGTAGGGGAGAAAATTTAATTGCTCACAGTAGTTGTGGAATATAGAGAATGACTAGAATGAAAAAAATTACTTACGCTATATAAGAAGCTATTGCAGCTTGTCTAATCATGTCAAAATCTAACAAGGCTTTTAAATTCTCATGCAATATATAGATGATCTTCTCGTTTCCAAATACGTTGGAATCACAAGGAATCAGTACTGACTCTCCACTTTCTTTCATTGTTGTAGTCACATGTTTGTACAAAAACTTGAACTCACTTGGCACCTTCTCATTTAGGTTCACTTTGTTGAATCCCTTAGGTTTCTGCAACCCTCTTTTTGGCTTTGGTTCATTTTTCTTTTTCTGTAAATAATCAAAATGAATACTTGCAATGACATTTTTATCTAAGCAGCAAAAATATGTAAAAAAGAATTGACATAATTATTAAATTAAATTAAAATACCGCGCCATTTGGGAAGATGATCAAATCGCGAGGCCATGCTAAGTGAGAGCCAACAACTTGACGAACAAACTCTATTTCACCAGGTATCGGCACGGGGACCAAAGCGTCTGGTTGGATATGTCCGTCAACTGACACACGAACCTGTCCATGCTTCAGAGGCACTCCATGTACTGAAACATTCATTTCTTCTTCATCAAATACCGTACCAAAAGCAACCTTGTTTTCTATGCTTTCCACTGCCAGCTCACATGATTGTGGACCCTACATTTATAAGGAGGTTCTAGTCAAACCTAATTTTTCATCGTGTTTGTATATGAAAGAAAGAAGCAATTTTGAATTTGAATATACCTTTTTTCCAGATGGAGGAGGGTGGTCAAGAGCAACACAGTCATCATTGACTATTAGTTCTTTCGCAATTGGTGGTTTACTCTTGGCTCCTTCAAGGGGTTGACAAATTGATTTGTCGGAAAACATTGGAGAGTGAAGATTGGACGCAGTAAACATTGCCTTAAGTTCAGCCATCTCCCTCCTTGTTCTTTCCAACTCCTCGACCATCAGTCGGTCACGGGCCAACAACTCTGCCTTTGTAATTCTGCACTTTTTCTCCTTCGGAATATTAAAGTACACTGTTGGGGTGACATAACCCCCAACTCCTCGAACCCTACCTGAATGCTCAGGAGTTTCCAGCGCCGTAGTCAGCACATCATCACTTCCAGATGGATGGAATTCACCCTTCTCCTTCTTATCCAGTAATTCATCCTGTCAATAATATAAAAATATATATTTTATTTGGTGATTCTAATAATAAATACTAGATAAAATCTACAAGTAAAAATTATGTAACCTAGATTATTATCACTTATTTACAAGTTAAATTTATGAACATCTACATGTCTCTCACTTATTTAAAAAATAATAATAGCTTACAATTTTGGAGAATATCTTGGCCTTATCTTCATCAATCTCCTCGTTCTCGTCCTTTGGCATACGAGCCTTCTTCCAAAAAATTGCCCGATCAGGTTTCTCTCCAGGCTCCAAGTTCCCTTTCTTTATCTGTTTAAAAAAAGGAGAAATATTTAAAAACCATTAAAATTTTGAATTTGCATTGACATTAGATAGGTTCTTACTTCTTCTTCTTCCAAACCAATATACCCCTTCCTTGACATGTGGTGATGATATTTCCGCTTACGCACTCTTTGGCTCTGTAAACTACGCAGTGACTGTAGAAAAGGGATCAGTATATACATCAACCATCAATTATACGAGCTATATCCAAATCATTTCTGTTTAGTTTTTGAAAGACAAAACAAAATCATTTCATACCAGCCATTTATCTCCTGTCCTCTGCGCAACAAATCTCTTCCAAGCTTCTTTTCCCACAAACTCATACTTCTTTGGAGGCTTCTTCAATTTCTTCTTTTGTTCAAGATATGGCATCACATGTTTAGTGGTTAAATTAGTTTTGAAGTGTCTCCATTTTTCGCCCGCAGACTTAAGCACAAGCCCCTCACTTTCAGCAGCAACTTTAAATGTAGCCTAACAATAGACAATCATATATAAAAAAATCAAGACTGGATAAAGAACAAGTTATATGGGTCAAGTGTAATGCTCTTATAATATTAAATTATACCTGAACATCAAGCCATAACTTCCCTTTGTAATTATCATCTACATTTGGACAACTCACAATGTCGATTGGAATTATAGTCCTGGCCAACATCCCTATATAGGACTGTAAGGTAGCCCTATTCCTTCTTCTTCACCAGTACTTTGTGAAGAGTGGAAACACCTCGAGCAGTCCCAGGTCTCTTTTTTTTAGATCCAGAAGTAGTCGCTGTTATTTGTGCAGAGTCTACATTTTCAAATTGAGGTTCTACTACTGGTCGCGCATCCAACTGATCACATGATTGTGACTCTTTCACCTCTGGCAACAGCTGGTTGGCATTTTCAGAGATGTTACCTTTTTTGGATTTTGGTTTCTTATTGATCTGCTTCTTCACCATTTTTGTCGTGTAATCTGTATGATATACATAAAACCATTAGTGATTGTCTACAAAAAAAAGTCTATAACAACTTTATATTAATGCAGATATACATGAACAATGTATAACAAAAAAAATGTAGAATAAAAGTAAATTAAAAAATGCAGAATTCAAAGTAAATTCACTTAGTCACAACAATTACAACAAAAAATAAAAGGTGCTGATACTCAATAGTTTGACACATGACTAACAAAAACAACAAATTAAAAATACATAATAGACCAAAAGTAAAAGACAACACAACTAAATAATTTTTTAACCCAAATTCCTTCAACATTAGGCCTAACACCAACTGCAACATCATCAGCAGTGACATCACATGCAGGGATGCTAGAGCAGAAAGGGGGATGTTCCATGATCGTGTCGCCTAAATCGTCGTTGTACATCTCATGATAGTCTTGAGTGCTGGAAGTTAAAACAATCGACCAGGCAGCATCTAAATTTAACAGAACAGACTTAAAGTTAAAATAAGAACAGAACAGACTTGCAGTCACATATGAACAGACTTTTAAAATTAAATTAAAAGGTCATTCAATTTAAGAACAGAACTCACATTTTATAACACCCAAAACTAACATTTTATGACACAAAAAACTCACATTTTATCAATAATTCGCATTACCAGTTAAACAGAAACATACAACTATAAATAAATCATACAAAACAAAACAAGCATACATGCAAAATCAAAGAAAAGATCAACAAAACAACGAAATCATACAGAAAACATAAAAGCCAACAAACAGAGCATACAAGCATACAAAACATAAAAGTATACATTTAACAAAAAACAACGAAATCAAAAAACAAAAAACATCGCTTAACAGAGTTGTAAGTATACATGCAAAATCAAAGATGCTTACATCGAAAGTCAAATCCAACTCTAAGCTCCAAATGATCTGTAGAAAAAGAAATTAACCTGATTAACCCAATTAAAAATTGAAAATTGAAAAAGAAATTAACCCAATTAGGTCGATTCCTTTTTACCTTGGTTCGGTTCTTCAATTAGGGTTTCAATTTATGGATTAGGGTTTCAATTTTTGGATTAGGGTATCAATTTGTGGTTACAGAGATGGTGAGTGATGGAGAGAGAGACGGCTGGGAGAGAGAGTGAGGAGTGAGTGAAAAGTGAGAGAGGGTGAGTGTTGACTGTGTGGGAAAAGGGGGAAAATTGGGGAGGGGGGGGGGGGGGAATAGAAATTTGGCTAAGGGGGGCGGGGGAATATTTTGGGAAATAAGAGGGAAAATATTTTATTAAGGGGGAAAGTGTGGTATACGGGAATTTTTTAATTTTTTGAAAATAAGAATCCACACCGGCTATTATTTGAACCGATGTCTAAAACGCGCTTTAACATCGCTTTAGAAAATACCGATGTTGAAATACCATTTAACATCGGTGGATTTTGTAACCGATGTTGTATCTACTTTTTCTAGTAGTGTGTTTAAGAGATTGCCTTCGGAAAGAAAACTTCAACTTCAGATGTGTTTTTGTAATTTCTGGTTGGACAGCGAGGTCTATAAAAACCAAAATTTCCGATATTTTGGATTGTAATTAGGCTTAGAAATCCTTCTTATTCCTATATCTGAAGTTTAGGTGTTCTTGAAAATTGTAACCTATGTAGAAATCTATTATGTGATGATCATATGGCTTATTGTTAGATATTTCACCTCTCGAAAAACTTATTGTGGCATTTGCTTTAAGTGAACCACATTATTTCTTTGAATAACGATGTGTATCAGTCAAATATTTGGAACCTGCACCTAAAAATTGCTCTTGTATAGGTGACTGTGTCAGAACGCCTTTTGTTCCAAAATTTTTTTTTCGACCTTGAATTTCGAAGTTATGAGGCCTTGTCCGAGACTATCGTCTTCTCAAATAACTTTAGTGCACTGTCGATGTTTCGTTAGTTCATTTAGACATTGCTTTAATTTAAAAATAGAGGCTTCGACCTCAATAATTAATGTAGAAAACATAACTGATACAATATAAAACACTGCAGAATTTGTGAGAAAAGCTCAGGTGTTTTGTATTTTAATATATAAACTGAAAAGAAAGCATCATGATTCATTATAGATGCATTATAGCGCTATTTAAATAAATAAAGACAAGCTAACCTCCCGTAGGTGGTAACTAGAAAATAGGAACAGCTTTCCTATCACTACTCCACTTCTACAGCTATGCCACGATCACCTAATAAAACTGAAACAAACTATGACCTAATCTTGCTGACTATATCAAACTAAATACAGCAAACTTATTCAAAATATACTAAAACAAATAAAACAAATATCTAAATAATAAGTTTAAGATTAATTTCCAACAATCACCCCCATAATCTTAAACTTACGAAGCACTTCTCTTCATCTGTGATGCACTTCTCACCACCATCAATTTTGATGCACATCTCATCAAAAAAAACTTTGGAGCACTTCTCCCTACGGTGCACATAATCACCCATTATTCTAAAGGAGATGTTCTCCCTCGACCAATTGTGCCATGATTTCTTCATCATTTTGGAATCTACAATTCTTTGCCAGATGCCCATATCTTTTGCATTTGAAGCATTGTGGCTTTCCTTTGTGCCAACAATCCTTTTCTTCATGACCGATCTTATGACAGTGGTTGCATTGAACTTTATTGCCTGTGCCTTTTGAGAATGAAGTTTTACCTAATAGGAGTCCCTCATTTTTTCCTCCATTTTCTTCCTCCCTCATTGATCTCCTTTGGTCTACGACGCTAAGGGCATTGACTAACTCCATTAGGGTTATTTTGGATAGGTCTTTGGAATCTTCAAGTGAGGATATTTTAGACTCATATTTTTCAGGAACGCTCACCAGAATTTTATCAACCACCCTCTCACTGGCAAATGTTTCACCAAACAATCTAATTTGATTAACAATGCTCATAAGCTTATTCACATATTCCTTAATGGTTTCGTTCCCCTTCATCCGCTGCATCTCAAATTCTCGTTTGAGATTCAAAACTTGCATCAACTTTGTTTTAGCATTTCCCTCAAACTCTTCCTTTAGCATGCTCCATGCCTCTTTTGGTGACTCACAAGTCATGATACTTGTAAAGATTCCATCCGACACCGCCGAATGAATACATGAAAGTGCCTTTGCTTCTTTTGCCGCTTCTTCGTCATGTTTTTTGATTTGGGCTGCTGTTGGATTTTGTGGAAGAGGGGTTGGCTCAACATCACTCTCAATTGCTTCCCACAAGCTCATAGCTTTCAAATATGATTTGATTTTGATAGCCCATGAATTATAATGATCTCCTTTGAATGTAGGTATCGAAAGAGAAAAGTTATTTGATGCCATTTGAAAGATACAAAAAAAAATTTAATATATAAATGATTATATATATATATATAAATAACTTCACATGCCCTTTAGATCTATGGCTCTGATACCACGTGTAGAAAACATAACTGATACAATATAAAACACTGCAGAATTTGTGAGCAAAGCTCAGGAGTTTTGTATTTTATATATAAACTGAAAAGAAAGCATCATGATTCATTATCGATGCATTACATCGCTATTTAAATAAATAAAGACAAGCTAACCTCCCGTAGATGGTAACTAGAAAATAGGAACAACTTTCCTATCGCTACTCCACTTCTACAGCTATGCCACGATCACCTAATAAAACTGAAACAAACTATGACCTAATCTTGCTGACTATATCAAACTAAATACAACAAACTTATTCAAAATATTCTAAAACAAATAAAACAAATATCTAAATAATAAGTTTAAGATTAATTTCCAACAATTAATACACTGTGGAATGCAGCCTTCCAGCATTGGAATCTATGTTGCGCTTTCCCCTAGTTGTTTCATCATGTAGTCTACCATCCAACATCTGAAGCACTTCATGTATTCCATGAGGTGCGGGTAAGTTGTCATTTTTGAAAATCCCAACAATGTCTGTGCTACATTTACCTTTGTATTGTTACACGCCTTATTGCATACTCCCGTAGGTGCCATTTGTCCATCCTGATGTAGCGAATCTTCGGCATCAAGTTGGTCTTCTGCATCCGGAAGGACAAACGGCACTTACGAGAGTGTGCAATAATGTGTATAACAATATAGAGCTAGATCTAATGCATACATTGTTGGAACTTTAAAATATGACCAACTTATCCACACCCGATGGAAGACATGCAGTGCTTCTGGATGGTACACTACATGTTGAAACAACTAGAGAAAGCGTAACATAGATTTGAATGTCGAAAGGCTACATTCACCAACAACATATGCTAAGGATGAAGCCGGTATTTCTCAATAAAACAAATGTCCAAATGAATCAACAATAAATCGTGGTTCTCCTAAAGGAAATGCCACAATATGTTCTGAGAGCTGTAATCTCTAACAGTAAACCTATTGTGCCTATAGTTCTCATACCGAAGCAATCATTCACCATTCGTCTTACATTCTTGTTTGTTATTCTGTGACTTGCGACTTCTTCCTGATGTCCGCATGTCATTGGTTGCTCAGTCTACAAATGATTATGTAGACGCTCATAAGTAGAGTGGAGAGGGCACTAGTCGGGAAGTCGTAAATACTAAACAAATGAAAAGTAGTATAACATCTCTTACCATTCATGAGATTGTGAAGCGTGTGAGAAGAAGACTCGAACACACGGAGAGGAGTTCTAAACATTATGTTTTCTCAAACAACACGTCCATGGCCCATGGGTAAAGGGTTGAAAGGGTCTCGCAACATATAATACCGCCACCAAGGGTAGGTATTGGATTAGTCCACTTCCTTCCAAGCTAAAGTATAAAGCTTGGGGTATCTCACACTGAGATGATTGATTGATTTTCAGAGTGGATGAGACAATGGTAAGAGACAACTGAACTAATTAATCCAATATCTAATTACATGGAAGAGAAGTTAAGGCTCCAAAACGGTCTGAAAAACCCCAATATACTCTAAGACCAAGGAGTGAGGTAAAGGATGATTTTAATATGGAAGAAGCTCTGAGGTACAGAACTCCTGAGAGGGCCTTCCCTTACACAGCACACCATGGAACAAAATGTACAGTTTATCCTTTGAGGACGTGCATTGCTAAGCCATCCGTCAAATCTCAAGATCATTATTTTCCCCCATGAGGAGTCGGCCAAATATGTTCTATGTCTTGTTAGAGATATTGCTGCTAGATTATCTGGAAGGATTGGCACCGGAACATATATTTGTACATTGGTAAGATATTTACATTTCGTCGTGGAAAATGTTTCAGATGTACAAATTCAGCAAACTGTAAGCAGAGGTCTGGACCGCTTGCCTTATGAGACTGGCCATGTGTGCGTTATAATAGAGAAAGACGCTCGTTGGGTGTACTTGCATGGAGATAGAATTGATGGTGATTCAAGGACCATGGGCCCGGTCCTGGAAACAAGAGAAAAAGGTCTGAGGATAATACGCAAAATGTGGAGCAGTGATCAGGAGCAAGCGAAGTGATGGCCATAAGGTCATTGTTTATCCCATGCAGTTAATTATGTAAATGGATATATATAAACTGATGTTTTACAAAGCCTTCTATTTATTTAAAGGATTTCCTATTTCTTGTTGTTAAATTAATTTGATATAAGGATCTATATCTGTAAACTTTACCTCTTGTTTCTTTTGATTATATGCGCATAGAGTACTTAATAGATATGTGAAGATGTTTGTCCTGGATGTTATTTTGCACCATGGTGACCATGTGAAGGCCTTGCACGCATCCATTAGGAAGGTAAGATCTTTGTGGTTTTCAAATATTCAGGTTTTCTTTCTTTTTTATAGTGTCTGAATAAGTATTGCTAAAACTACACATATTGCTAGAACTACACACAAAGATAATGGAGAATTAAACATCTTTAGAAAAATTTCACCACACTCAAAACAAAGTTAGTTATCAATTTTAGGGAAAAACAACACAATACATTACCAAATTCATCGTAAACAGACTGACACTCTTTATGCATCACAATCACAAAGCAACGTAATGTTTATAGAAGTTTCAAGATAAATAGCAGCATTAAGATAAACATTCATGAGTACATGTACGCTTAACAAAACACCTTCGCAGGTTGGATACCTTAACAAAATCTTAAGAGAACACCATGATAACCTAACAGAACACCTTGATGAATCTTAACAAAATACTAGAGATAGTTTCGATTCTATTAGGTGTTTCGTTTTTTATGAACACACTTTATAAAAGAAATATGAATGAAAATTACCTTGTGATATGAGTGTCTTAACCTCTGTGTTTCTTTGCGTCTGTCTTCTAGGGTTAGTACTTAGCAGACTAAATGCTTCGTTTACTTTTTATCATTGTACGTGTTATATTAGTACAACGAGTAAAATTTCAATGAGGGATTCGTTTCCAAAAATAGAAAATCTCAATTATGCAATCAAATACGCTGAATAATTTCTTCCCATGTTTAGATTAGTACAGACCATATAATTGTACACAAAATACAATGTAATTATCCTTGATTTTTAAATTTATTTACTAGATTGCCATTAAGTGTAGTAGATTATGTAATGTATTAAAAATCTATTTAATGAATGGTACTCAAGATCGAGTCTCTTGGGTCACTTGATAAGGAGGTTCTCCCTTAAACTTTACATCTTGTTTCTTTTGATTATTTGCGTATAGAGTACTTAATACATATGTTGTTAACGGAGGAATTTGGTATTAACAAAGTTCGAGGTTTATCGCCAGAATCAAGATCTACAACGGTGGTCCTTGAGTGATGAATTCACCGTAGTCTGGTGGTTGTGTTTAATTAGTGGATGAGATTGCTTGGGGTTTATGTTGGCTGCCTCTGAGCTCTCAACTTTCGACCCCTTACAATGTGCCTACGTACCCCTTTATATAGGGGATCAAGCCAACGTAGTTCTTGGGGAGGAAGTTTCCTTCATGGGCTATTGGTCTCTAATCTTCGAAGCCTAGTCGAAGTCTTCCACCGCCTTCCATACTTAGATGTAGGACTCTTCCATCTCTTTCCATACTTAGACGTAGGACTCTTCCACCGCTTTCCATACTTAGAATTTAGCTCACTTTAGGAATGTCTAACGATAAGGCCTAGTCACAAAGGCCCAAGGCTCATCTATGACGTCATGACTTCATGGATAAGGAAACTTCCCCCGTCGAGGACTAGTACTATCCATTACCAACTATTTCCTTAATTCATAGATGCAGGTAATGACTTACCTTAAATGTTAGACGCATCCTTGTCCCCCAAATGAGAAGCACCCATCAGATAGCAAGACAAGTGATCCCAAGTGTTTGGGTGCAAAGTGCAGGATTACTCCAAAGTTCCCCAATAAGGACGCGCTCATTGAGTACAGGAACAGAGCTCCCAAAGCATACACCAAGGTTAACCCCACATCCCCAATGAGGACGCGCCCATTGAATACAGGAGGAGGCCTTCAATCATCAGGCAAACCCCTGGAAGCCTTCAGCCACAGACATCCCCCTCCTAGGGCACATCATAGGAGGGAATTCTTCAACATCTTGCCAATACCAAACCAAAAGAACCATCCTTCATCATCAAGTCACCACTCCAAACCAGGGGACGCGCCCTCAAGGGGTGGACGGCCTAAAGGGCGCGCCCTTGTCCCCATGAGGACAAGCCCTAAGTCTTCCTTGTATCAGTTTAATGTCAATGAAGTTGTTATTCTCTGTCAAATCTTCCATTCATGTAGAGTGGTCAGTCCACGTCGAGAGGACGCGTCCTTAGGGGTTATATGGCCAAAGGGGCACGCCCTCTCCCCTATGAGGACAAGTCCTGAATCTTCCTTGTCATGCCATGTCAATATAGCTGTTATCCTTTATCAAACCATCCGTCA
Organism: Heracleum sosnowskyi; assembly: GCA_030848705.1. NCBI lineage: Eukaryota > Viridiplantae > Streptophyta > Magnoliopsida > Apiales > Apiaceae > Heracleum > Heracleum sosnowskyi. The sequence continues at coordinate 146,435,335 of CM061236.1, read as the reverse complement.
AGCTGTCATTACCATGAGGGCGCGCCCTCAAGGGGTGGACGACCTAAAAAGGGCGCGTCCTTACCCTTATGATGAGGGCAAACCCCAACCATCTCTTACATCAAACCTAGCCCTAATTACATTTTAGATATTCTAATTGGATCCTACTTGACCTGAACCTAACCTAAAAACCCGTTATCAAATTTTGGTTATAACATATGTGAAGATGTTTTTCCTAGATGCTATTTTCAGCCATGGTGACCATGTCAAGGCCTTGTACGCATCCATTGGAAGGTAGGATCTTAGTGGTTTTTAAATATTCAGGTTTTCTTTCTTTTCTATAGTGTCTGAATAAGTATTGGTTTCTTACTTCGACTATTGTTTTGATGTCTGGTTACATGGACTGGGACACCACAATTTATACCCTGATGAGGAGGCCAAGGTGTTGGAGATATGCTTCAATATTTATGGAGGCTGATTTAGTGGCAAGAATCAGTCACCAAATAAGTTTCAAAATGGCGCGTCCTTACCCTTATGATGAGGGCAAACCCCAACCATCTCTTACATCAAACCTAGCCCTAATTACATTTTAGATATTCTAATTAGATCCTACTTGACCCGAACCTAACCTAAAAACCCGTTATCAAATTTTGGTTATAACATATGTGAAGATGTTTTTCCTAGATGCTATTTTGAGCCATGGTGACCATGTCAAGGCCTTGTACGCATCAATTGGAAGGTAGGATCTTAGTGGTTTTTAAATATTCAGGTTTTCTTTCTTTTCTATAGTGTCTGAATAAGTATTGGTTTCTTACTTCGACTATTGTTTTGATGTCTGGTTACATGGACTGGGACACCACAATTTATACCCTGATGAGGAGGCCAAGGTGTTGGAGATATGCTTCAATATTTATGGAGGCTGATTTAGTGGCAAGAATCAGTCACCAAATAAGTTTCAATTATGTTTGCTTTTAATTCTAAATTTCAGTTTTTATCTTGTAAGCTTATATAAGGAGTTGATCCTTAGGCAATAAAAATATATCTCTTGATCATGTCTTCTTTCCATATACTTCTCTTTTGTTTCTCCTTGATTTATTTAAATTTCAACATGGTATCAAAGCTTTCTTCTTAAGGGACCTATGCTTTTGATAAAAATGCCGTAACCCACAACCTACAACCATATACAAAAACAATAACCTATAAACTATAACCATAACCATACCCATAACCATAACCATAACCATAACCATAACCATAACCATAACCATAACCATAACCATAACCATAACCATAACCATAACCATAACCAAACCTTGCCTACATTCTAAGAAATGGAAGTTGATTCCGGTAATTTTTCAAAATTCGCTCCACAAGTTTTTGATGGGAACAACTATCATCAATGGTCTGTACGCATGGAAGCTTACTTGGAAGCTTTGGATCTTTGGGATGCCGTTGAAGAAGATTTTGACATTACGCTGCCACAAAATCCTACTATGGCACAAATCAAAGCACAAAAGGAGAAGAAGATAAAGAAATCGAAGGCAAAAGCATGTCTATTTTCTGCGGTTTCAACAAATATCTTCACAAGTATTATGTCTCTAAAGTCGGCAAAGGAGATATGGGACTATCTCAAAAAGGAATATAGCGGAGATAAGAAAATCAATGGAATCAAAGTCCTTAATCTAATTAGGGAATTTGAACTTCAAAAAATGAAAGATTCTGAGATGATGATCAATGAATATTCTGATAGGCTTGTTGCTATTGCCAATAACATACGGCTTTTTGAATCCGAATTTTTGGAATCAAGGATTGTACAAAAAATTCTTGTTACCGTGCCAGAAAGATATGAAACGATCATTGGTACTTTGGAAAATACTAAAGATTTGTCAGACATATCTTTAGTTGAATTGATTAATGCACTACAAGCTCAAGAGCAAAGGAGGAGGATGAGAAGTGAAGAAACAACAGAAGGCGCTCTCAAAGCCAGAGTAGAAAGCTCAAGAGGAGGTAATAACAACTTGGTGATATGTCCATATTGCAAAAAAAACAAATCATCAGCAAATTAATTGTTGGTGGAGACATGATACGAAATGCAACAAATGTGGACAACTTGGACACATAGCAAAAGTTTGCAAGGCCCAACAATATGAGAACGCAAAAGAAGCTACAACACTTAGCACGAAGATGATATTCTCTTTTGATATTGATTTGAAAATGACAATAAAGAAATATTGAAGCAAGGAGGAGTGTTGGAGATATGCTTCAATATTTATGGAGGCTGATTTAGTGGCAAGAATCGGTCACCAAATAAGTTTCAATTATGTTTGCATTTAATTCTAAATTTCAGTTTTTATCTTGTAAGCTTATATAAGGAGTTGATCCTTAGGCAATAAAAATATATCTCTTGATCATGTCTTCTTTCCGTATACTTCTCTTTTGTTTCTCTTTGATTTATTTAAATTTCAACACAAGGCCTGCCCTGTGGAGGTGCAAGTGGATGAAACTGATCATAGGCAACTGTCCTTAATATGTCCAAGTCTAAGTGCTGGTCAATGAGGTCCTCCAGGATTACAAGGAAGTGACTTGGCGGGGGTCCTAGGAGCTGATGCTGCGGAATGAAGAGTTCGAGCTCTAGGTAAAGGTGAAGGATTTGGAATTGGCTTCCTGGTTGAGGAACTAAGTCGGGCGGAATCAGTAGTCTGAAACTGAAGTGATGAACTTTCTGCACTTCCTACTGAAGCCAACGTTGTCCAGAAATCGAAAGACACCAATGAATATGAACATGCCATGGCCCAGGAGGCTGCTACTTTGATGCTGAAGTGTTTCGTGTGCTGTCATAGATTTTTTACGGAGTATCCAGATGGCTGCTTGCCAGACTTTGTGACTTGGGTTATTGAATCCGAGAAACTGCCTTAGGACCAGAAAGATGATGGCGAAGAGTGACTCCCCCAGTTTAAGTCCATCTTTTCAGTTGCTATGGAGTTATAATTTAATAGCTAGATGGAATATCTTTGACTGCTGAAATTGTTAAATCAACTTGAAAGTTACGGACTAATCATGTATGTTATTTCTCCGTGTATTCTTTAGGAGTATTGTCGACTGATGAAGTAGGAATATTCAGCTCTGTAATTACTTGTATGCCGATGATACCATTGTAGAGCTGACTTCTATATGAATTGCAGAATGAAAGTGCTGAATTTGAATTGTCTTTTTCTTTGCGAGGTAGCTTTATTTGATCATCTCATTTAGAATCGCCTGCTGACATATGCCAGTCTGCCACTGTGGCTGTTTGTCATGGTAATCCTGTTACGTCAAAGACTTGTGGCTCAACAAGTAAACTCCTGGTCGACCAGCGCTAAAAATTTGATCCAGTGATTGGCATTCCCCAACCCTTACTACACAGTAAGCGGCATCTTAGTCAATTACACAATTTAACTATAATTTCTATAAATTGCAATAAGATCCGGTTTAATATCTTAAAATTTTAAAGATATTTAATGCAGATTTTAAATCTAAGAATATCCAATTAAAATTTCGAGAAAATAAAATAATTTGTATAAATATTTAAATTAAATGATAAATATATTTAGAATATCAACTTTTAGAACAAAAATAGAACTTAGAATTTTTTTTTCTGAGATAGTGATTGTTTTGGGTGCATCATTTTAAGTATTTAATTTTCTATTTTTTCTAATTTAAAAGCAAATAAAAAATTTGATAACTAAATATTTAACAATAAAGTTTAGTCAAAAAAATATATTTAACAATAAATGTATAGATTCATTTTTTACATATTTTTCTTGTCAAATTAGAAAAAAGTATTTTACTTTTATCCTAACATATCTTACGTCTTTACTTATTACTAGCTTATACCCGTGTGCTTCCCGAGCATGAGTGGACATTAAAATATTAGTATTAATAAATTATTAATAAATTTTATTTAAAAATATATTTCTAGAGAATTGAATGATAAAAATATATAATAAATAAATAACTATTTAATTATGTAGTTATAGACAATCAAACTGTGCATGAAGCTAAAAAATTAAAGTAAATAAATAAATCTTGTATGATTACGCAAAGAATCTAACGCTCGATGAAACTATTGAATTTAAAGTAAATAAATAAATCTTGTATAATTACGTAGTTGTAAGGAATCGAACCCTGGATGAAGCTAAAAAATTTAAAGTAATAAATCTTGTATAATTATGTAGTTGTGAGTAATCGAACCCGGATTAAGTGATACCCAAATTTGATATTTTGATACTTTAGTATCGCGCGACATTTTCAGATTGTTTTGCTTATAAATAAAGAGTATAGATTATTATTATTGAATAATTATCTTTTAAGCGACATGATTGAACAAATTTTTTCTAAAACTATAACAGTATGATTACTAGTTAAGAGCTTCTATTCGTAAAATTTGTGAAAAATGTCGTTCTTTTTCCTTCCCTTAAAGACTGCCTTGCTAAGTGAGGATTTTGAGTTGTTTCAAACGGGAAAAAACAAAATAAAGAAAGAATGGGTTGGCCTTGAAAGAAACAAGAGATTTTTTTGATTAATATCTAAGTGCAAAAACTTTTTTATAAATTACACAGCCTTTTATAAAAATATTTTGTTCAATATCAATATTTTGAAATTTTTAACAAATTAAATACGGTTTGCAACTTTGTAATTATATTCATAACTGCAACGAATCAAAATTCATTATAAATATATATAACTTTATAAATTTAGTAAGAGTTTATGGAAAAGAACATACAACATTCGTTGTCATAATGATAAGAATTGATGTTCATTTCTAGGACCATGGCCCCGTGGAAACAAAAGTAGAAGGATGACACACAAAAAGTCGAGCAATGATACGAGCAAGTGAAGTGATGGCCGTAAGGTTATTGTTTACGGAAAATAAATTCCTTAGTCCTTAAACTATTCGAGTTTTTTGGTTACAGTCCTTAAACACAAACTTGCTCTTTCAAGTCATTTAACTTTTAAATTTTCTGATTTAGATCCTTGTTGTTGAAATACTTGAACTTGAAGACAATGACAGTCACGAGCATATGTCACAATCAAGTCACTTGAGCTAATCTCCAATTCTGTTACAACAAACTACAACACAATTTTGTTACAACAAACTCAAGTTGGAGAGAAGGATATAAAGCTCTAGAATTCTTCTTTACTAGTTACGATTTTAGTTTTAGCTTTCTGCTTCTTCTAGCATAGAGTATGAACACTAAGTAAGTACTCTAAGTAAGTAGTTATATTCTCAAGCTTTGTAAACAATGGAACAGATGTTAGATCGATGAAGATGATGAAGTAGATTGATTGTAATCGTTCTTCTATATTGTAACATGGTATCAGAGCTCCAAGTTACGATTCTGTTGGGTGTGAATTCAGAAAAATGATAAACAAGGTGAAAAATTCTTATCGCTGCGTTTCATAATTGTTTTCTATCTAGTTATACATATGAGTATAATTGATTCAATTGTTGACATTAGCCTGCTCCTCATTTTTTTAATCAATCTGTTCTTGTGTTTGTGATTCTTGAAATCCTCATTCGTGTTCTTATTCTTGATTTGTTCTCTTGACTTGATTCTAAATTTGATCAATCATTCTTGTTTCATTCCGAGATCGTCATTTTGCTTGATTGTTAAGAATCAAGACCTTTGTTCAGTCTTGATTATCAGTTAAAATCGATCTGTTTTTTTGTTTTTGCTTGATTTAATCTGTTAAAATGGCTGCGACTACAGCACCAGTAGTTGATATATCTCAGAATCCTAATTCACCGTTTTACATACATCCATCTGATAATCCGGGAATGAAGCTAGTTTCAGAGAAATTTAATGGCAGTAGTTACAAAGATTGGAAGCGATCTATGGTTATTAGTTTGTCAGCAAAGAATAAGATGGGATTCGTTGATGGAAGTATAGTAAAACCAGTGACTACAGATGCTAATTACAAGGCTTGGGATAGATGCAATAGCATGATGATATCTTGGTTGTTAGGAGTGCTTGAACAAGATATAGCTCGAAGTGTATGGACAAATTTAGAGGAACGGTTTGGTCAGGCATCAGGGACAACTCTTTTTACAATCCAACAAGCTTTGAATGACATCAAACAAGGTACTGATACTATCTCTGGGTATTTTACTAAGATGAAAATGTTATAGGATCAGCTTGACTCAGTGGATACTTTACCGTCTTATTCTTGTGCAAACTGTACTTGTGAATTGACAAAGAAGTTGGTTAAAAGTCAGGATGATAAAAGCTATGGCATTTGCTGTGAATAGAAGGAGATTTCAAGAAAATTATCAGGACAAATCAAGGTCTTTTCAAAGACAGAATTATGGGGGAAATGAATCAAAAGGAAGATACAATAACTATTTTTGTGAGCATTGCAGAATGACAAGACATACCATACAAAAGTGCTATAAGCTACATGGTTATCCCCCAAGTTTCAAGAATGAGAAAATTGCGGCAAACACTCAGTGTGACAAAGATGATCAATCAGTAACAACTGATATAAGTCAGACTTTCACACCGACTCAATATCAACAATTACTGAAGCTATTAGGAAAACAAGAAAACAAGAAAGATGAGCAGGATTTGGTTGATAATCAGAATGAAATGAAGTTTGAAAATGTGGCAGGTAAAATGTGTTTGTTATCAACTGTTGGTACAAATTGGATTGTAGATAGTGGAGCTACAGATCACATGTGTCATGTGATTTGGCTTTATTTCAGTCTTATAGTTGCATAAAGGAGCATGATAGTACTATTACTATACCTAATGGCAAACAAGTTTATGTGACACATCATGGTGTTATTCACCTTACTAATAGCATTATTCTGGAAGATGTGTTATATGTACCAGATTTTAAGTTTAATATGATATCTATTCCCAAACTGTGTCGTGACATGAAGTGTGATGTCGTTTTTAATGATTTGGGTTATGTTCTTCAGGGGCCTTCAATGAGGCCACTGCCTCTTGGTAAATTGCAAAATGGTTTATACTACTTCAAGGACAATGCTACTTTCGTTCCCACTGGTCCTTCAAGTACTTCTCTTCATCCGTCAATAGTCAATAATGCATCTACCACTACAAGAATCAATTCAGTAAAGACAAAGCTTTGGCATCTAAGGTTGGGTCACATGTCTGTGGATCACATGCATCATGTCAAAGAAGTATTTACTGGAGAAAAGTGTTCTTTAGACAACATTTGTCAAATCTGTCCTATGGCCAAACAATCCAGGATTGGTTTTCACAATAGTTTCATTAAAACTACTAAAGTTTTTTAACTGATTCATCTTGACACATGAGGTCCTTATAAAGAGATGACACGCAATGGTTGTAGATTCTTCATTACTATGGTTGATGATTTTAGCAGAATGACATGGATTTTCTTCATTCAATATAAGTCTGAAATGCTTCAGACATTCAAGGATTTCTTTATGTATGTTGCTAATCAGTTTAATGTTTCTATTGGTTCTATACGATCAGATAATGCACCAGAGATTTGTTCCAAGGAGATGAGACAGTTCTGTGATTCTCATGGTATACTGCATCAGAAAACTTGTCCTTACAGTCCACAGCAGAATGGCACTATCGAACGCAAGCACATGCATATTTTAGAAGTGTCAAGAGCTCTATATTTTTAGTCTAAAGTCCCAATCAGATTCTGGGGAGAGTGTATTTTGTGTGCTATTCACTTGATTAATAGAATGCCACTCCAAGTCCTAAAATTTCTTAGCCCATATGAGAAGTTATTTGGCACACCACCACCTTTGGATCACTTAAGAGTATTTGGATGCCTTTTCTTTGTTTCTACGATACAACAAAATAGGTCAAAATTTGATCCAAGGCCAATTCAACATGTTTTTCTAGGTTATTCCCAGGACAAAATGGTTACAAGGTCTTTCATCTTGACACTCTGCAAATTTCAGTTAGTCGAAATGTTGTTTTCCATGAGCAATATTTCCCTTTCCACATTATACACTCCACACCACAAAACTCTTTCTTTCTTCCTCAGATTACAAACTGTACACCATTTGTTGACGTTATATTACCAGATGTCTTTGATGTTCATATTGATGCTGATATCCCTTCAAATAGCCATATCGAAGATTCTTCTTGCACTCTTGATCTTACAGACATCCCATCTCAACCTGTTAGAAAAAGCACCAGAAACACTAAAGTTCCTAGCCATCTTACTGACTATGTTTGCTTGCATAGTCCTATGACTAAACATTGGTGTAACTTGGTACAATTTGTTGATTTCCCTTCTTCTCATAAAACTTTAGCTGCTTCTGTAGCTAATGTTTCAGAACCAACTACATACGAAGTGGCAGTTCAAGATCCCAGATGGCAAGAAGTAATGCAAAAAGAGATTGATGCCCTGCAAAAGAATAATACTTGGGTTCTTGTAGACTTGCCACCAGGGAAGAAACCTATAGGCTGCAAATGGGTCTTTAAAATTAAATATAAAGCTGACGGTTCAATTGAACGATACAAGGCTCGTTTGGTGGCTAAAGGATATAATCAGAAATTGGGGATTGATTTCGAAGAAACTTTTTCACCGGTGGTGAAAATGACTACTGTACGTTGTCTGATTGCAGTTGCTGCTCATAAAGGTTGGATTCTTCATCAATTGGATATTAATAACGCATTTTTCCATGGTGATTTGCATGAGGAGGTATATATGCTTGTTCCACAAGGTGTTCCTAATCCATTTCATAAAGTCTGCAAACTTGTCAAATCATTATATGGATTAAAACAAGCTTCTCGTCAATGGTTTGCCAAGTTAGTGGGGGAATTAACTACTAAAGGATATCATTAGTCAAGAAATGATTACTCACTGTTCATTAAGCATAATTCAGGACATAATACTATTGTGGCTGTATACATGGATGATATCATTTTGACTAGGGATGACATTACAGAAATAAAGAATCTGAAGCAACATTTGGATAACATGTTTAGTATAAAAGATTTAGGGAAACTTAGTTTCTTTCTTGGCATCAAGATTGGATATCATGAGGATGGTATTACACTCTCACAGAAGAAGTTCACAAAAGAACTACTGGATGTTGCAGGAATTTCAGAAGGAAAGTTTGTCACTCCATTACCAATCAATCTCAAATTTCAAGCTGCAGAAGGAGATTTATATGATAATCCATCTCATTACAGATGCTTGGTTGGTAAGCTCAATTTTCTAACACACACAAGACCGGATCTATCATATACAGTACACCACTTAAGTCAGTTTTTACAAAGTCCTCGAATACCTCATTTTGAAGCTTTAATGCATGTGCTAAGCTATGTGGCTTCAACTGCTGGTCAAGGAATTCTATTAAAAGCAGATGAACAGTTGACTCTACAAGCTTATTCAGACTCAGATTGGGGGGGGGGCATGCCTTGATACAAGAAGATCTATTTCTGGGTATGTACTGTTGCTAGGCAAATCACCTATAAGTTGGAAGTTTAAGAAGCAAAGTATTGTGTCAAAAAGCTCTTCAGAAGCTGAGCACAAATCAATGTCACCAGCAGCCTCAGAAGTAACTTGGGTAGTGAGGTTATTGGAAGAATTAGGAGTAAGGATTTTCAGGCCAGTAACACTTCACTATGATAACTAGAGTGCAATTCACATTGCAAAGAACCCAGTACATCATGAGAGACCCAAACATATAGAAATTGATGTACACTTCACAAGAGACAAAGTACTGGAAGGATTATTACAGATTACTTACCTGCCAACTACATCTCAGCTGGCTGATGTCTTTACAAAGATCGTACCATCAGGACAGTTCAATAACTTGCTATCCAAACTAGGTATGTGTAATGCACATCCTGGTTTGAGGGAGGGTGTTGAAATACTTGAACTTGAAGACAATGACAGTCACGAGCATATGTCACAATCAAGTCACTTGAGCTAATCTCCAATTCTGTTACAACAAACTACAACACAATTCTGTTACAACAAACTCAAGTTGGAGAGAAGGATATAAAGCTCTAGAATTCTTCTTTACTAGTTACGATTTTAGTTTTAGCTTTCTGCTTCTTCTAGCATAGAGTATGAACACTAAGTAAGTACTCTAAGTAAGTAGTAGTATTCTCAAGCTTTGTAAACAATGGAACAAATGTTAGATCAATGAAGTAGATTGATTGTAATTGTTCTTCTATATTGTAACACTTGTGTTAACATTCATCTATTTTATGCTTATGTGTGTTTAAGATGAGCACGAGCAAAGCTAATTTGGATGCCAACTATCATGTCTAATTGGAATTTGGAATTATTTTTGTGTATTGGAATTATGAGAATCAACATGACGCTTGTTTAATTTTGTTTAATTTTACCTTTGTTACATTTCAGATTCAAATAAAATTTTAATTCTACCTAACAAGTCTATCCAGGATATTAATACATGCTTTGAACTTGAATTCTAATATATTACTTCTTTTTGTCTTGCTATATGTGATGAGGATGCAATATTGAGCTCCAACAATTATTTTACTCAGAAGATAGTTTTAAAATAATAATAATAATAACAATAATTTACCACGTGAGCATCAAATAGACGGAAGTTAGTAGAATTTTAATGAAGGGATCTAAATCAGAAATTTTAAAAGTTAAATGACCTGAAAGAGCGGGTTTTTTGTTGAAGGGCTGGAACCAAAAAATCCGAATAGTTTAAGGACTACTGAATTTATTTTTCCTATTGTTTATTCTATGTAGGTATTTAGGTAAATGATTATGTATGAAGTGATTCTTTACAAATCTTCTATTTATTTTTAGGATTTCTTATTCATTGTTGTTAAAGTATTATTATATCAAAATCTGTATCAGTAAATACTCAATATGTGATACGATATTGATAAGCCCAATTCCTAACATTTAGGTTTTAGGATAACTTGTAACTTAACATGATATTCTGGTGGTGGAAGGACTTAGGTTCGACTCCAGGCCACCCTCAAATATTTTCATTTATTGAAACTATTGAATTGTACTTTGGTGGGCTCAAAAAGGGACGAGATCCCAGCGGTTAATTAAAAAAAATGTGTGTTAGGTGGGTCCAAAAAGGGACGAGATCCTCACTTAGTAATTGAAAATTGGACCGGACACTAGGGCCAAAAGGCACGAATCACCTAATGATCCACCGACCAAAATAATGGGTTATAGGATGCTAGGGACAAAAAGGCACGAATATGTGATATGCTGTTGCTAGTTTCTTTCAATTATATACACGTAGACTATTTAATACACACTAGATAATAACCCGTGCGACGGCCCGAGAAAGAATTTGTTTAATGATCAATTAATAATAAAAACAATTTTAAAAATAATTTAGAATTGTAGTGAATGATAAGAATTTACTAATGAAACCAAAATAAGAATTGAATCAAATTTGAAACTGAAGTATTAATAAAGGTAATTTTATTAATTTAATTATGATGGATACATTATTTCTAAATTTCGTAATAAAATAATTGCAATTATAATAGGATTGTGAGAGTATAGAGTCGTAGGAGTAATATGATTAGGGGTGAAACAAAATAAAGTTGGAACATTAAAAACTAATATAGATATAGAATTATAATGAAAATAGGTCAGGGGTGTAACCAAAATAAATGTGGAATCAAATTTTAGTACCGAAATATCATGGTTTCGCTTATTAATAAAGGTTATAGATGTGAAGATGTTTGTCCTTGTTATATGCTATTATAAGCCACGGTGACCATGTCAAGGTCTTGCATGCTTCCACTCGGAAGGTAGGATTTTAGTAGTTTCCAAATATTTAGGGTTTCTCCCTTTTTAATAGTGTATGAAAAAGTTTTGTTTTCTTATTATGACTATTGTTTTGATGGCTAGTTATATATGGCCCGGGACACCACAGTCTGTACCCCGATGAAAAGGCCAAGGCCTGGCCGGAGGAGGTGTAAGTGGACGAAAGTGAGGCAACTGCCCTTGATATGGTCCAAGTTTAAGCTTCTTGTCGTGGTCAAGGAAGTCCTCCGGGTGTATAACAAGAAAGTGAATCAGTGGGTGTCCGAGCAGCTAATGCTGCGGAATTATGAGTATGAGCTCCAGCTGAAGGTGAAGGATTATGAGCTGGTTTCCTGGTTGAAGTCGAGTGGAATTAGTGGTCCGGAACTTCAGTGATGAACTCTCTGCACTTTCTGATTAAAGCCGGGTGTTCCAAACCCGAGAGACACCCTTAATAGATGCTGATAAAGAGTCAGAGACTCCCCTAGTTTAACTTAGTCTTTTCAGTTGCTATGATATAATAATTTAATAGTTTGATGGAAAATCTTTGACTGCTGAAATTGTTAGATCTACTTGAAAATTGAAAATTATGAACGTCAGCAGGATTGTTAGGTTACCAGCTCTCATAAAATCTCCTAGGAGGAGAACTTAGTTGGATGTTATTTAGAAAAAGACCTCTAGCGGAAATCAAGTGATCATGTATGTTATTATTCTGTGTATTCCTTAGGAGTATTTGGAAAGTTCAACTGTCATTGCTTGAACGTGGATAATACCATTGTAGAACTGACTTCTATTATGAATTGCAGAAAGTAACCGCTGAATTTGATTTTCTATTTCTTTGCGAATAAGCTTTATTTGATCAAAAAATAAACTCCTCGCCAACAAGGGTAATACTATTTACCCCAAAATGGATCTTAAAATGTGCTCACAATGACCAATATTACGAATATCCATTTCTATTTGAATATCCATAATTTGGGATACCTTTATTACCCATGTTGTATTTCAATTAATTATTGTATTTATCTCCTTTACCAAATGCTGATGTGTTATGAGTAAACTTGGTAGCTTTCCTAATAATAAATAAAATAGGACCCCGCGTGCATTCAGGGCCCCCAATTAAAACTTGGCACATGTTATGTCACATCACTTGTAAAAGTTATGGTAAATTTTTTGGAATACCTAACACTAGAATTTGTATATATCGCAATAAGATCTCGTTTAATATCTTGAAAAATCTTGAGATATTTGATTCGGACTTTAGAATCCAGGAGTATCCAATTAAAATTTGAAGAATATAAAATTATTTAAATTAAATGGTAGAGGTATTTTGGATAATCATTTTTAATCCTAACATATTACCATTTAAATTGCTAAAGATTACATTATTCACCTCTATACCGATAAAACCCAACTTTTCAATAAGAGGATTAGATTGAATACGAACCTCGCTAAAACAATAATAGCATGATTTGTTCCTCGTAAATGCCAGCCTCCGGTAAGTTGCGGAGTGAGAACGCTGAGTTGTTCGAATGGAAAAAAACAAAATGAAGAAAGAATGAATGATTACGGGACCCGACAAGTAATAATAGAAAGTTAAATTGTGGTTAGAGATTTAAACATATAATAAATTCTCCATATCAGTTGAAAGATTAATGCATGATAATTTTTTATAATTTGAAAAATCATTTCGGAGATTATAAGTTATTACTGTATATAACATACTTTTTCGCCGATTTTACATGTTTTCTTTACTTCTTACGTGCATAAATAGATACTTACATATATTATTCTTTTCTAATTAAAAATAAAAAGTTATATTTTTATTCTTATTAAAAAGAAAAACTCTAAAAGTAGTTTATAAATTTTTTTACATTTTTAAAAGTCTATTATGCGACTTAAAAAAGGGACTGAGCTAGTGAGTATAAGGAATAACGTCCATCGAACAACAAATTATTTAAATTAAATGATAGTTGTATTTTGGATTATCATTTTTTATGCTAACATATTACCATTAAATTGCTAAAAATTACATTATTTATCTCTATACTGTTAAATCCCATCTTTTTACAGATGATTGAGAATGCTGAGTTGTTAGAAAGGGAAAAAACAAAAAAAAGAAAGAATGGATGATTACAGGCCTGACAAGTAATAATAAAATTAACATTATGCCGTAGAGATTTAAATGTGTAATAAATTCTCCATAATTACTAAAAGGAATGAATGATATCTTTTTTATTATTTTAAAAATATTTCGAAGATTATAAGTTATTACTTTATAACATACTTTTGCTCCTATTTTACATGTTTTCTTTACTGTTTACCTGCATAAATAGATACTTACATATATTATTCTTTTTTGATATCCTGGATAGAAAGTTATATTTTTATTCTTATTAAAAAGAAATACTCTAAAAGATAGTATACATATTTTTAAATACCTACAAAAAGTCAGTTGTACTACTTAAAAAGGGACGAGTGAGTATAAGGAATAACGTCCATCGGACAATGCATAGTTCTTTTTTTCCTCATTCTTCATTCGTAATTATTTACATAATACAAGCCAAAGCATTTTATGGTATTCTTCCCTATAATTATTCAGTTTGGTTGTAGATAGAAGCTCAATTTGTCAATGATTAGTAAGGTAAAAATTTTAGTGTGTGATATCATCACTGATAAAAGCAAAAGCAGGCTGAAATTTGCACTGCTTACTGTTGCTGCTTTACTATTCCATTGCTACTAACTTGTAATTTTTACGATCTTTATCTGTTATCGATAAATTTTTAATTCTTAAAATGGACTCTCGAGCAATCAATTTTGTGTTCTTTATCCCTGTTATGTATAGATCAACTTGTTTATTTGGATTTTGGTTTTTGAGATTTTGTTTTACGTTATTTATTACCAATGGATTTGATGTTTGAGTTCTTATAGTTGCGATTTGGATTTGGATTTGATGGTCTTACCAAAATTTGATATGAGTTTGTGTTTCAGTTGAGTTGATATGATGAATAAGTGTAATTAACTGATTTGTGCTTACTATTGAAAAGAGAATTTTTATATGTGCTGGATCTTTATTTTTATAAATTCATTTGAGCGCCAATTCTTTATTTTTCCTGTTACTTCTGTTCCTCTTCTTGAAACTACTGTTAATTCTTGATTTTTATCTGATTTGTGCTTGATTAATCTTTGCTTGATCTTTATTTGGTTTGGCATTTTCTGTTCTTTGACCAGTGATTATGTTATATAGCTGTAAGTACTGGATTGTCCATCTATTCTAGTATGTAACATCTTAGTTTTATCACTATAACAAATTAACAAATTAGTGGTTTTTCTAAGTACCTCGGGGTGTAATTGCATTTAGGTCGAACTAGCTATTAAGAACATTTCCTCCCGAGTTAAAAAACTTGAGAAATTCTAATAATTATGTCCTTCCGTAGTTTTGTGCATAGTGGCTCTAGATAGAAACATAAAAGATGGAAGGATGACAACTGTTAGTTCTTGGCCTATTTTTGTCAGATCCTGCATTGCACACAGCTGATACGCAACTGTGTGACTAAAAGATCTTTTAAAACTCGCGCAATGCCTAGTTGGTAATTACTAATTATACCATCATGTGTATCATTAGATATGCATCTCTCTACCAACTGACTAGCCTGCGCAATGCGCGATTGTTTTAACATTTTTCTTGATGCGGATCTTAAAATGCCTACTAATTTGATATTTTGGGTGTTCTTTCCTCATTATAGTATTTCTGATCCACAATTTGCTAAATATGGTACTTTGATCATTTTTTTCGTAAGTGTGATGGACATAAACTGTAACTTAATTTCAATTTGACATGGAAAGCCCTGACAAACTCCTATTTATCGAAGAACATGTTGAAGATTTTTTTAACTAGTATATGTCCTTGCACAGTCCCTGCTTGTTAACTAGTATATGACTGATTTTTCTGTGGAGAGAGCTAGAGTTATTAATTTGTTTGCTGAAGTGGCGTCATTCAAATTTTATAACTATCAAGTTGGTCTTCTGAATCAGGAAGGAGAAATGACACCAGCCTATAACAATACAGATCTAGAAGTAGCGCAGGCATTGTTAGCACTATCAAAAATGACGAACTTACCTGCTGCTCATGGCAAACAAAAGAAAAGGAAACGCGAGGATAAAGCTATTCGAAAAGTCAACAGTCACACACAACGCAGTGTAACTTTAATAATCAAGGCCGGAAATAAAGTTTTAGGTACAACAACCGTTCTGAGAGAGTCAGCTATACAAGAACAGTTTTCGGGGGCAGTATCCCAGAACTTGACTTGTGCACCTACTTCTGCAAAGAAGAAATGTGGTTCATAAGCTTATAGTTATAAGATATTTTCTTGTTCGATGTTCACATATCTTTGTACTATCTTCGGAATTATCATTTGTCTGTATCCTTTAGGAGTATGTTTAACTGATGAACTAGGAATTTCAAGCTCTGTTGTTGCTTAGTACTAATTGTATGAATTCTGAGTGCAATATATCTCTTTCTTTGCGAGGTAGCTGTATTTTATTATATTATCCAGAACACTATATACAAATGATGGATTTATACTATATACTCATCTGTAGGTTCAAAACTTCATATGAGCGTAGTTATGAAGTTGCTTGGGGATAGAAGCTAAAACTTTTCCTGTAGACAGATCATTATATGAATGTCAGAAACTTGCTTCGAATGTAGCTGCAGCCACTGCTCCGCTCCATCTTGTGATTCTGAACTAAGACATGGAGAGATAGTAACACTATGATGGACCTTCATCCGTTGCTCAAGGTAATTCTTTGCCGAAACTCCTACATCTTCCAGTGACAATTGTTTTTATTCTGCCAGACCTTCTCATTTCTGGCACGACAAATCGCCAATTCATCCTCCCAATTCATGTGGTCTAGTCCTACTTTCATCCAACACATATCAGCAAAAATGACATGTACTTTTCTTCATCACTGTTTTCCAAACAGGACAGTATTTTGTGACAGAAACATGTACTTTGGCTCACTATGAAAATATTAAGGAAACAATCAGTCACTGCCCTCCAGACCCTCCATCTTCCTCGATAAACATGTTAAATGTTGTATTACCAAACATCCAGATCAAGGAATCTTGAAGGCTGGAATGATTGTTTCTAAGATATATTATATATATTGAGAGTATGAATGTACATTTTTCTAGTTTGACCAATAATTTTAGCTTAAAAAGTTCAAATTGGGCTTACTATCTGCACTTCTCCGCCTAGTTCAGAGCAGACTTCACTCTTGATGACGACAATCACAACGTATCAGTCTATCAGATATTCAGATTGACTGATCGAATTTCACATAAAAAGGAGGTAATACCCATTAAACTATTCTTGCCTATGCAGCTAGGCGTAACTTCATGATGATTTTCATGAGAGGTTGTTCTGCACTCTTTATTTTAAGTTTTTGTCCCCGCTATATATATCCAGAATGCCATGACTCCATGAAAACATAATGACATGAATGCATTAAATTATAGCGTGTTTGTATAAATATGAGAATAAGGAAAATACATAATGTCAAAACATAATGACATGCAGGCATTAAATTATAGCTGTAAAATTTGTTCTTTATGATCAATTTAGTAGTGTTAAGAAATATTGATATTTAGCTTAATTATTATTATTAACGAAATAGGGAGAGTTGTCTTGTTAAATTAGTTTCTCTTTTTATTGATCAGATATTGGCTATATAAACAATTGTAATATTGTAACATAATCAAGTCTTAAGCCTTCAAAATTAAATAGCATTGTATGGGAGAGTCTATGTTATTAGGTTTGAGAAATAAACAGCCTCTAGAGTAAAAGAAGAAGAAAGATCATGCGAGAGTTTGGAAAAAAATTATCCACTAGAGTTCGTGGGTTGAAAAAAGAAAAAAAAATATTCTGTGAAAGTTTGTGGGTGTGAAAGAAAAAACACTGAAAGGTGATGATGAGATTTGAAATTGAGCCGATCTTGACTTGAGCGGGTGATCCATTGTAACTTGAAAATGAGTGAGTGATTTCGTTTTGACAAAAAATCTTGACTTAAGCGGGTGATTCCATTTTGACAAAAAAAATTGACTTGAGTTGGTGATTTCGTTATGACTGGGAAATTGATTTGAATGGATTCTGATGAAAAATTCTGAAACAGGTGAATTTGTTTTGATGAAGAAATTCATTGGAGAGGGTGATTATGTGTTTTTTTTATTATGACAAACTCTCAATACTTATTGTCTTGCTTATCGTGAGTTTGGAGGGATGTTAAGAAATTTTGATAAATTCCATTATTATTATAATTATTATTAGCGAAATACCTTCAAATTAAATACAATGAACAGTTAATTATGATGGAACTATATATAATATATGTATCAATATTGTGGCAAATGAGTATATGTTCTAACAAATCTCGGAGGTGAGAGAAAATCGAATTGAGGATGTGGGACAACAAGAGATAACATGATCTATCTAGTTTTATTGCCTTCAACTCTCTCTCAGATATTGCAACGTGCTCACAGTTCTTAATTCCCTGCTTGTAAGTGATTATAATCTTTATACACATTCTTTTTTCTAATTTCTTTTAGATGCTCTCGGTGTTGTCTCTGGATCAATCTGGTTTTGTACTTAATGTAGACTCGGTCGTAATGGAGAATACAAGATTTATTTTATTTTATTTCTTTATTCTTAAACCTTTCCCCAAAAATATATTACACTCGGGAAACTATCACGAGTTTCTAGAATATTTCAAATGAATGTTGAACATGTCTCTATAACCTGATAAATAAGTGTGTTTAATTTATGCATAAGTGGATATATTTACCCTTGAATTGTCACCATTTGCCAGTTGATCTGTAAGACTCCAGAGTGGCTAGACATTGTGAGAGAGGTATGATTTCAGCCTGAAGTTTGCGTTAATTTCTTCTCCGGGGTAAGAGAGAAAAAGAAAAAATAAGTACGAAAGCGACAGCGTACAAGATTGACAAATAATTTGGAAGATTCTCTTTTCATAAAAGGTATTATATACGAAGTAATTTTTTGGTATATACTTATGACAGTAAATTGGTAGCCACATTATCCTCTACATCTTTAATCAAGTTTTGATTGTTTTGCTGTCTAGAGGAAGTTGCAGCATAGTTACTAAGCGTCACTCCAGTTTTATAGCATTGAGATATAGTTCATGTTGATAATGAACACCAGAACTATTCGATGGTACTAATATATGCCGTAATAAATCATCCATGTTTTCTTTTTGTTTTATTAAAAACTAAAGTTGCAATTCTGTAATAGGTAAAAGCATTACTGATGGCATTGTTTTGAGGGAAAGGAGTTTCCAAGAAAGTTACAATTTACAAATGGCATATAGTGCAATTTGTTCTTAGGTAAAATGAAAGACCATAATGGATTTGGATTGTGATCTGTTTCCCATTGTAATTTACAGGGTCGAGCCTGGCCCAGAGCAGCTAGTGCAGTAACACTAGGCCCATGTCTAGAGGGCCCATTACTTATAGCATAGACTTTGCCCTATTAATGTGCGCCGTCGTCCCTAAAATTGCTATACACTCATTCTTTTGCCCACATTTGGATCGTAGAAATATCCTCTTTTGCACCGTCTGCTGAGCCCTAAAATTTTCTCTAATTCTTGTTAAAGGTAAGGTTTCTGTATCAACTATATTTGTGTTTGTTTCTCTTTCTTTTTTGTAAGTGTTGATGTGTTGAGATTCAAGTCTAATTAGTCATTCTATAGTTTCTATTTTGCCATTAAAGAATTAGTGTTTTAAAGAGATTGCCTTCCAAAAAAAACTTAAGATGTCTTTTCGCGATTTCTGGTTGCATAGTGAGGTCCATAGAAACTAAAATATATGATAATTTGGAAAATAAATAGGGTAAGAAATTGTTCTTACTCTTAAATCTGAAGTAAGAGGGGTTCTTGAAAATTGTAACATATATAGAAATCTATTATGTGATTTTCTGGTTGCATAGTGAGGTCCATAGAAACTAAAATATATGATAATTTGGAAAATAAATAGGGTAAGAAATTGTTCTTACTCTTAAATCTGAAGTAAGAGGGGTTCTTGAAAATTGTAACATATATAGAAATCTATTATGTGATGATCGTCTGGTGATTTATTTTAGTTAGTTTCAAATCATTAGTCACTACACTGTTGTCTAAATACCTAATAATTGAATAGTACTTGTTCCAAACTTTAATAATGTATGGCTCTTATGGGATATACCCAAAAACAAATTCGTTTGGGCTCGGCCAAGATTGTAGAGTTACGGCTTGCTTACAACCCAACAAGTTGTATCAGAGCCGAAGGTTTGGAGTCAGAACTTGGGGGTATAAATTAAAATTCTACAAATTTTTTTATTTTCCTTTTTTAGGGCTCCAGGGCTATACGGACTAACCGTAGACTTTCTCCGTAAAACATATCAAACATTGGGCTCTTTCAATAACTATATTTCTATCAGTTAGTCTGCCATATTTTTTCTTGATAGAAAAATAGGAGATGGCTCTATGTGCTTTGAGTCATTATTTTAATTTTAAAGAACACTACCAAAGTATTTCAAAAGGGGTATCTTGACGTAGGTCTGCATCTGGCCTAGATTAACCTAAAGGGCTACGGTGTATGATGTTGGAGGCCACCTCACTGTGTTGACGATTGGGGATTTGACGGGGTGCATTGTGTTGAAATTCTTTTTTATGGAGTTCAAGCGACAGGTTCTGTGTAAGATGTAGACAAATTTATCTCAAGTGAAATAGACCATAGATTCGTGGTTTTGGGTTTCTGGGATGATGACAAGAGAAAATTCTCTTGTATAACTCCATTAGGATGAGGCCTTTTGAGATATGCCCAAAAACAAATCTGTTGTGAACTCGATCCAGAGCGGACAATATCATACTATTGTGGAGTTGCGGCTCGCTTGCGGCCCAACAAGTTTTTGAAATG
The DNA here is from genome assembly GCA_030848705.1 of Heracleum sosnowskyi. Classification (NCBI taxonomy): domain Eukaryota; kingdom Viridiplantae; phylum Streptophyta; class Magnoliopsida; order Apiales; family Apiaceae; genus Heracleum; species Heracleum sosnowskyi. The sequence goes on along the minus strand of CM061236.1, from coordinate 146,414,625 downwards.
TGAGGGACTAGACACACTTTACTTCTTCTGCTACTTCATTGTTTGATTTCTTATGGTTTTGAAGGGACCTATGACAACTTGTTATAATAAGAAATTAGAGGGTCTAAATCTGAATCTTTCATTTCATTCGGGAAGGATAAGTCTAGCTTACATTGCACTCCTCGCCATGGTCTCGTTTTCTTTCCTCTTTCCATGTACATGTTCTTCTTCTTAAGGTTTCAAGTTGTGGGCGATGGTACTTGTTATTAACATCAATCTTATCCTCATGCAAGTACGTCGAAAAGTGTTTTCTGTATCATAGTACACACATGGGCTAGTCTCATTATATAAGCGTTCTAAACCACTCCTTACAATTTGCTAAATTTACAAGTCTAAAACATTTTCCACAATGTATTGTGAATCTCTAACTAGCATACAAATATATGATCTACTGTTCCTTCCGGGTAATTAAGCAATAGCATCTCTAACAACACAGAAAAAGGAAAAACTGAAATTATCTAGCTCGGGCCTAATAAGCAAATAATTGTCTCGAGCTTACTTTAGATAATTCACCTCTCATAAAACTTCCTTCTTGTGGCTCTGTTGTGAAACACATTTCTTTTTTGGAGAACTAGGTGTATGAGTCAAGTTTCGGATCTTGCACCTGAAAATTGTTCTTGTAGAACAACATCTGTTCCCAAAATTTTGTTTTCGACCTCGATTGTCAAAGTTATCTGGTCTTGTCTGTGACGATCGTCTTGTCAGATATCTTGAGTGCACCTTTGATGTTTTGTTAATTCATTTGTTTGTTGCTTTAATTCAAAACTGAAGGCTTCATCCTCATCATATAGTATTGAGGAATGAATCCTTTCAGCTTTTGAATCTATTTTGCAATTTCCCCTAGTTGTTTCAGCATGTAGTGTATTCAGCATCTAAAGCACTTCTAGTCTTCAATGAGGTGTCGGTAAGTTGGTTATATTTCAAAGTCTTAACAATGTCTGCGCTGCATCTACATTTTGTATTGTAAATAATGCATATTCCAATAGGTGTCGTTTGTCCTTCCTGATGCACAAGACCAACTAGATAGTGATATTTGGTTATCAAATCGGTTCTAGATTTATGTTTCACAATGCTATTGAAATATAGTAAAAGCTACTTTATAAAAATAAAGAACCTAGCAATTTTGCATATTATAAGCTTTGAGTGAATCACATGGGAAGTAGATTACAATCCTAAAGATACCATGGTCCTTCATTTGAGGTCTCACTAAAATGATAATATACATGAACAAATTTAAATGGACAATTTGTGTAGCTCCTTTTCTTGTAAAGCATGTCATCGTGTATATTTATACTTCCTCACAGGATTGCAACTACTGAATTACAACTTTTAAAAAGAGAGAAAGAACGGATGAGAAAATATGCTTATATTGGCCATATTGAATATATATCATTTTGTCATAACACCAGAAAAACAATCATAAGCGTATACAGGTAACATCACTATCAGTTTATTTACCATTATAAGCAGAATACCAATAATAACAAGAGAACTTACCATATATTTCCGCAGATCTTGGATGATGTTCAAAAATTGTATATAAAAGTATCGTTTTATTCACTTTTAAAATATGTAAGAAATCATTATAGTGTCCAAAAAAAGTCTAAGAGATGAACGAGTGATATGACGCCCAACAAACAACAATTTCTCATGCATCATCCTTTTTTCTTTTCTTTTCATCTCATTCTTCCCTCACTTGTAAGCACTTATGTAATGCAGCTAAAGCAATTAATAGTGTTCTTCCTTTTCAATCTTCAACATTGGTTCTAGCTAGACAGAAGCTTCATTTGTCACTGATCAAGAAGGTAAAGTTTTAGTGTTGATCAGTGACAAATTAAGCTTCTATCTAGATGGAACTAATGTTGTAGATTGAAAAGGAAGAACACTATAAATTGCTTTGGTTGTATTATATAAATGCTTACAAGCGAGGGAAGAATGAGAAGAAGAGAAAACAAAAGAGGACGATGGATGAGGAATTGTTCTTCATGGGCGTCATACTCACTCAGGCCTCTCTTAGACATTTTTTTGGACATATAATGACTTTTTGCACCTAATTTAAAATTGAACAAGAGGAAATTTTATATACTATTTTTCGAATATCATACAAGATCCGCTGAAAAGTATGGTAAGTTCTCTTGTTCTTATGCTTGATAGTAAATAAACTAATAGTGATGTTACTTGTATGTGCTTATGACTGTTTTCCTGTGAGTTATGACAAAAAGAGATCTATTCAATTTTGCTAATATCAGTATTTTTTTCTCATCCCTCCTTTCTCTCTTTTTGAAAGTTGTAATTCGGTAGTTGCAATCCTGTGATATAGGTAAAAATATACATGGTGACATGCTTTACAGGAAAAGGAGTTTCCGCAGATTGTCCATTTAACTTTGTGAAGCATAAATCTTGAAAGGATTTGATAACAGAATATAACTACCAAGTTGATCTTCTGCATCGGGAAGGACAAACGGCACCTATGGGAGCATACAATAATGCGAATAACAATACAGAGGGAGATGTAGCGCACACATTGTTAGGGCTTGCAAATATGACCAACTTACCCACACCATGGAAGGCACTATTTGCTTCAAATGTTGGATGGTACACTACATGCTGAAACAACTAGGGAAAAGTGCAACATAGATTCAAATGTTGAAAGGCTGCATGCCCTAATACTAATTGCTGATCATGACATACAGAAGTGAAGGAAACGTGCGGATGAAGCCATTATTTCTGAAATAAGACAACGTCTAAATGAATTAACGAAACATCAACGTTGAACTGAAGCTATTCGACAAAACAATTGTCACTGACAAGGCCATGTAACTTTAAAATCAGGGCTGGAAATAAAATTTTGGGAACAACCATTCTGACATGGTCACCTATACAAGAACAGTTTTGAGGTGCAGGATCCCTAAATTTGACTCATATACCTGTTTCTGCAGAGACTAAATGTGGTTCAGTAAAAGCAAATGCCACAATAAATTTTTCGGGAGGTGAAATCTGTGACAGTAAGTTTATTGTATATTTATGTGGCTTTTCTCTGCTCTCCGGATGGCATTGGTTTCTCAGTTTGCAAATGATTTTGTAGTCGCTGAAGACCATATTGGAGAGGGAACTAGTCGGGAATTCATAAATACTAAACAATTGAAAAGAAGTAGGTTACTATCTTTTACCATTAATGAGATTGTGAAGCATGTGAGAAGAAGATCTGGAGATAGAAAAACCACTACAGGTTTTCTCATCTCAGACAAAACTTCCAGGTGAAAGGTTGGAAAGGTTTTGCATCATATGATACCTCCACCAATGGTTAGTATTGGATTGGTCCAGTTCCCTCCAAGCTAAAGTCTGAAGTTTGGGCTATCTCACTGTAAATCCTTCCGGGGATGAGACAACTAACTTGATTAGAAGCCTTCCTCCACCACCTGAATCGTCAATCCAACATACTGACATGGAAGAGAGGTTTAGGCTCCAAAAGAGACTGAAAAACCCCGACACTATAAGCCCAAGTAAAAGCTTATCTTCATATGGAAGAAGCTATGAGGTACAAAATTGTCGATAGGGTCTTCCGTTACACTACACGTGATGGAACAAAATATAAAGTTGCTCCTTGAGGTGCACTACTAAGCCACTCGTAAAAGCCCGAGATCATTTTTTGCTCAAAAGGACTCGGCCAGATAACTTTAGTGTTTGCTGGTAAGAGATTCACAATACCTTGTGGAAAATATTTTCAGACGCTCAAATTCAGCAAATTGTAAGAAGAGGTCTGGACTGCTTACGTTATGAGACTGACCCATGTGTGCGCTATGACAGAGAGAAAACACTTTTGGGTTTACTTGCATGGAGAAGAACTGATATCGATTTCAAGGACCTTGGCCCCTGTTTTGTAAACAAAAACCAGAGTTCCAAGGATAAGCACACAGAAAGTCAAGCAGTGCATCGGGAGCAAGCGAAGTCACGAGCATAAGGTTATACTGTTTTCGATATAGCTATTTATGTAGCGGACTAATTTCAAACTGGGGTTTTACAATCCGTTTTTCATTTAAAAGATGTCCTTGTTATTCTTGTGTGAGTTTTTTTTTTTTCCTTTTTGCAAGGATTTGTAAGAGTAAAGAAAAGAATGTAAATCCAGTTTCATTTCATTTCAAAATTTGTTTGAACTGCATGCACAATTTATTTCATACACTACAAGAATAAGCTAATATACCAACGGAATTTAGTAACGAAAATCCATCTGTTGGTAGTTACCGACAGATTGCTAACGGATCTCATAAGTTTGAAAAGTCAAAATTTTGCCAACCGAAACCTAGCGGATCAATAACGGATATTTAATAACGGAATATTTTCGTTGGTAAAATAGGCGTTAAAAAATGTCCACCCAATGTGCCAATGGAATAGTTATGGTTTGCCAACGGATTTTTTGCTAAGGAAATAGTAACGACATAGTAACTGTTTAGTAACGAATTCCCAACCCCATGCTAACGGAAGTTACAACTTTTATTCCGTTAGCGATTTGTCACCAATTTTAGATCGGTTAGATATATTCCGTTACTAATCTGCTGGTAATATTAATTCTGAAATTAAATAGTCAATTAGTACTTTGACCGATACTTCTAACTAGTATTTCCTCTCGGATTGGGGTTTTGATTAAAAAAAAAATTATCGACGATCCAACCGTACGGATGTGAAGATCTATTTATTTTAATGATATTTTAGAATTTCTGGAAAATAATAAATTCATTTGGTTTGAGATTTTAACTAGTGTTTGACTTGGAATTCTAACTAGTGTTTCAATTTTATTAAAAATATTTATCGACGATCCAACCGTACCGATGTGAAGATCTATCTATTATAAAGATATTTCAAAAAGTTTGGAAAATATTAAATTTATTTGGTTTGATATTTTAAGAGTCAATTAGTACTTTGACGTGTACTTCTAACTAGTGTTTCCTCCCGAATTGGTGTTTCGATTTTTTTAAAAATATTTATCAACGAGCTAACCGGATGGATGTGAAGATTTATCTATTTTAGTGATATTTCAAAAAAATTGGAAAATAAAAAAAAAATTTGGTTTGAGATTTTAAGAGTCAATTAGTATTTTAACTTGTACTTTTAACTAGTGTTTCCTCCCGAATTGGTGTTTCAATTTTTTTAAGAATGTTTATCGACGATCCAACCGTACAAGATATATCTATTTTAATGATATTTCAAAATTTTTGAAAATAATAAATTTATTTGAGTTTAGATTTAAAGAGTCAATTAGTACTTGACTTGTACTTTTAACTAGTATTTCCTCCCGAACTGGTGTTTTGATTTTTTTAAAAATATTTATCGGCAATCCAAATGCACGGATGTGAAGATCTATCTATTTTAATGATATTTTTAACATTTTTGGAAAATAATAAATTTATTTGGTTTAAGATTTTAAGAGTCAATTAGTACTTTGACTTGTACTTCTAACTAGTGTTTCCTCCTTTATTGGTGTTTCAATTTTTTTAAAAAATATTTATCGACGATCCAACCGTACGGATGTGAAAATCTATCTATTTCAATGATATTTCAATTTTTTTGGAAAATAATAAATTTATTTGGTTTGAGATTTTAAGAGTCAATTAGTACTTTGACTTGTACTTCTAAGTTCTAACTAGTGTTTTCTCGCGAATTGGTGTTTCAATTTTTTTAAAAATATTTATCGAAGATTCAACCGTACGGATGTAAAGATTTATCTATTCTAATGGTATTTCAAAATTTTTGGAAACCAATAAATTTATTTAGTTTGAGATTTTAAGAGTCAATTAGTACTTTGACTTGTACTTCTAACTAGTATTTTGTCCCGAAATGGTGTTTTGATTTTTATAAAATATTTATCGACAATCCAACCGTACGGATGTGAAGATCTATCTATTTTGATGATATTTCAAAAATTTTGGAAACTAATAAATTTATTTGGTTTGAAATTTTAATAGTTAATTAGTACTTTGACTTGTACTTCTAACTAGTGTTTTCCTCCCGAATTGTTGTTTCGATTTTTTAAAAATTATTTATCGACGATCCAACCGTACAGATGTAAAGATCTACCTATTCTAATGATATTTCAATTTTTTTGGAAAATAATAAATTTATTTGGTTTGAAATTTTAAGAGTCAACTATTACTTTGAGTTGAACTTCAAACTAATGTTTTGTCCCGAATTGATATTTTGATTTTTAAGAAATATTTATCGACGATCCAACCGTACGGATGTGAAGATCCATCTATTTTGATGATATTTCAAATTTTTTGAAAAATAATAAATTTATTTGGTTTGAGATTTTAAGAGTCAATTAGTACTTTGACTTGTACTTCTAACTAGTGTTTTCTCGCGAATTGGTGTTTCGATTTTTTTAAAAATATTTATCGACGATTCAACCGTACGGATGTAAAGATCTATCTATTTCTTTGCTATTTCAAAATTTTTGAAAAAGAATAAATTTATTTGGTTTGAGATTTTAAGAGTCAATTAGTACTTTTTTTATTTTATTTAGTCAATTAGTACTTTGACTTTTACTTCTGACTAGTGTTTCCTCCTGAATAGGCGTTTCGATTTTTTAAAAAATATTTATCGACGATCCAACCATACGGATGTAATGATTTATATATTCTAATGATATTCCAAAATTTTTGGAAGATTTATTTATGCATTTTACTTACTGCATTTCATTTAAATATTAACCTTTTATATTAGAAAAAATGAAAAAAATAATAATTTGTGCAACAATTCATTAAATGCGCTTCAACGTACATGAAAAAGTTTAAGTGAATAAATAAAATGAGATATGTGAAGTAATATTTTAAATTTGTGTTAATTTTCACCGTAATATATTATGTATTATTTTTAGAGAAATCTAAACGAAAAAATGGGCGGGCAATTTCCCCTCTCTTTACTCCTTTTTTTAAGCACCCCGCTCTATACTCTCAAATTATTTTAGAGTGCCCGCTCATCTCAAATCATTTCCTTTACTCTCAAAACCGAGCCCTACTCTCTCTTTCCCTTTCTCTTTGTCTCTCTGCCTCTCTCCACCCCCATCGAGCATTTACATCTTATCCAATTTCTTGATAAGGGTTTTCAATTTAGGGCTTTCATTTTGGTGCTTCGATTTAGTCGTTCTCTCATCTTATATTTAATGTTTTTCAATTTGGGGCTTACTATTTAAATGTATAGCTTCTTCAATCGATTCAATTTAACAAGTCGCTTTATCTTTCTCTTTTTTGTTGCAGGGATTCAATTTGAGTTTCTAGCTCTGCTAATTTGGGCTTGTTCACATTTAAGGCATCTTCAGTTTATAAGGTTTTACCCTCTTTCTCAGTTGGCATATCCGATTTGTGTTATATGTGTATATATGTTCAATATGTTTTATATGTATGTATATGTAAGTGTTTATCCGGCTTTTATAGAAACGTTCTGGTTTAGGCATAGATTTGATTTTTAGACATAATGGATTAGACCCACCTAGTTCTAAAAAATCAATATCAATCAATGAATCATTGGTTTGTACCTATAAACTCTTTGTGGCCTAGGAAAAAATATTTAGTCAGAGTTATGAAGTATTCTGGTTTATACACTGATGTGACTGTGAGCACGTCAATCTGTATGAGTGTTGCGGATGATTTATATATTCAAAGCATGTGTATATGACTATATGTAGCATGGAGTCCTTTTTCCTTTTTGCAGTCCATTCGGATATAATGATTGAAACTGAACTAGCTTTTTCCTGTAAAAAGAACTTCTCCGAAATTTGTAAAGGCATACTTCCGGTATTGAAATGCGCCACTCATGATCCTGGAAAATTATTAAATTTGACATTGTGTTCACTTTCTGAGTTCGTATAAAAGAGAAATTGGCAAGGAATAAGGGAAACCTTAATCGTCCAATCTGTATTCCGACATGCACTTCCTAGAATTCGATGCTCAGGCGAGAGACAAGTTTTTTTTCCTGTTATTTTACCAATCACAGCATTTTGTTGACATACTAGCCTAGGTGCCAAACCAAACAGGTAGTACTCTAAAGGAAAACCTACTTTCAAGTAAGGTTCAGCAGGATAACATCAAATATGCAAGCGAAAGCAAGGTCCAGGAGGGCGTGACATAAAACAATTTTTTGAAAAAAATACTAGCACATGTTTATATCTACATTGTTTATAAATTAGACAATAGATTGCTTAATGTTTATCTCTTAATGCGAGAATCTTTTGATGATTACTGAAAGAAAATAGAATAGAAAAAGACTAACATACTTCATCACGGAAATTGATAATAAATTTGATGTCAGTAACTTGTTGTTTATATCTTAGAATCTGTAAATCTTTGACGATAATCAATAGAAACACCAGCAACACGACATTAGTGTGCTTCCCTTGGAAAAGAATAAAATTAGACAATCCAAGAAAATCGAATAATGCATCATCTAAAAGCATAACTTTTGTCTTTTCATACTTGAACTCAAGCACAGTGATGTGTAACTTGGCGGGATTATATTTTACAATACATGTCAGTATATCACTAAGCACTCAGCAAATCTACAATAATTGTTTTTCAAAGATAGCAACACACTTCAGAATGTAAATTGTTTAGTAATTTGACAGTTAATTTATTGTTTATGCCTTGGTTCTAAATATCTATGTTAATGGTTTATATGGAGGACTACGACCGGAAAATGAATGCTCTGTAAGGCCGGCTTCTACTATCTTCTACGCACTTTTGTTTCATTCTTGGAATATTAGATGTACTGATAGACTGTATATGTAGCCTGAATAGATGGCTCCTGAAGTTTTAAGGAATGAATTATCCAGTGACAAGTAAGTTCATGCTCTGTATACCTAGAAGATCTTGCGAGGGAATTAGTAAAAACTTCATACATTTTTTATCGTCAAATTACTTGCTGACAGAAATCACCGGATTTGGTTTGCAGGTGTGATGTATACAACTTTGGTGTGATATTGTGGCAGTTGGCAACTTTGCGTGTACCATGGAATGAGATGAGTTCTATACAGGTTGTTGGAGCTGTTGGATTTCAACAGACATCTTGATGTACTAGAATGGGTTGATCCCTTAGTATCAGAACTAATACTTGAGTGTTCGAATCCGTAAGTTTATAAACTTGCTTTCTATTCCGGTCTTCCAGTGTTGGATAATGATGTTCTGTTTTAATTCCTGGACTAATGTTTTAATTCCTGGACTAAAAGTTTCCATATAACTTTCTTTGTGTATTGAATTGTCTGATGTCAAAAGCATATCTATCTCAATGATTGCTTTGGTAAATATATTTCTTTTACAGTGACTACCCTCGTTTGGACAGATTATATGAAAGGTTGCTAAAATTACAGATGGATGTGCTATGTAAATCAAAATCGTTGAAAAGCCTAAACATTACTGCTACTTTTTAAATATCTATGTTGCATTTTTAGCCATCATTATTTATGAGAAAAATAGTAGTTAGGGATGCACTAGTTTGTGTATTGGAATTTAATGTTTGTACCTATTACATTATGTTATTGAAAAATTAGTGAACTTTTTATATTTTTTATGTTGCCTTGGTTGTGACTTTGATTATGAATGGAGTTGCAAAGCAAATTTGCAGGGCAGTAGATAATTTATATGTTGCACACATATCATATCATTTGTTTAGAATTGTTAAAAAATTCTCCAAATTGATTAACAATAAATTTTACGTGGGAAAATCAGCAAGCAAAATAAAATGGTGTGTATATAGCAACGGACATTCTGTTGGCAAATCTACCAACAGAGAAATATGTTAACATAATGGTGATATTTTACTAACGAATATACCGTTGGTAGCTTTCTCAACGGAAAAATCCGTTGTCGAAATGGTGCTTATTTTGTTGAAATTCATTCACACGGTCTGTTACTAGTTTGTTGATATCCGTTGTTAGGTTTACTGACGAAAAACAAATCCGTTATTAGAGACTTCCCAACGACGTTTACAGCAACCGACCATTTTGGTGGCTATTCCGTTGGTAAGCTATCTTAGTAACGGATTTTCTTAATCTACCAACGAGATTTTCTGTTGTTAAAACTAAATATTCTTGTAGTGATATAGCTTTGAACGCATCACAAACTTCTTATTTATAATTTGGTGAATAAATCATCTTCTTTCAAGTTGATGGTTCAACTGTGTGTGAATTATGAAAAACCCTACTTCTCGAGAAATTACTAACTCGTAGTTAATTATATATTTGATACATGGTCTTATGCAACTTTAGATTCTTGTCAACAATGTACCGGAATAGAACGAGAGATTTTCATTCAGGGGAAGGTAATCTATGAAATCTTTGGCCATGTTCTTGGCGACTTTTCTTTCTGTAACTGTTATATCTTTACTTTCTATGGATTTTTTCAGTCATTTTCTCTTTAGATTTTACAATATTATTTCGGGCTGAAACTGTGTCTCAACCAACCAAATCTAAACTGAATCCATACAAACATATATAGCCGCTGCTACACACCTCTATAGTCTAAATTCTAATGGCAATGGTGACATTGCAATGAAAACATGCAATCAACTAAAAATGGGCTAAAAATCATGAGTAAAACACAATACTAATATCAACCTGCAAGTGCTATTTTGGTAAAAAGAAAATTCGACACATGACAAGTTGAAATACGACAATCAGCATAGCTAAGAATGTGATTGTGCAAATTGTGACTCCAATTTGTATCCTTGAGCAGAGGCCCTACTAGGGTACGTAAACAATTTAGAGTCCAAAGGTAATAAAATTCAGCTGAAGTATTTGCAGTTAGGAACTCGGACAAAATACTGATGATTGTTGAGACGGAAATCTCTGATCTTGGTAAGGAATGCAAGTCTTGCCAAAATCGCTGATGGGAACTGAATAATTGCCATTCGAGTGGGTACTGGATCATACGTAGAACAGCAAGAAAAGAAAATAAATCAGGAGTATAATACACAACAACAGAAGTCTACAAAGTTTCAGCAATTTCAGCATTTACCGCGTAAATATCTTCATGGAGGTTCCATCATGACGACAACCTGAGAGGAATCGGTCTATATCATTCTGAAATGCGTTGCGAGGGGATACCATGTGGCTAGTAGGATTTATAACCCGTGCAAAGCTTTTTTTTAATATTTATTATTATACTGATTTTGTGTTATTAATTTTTTGACTTTATTTATTACGTTTTATTGGCTCAATACATTATATATGTTACAATTAGTTCTATTGAACTACCTTGAGACTGAAGAAAGAATAAAATAACAATTTTTTTACATTAGTTCTATTGAACTTAGAAATACAATTAAAATAAAGAAACTAATTCAACTTATAATTATAGTATATACCAACAATCAAATAAATTTACTCAACTTAGAATTTGAAGTTACGATTTTTACATTGAGAATTCTAGTCTGATTAGAAAATCTACTCACATTTGATTTATATTATTAAAATAATTTTTTTTAATAATAGATCTAACGGTTTCCATTCATCTATTTTAAGATCAACGGTTCTTATTGATTTGGCGGTAGGTTTTCTTTATTTTAATTTTATTCCTAAGTTGAATAGAATTAAATGCAAAAAATTATTCATGTTATTTTTTCTTCAGTTTCAGAATAATTTTGTAAGTTTGTGTGGGTTGTAAAATCGTACAAATAGTTTTGTAAGTTTGTGTGGGTTATAAAATTGTACAGATCTGATTTTTAAAACTCAAGATATAGCATAAAATCTATATTATATTATTTTAAGCAAACCACACTCTATTTGATTGGTTGTTAGTTTGCTCCTCTTTATAATAACAGTTAGACGTAAATATAGGTAAATGAGAAGTGTTGGATGTAATACTAAAATAATATTCTTTTCTTGATATCTAAAATGCTCCAACGGGTTCAAGGTTCGAATCTCGTCAACAACATGTTATTATTAAATATTTATATCGTCTATTTTTCTAAGCTACATTCAAAAGTTCAAGATATTATTCCGTCGACAACATATTAAGAATTTTTAAAATCAAAATACAAAAAAAAACTTAGAATAATATCATATATATATATATATATATATATATATATATATATATATATATCAAGATATAGATAATAAGATAAAAAATACTAAAATTCATGCGTGCGATGCACGGGTTATAGGCTAGTAATATATTAAGGGTATAAAATCTAATAAATAAAGTTTGAAAACTGATAATACAAAAATTATAAAAAATTATAAATTAATAAAATTATATATATTAAAAAAAATCGTACATTGCCGGTTATAAGCTAGAAATTCTAGAAATACAAGCAACATGTCAACACAGAGTAAATAGTGTTTTCCCATGTCAAAACTTGTTCTCGGCTTTTAATTACTAAAGTTGTATCAGGTGGCAACTCAGCTATTGCACCATCCACCGTGGCTTCATATAATCTCTAGTGGGTTATTAATTTGAAATACCATTAAATCTTTTTAAAGTAATAGCTTAACGAGGTTATTATTTATCGATTATTACTTAATCAAGGTTCAAGTGTAATTTACAATTCCACCTATTGATTAGGGATGGCAACTGTTCGGATCGGTTTTGCTCAGATATATAGAAACCAAATTCGGACATGGGTGTTTTGGTTCGAATGTTAAAAATGAAAAACAAAACCCTAAATATGAGTTTCTTTAGTATTTCAGTTAGTGTTGTTTAAATCATATCTAAATAATAAAATAAAAAATGAGAGAATTAAAACATTCTTCAAAATTAAAAATACTAGCTGAAAATTCGTACGATTCATAGATTATTTTTGATATTTTATGTGAAATTTTTAAGACATGAATTTGGTAGGCTTAATATTTTAAATGATATGACTTGATATTTAATAATAATTTTATGTATGTTACCCGTAATAATTTTTGAAAAAAAATGGATATTAATTTAAAAGTATAGAATAAATGATACATTTTTAGCTATGTATCTTAATTAAAATATATATGTAAAATAGTTTGGTATGTTATCATAAATTTTAAATAGAAAACACATAAAAATTAAAAGTAATAGGCCCAAAATATTAAAGGACAAAAAACCCCATCCAAACATCGACTAAAATTTCAAATAGAGTTGATAATAATTATATACCAGCATTTTATCTGTGCTACGCACCGAAAGTATAATTTCAAACAATCTAAATTAGTTACAAAAACATATATAAGTATTTAAAAATAAATTATTTTCTTACTTTTTGTTTTTTCCCAAATAATTAAACGATGTTACTTTTACGGAAAGTCCAATTCAATATAGTCCTATCTTGAAGATTGGGCAGAAAATAATAAAAGAATAATTATTCATTAAAAAAATAAAGTAAGTACACATTTTGTCTTCTTAACCGCAAGCAAATGGGAAATGACCAATTCTTTAGTGGTTGCTGAATGGTCAAGCTACTAATTGGACTGCTTATATTGTTGAGTGCGTTTAATATCTTTGGAGACTGCTAAATGATCATGCTCGACTACACATTAATTACCTAACTGATTGAGCGATTGATATAGCAAATCTCAAAGCATAATATGAAAGCATTTAAAATCATGGCAAATGAATATTCTCAAGTCAAGTAAAGTAGTAGTTTCACCGTATTGAAGCAGCTCGTTGTCAGTGACCATAACACATGTAAATCGATTAATTTTGTTAGATATGAATTATAACTTTCTGGCTCAATGTATCTGCAAGACCTCTAAGATCCTATAAAACATTCATATAATTAGTTAAGTTTCTTTCATAATATGTCAGATATCAACATATATATGACATTGAGGCTCGTAGAGATGTTTTCTATGTCACTAATCTATATGAATAGGGTAAAATATAGATTTTAATCAAATTATATATATATATATATATATATATATGTATATATATATATATATATATATATATAATTTAGTAATCTTCAAACTATTTCCAAGGAAAATTGCACTTGATCTTTGGGGTTAGAAAAATATTGCAAATATTGATAACGACACAGGTCAAATAGCGAGTTTGTCATATATTTCTTGCCTTTCGAATGCAACTACGACAATAAAAGTTTGTAACCAAACTATAAAGTACTTTATATAGAGTACATATGTCATTAGTGAGATGTCTTTCTTTGTGTATGTTCTAGGGACCTGCCAATAAAGCAAACTGAAAATTTTATTTTCCAAAAAATTATAAAACGAAATTCACCTTATATACTGGGGTTGGAAATGACAATCATTAATTCTGGCATTACATTCACTCACATTTAAGATCCACCAAATATGATATAGATCCTTCAAATATAATAAAAGGCTAAAACTGAACATAAGTTGACTATCAAAATACAGAAATAATTTTTGAGAATATAGGTGTTTCTTACAACTATCTGGCAACAAAAAATTATCCCAAAATATGTATTCAACACACGAACAAATATCTTAACCTAAGTATTTATTAAGTTGAAAAATTATATGCTTCTATTTGGAGCATGCATGAGTGCGTGAATAAGTGTGTATGTATTTCTGTCAGTAAAAAAAACCAAAAGTAGAGAGAGAAAGTGATCAACTCTGACCAAAAAAACAACATGACTCACAAACATCGACTTTTTTCCCATCTAATAATTTAATTTGCCAAATTTAATGTAAAATTCCGTTATTTTTTTTTTATTTTATTATTATAAATTAAAGTAATTTTTATTTAGATAATTATTTTAGTTAGAAAATTTTAGAATTTTTTTTGTATAATTTATTTGATTTAGGATAAGATTGTATTATTAGTGGAAAGAAGTTTGAATAAATTTGAGAATCGATATCTCTTATTTTTAATTGATTCTGTGTGTTATATTTGAAAATTACTTGGAGATGTCGTAGAAATTTTATGACAAGTTTCATAATTATCTAATAGAATTTAGGATTATGTGTATTTGTATAAGAACCCATTAGAATAACCAAACAAGTTGTACAGCCTCCTCAATGAAAAGGTTAGCCTTTGCTTTCTTAATTATAATTCTCTCCACATATATTCCTGTTTCTTGTGATCAATTGACTTAATTGCATGCTAGTGTTTGTAAAACTCCTCTGCTTTTTTTATTGTTATACTGATACATGACGATTTTAATGTCATTAAGTTTTAATCATAAATCATGTTTTTAAGTTCATTAGTTTTAAATTGCATTAACTAACTAAACATGATAAAAGAAAAGCAAGTGTTTTGTTCGCTACATGTATGGTCCAACTTGTCTATGAATTTTAAACTATGTTTATAATTATGCTCCCTAGTAATTTGATTTTTAATATCTTATGTAATATATACGGAATATTATTGTTAATGATTACTTAAAAAGGTAAAAATGATTGGTTATCGTTTTATAATTTTGCATGTTAATTTGGACAGACTGTGAATTTCATGTAAGATTTTAAAATCCATTTATGTTTCTTTTATTTGTTAGGATGTAGTCTCCGACTCTGGCCATTTGTTTCTATACAATTAAGTGACCTCATATTTGATTTACATGTATTAAATTACTTTTATGGTAAATGATTAACTGGATATTTATTGGTTAGAATTATTATCATTAGTTTGTCATGTACGTGGTCAGTCAGCTAGGATATCATGCTAGTTTATATTATTATTATATAATGTGATAGGTTTAACTTAAGTGTAAAATTAATATAGATTAGTGGTGTTTTTACAAATTGTGCATGTCAACTGAGTAATTGTTGTGTATATGTTAGATCATCTCCAACCTTAGCAACCTGTTAGCTATAAATCCCAGCTGGCGGATGAACAGTTGCAGTTATACATATTCTTCAAAAAATATATCACTCCAACGCAACACAACTATTAGCTATAATTATAGATATCCCACATATGTCCTCTATATTTGTTGAATCTGCAGCCATCCTCTAAAACCATCCACATCATCTCCGTCCTAAACTTTCCTCTCTCCCGCTACTTCCATCTCTATTTTTTTTCTTTACCTTAACTGAAAAGTCCTCATAGTTTTTTCATTTTCAGCCTAGACACGAAAAATGGTGGTGAAAGAGAGTTGGGAGCAAAACCCAAAAATGAATTTAAATTATTTTGACAATAAAGGTGGATTGGGTTTGAAATTGAGGATGGTGAAGTTGGAGTGAATCGGATTAGGGTTTGAGAAGGAGAAAAGTGATTTGGGTGTCTTGTTTTTCTTTTTTGTGCTTTCTGTTGCCAAGATGTCGATGAATCTGCAAATTGGATTCACAACTCAGTCAACCAAGTCAATCAAGCTGTGACTCGTTGTCATTCAATTGAAAGTTGAAACCCAATTAATTTGTAAATAGGCATTGTTTGCTTGTGTTTGGATTTTTATAATTCAATTCAATTCAATTATTAGATTCATTTTCGGGAGGTTTTGATTTTAACAAAATATATATATATTACCAAATTTTAATTTTTTTGATAGTATGCGTGCGTATCTAGTAGAATATTGTTATCTTTTCAATTTTAAAATTATAATATATTATTATTTTTCAAATATAGCTAATCATTTTAGTTAATACCGTCGGAGCACAATTCCTTACAGGTTCAACAAATTATAGCTAATCATTATTTTATATTATTTTAGCTAATTATTTTAACTAATGCCCTTGGAGATGCTCTTATTGGGCTTTAAGCATGATTCATTTTGATATATGTATGTCCAGTTGTAATATTGTCCCATAGTAGTTTAATTGTGTAAGGTTAAATGATTAACGGTGGATTCCCTTTCTATTAATTAAATTATAGGAGCGGTTCTTGTGTTGATTTTTATTTAGTATACGGTCGACTTTGAGGTAAGTACTTTTTGACTTACTTTTATTTTCGAAAAAGATATTGATATTCTGTTTTCGATTTTCGTATAAGATATAAGAATATTGTTCCGAAATATATAAGATATAAGATACGAGAATCTTCGAATCCCTCAATCTCTACGTTTCGAACCCGTTCGTAATTTACGCTATAGTTCCGAAACTAGCCTTAGATACCCTTAGTAGGCGCAGAAGTGGGTAGACAGTGTGAGAGATATGATTTCAGCCTGAAGTTTGCGTTAATTTCTTCTCCAGGGTCAGAGAGAAAAAGAAAAAATAAGTACGAAAGCGACTGCGTACAAGATTGACAAATAATTTGGAAGATTCTCTTTTCAAAAATGGTATTATATACGAAGTAATTTTTTGGTATATACTTTTGACAGTATAGTCACTAAATGTCACTCCAGTTTTACATCATTGAGATATAGTTATGTTGATAATGAACACGAGAACTATTCGATGGTACTAATATATGATATCCCTTTTTCTTTTTTTCTTTTATTGGTAACTAGCCACAATAAATCATCCATGTTTTCTTTTTGTTTTATTAAAAACTAAAGTTGCAATTCTGTAATAGGTAAAAGCATTGATGATGGCATTGTTTTGAGGGAAAGGAGTTTCCAAGAAAGTTATATTTAACTTAGCATATAGTGCAATTTGTTCTTAGGTGAAATGAAGGACCATAATGGATTTGGATTGTGATCTATTTCCCATTGTAATTTACAGGGTCGAGCCTGGCCCAGAGTAGCTAGTGCGGTAACACTAGGCCCACGTCCAGAGGGCCCATTGGCCATAGCATAGACTTTGCCTTATTAATGTGCACCGCCGTCCCTAAAATTTCCATACACTCATTCTTTTGCCCACATCTGGATCGTAGAAATATCCTCTTTTGCATCGTCTGTTGAGCCCTAAAAGTTTCTTTAATTCTTGTTAAAGGTAAGGTTTTGTATCAACTATATTTGTGTTTGTTTCTCTCTTTCTTTTTTGTAAATGTTGATGTGTTGATATTCAAGTCTAGTTAGTCATTCTATAGTCTCTATTTTCCAATTAAAGAATCAGTGTTTAAAGAGATTGCCTTCCAAAGAAAACTTCAGATATCTTTTAGCGATTTTTTGTTGCATAGTGAGGTACATAAAATCTAAAAAAAACTGATAATTTGGAAAACACATAGGCTAAGAAATCGTTTTTACTCCTAAATCTGAAGTAAGAGGGGTTCTTGAAAATTGTAACATATATAGAAATCTATTATGTGATGATCGTCTGGTGATTTATTTTAGTTAGTTTCAAATCATCAATCACTACACTACTATCTAAATACCTAATATTGAATAGTACTTGTTCCGAACTTTAATAATATATGGCTCTTATGGGATATACCCAAAAACAAATTCGTGTGGGCTCGGCCAAGATTGTAGAGTTACGGCTTGCTTACAACCCAACAAGTGGTATCAGAGCCGAAGGTTTGGAGTTCAATTTTTTTTTTCCTTTTTTAGGGCTATACGGACTCGAACCGTAGACTTTCTCCGAAAAAAATATCAAACTTTTTATTATCAAAATGATCTGAACTGTTTCAAAGACCCAACATGTAATTTTTTTGGAGAACTAGGTGTATTAGTCAAGTTTCGGATCCCGCACCTGAAAATTGTTCTTCTAGAACAACATTTGTTCCCAAAATTTTGTTTTCGACCTCGATTGTCAAAGTTATCTGGTCTTGTCTGGTCTTGTCTATGATGATCGTCTTGTCAGATATCTTGAGTGCACCTTTGATGTTTTGTTAATTCATTTGTTTGTTGCTTTAATTCAAAACTGAAGGTTTCATCCTCATCATATGGTATTGAGGAATGAAGAGCATGTAGTGTATTCAGCATCTAAAGCACTTCTAGTCTTCAATGAGGTGTCGGTAAGTTGGTTATATTTCAAAGTCTTAACAATGTTTGCGATGCATCTACATTTGTATTGTATATAATGCATATTCCAATAGGTGTCGTTTGTCCTTCCTGATGCACAAGACCAACTAGATAGTGATATTTGGTTATCAAATCGGTTCTAGATTTATGCTTCACATTGTTATTGAAATATAGTAAAAGCTACTTCATCAAAATAAAGAACCTTGCAATTTTGCATATTATAAGCTTTGAGTGAATCACATGGGAAGTAGATTACAATCCTAAAGATACCATGGTCCTTCATTTGAGGTCTCACTAAAATGATAATATACATGAACAAATTTAAATGAACAATTCGTCTAGCTCCTTTTCTTGTAAAGCATGTCATCGTGTATATTTATACTTCCTCACTGGATTGCAACTACTGAATTACAACTTTTAAAAAGAGAGAAAGAACGGATGAGAAAATATGCTTATATTGGCCATATTGAATATATATCTTTTTGTCATAACTATCATTTTGTCATAACACCAGAAAAACAATCATAAGCGTATACAGGTAACATCACTGTCAGTTTATTTACCATTATAAGCAGAATACCAATAATAACAAGAGAACTTACCATATATTTCCGCAGATCTTGGATGATGTTCAAAAATTGTATATAAAAAGTATCGTTTTTTACACTTTTAAAATATGTAAAAAAAATCATCATAGTGTCCAAAAAAAGTCTAAGAGATGAGCGAGTGATATGACGCCCAACAAACAACAATTTCTCATACATCATCCTATTTTCTTTTCTTTTCATCTCATTATTCCCTCACTTGTAAGCACTTATATAATACAGCTAAAGCAATTAGTAGTGTTCTTCCTTTTCAATCTTCAACATCGGTTCTAGCTAGATAGAAGCTTCATTTGTCACTGATCAAGAAGGTATAGTTTTAGTGTTGATCAGTGACAAATTAAGCTTCTATCTAGATGGAACTAATGTTGTAGATTGAAAAGGAAGAACACTATAAATTGCTTTGGTTGTATTATATAAATGCTTACAAGTGAGGGAAGAATGAGAAGAAGAGAAAACAAAAGAGGACGATGGATGAGGAATTGTTCTTCGATGGGCGTCATACTCACTCAGGCCTCTCTTAGAATTATAGCGTGTTTGTATAAATATGAGAATAAGGAACTTGAGAATCATCTAAGGTTCATTACACGCGGAACTCACTTTATTTTGTAGTATAAATAAATACAACTAAGATAAAACTGTCCTATTAATACTCTTATGAGTTCTGCTATGCAAAATTCTGTTATCTCAGGTAATGAACCTGAGATTTCATTATTCTCTGAAAATATTATATGATAAATATGTATATGAGGCCGTGTTTTATGTAAAATACATTTTAGCGATAAAATCTGTTCTTTACCGTTATCTGTGTATGATCAATTTAGTAGTGTTAAGAAATATTGATATTTAGCTTAATTATTATTATTAACGAAATAGGGAGAGTTGTCTTGTTAAATTAGTTTCTCTTTTTATTGATCACATATTGGCTATATAAACAATTGTTATATTGTAACATAATCAAGTCTTATGCCTTCAAAATTAAATACAATGAGAAGTTGATTATGATGGAACCTTATATATTGTAGCATTGTATTGGAGAGTCTATGTTATTAGGTTTGAGAAATAAACACCCTCTAGAGTTCTTGGGTGCGAGAGAAAGAAGAAGAAAGATCATGCTAGAGTTTGAAAAAAAAAATCTACTAGAGTTAATGGGTTGAAAAAAGAAAAAAAAATTATGTGAAAGTTTGTGGGTGTGACAGAAAAAACACTGAAAGGTGATGATGAGATTTAAAATTGAGCCGGTCTTGACTTGAGCCGGTGATCCATTGTAATTTGAAAATGAGTGAGTGATTTCGTTTTGACAAAAAATCTTGACTTAAGCGGGTGATTCCATTTTGACAAAAAAAATGGACTTGAGTTGGTGATTTCGTTATGACGAAGAAATTGATTTGAACGGATTCTGATGAAAAATTCTGAAACAGGTGAATTCGTTTTGATGAAGAAATTTATTGGAGAGGGTTATGTTTTTTTTTATTATGACAAACTCTCAATACTTATTGTCTTGCTTATCTTGAGTTTGGAGGGATGTTAAGAAATTTTTATAAATTCCATTATTATTATAATTATTATTAGCGAAATACCTTCAAATTAAATACAATTAACAGTTAATTATAATGGAACTATATATAATATATGTATCAATATTGTGGCAAATGAGTATATGTTCTAACAAATCTCGGAGAGAATCGAACTGAGGATCTGGGACGACAAGAGATAACATGATCTATCTAGTTTTATTGCCTTCAACTCTCTGTCAGATATTGCAACGTGCTCACAGTTCTTAATTCCCTGCTTGTAAGCGATTATAATCTTATATACATTCTTTTTTCTAATTTCTTTTAGAATGCTCTCGGTGTTGTCTCTGGATCAATCTGGTTTTGTACTTAATGTAGACTCGGTCGTAATGGAGGATACAAGATTCATTTTTTTTTTTAATTCTTAAACCTTTCCCCAAAAATATATTACACTCCGGAAACTATCAGGAGTTGCTAGAATATTTCAAATGAATGTTGAACATGTCTCTATAACTTGATAAATAAGTGTGTTTAATTTATGCATAGGTGGATATATTTACCCTTGAATTGTCACCATTTGCCAGTTGATCTGTAAGACTCCAGAGTGGGTAAACAGTGTGAGAGGTATGATTTCAGCCTGAAGTTTGCGTTAATTTCTTCTCCGGGTTCAGACAGAAAAAGAAAAAATAAGTACGAAAGTGACAGCGTAAAAGATTGACAAATAATTTGAAAGATTCTCTTTTCATAAATGATATTATATACGAAGTAATTTTTTGGTATATACTTATGACAGTAAATTGTTAGCCACATTATCCTCTACATCTTTAATCAAGTTGCAGCATAGTTACTAAGCTTCACTCCAGTTTTACAGCATTGAGGTATAGTTCTGTTGATAATAAACACGAGAACTATTCGATGGTACTAATATATGTTATCTCTTTTTCTTTTTTTCTTTTATTGGTAACTAGCCACAATAAATCATCCATGTTTTCTTTTTGTTTTATTAAAAACTAAAGTTGAAATTCTGTAATAGGTAAAATCATTGATGATGGCATTGTTTTGAGGGAAAGAAGTTTCCAAGAAAGTTATATTTAACTTAGCATATAGTGCAATTTGTTCTTAGGTGAAATGAAGGACCATAATAGATTTGGATTGTGATCTATTTCCCATTGTAATTTACAGGGTCGAGCCTGGCCCAAAGCAGCTAGTGCAGTAACACTAGGCCCACGTCCAGAGGGCCCACTGCCTATAGCATAGACTTTGCCCTATTAATGTGTGCCGCCGTCCCTAAAATTTCCATACACTCATTCTTTTGCCCACATCTGGATCGTAGAAATATCCTCTTTTGCACCGTCTGTTGAACCCTAAAAGTTTCTATAATTCTTGTTAAAGGTAAGGTTTCTGTATCAACTATGTATCAACTATATTTGTGTTTGTTTCTCTCTTTCTTTTTTGTAAATGTTGATGTGTTGAGATTCAAGTCTAGTTAGTCATTCTATAGTCTATATTTTGCAATTAAAGAATCAGTATTTAAAGAGATTGTCTTCCAAAGAAAACTTCATATATCTTTTAGCGATTTTTGGTTGCATAGTGAGGTCCATAAAGACTAAAAAAATTGATAATTTGGAAAATACATAGGCTAAGAAATCGTTCTTACTCCTAAATCTGAAGTAAGAGGGGTTCTTGAAAATTGTAACATATATAGAAATCTATTATGTGATGATCGTCTAGTGATTTATTTAGTTAGTTTCAAATCATCAATCACTACACTACTGTCTAAATACCTAATATTGAATAGTACTTGTTCCGAACTTTAATAATATATGGCTCTTATGGAATATACCCAAAAACAAATTCGTGTGGGCTCGGCCAAGATTGTAGAGTTACGGCTTGCTTACAACCCAACAAGTGGTATCAGAGCCGAAGGTTTGGAGTTCAATTTTTTTATTTTTCTTTTTTAGGGCTCTAGGGCTATACGGACTCGAACCGTAGACTTTCTCCGTAAAACATATCAAACTTTTTATTATCAAAATGATTTGAACTGTTTCAAAGACCCAACATGTAATTTTTTTGGAGAACTAGGTGTATTAGTCAAGTTTCGGATCCCGCACCTAAAAATTGTTCTTCTAAAACAACATTTGTTCCCAAAATTTTGTATATATATTTGTATTGTATATAATGCATATTCCAATAGGTGTCGTTTGTCCTTCCTGATGCACAAGACCAACTAGATAGTGATATTTGGTTATCAAATCGGTTCTAGATTTATGCTTCACATTGTTATTGAAATATAGTAAAAGCTACTTCATCAAAATAAAGAACCTTGCAATTTTGTATATTATAAGCTTTGAGTGAATCACATGGGAAGTAGATTACAATCCTAAAGATACCATGGTCCTTCATTTGAGGTCTCACTAAAATGATAATATACATGAACAAATTTAAATGAACAATTCGTCTAGCTCCTTTTCTTGTAAAGCATGTCATCGTGTATATTTATACTTCCTCACAGGATTGCAACTACTGAATTAGAACTTTTAAAAAGAGAGAAAGAACGGATGAGAAAATATGCTTATATTAGCCATATTGAATATATATCTTTTTGTCATAACTATCATTTTGTCATAACACCAGAAAAACAATTCTAAGCGTATACAGGTAACATCACTGTCAGTTTATTTACCATTATAAGCAGAATACCAATAATAACAAGAGAACTTACCATATATTTCCGCAGATCTTGGATGATGTTCAAAAATTGTATATAAAAGTATCGTTTTTTACACTTTTAAAATATGTAAAAAAATCATTATAGTGTCCAAAAAAAGTCTAAGAGATGAGCGGGTGATATGACGCCCAACAAACAACAATTTCTCATACATCATCCTATTTTCTTTTCTTTTCATCTCATTCTTCCCTCACTTGTAAGCACTTATATAATACAGCTAAAGCAATTAGTAGTGTTCTTCCTTTTCGGTCTTCAACATCGGTTCTAGCTAGACAGAAGCTTCATTTGTCACTGATCAAGAAGGTAAAGTTTTAGTGTACAAATTAAGCTTCTATCTAGATGGAACTAATGTTGTAGATTGAAAAGGAAGAACACTATAAATTGCTTTGGTTGTATTATATAAATGCTTACAAGTGAGGGAAGAACGAGAAGAAGAGAAAACAAAAGAGGATGATGGATGAGGAATTGTTCTTCGATGGGCATCATACTCACTCAGGCCTCTCTTAGACATTTTTTTGGACGTATAATGACTTTTTGCACCTAATTTAAAATTGAACAAGAGGAAATTTTATATACTATTTTTCGAATATCATAAAAGATCCGCTGAAAAGTATGGTAAGTTATCTTGTTCTTATGCTTGATAGTAAATAAACTAATAGTGATGTTACTTGTATGTGCTTATGACTGTTTTCTTGTGAGAGAGTTATGACAAAAAGAGATCTATTCAATTTTGTCAATATCAGTATTTTTTTTCTCATCCATCCTTTCTTTCTTTTTGAAAGTTGTAATTCGGTAGTTGCAATCCTGTGATATAGATAAAAATATACATGGTGACATGCTTTACAGGAAAAGGAGTTTCCGCAGATTGTCCATTTAACTTTGTTAATGTATATTTTCAATTTACTGTGAGACCTCATATGAAGGACCGTAATATCTTTGGATTGTAATCTAATTCCGGTTGTGATTCACTTAAAGCTTATAATCTGCAAAACTTCAAGGTTTTTAATTTTGATCAATTACCTTTTACTTCATTTATTTATCATTGTGAAGCATAAATCTTGAAAGGATTTGATAACAGAATATAACTACCAAGTTGATCTTCTGCATCGGGAAGGACAAACGGCACCTATGGGAGCATACAATAATGCGAATAACAATACAGAGATAGATGTAGCGCACACATTGTTAGGGCTTGCAAAGAAATATAATGTTTAATAAAGAAGTGCTTGAGACAACAAAATACAAAAGGAATCACCAAGAACACTATGAATATTAGTTAACACAAATTTCATGTGAAGTTAAATTGACAAAAATTAAATAAAGATAATTACTAACATTAATATGTGAAGGAAGATGTAAAGCATGATATAGACAAGATTAAACATGTGCTAGCATACACATAATATAATAAGTTTAAACATGATGATGACTAGTAATTATAATAACATAATAACATGCCAGGAGGGAACAAGAACCTGTATATTGATAGAATGCATGTATTTTATCTAAATGATCATTCATTATTTGTACAAAGTGGCAAACTAACCAAAATTACTTTAAGAAAACTTAAAATATAACCAGACATATACAAGGAGATTTTTGGATTAGTTTTTACCGAGAATATTGTAGCTTTTCCACACCAAGAAAATTGATGATCAGGACGCCGATTTTTACAAATTTGAGAACAATTTACAATCGTGCTGATAACGTGTTATATTATATATATAGGGGAGATCTCTGTGGGTAACTCTTTATTCTAGTAACTAGTAACTCCGGTTAAGTCACGTTAAAAACCAACTAATACTTCTTCCTCTAATTACGTGTATCACTTGAACGTGGGTTTAGTTTTATATGTTTATATCCAAATATCCAATATTATTATTTATATTTTATTTTAAATGTAACATGTAGTTACAAGATTTTCAAATATTTTGTTTGAATTATTGTAATTATTTTATACATGCATTTCTTATGTTTTGTATTTTGTAATGTATTTTTCACGTTCGTTTTTATCTTATTTTTTAATGTTCTGTATTTTCTAATTTATATTTCATGTTCTCTTTATATTTTTTATGTTCTGTATTATGTAATTTAATTTTCATATTCTTTATTATAGATTTTATGTATTCGGTATTTCTTTATATTGTGTGTTATGTTCTGTATACAAATTATTTTTTTTGTTCGTTCTGTATTGTATTTTTAATGTTCTGTATTTTGTAATTTATTTTTCATGTTTTTTTCTATTATAATACTTTTATGTTATGTATTATTTAATTTAATTTCATGTTCTGTAGTTTTCTATATTATGTATTATGTTTTGTAATTTATTGCATTTTATAATTTTTTGTGTTCTTTAATTTACTATATTTCATTATTTGATTCAATTTTTTTTTCTATTTTATGTCTTTTGCATATTTTTCATGATTTGAATTTATTTGTGTTTTTAATTTGTTTATGTTCTGTAGTTGTTTTTATTCTATTTTTTCCTTTGATTTTTTTGTTTCTAATTTTTTGTGTGACTAACATTTTTTTATGTTTATAGATTAATATTTTCTGTAACGTTTTAATTTATTGTATTATATAATCTTTTATAATCTGTAATTTTATATGTTCTCTCTATTTATATTTTCATCTTTTTCAATTTTATGTGTTCTGCATATTTTTTATATTTTATAATTTATTTGTGTTCTGTGAAATTTTTTTGTCATTTGATTTATTATGTTTGTAATTTTTATCAGTATGTTGTTTTAATTTTTTTATAAGTTTTCCGTGTTCTATAATTTTTTTTTTGTGTCTAGTAATTTTGTAATTACTATAATTATCATTTGTGCTCAATAAAATTTTTCAGCTCTTTATTTTCTAATTTTCTAGTTTATTTACATTTTTTGTATTGCCGATTTTAATACTAATTTTGTGTTCTGTAGTATGTGTTGTGTGAGTTTATGTGTTATATACTCTGTTTATTACAAATATTAATTTTATACATCACTTATCCTTTTTTGAAAATCATAAAAGTATTCTTTAAATTTGTCTAAAGTGTGTGTTTTGTATATTTGAAACTAGTTTTATGTTCTCCATTTTCATAATTTATAATATATTTTTGAATTTTTAAATATACATATATTCAATTATATAATTAATATATTATGAATAACTTTTCAAACATATAACAAGAAAAAGTAAAATTTACTTTTAAAATGTATATTATACATATGAAACAATAAACAAACAAAAGAAAAAATGAATAAAAAAGACATGTGTTGTACGTGTCTTGTGTCAGTTAAAACCTAGTTATATAACGGAGTTAGCATAACTTGTTGGACGCTTATCAACTGATCTGAACCGTTGTAATACACTAAATCTGATGGTTGCAATTTAGTTACTCAGTTACCCACTATAATGAGTTCCCCATTGAACCATCCTATATATATATATATATATATATATATATATATATATATATATATATATATATATATATATATATATATATATATATATATATATATATAGGATGGTTCAATGGGGAACTCATTATAGTGGGTAACTGAGTAACTAGAAAATAGAAGATAATCATCTTATCCAGTGTACAGGCAAGGCGTTATATAGCCCACTAGACATAAGTTACAAAGATAGTAAAAAACCAAGAGTTAGAGTTACAATCACAATGAAAGGTTAGAGTTGAGGGTAGCTAAAAGGTTAAGAGTCATACAATGTAATAATGTTACATAACATTGATCATATTATCTATTATTTTACTTTTTTTAAATTGAATAATGCTATTGAAAAAGATTCTAAAATCTTTCTCGAATAACATATAACGTTTTCTCCTGACAAAAAAAAAAATATATGGTATTTTTTTATTCATGTAACTCATATATATGCACAAGGGATCCATCTCATTTATAAAAATATAACCAATTACAAATTGACAACTCAACATTTGAAAACAATTTTAAAAATCGTTTTGGGAGCTCTGAGAATTTTCTTTTTTATATATAATAAAAACAATAAAATCTTACCGTTTGGAAAAAAAAATTGTCACTCAAATAGCTATTTTTTCCCTCCTTCGTGCATCTATACTATAATTCTGTTTCATTTAGACACCCGATCATCTAGTGTGTCAAAATTTATTATATCTACACTTAATACAACTTCATTTCCACAAATTCATAAAAATTTTAGTTTTCATACTTTTCTTGGTTTCATTTTTCAGAATAAAATGTGATTCTTTTACTAATTTTTTCATTCGTTGTTTCATCTTATATTTTTTCAACTATTTTTATATTTATATACTAAATTATTTTATTTCATATTATATAGCAGAAAAGACTCTATAAAGTGATACAAAATATCTCGATCCCAAATCAAGACCGGTACTAACATTTAATCACCATCTTATGGTAATAATTACCATTTTTTTAACGAATCTTAGTGTTAAATCCCGGTACCTATTTTCGCAGAAAGTAATATGTTGAATTAAATAAACATTTTTTATGTAATTTTCGAATACACTCATCCTAATCAATGTGAATGTTACACCTTACTAGGTGGGTGGCCTTGGCGGTGGAATCCATGATTAGTCAAGGTGGAACAAACGGACCCAAACACCAGATAAATGTAAAAAATACCCAACATATTTCGAGGTTTTCCTTGGGAGGTTTTTCTTCTTTTGAATTGCACCTTCTATTTTGACCCTAGTAATTGACAAAATCATTTCATTGTAACCACTAAAAAAAAAAAATTAAATCTACAAAATGGGCTGAAGATTATGACTAGAAAATAAAACCAACATTAATCTGCACTCGTTTTTTTTTCCTAAAAAAAGGAAATTCAACACATAATATTTAGCTGAAATATCAAAGATAACAATTAGTGCAATGGTAATGGTACGGATAGTAACTTCAAGTCCAAAGAAAACAAAATTCAACTGAGAAATTAGTAAAGAACTTGGGCTTGAACTTGATTATTGAGACAAAATCCTCTGATCGTGCTAAGGAATGCAAGTCTTGCCAAAATAGCTGATGGGAACTTAACAAATGTCATTCTAACGGGTACTCTATCAACACTCCTAGCACAGCCAATAAGGAAAAAATATTCAGGAGTATGATATACGATAACAGCAGCATACAAAGTAACAGTAATTTCAGTAATTACCTGGTAAGCGATTGAATGGAGGTTCCATTAAGATGACAACCAGAGAGCAGTCGATCTATATCATCTTGAACTGCATTGCGAGGGATTCCTTGTAGTAGCAGCTAAAAATGATGCAAGAATTACCACTTTAATTAGGCCCGGTAGAATATCTTTCGAAATGCCAGAAACAAAAAATAAATGGCTTTTCTTTCAGGGCAAACTTTTAATATCAGGTAGCAACGCAGTAGGAGCACTGACAACTGGTGAACCATCCACTGCGGCTTTAGATTATAATCCCTTTTCCCCACATGATTTAATATCTAATAGTTAATAGATAATCGTTCTCTCATCAAGACCATTAGATATGCAAGTGTCCAATTCTATAGCTATAGGAATCAGAATACTATTACTCTCTGTTCTTGATATAAGGAACCGCAAAAGTTCAAGCAAATAAATTATTCAAAAAACAAGTTAACAAAAATTGAAGGAAAAAAAAAAGAACTTTTACTTACAGTCTTTCCATCGTAGGATGGTGCATTTGCCCACTGTTGGGGTTCTCTAAGCTGCAAATACATAACAGACACATGACCTTTTTCTCCAAACAGGAATATTAATTAATAACCACTATCCAGTATTTTAACAATAATGCCTTACCCACGTCAGTCTATACCCACGGCCTTTCCTACTAACTGTCCTTAAAGCAGCATCGTAGGCATTCCTAGAAGGAAACCGGATCATCCTGTTCAAATTAACAAAACAAAACTAATATAAAATCATCTCAATAACCACGCATCACAGAAACCATTGGAAGAGCAGAATGAACGAAAAAATAAAACCAAATATCTACTCAGAAGTTACCCAGACCCCTACTAAATAAACCTTGAAAAATAAAAAATATTCCACATTAGAGGCTTAAAATAAAGCAGGACGACGAAACAATAGGTACAAAAGGAGCAGTATAACAAGAAAATTACATTCCACTCGGGTAAAAGCTAGGAGTGTAGTCAACTTTAAGATCTTCGGGAGTCAGGTTACAGTCATCTAGCAAATTAAGTACATCATTCTTCGTCATGTGACTTGTAATGCCAGTGATTGCCCCAAAAACGAAACCTGAAAAATCACACACTCAAACAAGTTGCCAGAACGAGTTTATTTAAAAACAAACAAATTTGTTTTTACAAACATTTTTACTCAAATATTTAGTCATTTTTCTTTGTAAAATGTTCATTCCCAAATGTCCCGTGTCATGTTCTAATTCGCACTAACTCTATTACAATTAATGTACCCTCCTGCATTCGCCTTAATCTCACCGATTTAAATATCCCAAAATGTCGTGTCGGGCCCAATTTAGTCCCTCTAGCATTACTCTTCTTCCTATCCGTGTTGATTTTCAAAAAGGGTAAAAATAAAATATAATTAACTTTAAAACCCTACATTCAAGAACTGAAATTAGAACAAATGTGACATCTAAACCCTACAAAGGGGAATAATAATTATTTAATTAAAAAAACAAAAAGTAAACACAAATGAATAAAATAAATTAATACAAACAAATGAAATTAAACCTGTGGAGGGGTTTTGAAGAAATGGGTCAAGAACTGAGGGAGAGTCCTGGGTTGTGGATCCTCCAGCAGTTGAAAAAGGCCTAGGAGAATCGCCAAGGAGTGAACTGATTCGTGGGGTTTGATGCCCGACCCGGATGAGATGACCCGATTTCAGAACGTTTCGGAGCAGACCCATTTTTTGCATTTCGAGTGTGTGTGTGTGTGTGTGTGTGTGTGTGTGTGTGTGTGTGAGTAAAGGGGGAGAAGAACTGAAGAGGAAGAGTGATTGGAGGTGAGATTTATTGTTTGTTAGTTTTGGGTGAAATGTGTAGGTTAAGCGACGTCGTTCTGGGAAATTGACTGAATTAAGGCCCATTTTGGCATTGGCCCAAATAAGGCCCATGCTTTATGGTGGATTATACTGAGAGAAATTACAAGAAGAAATTATATTTTTTGGATTATTATGATTAATGCTATTTACATTTTAAAGCATAATGCTAGATAAATATGTTATGCTAAGGATAGTTTTACAAGTATGTGGAGTTAATATTATGGGAGAATTTTACTTAATATGGAATATATATCAAGGTTCGAATCTTGTCAAAACAAAATGTGTGCATGAAGGTGTTATTCGCAGAGATCACTGTTGGCAATGTAATGACCTGTAATAGAGTTACAGTGAAAAGAGTTTGGGAAGATAACGAGTCACAAATGAAAAATGATCCTGGTATCGCCTTATGTATTAAAATTCTCTGCAAAACGATAAGATCGTTGTGTTTATTTGAATGTTATGATTTATGATACTACAGTCACAAATATATGTTTTTCTTCGTATGGTCCTATTTGGAAGTTCAAATTTGGAAAAAAATAGAGGTTTGAGCTAAAGTAGATGTTTGATCATTTGAAACCTCTAATATTAGTGTTAATATTAGTGTTTGGTAGTTAGCGGATTGAAATAGATTTTTGTACTGAAAAAGCTAATTTTCAAAAAGCTAGTAGATGATTGTGATGTGTATAGTTAAAATACAAAAAGCTAACTCAAAAAGTTAATTACCAACAGCTAATTGCCAAACACGGCCATAATCGATGAACTGTAATATGTTTTCCAACTAGGTGCTTAGCCATTTCTAAAAATATGATGTTATAGAACCCTCGTCGGTCCTGGACAAGGTCTGATGTCACTTCCTGGTGCAATGACAGGCATTATTATGGATCCTTTAGAAGTTATTTAGCTGCAGAATGTTGTAATGTACATTTTTATTAAGCAGTCAACTTTTAGCAACATTATGTTCTACTTATTTGTATCATCCTGCCTGGCTGCCTTCTTCACCAAAATTTTACCAGTTAGAGGCTACCGTATCTTCTTCAGTTTGAGGTTCCCCTCAATTATTCTTTGCTTCACGCCACCAGTTATCGTCAACAAGATTACAAAATACATGAAGCAAATATATTAGATTAGGTGTATCGTAGAATGCTGATTAGGGAATGAAATAGAATTCCAGTAGTTGTCATTTGGAATCAGACCTTGGTGACACAAGCTATGATGACAAAGGACGTTCCATGAATATTTTTTACCTCTTGAGACTATTGTTAATTGTAGATTTGAATCTATCATTCTGGCAAAACTGTCCTAGTCTAGATTGCAGGATCAAAACTGTAAAAATTTGAAAGAAGATATCTGGGGAACGTGCACAGTGATACGCATATGCACACAAAGCCTTTGGTGAAAAATGTAAATTATTTTTATATATTGTCTGGAATTGGCAGCACAAGAAGTACTTCTAATGATACCATGTTACATTTTTCGATTGCTCAATTACATATACATGTATAAGTAAGAGTGCATCGACAACATATATATAGACCTTCCCTCGGAATTCCAATCATTCTTCCCTAAGGAAACTTTTCGGTAATATCCTTACTCGAGGGGCTGATCAAGAGGGTGCTGGCCTATAACATTACCTGGTGGATCATAAAAACAGACAACAAGTTTTCCCTTGTCACCCTTGCAGGCAACCTCTGCACACCCTACCTTCTCAGTAGTCCTCCAAATGACCTGAGTGAAATGCCCACACATGCAATCCTTTGAAAGAGGCGGGCATTTACAAACACCTGCTAAAATATCATAATTCTTTTGCTCATCAATGAATCTTTGCACAATTTGTTGCGGTGAAGACTCATCATATTGTTCCCAAGCAATATTTTCTCCATAAATACCATGAGAATGGTTTAAATGGCAAATATGAGCTTGACTGTTTGCATATTTTCGTGAGTGTCTTTCTAGACTTGGATCCCATCTCAATGGTGGCACACCCAACACTAGCCTGATTTTATTGTGAGCATCTAGAAATTCTCGAGGCTTAGCTTGAGCTAGTGCTTTGTACATTTCGCTCAGGGTTTTATAATGTGGAAGGCCTGGACTTGTACTATTAACAGTTGCATCAACGTAAAATGCATTAACAAATGCGAAGATGATAAGAGCTCTTAGCATCTTCGCCATTGTTATAGATCGACCGACCTGGTGGCAGAGGTTCCTGACTGGATTCCTAAGGGTAGCTCTCGTTTCCGAGAGCCTAATGAGATCTTGATCTCAGAGGTAATGTGAGGCGAATGAAACTTCGTGCTGGCCTTGCCTTTACATACCATCTTGTTATGTCTTGAATTTAAAATGAACCAACGAAAATTTGGTAAATATTTCTGGACACACCACTTTTAAACAATGAAGCTGATTTATAGTAAATTTGTGAATGTATTGGTGGTATAGAATTTGAACTTATGATTTGTTTATAATTAAGTCTGCCATATAAGATGAAGTTGTCAAGTGTGACACAGACCATGACTCTCCTAAATATTTTTAAAATAACATACGATAGAATTTAATTGATCGTAAATTTTATAAAATGACTCGCGAATTGTGCATACTTATGTGTCCATAAATTAAAACTTTGAAATCACGTTTAGAAGTTTAATTATAGTCATATAGCTTGTGGTGGATCACCTCAATTTCAGGCTATCAAAATGGGTCAAATTTGAAGGTCAATTTTGTGGTACCCGCCAGTTAATACAAAATATGTCTATATTTTTAAGAGATAAAATTATAAATTAAAATTGTTTAATAACTCAACTGTTAAAAACGGATGTGCTAAGAACTTAGAATCGTCCGAAGTATTGGATCCGATTCTCATTTAGAGAGTTACAAAACTTATGTGTAAAGCATATAAGTCAAATTATTCACCGAAAAGAAGAAAAATAACAACGTTAAGATCCCCAATGTTGAATAAAGATGGTTATAGCATGAAATTTTGTTGAAGAATTTTTCTGTTGAAATTTTTTTCGACACATTCAAATTTTAGAACGATCGTTTACTTAACATCCAAAATAATTTCTAACATCACTTTAATTTTCAAATGTCAAGTATTGTATACACAGAAGATCTTTTTATTTTTAAAATACACTTCAAATCATATAATTCTTCCTGTATATTAAGAAAATTTTATTTGAAGCATTTTTCATTTTCTCTCAATTATAATTTTAACTTTCAACTCGTATTTCAAATTATATTAACTACATATAGGGCAGTTTAACTTTTTTTAAATTTTTTCTGATAGTGTCACGTATAAACTAAGTTAAATTTATTACACGTCTCTTCCTTGTCCGACCAAGAAATTAAACAAAAGCTACTTGACAGCTTTGATCTCACCCCTGATCAAACCCTTTACAGGATCGCTGCTTCGTATCAACCCTCCATCGATCTATAATCATTATACATACATACATACATATATATATATATATATAAAAATTCGATGCGGCGTGGATCGAATTCTTGGGTTTCACCTTTGTTGTTATTTCTCTGTTACGTCACCTGCTTTCGTGGTAAATTTTCTCTTATTTTTTTAAATCTTACAAGTACATTTCTTGATTAATATTCTTGTGATTACATTTTTATGCATGTTTTACATAAATTATTTCACTGTTTAGATCAATATAAACTGTTACGATAACCATTTTTTAACCTTGTTCTGAAACTCGAACTATCAACCTCTTGTTGCGAGAAGCTGGGAATTTGCTAGGCTATAATGCTGGGCATGGTTTTCTTTATTTTTGATATTTATGTTTCAGATGTCGAGAATTACTCTTTATGATTTCGGTTCATTTACAGTAGATACTAGTGTTAAGTTTTTCACCTTTTTTCTGCTAAATTACATTGGCAGAAGTCGTATCGACAGCAGTTGTGACACTTCAATCGGTTGAAATTTTTGCCACACATGAGTTTATAGGATCAGACCCGACGGTTTACTTTAGTTGTAAAGGAGAGGAGAGGATAATTCTGCCGGATGTGAAGAAAGCACACATCTTATATGCTTTTAAGGGTCAAGAATCTTGGCAGGTTCGTTACAATTGTATTTCGTTTTGTTAGTGTTAGAGTAGACATTTCTGCAAAAACCTAAAAAAGAATGTGAAGATCACTGCCATCCAGATATCTAATTTGATTTTTCACCTTAAAGGTTTGGTTTTGGCAAGGAATGTAGCTTTGATTCCATTAAGTATGTTGGAACGTTTTTTTCGCATGAGATTCAATCGAATACTCTGTATGCACTGTTTAGTGTTTACATGATCTATCCGAAAACTTAATTCTGGGCAGGTTTAAAATATTTTACATGCATGACTAACATGTTAGTAAATGTTAGGTGTTGTAAGAAATGTTTACCTCTCGGAACTGATGTTGACTTGGATTGCTTGTCAAATTTCAGCCACTGACAGAATTTCCGAACAAAAAATGCAAGCGATGTGGATTCTACGAAAAGCACACCATAAAATCAGATGATGTCTTTGGTGAGTGGGAATTTTGTCCTACTGAGTTCACAAGAGCTGATGGCAAGTATATTTACTCGATTGACAATGAAGTAAATGCCACATTTATATGCGAAGAATGTGTGCCACATCCACAAGAACCTGGTAAGTACTTTTTAGTCCATCCTTGGTAAATAATGCTTTCGTCTGAAAGCATCATCTTAGACTTTATCATGTTCTATGGCTGCTTCAAAGAGTAGCAAAGTTTTCCATGTGGGTAAATGTATACATATCCAAAACTGTAATATGGCTACCGTTGGTTCTTTGACTTCCTCTTCTCAGCTTTCTCAGTGAATTCCGACCTCTAACTCCGTTGTGGTTGATCTCTTGGCCTTCCATACTTAGACCCTGCACAAATCTGTGTTAGTCTCTTAGACCATTTGACAGGGACATCAAGATATTTCTTTTGGATAACATTTTTGCATTAACAAAAAGAAAAGAACTTTACAAGTGTGCAACAAGCCCCTGAAACTGCGGTGAGGATTCCTGAGTCAAACCCCTCAAGAATCCAAAACTATTTTAATTGCATAAGAATAAGCTACATAGAATGAGTAGCTAAATGGATCAAGCTAAAAAAAACGTCAACAGCTGAAGAAACCTTGTCTAGCATGAAAGAGACTCATCTTGCTGCATTCTTTGTGAAACCAATTGAAGTAGTGACAGTTAAATTCTTTTGCATGCCTGTGTTGTGCACTGGCCATCATGTCTATCTATGCAACATTTGTAGCTACTGTCATATGTGATAATGGGAATTCAATTTTAGACTTTAGTTGGCAAATCCTTAGTAATTAATCTATGTTTCTACCATGTTCTAGATCCAAATCAAGCTCCGAAACCAGAGAATGAAGGACATGGAATGCACTGGGCCATCGTGACACTGATTAGTATTTTAGCATTAATACTTTTGATTCTTGGACTAGCTGCAGCGTACAAATATTGGCAGAAAAAGAAGAGGCAGAAAGATCAGGCACGATTTCTTAAACTGTTTGAAGACGGTGATGATATCGAAGACGAATTAGGCATTGGGCCCCTCGGTGGTTCTGTTTGATTTTTATGTTTCTTAGTATCATTGACATCACAATACAACAATATATGTACATCTACATATGTAACTTCTCGTTTGAAAGAAATAAATATGAAAAGGTTTCGAGCTAAGCTTTCTTTTGTTTATGCTCATTATGCAGTGCAATCTAGCAAGTAAACGTTAGATTCAGAGCTATCTATAGGTTATGTACTTCTGTATTAAGAATGTGTATGTGCTAGAAATTAGAAGTGAAACATATTTAAATCCTTCTGGAGTTGTTTAGCCTTCTCAAAGTGTTAAATCCTGCTGAATTTTGCTTATGGTCTAAAACATATTAAACTTCACCAGAAAATAGGCATTTCAGTAACACAATATATTTGTACCTTGAAGTAACGAAGCATAGTTCTGTTGATTATGAAGACAAACTCCCACAGGAATGGTAAAGGACGAGACCAGTGGACAGTTGCAGGCTACTGCTCCAGGGATTGAACCTGACCTTGGCTTGTTGAGAAACATGCCAGTCACCGTAGATTTTCTCACAAAGTTCCAGCTCTTCACCTTCATGGCTACATGTTGACTTCTATCGATCTGCACCTCAATATTACCACGTTGTGATTCCGTAATGTATCTAAACTCTTCTTAATTCTAAAAAGTCACTTTGTATCCCTAAATCCACCATCTTTGTTTAAGGAAATATTAATACTGTACGGGAAATATCTTGAGGTAGTTGGATAGTTAATGGGTATGACAATGAAGGGATGGAAATGCTAATGATATGGAATCATAAAGAGTATGCGGCGAATGAGTTACCCGGTTAATAGTACTGATTGTCCCTATAACCAAACACTAATAGTAGTATATAGTAAGTACATAGGAGTAACATCTGATTCTCAATCAACTGGGTATAAACACCATAAGTAAAATCCCCACCCCCCCCCCCCCCCCCCCCCCCGCCCCCTTCCCCTTCCCCTTCCCCTTCTAGTCCCAACTTACAAACCTGATACAGTATATACTAATCATTATTCCATTCCAACCAATCCCTATAAACATAGGTAATCAGGCAAACCCTGGCAAGTACGGTCAGTTGATTCATGCTTTTTTTTATCCAACTTAAGCAGCAGAAGTATACTCATGAATTAATTTGAATTGTCATAACCACGAGCATTTATACGAAGTGAGATGGAGATTCTATGTCAGATATATAAAATGCAATATTAAAAGTAGAGTAAGAAGCATCACGAGTTGATATTACCAGATGCAACTTCTCTTCTAGACCTTTTGAATGAAACTTGAGCAATGTAGCATGTCATCCCAGGATCATACCTCATGGTGCTAATGATCTGTTAACGAAAACTAAATAGTAAGGAGGATGAAGTTTATTCAGCAGAATCTGCATTGGCAAATTGGGATCATGTAGAGTACAACTTTGTGTCCTGGATTATTTACAATATAGCAAACACATCCCAACTCTGAGTTGCTTTGGTTTGGAAGGAAATACCATTTGAGTAATCAATTTGTTCCATAAAAGAAATCTTGGTTCATTACCAAATATAAGAAATACAGACATATAACAATGAGATAATGGACAAAAGCCTTTGAATCATTAGATACCATTTACACAAGTACACTCAGCGTAGGGTACTATAGCTGCCATTACATTCTGCTCTCAGAATCTCAACGGATGAAAAAACATAGTTCTGTGTATCTAGCTTAATGGTACATACTTTGTTCGATTTCTTACAGCCCTGGTTTTCCCTAGCATTCTGATAACACAAGGATGCACATTCGTCAAGACATTCATATCCTGCAACAAAAAATAATTTCTCAGTTTGTTCTTGCTAAAAAATCAAAATGAAAACACATTAGGAAGAAAAGGATAACCTTTGTAATTCACATCAGACTTGACCAAGCCTGGTTAATCATTCAACACTTTTGCCCCTTATAGTGTGATTAAAGTTGTCCAACTCTTTAGATTGAGAACCATAAATAGCTTTGATTGTATCTACACAGGAACTGCAAGCAAATGCAACCAGGGATAAATCATTATCAATAGCTAGGCACTGACGAATACTTCTCTATTGACAATTCATTATAGCCAAAATTAAAACTTAGTAACCTACAAATTATGCTATTCAGGTGTCATAGCAATTAACTAAGTTCACAAAACCCCCTTCAATCTAGATAATATATACAGAGATGCACACTCATAATTGTTAAAACTTAGTAACCTACAACTATGCTACTCGGGTTTCATAGCAATTAAGAAATTGCACGAAACCCCCTTCAATCTAGATGATATATTCACCATTAAGTCAGCTTCAAATTAGTCGAGGACAAAATAAATGAATGTAGAATAGACCTGCAAGCCTCCTTGTTAAACTTCTTCTTCTCAATGCCATATAATTGTTCAAAAATATCCGGCTCCACGCGACAGAAATAAGGACGATCTACAACAACAAAGAAAAAAAATCAAAACAACTCGCCAAATACAAAAACAAAATCCTAACACGAAACCAAACAAAAGCTCACCAGCATAAATCTTGCAGGTTCTTGAACTCATCTCAAAATGCACACACCATCCGTCCGGACCTATCATACTCCTAAACAACTAAAATGTAATCAACAATCAATCTCCCCAACAATCCTCAATATCATAACATACAAATAACATCATCCTAAAAAGTCTAAATATTACGGATGACAATATCTGACACGACCCAAAACCGATGCAAAAATAACACCTCGCACTTTATTTAACTCAATATAACTCGAAATGACTAGTCTAGTAGTCTATCAAATTTATATTAATCTTAAGAGTAAAGTGCATTTTGTGTACTTGCACTTTAGTCAAGACACCACTTGCAATACTATAGTTCAAAATCGAGCAGTTGCAATATCAATGTTCGTATTTCAATGCACTTTGTTGCATTCCATTAACTGAGGTTAACTCCGTTATTAATTTAGGGAGTAAAGTGCACTTTGTGTACTTGCACTTTACTCTAAAGTGCATTTTGTGTACCCGTACTTTGCTCAATACATCACTTGCAATACTTTAGTTCAAAATTTAGAGTAAAGTGCGAGTACACAAAATGCACTATAGACTAAAGTGCGAGTACACAAAGTGCACTTTACTCCCTAAATGAATAACAGAGTTAACCTCAATTAACGGAATGCAACAAAGTGCAGTGAAATACAAACATTGATATTGTAACTGCTCGATTTTAAATTATAGTATTGCAAGTGGTGTCTTGACTAAAGTAGAGTACACAAAGTACACTTTACTCTAATCTTAAATTATACATTTCATTTTCTAAAGTTTCCGTAAATTTTAAAACAACACGAAATTGACACGTTTACAAACACGAACACAATACGAGAAAAAGATAATGCAAGAACCCAAAAACAAACCTCAATATCAGAAGGGTCATCAAAAATCTCATCAGGGGATGGAAAGGAAGGACCTTTATCAAGTTTACAACAAGCTCCACAGCTCTTTACACATTGCCACACTGGTTCTTTCTTTACATTATTAAAGCCAAGGTTGCTGCTTTTGTTTTTAGTGGTGGGCTTATTTTTTTTGGTTTGCTTTTTGTTGAACTGGGTTTTCAAGTTAGCCCTGAGTTTTAGCTGGTGGTGATTTGCCGGCGGCCGTATTGTGAAACCGGGCGGAGACACCGCCGGGAAGTGTGAGAGTAACATAGCTTTTTTCAGGGGAATAAAGATAAAGAAAGATTATATATTTTATATTGTATTGATAAAAATGGTAACCTGATTAATAGTTCTAAAATATTTTATCGATTATTTAAAAAAATTGAATTTATCAAAAATCCTCCGATTAATCCTTGATTGATGGTAGGTCAATTGATTACTTTTGATTTCGGATTTCTGATTAATGCAATCATGTTAATGTTATATTCGTTTTT
Organism: Heracleum sosnowskyi; assembly: GCA_030848705.1. Lineage (NCBI taxonomy): Eukaryota > Viridiplantae > Streptophyta > Magnoliopsida > Apiales > Apiaceae > Heracleum > Heracleum sosnowskyi. Next base: position 146,374,535 of record CM061236.1, on the reverse strand, counting down.
ATATATTAGAGCATTGGAGCTTGAATTATTCTTTAAAAAAATATTAAATTTTAAATTTTAATAATTGAAATGTATATTAATTTTCTTTAATAAACAATCACTTTACTATTTTTTTTTCTCTGCCTTGAAATCTTAAATCGGATCTGGGAGATTTAATAGTCAATACGAAACTCATAAAATATTCTTTAAATTAATGATGATTTAACAATTACTATTTAGCTGGAATTACTCACAAATTGGAAAGAAAAATAATTATGAACTTTTTTACAAGAATTTTATTCGACTTACAAAACCTATTTATATCTAATTAAAATTATTCAAATACACATTTTAGTATTTGATACAATCGTACTAAAAATCAAATACACTTTTTTATATTAAAATCCTACAGTTCTCACTAATCTATTTGAAGTCCGTTTTTTTTATTTTAGTTGCTAAGTAGTTTTTTTTATATATATATATATATATATAAAATATCTCGCTTACAAATAAGTATAGTATGGCACTTTCTTTAATGGTATGTCCTTTACAAACATGGGAAGGAAATTGTTAGAGGCACAAAATTTGTTCCCAAAATTCTTCCCAAATACACATGATAGTTCCTGATTCGTTGTAATAATAAGTGGACCCTTGCATTCACACCAACAACACCAATCAAAATATTCCAAATTACCACATCACCTATGTCATGTCATTTTATACCAAATTTTGTGCCACTCGTGGAAATAAGAATTTATTTGTTCACTTTGATAGCATTGAGGGAGGACCGAATACTCCTTCTGCTCTGAAGCATTACGAGGCCCTGAAGGAATTCATGGGGCCAGGTGGTGAATCTTTGAGGCCACGTATTTCATCAACTTTGCGGAAGAAACAGAGGAAAAAGAAGAAAAGCGTGACAATGGTTAGCAGAGGGTTGAAAGCCACTGTGCCACCTGTAACAGGAGAATCAGAAGCCACTGGAGTTTCTTGTTTGCCTGTGTTTATGGAATGCACGACGACCCCTCAACAATCAAATGGATATGATTGTGGTCTGTATGTGCTAGCCATTGCTAGGGCAATCTGTCAGTGGGACTCCGACATGATTTCAACAATTGAGAAGAACGTCGATTATTCTGTGGAGATGAAAATGCGAAGGGAAGTGTTGGATATCATACAAGAGATGGCTACGGATCATTGAGAGGTCAAGACTTTCACTTAGGTTGTTTGACAGACATATGGAGGTTTTCCAGCAGCTTTTTAGATTTTCCTGTTTGCTGTTTACAGGTTTTCGATGTTATGTTAGATAAAATATTGTGTGCACAAAATCATTAAGTACTTGTGAACTCGCCATCTACGTTTTGATCAATTTATAAATGTAAAATTTATAAATGTAAATTCAGTGGTAAATTTGGGACGAGCATTAGGCCTTTCAGTTCCTCCCCAGTAGGAAGATAATTTTGCATTCATCTTGGTAGCTCTGATGGTTTTCAAAGAACAAAATTGTTTTACAGAATTATCACACCTTAAATAAATCTTGAGGTCTACTGACTGTATCCTCTATACTTGTTATAATTTGAGACCTCATCTCTGTCTAATGCGTTAAAATTAGAAGTATAAGCTCCTCCTATTTACAGACTAATAATGGTCGCTGTTGGATTAATTTATCTCTTCTTACAAATACTTTCATTTCTTAAATAATTATTAGTATAAATTTTAGCTTCTAAACCACACATATTAAGAGAACAGACAGGGGCAATGTTAGCCAGGCGACCAGAACATCCAACAAGTCAAATTTGCCTAAATCAACAGGGAAAAAAAGAGTAACAGAATAACAAGACAGCAATAATATTCAGCATTGCCAGTCTTCCACAGTATAAGTTCAACAATCTCACAGCAAAAAGTTCATAAAAACTTGAAACAAGTACGAAATGATTGAAATATGCCAGCGGAAATGCAAAGACAACACTTCCAACACTAGAGCAAAGCAAATCTAAGATGACTCGCTGCCTCTAAATGATCGGGGCTTTTCATCATCAACATCATCCATTGGACTTCTGTCTTCTCTAGGACTAGGACTGCGACTCAGCCCATTAGCTCCTCCATTAGCTTCCAATGGGCTCGCATCCCTGCCAGCAACAGGACTCCCTCTAATGGGGCTCACGGGACTTGCAGGACTAGGAGTCCTGGCTCTGGGACTTTCACCATAGTCTGACCCATCTTGCTCAGTTGCTATTTTATCCATCACAGGGGAAAGGCTACCTCTCTCAAATGGGCTGACATCTTCCGGTGTTGGGCTGCGCTTCCTGGCCTTTGGAGGTGGCGAATTCTTGAGATCAGGGCTCCTACTGCTATAGCGAGGACTCCTAGATTCCTTCACACGGTCCGTCTTTCTTTCCCTCTTTTGGGGAGACCTTGATCGGCTGTTAACATATAAGATTGAGTTATCAAATTAATTGCTAGCCCAAAATATAACACTAGTATGTGGGGAAAAAAGTTCTCATACATTTTAAAAGGGAAAAATGACGTAAATATCTTACAAGGACTTGATATTTGGATCTATAAAATATGATATAACAAAGCTAAAAATTATCCAGGGGAATTAAAACATCAAAATGAGCCAAGTATAGATATTAATTAATATATAAAAGCTAACCTGTAACTGCGACTCCGGCTGAAACTTCTACTACGGCTTCTTCCGCGGCGAGGTGATCGTGATCTTGACCGCACCGGTGACCGTGAGTAACTTCTGCCACGTGCACTTCGACTACAAATGAATCAAAAATTAGCAACTTATAGCACTTCTGAACGTGCACCAAGGAGGACATAACATATTAGTAGTTTCACTACTAATAGTCTAATACCTCAACAATTAAATTACCTTAGCTTCTTAGGACTGTTAGTGCAGTTCCTTTCTATGTGACCTCTCTCCCCACAACGGTAACATTTGTTCTTCCAATCCCCTGATTTGCAATCCCTAGCCCAGTGACCATCAAGGCCACAATTGAAGCAGCGTCCAGATCCAGGAGGAGGACCTCGGCCCATATATTCTCTGGTACCACCTGGCCCACGTGGCACCTGTTCAAATCCATCCATAAGCTATACATCAGATTGACTGCTTGTGAAACCAAAACTAAGCCATAATCTAGCTGACAACTTAGGTATCTCAATTCACTGGACGAAAGTAAAAAGAATAAAACTGCTACAATTATATCCGGAAACAGAATGATAAGGTGCAGTTGCAATCAAGGGATTTCACCCTTGTTACTGGAAAGGGAAAAGAGATAATAAATATATAGGAAAAAAGATGTTTTGGCATTTTCAATCCCATAAATTGGGTTGAAATCCCATAATCCAAACAACGCCCAAATTTGGAACAAGATGTAATACACCTTTTAAATTCCAGATGCGCAAGTAATCCTAATTCTCACAAAGAGATCACTTTATAAGCTTACACCACAAAACAGAACAATGATATAAAATAAAATATCACACTCAAAACATCTATACTCAAGAAACACTGCATTATTCAAACTCTACGAATCGAAAAAGAAAAAAACACACAATGAGATTGACAAAATGTTGGATAACTCTTATAACCATTTATATTGGAGAAAATCTTGCTTATTTCAAACTAGAAATGACAATTAAAAAAATTATTACTTTCAGCATTTACTAAACACAAACTTACCCATTTCTGGTTGCACATAAACGAAAGAACAATGTTGTACAGTGATACCACAGTAAAACTATAATAAACACCTATACTTTATTTCCATACCAAGTCACCAACTAGTATAGCAAAACTCATGCAGTAGGAAACATACCCCTTTGGCAAGCTCCACTATAAGACGACTTCCATCAATGTCACGACCATTAAGGCTATACCTTGCATCTTCAGCATCTCGCGGATCACTAAACTCCTGGCAATTGTTCAAAAGAAAAGACCAAGAGGACACAATATTTGACTCATATATTACTAAGCACCTTTACTAATTATCCACGCAACAATTTCATGCAGAGAAGTAAGAGGACAAGGAAAGTAATACATACAACGAAAGCATAGTCGTGCTTCATATCCACATCCCGTACTCTGCGCAAACGGTTTCCAGAAACAGTAAGGCCATCATAACTTTAAGTACTGGGAGTGCATCATACATCGTCCCACAAATCGAACTAAACACACCAGTATGAGATTGTTGCTTGGATTAAAAACGCAATAACACTACAGAAAGAATCGCCAAAGTCTCCTAACACTCGTCAAGACTCTCCACCATGGTCACACACCCACCTTTGACCTCCAGGACAGGCAAAATCCCACAAACCTTCAATGATATTTTTAAGTTAAATAGAAAGACACCTAGGGGTAAAAAGCTCCTCAAGATATTAACAATAGGGTAATTACCACATATGCTACTTCTTTTTCTTCCTGTTTTCACAACCTCTATATTGTTTTTTTGGCAGTTCTATAAATGAGTTCCAATAAACTGTAACTAGATATACTTATATTTATAAAATAGGTATTTTTAACCAAAAAAAATGAAAAGCCCTTAATAATACGGAGCCAACCAGGGATAACCTTGACAGATTGATTAAAAATTCCTATATGTACCTAGATGATAGACCACATAACCCACATTTATCGATCTATGTTTAGATATTAGTAAGCTACCCCAAAGAGCATAAGACTGTATGACCATCAATTTCAACAATCTAATTCTATTCTCCAATTGTGTGAATATATATATTCTGAAAATAACAGAAAGATATAATTATCAGCCTACAGGACCTCAAATATGTAAGCTACTTATCATCTAACAAAAACTGATCACAACACAATTAATAAAAGACACACACAACTCATAAGGCGAGCAATGAAAAATAAAATAGCAACCACAATTAAGAATTCACATATTTGGTTAGCTACGGAAAATCTTCAATCGCCTTTACCAACCTCAAAAACATTCAATCTAAAACCAGCAACACATACTAAAGCCAATCGTAAACAAATTCTAACAGAAATACAAAACAACGTTCCGCTACAAGCAAAAACAGAAAGGTAAAGGTAAACTGTAAACCGAAGCAAATTGTAAAATTTACCTCCCGTATCTGCTAAAAATGTGTTCCAGATCACGCGATCGTGTCCGCGACGACAAATGCCCAACATACAGCCTAGTTGTCGTGCTGTATCGGTCTCGGTCACGGTCACGGTCACCATAACGATCATCATATCGAGGCATTTTCAACTACATAACAAAAAATTCACCAATTAACAACTTTAAAAAGCCAATCACAATCAACTAATCATCAAATTCCCCAATACAAACACAATCAATTATTATATCATACAATTCATCGATTCATATAACGAAAATTAATTAAAAACACACACACACGCAATTGAATTACTATTACGATCAATCGAGACGAAACAATCGATAAATAAAATTGATAAATTGCATAATAATTAACAAATTGTTTAAATGTTTGATTAATTATTCGTAATTAATCGATTAAATAAAAAGATATGTACGTATAGATTCATATGTTGGCGAAAAAAGTGGAGCGTACCTTGAGAGCGAAACCCTAATTTTGATTTCGCGATGAATGTGAAATAAGGATTTTATGGTTGGGCTTGTTTTTATAAGATAACACCGACGTATTTGGACGGTGTGGATACGGTTTTTGATATCGAACGGCTATGATTGGATTTTAGATGGGCTTGGTATGCATGACTCGTGGGCCTTGTTTGCTGAATCGTTTTCGCAGCTTTCTGTAAATAATTTTGGGATTTGGTTACCTCATGATGTTTTATTGTTTTATTGCCGGGTGAATAATGACTCTCGCTATATTTTATTGTGGAAGTAGTCGGTATATCACGATGATTGTGTAAGAGCATTCTAGAGAAAAAAATTATCCTACCAACTAAACATATTTTGTATATCCCGTTGTTATAAAATTGAGAAAGATAAAATGTGTGCGATGTTATCTTCATTTCAAAAAATGTGAAAATTGTTTTCATAAAAATTTCCAACTTCTATGCATACATGTGTTCTAGACACAAATAAATAAATAATTATATATCAAATATTTACACATGAAGGTAATTAAATATTAACAAAAAAATTATGCAAATCACGATCGGAAAAAAATGTATTTGTATTTCAAGATAGATATTTATTTAAAGGAAAGATTTAAACACAATCACAATATTTTACGATAACTTTCTTAAATGTTTTAAGTTGACATGTAACTGTTTTTGTTTACGATTCTTCTTTTTAGCTTAAAGTTATTTTTTATTTTAATTAAGTACTTGTATGGTATTTTTCTTGAACTTTTTAAAATATGTTGTCTGAATCATGATTTATGATAATGATTTTTTTGCCGAAAAAGTCGTCCGAGTATGATGTTGATGATTAACAGGGACTGATTCAGTTAATTTTTTTGTGATAGCTTGCAAAATTCTTCGATTGCAACTCCCCACGATGCATCTACATATTCTTATTTAAACAATCAAACCTGGAAGAGTCAATTACAGTGAAGTTTGGGAGAGTTCAACGAGGAAGTCTAGTCACAAAAACGTATATCTCAGCTAAGACAAAGACAGAAGGGTTTCATGAAAAGGGTGCAGTCTTCTTGTTACCGGTTATCTCCTGACTCATAATCATAAATAATCATGACTTACTTTGAATGTAATGGCGTGTTTTTTCCCCGATGAGATTACCCACCAAATAACAACGAAAACACTATTAATGCGCATGAATGTTTACACGATGAGATTTAGTCACACAGGTCAAGATTCAATTATCAGGATTAGGACATCAACCCTAACTATTGAAATCGACACTAACGACACTAATCGATATCAACAGTGTCTATGATCAAAGTAATTGCAATTTTAGCTATGATATACTACTTCAAATACGAGGACTCTTTTATGTCTCTAATAATGGCATTCATTGATTACATGATAGGCGATCTCAAGTATAAAATGCAAAATGTAGGATTATCTCAAAATTTCTAAATGAGAACACTCATAGATAACAAAAACAACATTCTCAAAAACACACACCAGATTTTACCTTCTTTTATGGCCTTCAATACATAATAATACCTCTGAACGGCGTCTTCAATCACGTACATCCCTCTACAAGCGTATTTTTAGAGAAAATCTTCGATCATCAAACAAATTGCTGGAGACCTTCGATATAGTATTTTATGAACTTTCTTTCGCGCGAAGAACGTGTTCTACAAGAAAATTATTTTTTTGCTTAAAAAATTATTTTTATGATATCTTAAAATAGACAACAATAATATTGGCGGGTCATATCACTTTACTTTTTTTCTTTCCTCTACTTTACTTATTTTATACTTTAAATATTGGCGGGTTCCACCACTTTACTCTTTTTTTCTTTAATCTTCTCCATTAATTTACCTATTTTTCTTAAACTCCGTGCCCAACCCAAATGATAATTATTGGGCGGGACGGAGGAAGTAGTATTTTATGAACTTTCTTCGAAGGACGTGTTCTACAAGAAAATTATTTTTTTGCTTAAAAATTTATTTTTATGATATCTTAAAATAGACAACACTAATATTGAAGTAACAAGTGATGATTTTTAAATAGTTTTTTTTAATTTATGAACATTACATTTCCTTAATATCTTTATCTTCCTCGATGTAATCAATATTTGGGTAGGTATTTTTGATCCAGGGTGTTGGGGATTGGGATGGTGAAGTGCTTAAGATGAAAATAATAAATGTGAAAATTATTGATAAATAATGTATAATGCATGGTAAATAATTTGTTGTCGTAGAATATTAACTCAATCATGCATATTGTTGTATAGTTAATTTGTTGCCGTAGAGTATCATACTTAATTTGAGTCATGCATGTTGTTGTAAAATTAGACTCATCATTATTGATTGCAACCCCTACATTTAATGCCTAGTCATCTATTAATTTTATTATTAATTTTTTTTTGTTAATTCTATGATAGGTTCAATAGAAGACACCTTTAATATTAATATGTTAAGATATAAGAGAAAACTAAGTTATAAATGCAAGTATCAGCTCGATTTAAGTTTGTTTTTTTTAGTTACGCCATATGCAAAGTACGTTACAAATAACAACAAATATAAAAATATAAAAATTTAAAAATATTTGATATTGTTTTGTTCAAGGACCTGGGAGCAAGTTTTGTTAAAATGAAGTTCGAATCATTCTAAATATATCGATTTTTTCAATTAATTTCGATAGATTTAAAACAAAATCCGAACAATAAGTCTAAACAACATAAGTAAGAGATATAAAAAAGGTACATTCATGGTTAATGATGCAAAATTATGCCTCACACCACTCAATAATCATGAAGAAAAAACCCAGTCCCCACGCACTTGATACATATGTCTTTCCTTGCGTTCTAAGCGTTACCTTTCTTCTCCTTTTTCTTTATACCCTAGATTGTTGATCATACCTATCACAATACAAATCTAATTCCAACTCGAAAACTACCTTCAAATTAAAATGAGCTCAGTTTGCATCACAAATTGTGTGAATGACACTAGAGTTCCAGTTAGGGCAACTTATGTCAACCTCTACAAGTGGCCAGAATCCGATGCAGAGTTCGTTAAGACGGTTAAGATGAGTAATGGAGATCAAGGGCGACGACGAGACCCTCGTCAGGCTCAACCGAGAGTAGTGGACAGTGTGTCATGCAGACAAATGTACCTTAGAAGCTACACATTTTCGAGAAAAGAAAGTGTGCCTGAGATGACTAAGAAATGTTTTGCGAAAGTTAAAGATAAAGTTGCGGTTCGAGGGAGAAGATCGGAGAAAGTGTCGAAAGGTGACGGTGAAGGGAAGAAGAGACGTCCCATGTGTACAATTTTCCGGAGACTTTTGTCCTGCACTACTAGTATAGATGTGGCTGCTAATTAAGACCAGTGAGTTTCCTCATTTCATTGTTTGTTTTTAGCTTTTTCCTTTAGACATAGCTTCTTCTATAAAATTTTGTTCCTTTTTTTTTCTGCACTGGACTTTCCAGAAATAATGATTTACGAGACTTATTATGAATATACATAGCCATGTACGTAACATATTTCGTTTTAATTCAACGAGATCACGTGGCACGACATGTTGCCTGTTTACCTCGCACATTAGTAACTTAAACTAACCGATCTTTTAATTTTTGTTTGTTAGATTTACATGTAAAGGTTTGGATTTTTAACACTCGAGAGTGGAACTAAATGATAGTTTTGCCAGATATATGTTGTATACTTGCAAGCAAAGGAGGGAGCAAAGTGAAAGTAAAAGCAGAGAGCTGCAGGAATAGTGGTTAGCGTAATCAGTGGAAAAGGGCACGTTAAATCTGCAGGTGTTATTTTATTTAGATGAAAACATATACTAAAAAAATGTCTTCTAAATTAAATTACGATACACTACTAGAAAAATTACAATAGACATCTGCTCTTTTACATCGGTTGTAATACGGGTGAATACTCAGTTTACTACTTTAGGTAAAAGCATAGTGTAGAACTATTACAGCAACAAGTTTCATAAAATACATATGGCTACTACATGAGGTAACAGAGAATACAAATTTATATTGCTAAATTCAGTATCATAAAATATAAAAAGATTGACAAGCTGGCTCTGAAATACTCGCAAGTTTAGGACATTTCAAGTTACTTGGATTGAAGGCTTACTGCATTAAGGTCGTAAGCGGATGTGGATGAAGAGCCATTGATAATGTCATCAGATATATCACCAAGTGTTTCTGAATAAGTGCTTGAGCTTCTGTTTTTGGACTTGCTATACTTGTCTCTGAGCTTGTTAAACTTGGAAAAATCATCCCCATACATGTCCGAATTAAGATTTAGCTCCTGAATACCTACGTCACCTTGAAGCATGCTCACTACAGAAGACATAGTTGGCCTAAGTGCTGGAGATGAATTAGTGCACAGTAGAGCTACTTTGATCATTCTCAATGCCTCTTCCTTGTTGTAATCTGAACACAACTGCGGATCAACTAGGTCCATCAAATTCCCATTTTCGTGGACATTAAGAGCCTGAAAAGCATGAATATGAGGTTGGAGAGAGGGAACATCTTGTAGTCAAATTAAGTTCAGAGCAATAAGTATGAAGTTTAGGGACTGCTTTGAATGTATGCCTTACCCAATCAAGAAGACAGACGTAATTTTCGTTTGGACGATATCTCGTGTTGTTCTTTCCAGCAACGATTTCAAGTGCAACAACCCCAAAACTGTAAACATCTGCTTTGTCTGTCAAATAACCCCAAAGTGCATATTCCGGTGCCATATACCCACTGAGAAAAAAAATAAATATTAGTAGATCTTTTCTTTCCTTCTTTTGATGGTAATTTTCTTAATAGAGTATTGGACTATTGGTTATCTCCAAACACTTACTTCCGAAACACTTTATCTATCTTGGAGATCCAATTGCAATTAGTACTACTTAACCATAAATTGAACATAATGGTAAAACAAGCCAAGACTCTTGAAAATTCAACTAGTTGGACCTAAACTATTCGAGTTAGTACACACAACACTTAATCTTGCCGAACAGTAGAATAGCATCGAAAACTTAAATTGTTCATTATATTTCTAGATTACTTTTTCAAGTAAAGAAGAGCTCTCACATAGTTCCAGCAACTCTAGTTGTAATATGAGTGTTTTCCTCTTCATCAAGCTTGGCCAAACCAAAGTCCGAGATTTTTGGGTTCAGATCTTTGTCCAGAAGAATGTTATTAGCTTTGATGTCTCTATGGACAATTTTAAGAATTGATTCCTCATGCAGATAAGCCAAGCCTTTTGCTATACCAATGCAAATCTTTTGCCTAGTAGGCCAGTCCAGATTCATTCGTGATTCCTCTGGACCTGCAAGTAACATTGCTAGACTACTTGATCTGAGAGGAACTGACTATTAAATGCATATATGATAAAAAAAAATGATACTATTGACTGAGAAATGATGTAGAAAAAGAATAATCAACATAATTAAGTACATGTTATATACGGAATGGAACTTACTGAAAAGAGCCCGGGCTAGACTATTATTCTCCATGAACTCATACACTAGGAGTAATTGCTTATGCTCGACACAACATCCATGCAATCTTACTAGATTTGAGTGACTTAAACTGGAAATCATGCCTATTTCATTCAAAAATTCACGAGATCCTTGATTTGATTTTGATGAAAGTTGCTTGACAGCAATTGTAGTACCATCCAATAGTATACCCTACAATGTAGTAATATATAAAACTACAGAAAGCCATTGATCATGTCAAACCCAAACAAGAAAGGAAATAATAAAAAAATTAACTTAATTTGATATGCAAAAGTACAAAATGTGTGTGTAAAATTTATCCTGGTATACACCTTATAAACAGGTCCAAAACCACCCTCTCCAATCTTGTTTACGGCAGAAAAATTATCAGTGGCAGCTTTAATTTGTTGAAAGGTAAATACTCCGGTATGCAGATCCAATCCTCTCAGCACTGCAGACACACATCGTTAAAAATGTTACTTGAATCTTGCCAATCAAGTAGATATCTGGCATAATCTCTCTCTCTCTCTCTCTGATTTTTTTAATCGAAATCTTTGTTGCATGACCAAGTTTATAATCTTGCGATACATATTACATGTCCTCAACTCATGACTATGTGCTTATATCATATGGATTAAAAACTTTTGTTCCTTATTGAACTTTAAATAAACCATATTAACCTACATTACCTTCTTCCTTTGATATTCGACATCCCAAATAGCCCTTCCACCAAGAAATACCCAAAAGAAGAAAAAGAAAACCGGAAGCCACAACTACAACCGCAATGATAATCTTCCGTCTTATATTAGGACTTGAATCTTGTGGAGGATTATATGAAAAACAAGGGAAATATGGAAAAGTTACTAATAAACACCATTCAGTAGCAAAATTGCCTTGTTACCTAAATTTATGGAAACTATTAAGTTTTCGTATACTTGCTCAGAAAATATATGATGGACTTTAAGCTAACTAAAAATTACCATATTCAATAGATATTGCTGATATTAAAGGGCCATATGTTCCTCTAACAGGTACACCTGTTGTCCCTTTCCCAGTGTAAACAAAGCGGATTTGTAAAGTTCCATCCTTTACAACAGCTTTAATTTGATGTTTTACTGCCTTATCAACTCCTTGTGCTTCTTGTTCAATATCATAATCCTTAAGTTCCAGTTCATCCTGTAACAAGCTAATTAGTTTAGCACAGTACTTCACAGTAGATGAATCTAAATATCTGTCTAAAATGTTATAGATGACCTGGACATAAACGTCAAATATTCGTCTTCCAAGACTCTGATAAGAGCTATTATCTCTAAATACTATCTCAGCAAAGTGAAGGGTCACAGTATAGGTCCCATTTGCTAAACACCGACCATAGTAAGTGAGTGACAAAGGAGATAGACGAGCACTTGTGTACAATTCAGAGTCATCTATTTTAAGAATAGATTTATTGCGTGCTATTAAGTCATCTGTCGAATTATTGTTCGCGTAAAAGAATCCTGTATTACTACTTCCCCAGGGTCCTTCATTAACATATTTCGCTTCTGAAACTTCATCTGCTTCAAAAGTTCTGCTGCCAATTGTAACGTTTGGTCCCCCGCAATTAATATGCAGCGAATACAGATCTATAAAATACCAGAATAATGTCAGAAGTGACAATCTCTACATTAAATTACCTTTGTTTCTTTTGGCAGACTTAAGTTCATCCAGTACCTCTGGAATACTAATTGGAAAAAGAAGTATTTGAAAAATATATAGCTTATTTTAATTTTTTGTAGGAAAGAAGATGAGAAAACAATAGCGCTGTTCCATACAGAATGAAAAATATTATAGTTTGGATTGAAGACATGGTAGTACTTGACATTTGGAAATAATGTAATTATTGGCGAAAGTTTAAGAAGAAAAGGTTAAATACGCTCTCTGGAAAAAAAAACAAAAGCATAATTTTAGTGTCAATTATAAGTAACATACTTACCCTTTGAACATGAAAATCTTTCGGGGCAACCGCGAGGTTCCCTGGTTTAGATCACATGGAGTAGGTGATCAAAAAAAAGTCTCAGTACAACATGAAAACCATAACTTACATCTCATGATCTCATACGCTTTACGAATAAATTTAAGAGCTTACAAGTTGTTCCCAGAGCTCCTGAACAAGTTTCTATTTAAAAGAAAACAATGAAGTCTTAGCATGCGATTTGAATGTGAATGTAAATGAAGGAACTAAAACATATGGACTTCGCAGCTTACAGCGAATCCAAGCAACTTTGTGGCTCATCTGGCTCATGCAGAAAGTTATTGTAAGATAGATCTATTTTAGCACTGCATAGGAGAATGCATTGAAAATTTTCATTAGAGATTATATTATATTTGTAGAAACTAATGTAAGAAGAAAATGCACAAATTCTAATCATAATAAAATAGAAAAACAAAATGCAGCAGGATAAACTACCATTTGTGAATTTGCAGCCTACCAGATCAGACATGTAAGCAGTCTTCAGTGCCTATCTAGCACTTGAAGCACTTAAACCTACACATCATCATATCACATCTACTACGCTTCCTCCCATTTCAAGCTTGGTTAAACTTAATATATGAGTTTACCGAGCATGATGCAGCTAGCAGTTATTCCCCAGTTTTAATTTGACTACAACCAAGAGTGTAAAATCATTAGATTCCAAACTTCTGTGATAATTTATGTAGCATTCCAACCAACAGTTCACTAGAATTTTCCAAGAACTACTCCGTCTCCTTTTTACGAGTTTGCAAATTCATTCTTCTTAAAGTAAAATTTGACTTGAATTAAAACTCAATGTATGTCTTCTTTATTGCACAGCCTTCAGAAAAGCTTATGTTAAAAACTACCATATTGTACTTCCAAGTATATCAAGTACATATGAGAAAAAGCTTAATCAGCTAACCATTATAATTTATATGTTATTGTTGCTTAAAACTACTGTAGTCCATAAGAAATGACAATTCTAAGCTTGTACTTGATATAAGCATGTAACAAAGCTCTTGTGGTAAGTACAGCGCAGCTCAGCATAGATAAACATCTTCTTACAACAATACATCATATTTATCCTTTCCAAACCATTATCTTGCACTCTAAAGCCAAGGGAACCTTTTCGTGCAAAATCTCATAAGGGGTCACTTTTCAGTTTTTATAATATATAGACTAGAACATCGTCGGTAAGAATGAACATGATACGAGCCACTAAACTATAAGCAGTCAAAAATTATTCAAGAAAGTGATAGTGTAGGAATGCGTACCCCTTGAGAGCCCTGGCTATGATCCAGTCTGAAATATTTCCAGTAAGAGAGTTGTTTATGAGAATCCTGAGTAGCACATATGCAAACTTAATTGTTTGAACAGTAACAAGCGCATGTAATCATTATGCCGAAATAATTTACAGAATAGATACATGCATCAAATAATAAAAGCATTCACTACATCCAACGGAAACTCCACATCATACACATTGTTCATTATGTCTGCCTAAAATGTCCATATCACTGTATGTTATATGTATACATTTTAATTTGAAACTAGTTGTGGTTCAAAATCTAAACTCCACTGGACCATTCATTTTACTAATAGTAAAGGATCAAAATGTTTGGTTCTCCTTTAAGTGAAACTTGATTGCTTACATATGATTGACTTGTCTCAGGTCACTGGGTATCTCTCCCTCCAACTTGTTGAAGCTTAGATCTCTGCAACAAACAGAACAGTGACACTTTAACGGAGGACTTACGGAGTTGGTAACATATGCTCGTACGTATGAAAAGAAGGGAAAAGCTGAATCCGAGTAGTATTACAGTTTACTTAGGTTTTTAAAATTGGAAAGATACTTGGGTATTTCTCCAGATATATTACAGCTCCTCAATATTCTGCAACACATCAAATAGAACTAATATTATTTCTGAAGCATGGAAATGCAAATATATACATAAAATCAAATCTTAGTATCTAAAACTCACAAGATACTCAGGTTTTTCATGTTCTCCAGCTGAGGAAATTTGGATGCCCCTCCATTTAAATTGCCGATTAATCTACATAGAGGCAAAAATACTCTTAAACAGTATCCAGATTGATTAAAAAGTATAAGGATATCTCAAGCAGCCATTAGAAAAGAAGTCGAGAAGTAGTAACTCACAACTCTTTCAAATTAATCAAGATAGAAATGCTAGAAGGTATAGGTCCCTCAAAACCACCAGCTTGAATATCTCTATCATTGCACATATCCAATGGATTCAGATTTCACATGAAGTGCGCCAAGATTGACTTTCAATAAAGTCTGATATAATAATTATAAAAATATATAATGTCAAAAGAAAAACCAAGCTTACAACTTTTGAAGTTGCTTCCAACTTTGTAAATCGGGTAATTTTCCAGTGAAGTTGTTGCTGCCTAGTCGACTGCATTTGCCGAACATATACTAAGTTAAAAAGAAAAGGAAGGACGGGAAAATAATGTGTATCTAAATCAGAATGTTGTACATAAAGTAGCCTCTGTACACTCACATTTCTTGCAAGTTGATTAGGTTATAAAGCTCCAAAGGTAATTGTCCAGTAAGATTGTTAGCATCAAGATGGCTTTATTGAGCAATTTATAAAAAGAAAGTCCGAGTGTGAGTCATTTTTACACATAAACATGCATTTATAAATGAATCGAAATGAAAAAATTAATAATCTTGATGATTATAGGAGATATGGAGAAGGTCTGACAGGGTCTCTAATGAAATTAGCTTCCCAAGCCCGGCTGGAACACTTCCATTAAACATGTTGCTGTCAAGACTCCTGAAAGTACTTATTCAGATTATATATTTCAGAGGAATGTGTGTATGCATGTGTGTGAGATAAAAGAAAAGCATACAAATGTCTGAGAGTGGAAATGTTTCCCAAGTAGTCCGGAATTGGTCCTGATAAACGATTCACAGTAACAGCTCTGGACATTTTATAGTCACACTGTTAATTCTAGTAGGCATATTCAATATTCCCGGATGATGATTAAAATGTAATACCGTTGATTGTAAAGTATAAAGTATTATTTACTCACATAAGTTCCAACTTTGTTGAAGCCCATTCACGGGGTATTGTGCCACGGAGGTAGTTGCGAGTAAATTCACTGTAAAACTAGTATTGACTATGGGATGGAAGCATTGAAAATCTAACTGAAATTCGAAAGAACGAAGAACCAAGTATATATGAGCAGAAGTATTCTCACATCTTTTTTAGAAAAGGCAACTTTGCCAAGGATGGTGGAAGTATACCATCAAGATCCTGCCCTTTGAGAGACCTATTTTATAAAGAATCAAAAGTTGATCATTGTCCCCAATAAATAGATTTACATAAGAGTTAACATGTTGAAGTTAATATTGTGATCGACAGATGGTAGTATATCACAACTGCTTTACATACCATGATTGCTTAATTGAAATAATACATAATTGAACAAGTGCAGAAACACTTAACAAGTCAAATACATACATGGCTTGAACATGGCAAATGTCACCAGGGAAGGAGCAATTGCAGAAGACAGTATTAGCATACAATTGCTTTTGCATAGGAACCCAGTCTGTCAAGTTTGAATCACAAAGATTCGCATTGAAATTCCAGTTCTTTTTTCCCAGTTGATCAGCAATTTCACGAAGTGCAGTCACTGTACACATCAAACTCATGTTTAATAAACTAATTAGAATAACTATTTTAATATAGAATGTATACGCCAATCAATTGAGCCTTATACAAGCTAATATTATAAGGTTGGAGAAATTTAAGACTATAAATTTCTAAGAAAGAAAACCACAGATTATCAGCTTGACATA
This sequence comes from Heracleum sosnowskyi, assembly GCA_030848705.1. NCBI lineage: Eukaryota > Viridiplantae > Streptophyta > Magnoliopsida > Apiales > Apiaceae > Heracleum > Heracleum sosnowskyi. Next base: position 146,357,666 of record CM061236.1, on the reverse strand, counting down.
TGAAGAAAGTTACTCCATAGTTTTTGTTTACCTTCCTCCAGTGGAAGACTTTTACACTGTACTTCAACAAAGCATACTTTCGATCCTGCTAAGATAACAAAAACAAGTGCAAAACTAAGAGGCCTTAAAGTATCAAAATATTTCGCCATCTCTTTTTTCTGTATTACTGAAACTCCTCGAGCTAATGCAGGCCAAGCTTATACACAGGAGTACCTTATATACCCATAAAACAAACAGTATGAAGTTGCAGACCAGTGGCAAAGTTTCTACATTTAGTGAGTACCCTCATGTGATGTAGATGAGTGCATCAAGTAATTATAAAAAGGCCAGTTCAGAATTGCAGAAGTTCTTAATTAATGTAGAGCTATGTTCCCTTTTCTAGACTGTGAAGTGTTGGGACATGATACATGTCCACACATTGATCATGAGCTTAATCAAGCAGCACTAATCTTGATTTTGCCGAAAAAGGAATTGAATCAAAGTTAGATATTACTCTAATTAATTTTTCCAGGTAAGACAATCCTTGACTTTTATATGCATATCCTTTTGATTTGGTTTATGTTTTCTGGTAAAAAGCAAACATACCAACCCAGAATAATATTGAACTTTTGGGCACTCTAAAGTAATAAATTTAAACGAGCAAACAACATCGGAGTTTCAGACCTTACCCTTAAGATTATGTAATTCAAATTTCGGTAAGTTCTAGACCTACACTAAATTTAACATTGTTTATGAACAATATTCGAAATTCAAATTTCCGCCCCTAATTTCTAGTAAAAATTACAAAGGTGTTATCCTCTTTCAATAAATCAACTAATCTTTTGGCAAATAAGATAAGCAAAACATGAGTTCATGTGTCAAATTCCACCCAACTTACATCTTACATGAATAGAAAAAGGAACTGCTAAAATCCCGACTCTTCACAGAATCACAGAATCAAGACATACTTATTTTTTCGCTTCACGAGAATCAGTTGTTGCTAATTAAATCATTCACAGAATCAAACTTTAACCAATTGAGAATATATGGGAAAGTAAGTTAATACAGTCCTTTTAATTGTCTACAATAATTTTAAACTTGGTTATCTTATATATACAAATACAGCACTCTACTATTAATTTTTCGATCACGAAGTTAAATGCTAGTGACAGAAAATTGCAATATAGCATAACTATGCAAGGTAACAGCCAAATGAGAGTTTTTAAGGACCAAAATTTCTGATTTCTTTTTTTAATGTTCTGGTTTCGTTTCGCAGAATACCCTGACTATATATATTACTATGATCATGGTATTGAGACATGCCCTGTCTGTATAATCTCCAAATACAACAGATGCACAACCAGATTGCCAGTCTATTACTATTACATGCAAACCAAGAAGATAAGCAAGCTACACAATTTTGATTAGTATAAATATAAGAACAGTTTAAATATGTGTATATTAATAGTACATATACAGTATACTTATAATGTACCTGCTGCCAGAGGGATGGGCCTTACTTCTCCTTTCTGTCCTCAGCTCATCCTATTGAAAACTTAATTTTAAACCCAACAACCCTCATTCATATACCCATTTCAAATTCCAATTGTGAATTTTAGCCTACTCATAATTTCTTTTTTCTTATTCAAGTTATATTTCACTTTTATAAAATGATAGAAAATACATCATAAAGTTTACACTAAAATACATCATAAAGTTTACTATGTGATAGAAAAAAGTTTTACTTCATAATTTAGATGGAAGAAAATAGAGAGAAACATTTAGGAGTTTCAGACATATATGATCAAGTACTTTTGTATTTTTGGGTACTTCTCTCTGTTTAGATCTGACAATTTGGTATACGACAAATGAACACGACACGAACACGACACATATAATTAGTGTTTGGGTACAAAAATTTGGTACACGAAAAAATACGAATATAATTAGTGTCGGGTTTGGGTTTTCACAATAGGTACACGACACAGAACGAAAGTACACGAATTAATGAAGTAAATAAATAATTATAAAAAATATATATTATTTATAGTATTGCATATTTAGAAAATATATAAGCAATTACATATGAACAATAAATAAAAGTTTCACGACTAATTGACAGTAAGTTATACATTTATATATAAGAAGTATACATTTATATATATATATATATATATAAATAAAAGTTATATTTACAATTTTTTGTAAAATTGTATGTAATACATATTTAATACACATTTCATAAAAATTTACATAATTAAAATAGTTTTATAATATATAAATTTTAATTAAATTAAATTTATATTTTTTTTAATGTACACGAATACGACACGTAAAGTACACGACACGTTTTGAATTGAATATGTGTTTCAAATTTAGTACACGAATTCAAAACGGGCCGGATATGAGTTTTACATTCAAGTATACGAAAACAAGAAAGTACACGATACGAAAGTCCATTGTCAGGTCTACTCCTAATAATACGGCCCATTAAAACAAATCAATGTCATTATACTCAATATTTGTAACTTACAAAACATTAACTCACATAATAAATTCTCTAAATACATTATTCATGTATTTATTTTCTTTTATTTAATTTGATAAAAACAAGTCAAATACAACATCTCCCACTTGACTTTTTTTTTAAAATAATTATTTGACTCCCACTTTTCATAGAGTCTATGACCATTAAAACTAATTATCTCACTTCCACTTTTCATGGAGTGTATGATAATTAAAACTATCTTAAAAACCACTTAACGTCATTTTCAATTATATTTCATGACTCACACTTTTCACAAAAATGAACATAACTTCAAAATTCACTCCCACTATTCGTCGGGATGATATCACATTTTTCACAACTTAAATATTTAAAGTCTTTTACATTAACCAACATGTTTGACAAACACTGTCGAAAAAATCCCTTTCATCGAAAAAACTACAACTATATCACTGGTAAAAATGTATATCATATTGTCGCTTTCATTTCTTGCAACATTTTCCCAATTCAACAACACCAAAATCAAATAGGTGTTCCGAAGTTGAAATTTTATTACCAATATCACCTTTAACACCCATAATGTGTACAATAATTCTAGGCACGTCTGCCTGATTTATACAACGTACTCTTTAAGTACATGATCATGATCCTCTTTACAGTCTCTCACTAGGCTCAAGAAAAGTTGCTTCACAATCCACTTACAAAACTAAATAAAAATGTCAAGTCAAGTCAATCGTTTACACAACATAAAATACATCGAACTTTTGACTACTTGCACATAATACATTAAGTGGTTCCTTTTCTGCATTAATCGTTTCCTATTACCAATAGGGTTGGCACTGGACTACAATTCTGCATCCTAAAACGATTAAGCAATTCTACTCAAAAAAAAATTCAGAATACCTCTCAGATTCAAACTCAACATTCTAGTATTCTTATCCCTTAGTTCAGATTTCCTCAACAAATATTAATTTCACCCATGTATGCAATCTCAAATTGTCTACTAAGTTCCAACTTAGTTTCACATTTACAACATACCATCAAGATATATAATATTTCGTAAACTAACTCCCACTTTTCAAAGTGCAGACATAATTGTCTAATTCACTCTTGACAAGATATTTTCCGTATTTCTTGGCTTGAACCTTTTCAACTAGAAAATTCTCAAATATAAAAAACAGATTCATTAGTCTTATATTTTCTTTCCGAAATTCACTTAAAACCTGTGAATTTTCTATATTTAGGAAGGACACAAAACTTCCACATTTATTTCTATACTACAAACTCAATTGTATTTTTATGACTTCTATGCGTGAGCCAGTTTCTTGCAATTTTGTCACTTCGATAAATTAGAAATTCAATTTGATTTCTACACCCATGTCCACAAATAAATATAATATTTCACTATTATATACATAATAGTCATTCTTCCACTTTGGTGAATTTCTCGATCTTTTCTATTCAACCATATTCAATGACTCATTATCAAAATTCAAATTTATTTCATCATTCTCGATCTTAGTTACAATCGGAAACATTTCAGGCTCATACATGCCTACGAAAATCATTTCATTATCCTTTTCAATTAAAATTTATTATCACAAAACCGCACTTCTAGACCATTTTTAGTCAAGGCAAGGACTGAAATAATATTACACCTTTTTCCGGGAACAAATAACACATTTTTGAGAACTAATATATTGTTTCCAAGGTCCAATTTATACGTACCGATTCCTATCACATCTAGGCCGGTGCCATTTCCCATATAAATTATTTGTTCCCAATAAACTCAGTTAAATCAGTTTTTGTTTTTGCAATGTTACGGGTCGTACTGAAATCAATCCACCACCCATCTATATCATTTACATATCATCAACATTGCATTCAATCACACCCATAAATTGATGTTTAACTTGCTCTCTATTCCGAGCATTAATACAATATAATACCATCTATTTCAACGATAGATTCTGGTTCTCACACAAACCAATAACTAATCATTTTAAATCAAAATAAGCATGAACAAATACACGTAATTTGAACAACACAAGATCAACTAGTACACAAAATTGGCAAAAACGGGTAACAATATTGAACTTGCAGAATAATCTGATATCACCAATTACATATACATCATTCAAATATGCATTATTGAATGTAATAGTCATATGTATTAACTATTTAACTATGACTATTACATTCAATGCATATTTGAATAATGCATATAGTTAAAATCAGAAGAATTTTAGTAAGATTATTTATAAATTCATATTATTTTCAAAAAATTTGCAAGTTTAGGACACACATACTAAAATACATCAAAAAGATTACTATGATTTTTTGTAATTAATTGCTACTATGATTACTGTGGTTTGATTAGTAAATTATAAATGTTGTTAAATAAGAATAGAGTAAAAATGCATTTTTTTTAAATGAGTGACATGACAATGGCTCCTTAGTTATATAGTATAAGATACCCTCTTGGAAACCAAAAAAGAAACAAGGGAGACAATCTTGATATTGTTTCCAAGAAGCAGGCAAGTTATGGGCATGCAGATAAAATATGCAGAGTCTTTTTATGCTGATATAGCGCAAAATTAAGCTTGCATTTAAAAAGAAGCTCTTAAGATGATCAAGTCAAGCGTGGAGACCCATACCAGTGTAAGTACACTGTTTTGGTTACTGATCATAGAATGGGAAGAGTGCGAAAAACTGCTGGGACACTGGGGATGGGCTGTTTTAAAACTTGAATTTTTCTGCAGATAAGAAGAATGGGTGTTGCAGTCAAATGCCGGAGTTATTTCATTTATGCTTCGGATAATGTTAGTATTAAAGAGAGTTCGTTACTACTAGATTGCGATTATTTCATTTATACTTCAACCATTCTGATGCACGTAAAATAATCTTAATTTTCGTAAATCAGTTGTTTTTGGAGTGTTCGATATTGATTGTTCAATGCTGAGTTGTAATCAGACTACAAATTTATCTGGACAGAGTCGGAAAAGTGGCAACGGGTTATCAACTAGTATTTATTGATTCGAAAATTGTTAGGTCTGTTATATCGATGAGTTCCCAGAATAGCGAAATAGGGAGAGAGCGAATCTGAATTACACTCTGCGTTTTCACTACAACTTTTAAGATAGCATCTGTCGACTATTCATGCAACCTTGTTGGCACATTCTGATATCACCAATTACATATACATCATTAGGGGTGTAATTCGAGCCGAGCCGGGCGAGTTCGAGCCGGGTATTAATTCGAGCCGAGCTTTTTTTCACGAGCCGAGCCGGCTCGTTTAATTAAACGAGCCTAATCTTCTGCCCGAACTCGGCTCGTTTAATTTCACGAGTCGAGCCGAGCCGGCTCGTTTAGTTAAACGAGCCTATTTAAACGAGTCGGGCGAGCCGGCTCGTGTAAAATTACACTTAAACGAGCCTAATCTTCTGCCCGAACTCGGCTCGTTAATTTCACGAGTCGAGTCGAGCCGGCTCGTTTAGTTAAACGAGCCCGGTCTTATGTTCGAGTTCGGCTCGTTAACGAGTTCGAGTCGAGCCGAGCCTTAATAAACGAGCCGAGTCGGGTCGGGCTCGCGAGCCGCCCGACCCGAATTACAGCACTATACATCATTCAAATATGCATTATTGAACTTGCAGAATAATCTGAACCTTCTCTCTTTTTTGGGAGATAATGAACCATTTTTGCCTTAGTGAATTGGGAGGACTGTAATATCGAAAAAACAGATAATGCAAAATAATACAACAAATACTCCTTCCGTCCCCCTCAATTCTTTACATTGAGAGGATGACACGGAGGTTAAAAAAGTGAATGCGATTGAATTTTATATTATAAAATGTTACTATTTTTGATATGTAAAGAAATGAGAGGGACATACAAAAAAGGAAAGTGTAAAGAAATGAAAGAGACGGAAGGGAATAGAATTTCAGTTTACACATATCAACCCAACGCTAATAAACAAACAAATGAGTCATCAGGTTTAAAAAAAGATAAAGAAAAAACAAATGAAACTCTCTCTCTCTATCTATGAAAAGCATAATATTATTATTTGGAAGCATTCAAGATATTTCGAAAATTCGAAAAAAGAAATCTCTCAGAAATCTTTTTAAATTTTAAAAGCTTTTGTCCAGTAGCAGGATCTCTGCTTTAAAGGATGCTCTGCCCTCCTTCCATCTCCACTCACTACAAGCTCAGCTCCCCATAAACATCTCCAAGAAAGAAAAAGATGAAGCTAATGGCCTCAACTAATCTTCCATTTTATAACCATGCAGAAGATATGTACATAGATATGGAACTAAGCTGTTCTTCTACTAGTGTCTTCTTTTCATCCCCACAAGCCAGAGATTTCGAATTCCAAATGTGTGATTTTACTCATTTGGAAAAAGAAACCATCACTTCTCCTGCTGATGAACTCTTTTACAAAGGAAAACTCCTTCCTCTTCACCTTCCACCGCGCTTAGAAATGGTCGAAAAGCTTCTCCAAACCACCAAAAATTCTAAAGATGACCAACAATGCAGCATTGTACTTGCTTCTACTACTAATACCACTCCATCGGATCAATCCTGCAACATTTCTCCATCGGAGTCTTGTCGGGTCAGTTGTGAACTTAATCCAGCTGACTACTTTGAATGGTCTAGTGAATTGAGTGGTTTTGTTAGCGGGACTGATCAGCCTAAAAAATCTTGGTCCAAGTACAAGCTCAAACTTATCAAGCAATCTTGTTTAGGCCAAAAGCTTAAGGCTTCACGAGCGTATTTGAAATCTTTGTTCTCGAAATCTGGTTCTGACAAATCATCTGTCGAAGCAACATGCAATGATGAAGATTCTGAACATGTTACGAAGGGTAACAAAGATTATTTCAGGAGGTACATTAAGGTAGCTAAAAAGAGCCCCTATGGGCAACTTGTGAGAGGAATGAAGATTCCAACATTAGTGTCCGTAATGAGTAGTTTTGAGAAAGATGGTTTTGATCAGGATAATAATATTACTACTGATAGAAAATCATTTTCTGGGACAAAACAGCGACCTTCAACGATAAAATCCTCAACTTCATCAGGCGCTTCATCTTTATCATCTTCGTTTTCGTTTTACTCGAATGGAGTATATGAAACACCGCTACTCAAGAGGAGCAATAGTGCAACTTCAGAGATTGAGAGTTCTATTGAAGCAGCAATTGCCTACTGTAAAAAATCTCAGCAACTCTTTACCACAAGAAACACAGTAAATGAAGCTGGTTTTTGCTCATTTTCTGTTTCAAGAATTGTAGCTTAGCGAATCCAATGTTTTATTTTTACCCTTTCCATTGTATCTACTGGTTTTTTTTCAGTTCCCATGTGATCTCTCAGGCATTTGATCATAATTTATGAGTACAAATGTGTGTATTTACCATGCAGACAAAACTACTACGATAAGATTCTGAGTTTTTACTGTGTGAATTGAGTATTATTGTTAAATTGTCAGAGTAGGGTAAATTATTTGAAGACATTTCAGTAGTGATTTCTGACTTTGAATCTGCACCAAGTAGTCTGTTCTTCCCTGCTGTTTTCTTGCACTCCATCCAAATGGATCACTTAATTTCTTGATACAAGGCAGTATAACATAAAATGCATATTATAAAGGTAAAATTCAAGATTGTACTTCTACATTGGTTAAGTTTTTTTTATTTCTTTCTTTGACATCATGTAATTCAGTCCTTTGAGTAAACAATGAGTCAGACCCCCACTTGTAAATTTCAGTGAAAGGTCTGCAGTCTGCTAAACAGATGAAAGCATCCTCTTTTCAGAAACGTGGGACTTCAGATTCATTTATGGTCTTATAATTACACTAGCTTTTTTGCAATTTTCATGTACAATGACATCCAAAAAAAAAAAGTTCCTAGGCCCGCTTTAGTAGAGTCCAAGGAAAGTGTTAATGTCAATATGCACACTGCTCCCGCATCAGCAGAGTCTAAGAAAATCTTGACATAAATAGCTTATCGGATAGCAAGTAGACACTTGATCATCTCATCGGAACCTTTACAAAAGTACAAATCAGCTAAAAGCTTTTGCTTCAGAAACTAAAATCACCAGTAATCTTCATTTTTACTGTCACCAATAGATATGTACTAGCAACAATAAAAGTCTCTTTTCAAGTGAAAAAAAGGAAGTAGGAAACAAGAAAAGCTCAAGTACTCATACACACAAACCAAGTTAACTTCACAATGTATTAAAAGTAACCTTAAACTTTTGTTCTTTAAGAGTACTGTAAGGACAACCAGCCTTTTCCTCACTAACTAGATTCCAGAGCCACTACTTGATGAGGCTTCCATCTTCAAATTTAAAAGCAAGAAGTGGTTAAACTATTGCATGAAAGCAAGGTATGTGTCAATCTTTCTAGTCTTTTCCCATAATAAAGCAATGGTAGAGCTTTTTTCTAAACTTTTTCTTCTTCTTTTGTGTGTCCTTTGTTCTTAATGAATTTTCCACTGATTGACAGTTAGCACCATAGCTTTTGACAAACAAGCAAAAATGGGTTTCCTCAAAAGACTTGTGGAAGAGCCAAAGTATAAACAGGAAGTCAAAGCGTAATTATATGATAATAGGAATAGCTATTGATTTACATGTCTAATAACTAATGGCAGATAGTCCAGGACAAACGATTTCTGTAACATACCATACCGCGGAAAAAGACCGCGGTACAGTATGCTGTTAAGTATAGGTACTTTTCTTAGTTCTACTTCTTCAATTGTTTTCTGATACATCAAGTGCATTTCAACCAAATAACATGAAAAACGATTTTTATTTCCATTAAATTATGAACCGAATGCCTCCTACACACAATACATTAAAAAATGAAAGGTCAATCGTATAACAAGAAGATCCACAAAGCATTGGGGAGGTGGGGGTGGAGGAATTTCCCCTACTTCTGATATTGACATAAAAAGATTCATCAATAAGAACATGAGCTTTCTTAAAAAAGAAAAAGAGAACACATGTACATTATGAAACATATTACGTTAAGCAAGGGCAAGTAGACAAAAAAAATTATCAAAGGTTCTATACAAATCAAGGTCTACTTTCATAATTCATATAAACTATTTAGCTTAAACTTACCTACAAAAATTCAGAGTGGACCACGGCAAACAGCTTGCTTACACGTTAGTACGTTATATCTCGCCTCATATACCAGTAAACTCAATTGTGTAAAGCCAATTGCCAGTTTCATCAACAAAAGCTAAATGCCAAATTCATTAAGATAAGAAACAAAAATATGCAATGTACACAAAGATCTAACCTAAGCTAGGACAAGAATTTCAACCGACCTCCGTAAATATATGCATGTATGACGGTTCGAGTCTCAGTATAGACATGAGTCACTGAGTATAAATAGGTGCAGTTGATCTTTACCCAAAAAATATAGTGAATTGAACTTGTCAGAATATGGTCATTGCATATATTGGACTTAGTATGTAACTGCATGCAAGAAAAATCAGCGTTACATCCTCAGATGTGAATCGAACTTTTTTAAGTGATTATTTATAGTGAATGCGAGATAATACTACTGCTGTCACTCAGCATCAAACCTTCTGGAAATTTACAAATTTGCTATAACTGGGGTGAGAGATACTATATTTCTTTACTACTTGATGAAATTCAATTTTAAGTCTATTTTCGCAGAATTCCAGCAACTCATTAGGAATATGATGTGATTAAGTTACAACTGTATATATCAATGAGTAAGGCATGGAGGCAGGGGCCAGAAAACAGAACTGGCCTGTAAGCTGTGGCAGAATCATATTGCATACAGATTCTTGTGATCGTTGTTTTCTGAATCTGATATAGCATAATGTTGTGAAAATGATTGTGACTTGCTACCCCTTGCAGATCTGCGAATACTCCTCAAGTTGGAAGCCTCAATGCGGTTTAAAATAACCCAATAAGACATTGTCCCCAGGGTTGTGGCCAAGATCAGTGTTCCTATTACTGTCACTCCAACTGCTAGCCACCGTTCGTCCTCTCCTACAACGATAAAAGAAAGTGCAAGAAATGACACTGATATAGAGACGCAAGCTAACCACATGAGTTTGTTAATAATTGCCATCATTTGCTTTTTTCCCTTCTTTTCGACAACTACAATAGAAGTCTGAACCACCACAACAGCCAATGATATAAATAGTGCAACCGAGTCAGATATAAGGAAAATTGTGAACTGTGGTTTTGGAGCGATATTTGCCTCTCCTAGAATCTTTTCGTGAGTTGCATCTTTAGGGTCGTCAACATATTGTCCAGGGACAGTAAATATAGCAGCAAATGCAACAGTCGCAATTAAAACAGCAACAACTGTGGTGGAGTTAATTGCATTGTTGAGCCCTTCCAATTGCATCTTGTTGATCTGCTTGCCTATTCCTTTCATCTGTTTTCTTGTTTGTCGTGTGTGCTCAATCTGATAGTGAACCTCATGTTTGATGTCACTTACTGTTTGTTTTAGTTCCTTGGCAGTACTCGGTGCTGGTGGTGTTAGCTTCATAGTTTTTGCACTTTGGACCCCATACTCTTGTAGGATACTTGCAATCTCTGAATGACTGGTTTTCTCAGCAGCATCAAGAGCGGTTTCTCCAGATTTGTTTATGGCTTTTTTGTTCAAAATTTCTTTGTGGCTTAGTAGTGCGTGGATAATCTGCACAATCAGATGAGCCTGTTAATAAAAAGTTTCGAATGTGATTAAAGAAAAAACACCTTTAAGCATCTTTATCTCTAAAGCAAATACAATTTAAGGAGGACCTATGCAAAAAATGCATAAATTGGAACCCTACTTCACAGAAATTTTAGATGAAGTTGCAACCATATTTAAATTTTCTTTGAATTGGTAAGGCCGTGATTCTTGAACTCCAGGAATGCAAATTCAAAATTGCAATGAGCACATCACCAGATTTGTTGTATATACTAGCATAAGATCTTAATTATAACAGTTCGTAAGTTGGAAATTTGAAAATTTGAAAATTTGTAAATCAAGTCTTTTTACCTTTGTCCGACCTTTCCAGGTTGCTATATGCAGTGCAGTATTTCCCTTGTTATCAACCATGTTAATCAGATCAGGTTTCGAAGATATAAGCTCATTAACTATCTCAACACTCTGTCCCTTAACAGCCATATGTAGAGCTGTCTGGCCCTTCTTGTCAGTCATCAAAGCAATCTCAGTTTCTTTGCTCAACAGGACTTTCACTGCCTCTAAGTGTTCATTTCTCGCGGCAGAATGCAAGGCTGTTTTCTTGTTGCTTTTTCCTATAATGACTAAGTTGCCATTTTTCTCCATAAGAAATTTAACAACTTCAGTATGACCTTGTGCTGCAGCACTGTGCAATGCAGTGGTGTTGGATTGATCAAACGTCATGCAAAGTTCCGGAAGAGCTTCCATCAGAATCTTCACCACCTCTGCAAGTAATAATCAAAATTCAGAAACAAGTTTCCATCTTATCTGAAATTGGAAAATTTGCAACAAAACCAACATCCGTATTTAGAAGATTGAGCATACTAAAATACACATAATCAAAATTGACCTAAGCGTCGATAAATTAGAAATAGAGTAAGCAAGAATACCCAGATTTCCTTGTTTAGCAGCTATATGAAAAGCATCAGAGCCATTCCTAGCTTTGATAGCAGCATTCGCAATATCATAATACTTGATCATCTCTTTAACAAAATCAACATATCCATACTCAGCAGCAACGTAAAGGGCAGTTTCACCCGAGTAATTTTGCCTACACAACAACTCCTTCAATTCGTTTTCTTCACTCTTAGCCAGTAATTCCAAAGCCATTTCCAAATTTTGAGCTCTAACTGCCGAATGCAGAGGCGTATCATCTCGTTTCTTTGTCGACTGCTTCATAGTCTTATTCATCAGCTTAGCTAATTATACGAAATTCCCATCAAACAGAAATGTAGCACCAGAAGAACGAAACTTCATAAACAAAGTACATGAAAACAGAAAACCCTGCATCAAAAGTCAAGCATCAATTAAAAATCATTTTAAATAACTAACATGAGAAACATGAAACATGCTGGTGGCTAGTTTCTGGTATTCAATTATTTCAGATACACGCATGGATACCCATATTATTTTCACATAAACATGCTTGGGAATTATTTTTTAACAAAAAAAATATAATAAAATTTAACTTTTGGGAATTTTAAATAGTATCCACAAATGTGTTTCACAAAGTTGTGTAAATATCAGTATCAACTACAAGTCAATGGATCTTTAGTGGAAGTTCTTTAACATCCAATAAAAAAAAAATTAAACAATACTATGCTTTTACGGAGTTTGTCATTCTTTACCTGGGACTCGAGGAACATTGGTTTCTTGAAAAACCGAACTAAATATACCGTCGGGCAGGTCTCAGAAACCGAATTTCAAAAATACGGTCAAACTTTCAAGTTCGTAAATTAATGGTCAGCTTTAGTTCCTGCGTTTTAAAAGAGTGGCTTCCGCTAACTTTTTTTCAAAAGAATGACCAAATTTTATTTCAATTTTTTAAAAGAATGGCTCCTTTTCACGTTAACAATTAGCGTCAGCCATTCTTTTAAAAGGCGGATATAGAATTTGGTCATTAATTTGCAAACTCGGAAATTCAGCCACTTTTTTTTGCAAATTAATGTAAAATATAGCCACTACTATGTAGTTTACTCAATAAAAGATATAAGCAAGAGTGAAATTATCTAATTATTTAGCGCAAAGATTGAAATAAACATGAAAGAAGGTGAATAAAAATGGGTAGTCAATTTCTGGTTTCAGTTTGTCAAACGTTGGAATGATGATACATATACATGGTCCAGTTAATTACATGGAAAGGAGAAGAAAATAGGAACTTCTAGTAGAACTTGCCAATTATATGCAGAATAAGTTCAAAATTATTGGTCACAAGGCCAATGAGACAATGACCACTTGCAAGTTGCAACAATCAATCATACAATGCATGTAGTGTAATGTTGTTGCTCTCTCTTTTTGGTCTTCTATTACTAGTCAATTAAAAAAAATTAAGTGACATTTTCTGCTTGCCAGGAGTGGCCCGGATTATAGGCGGACAAAACTGTGTCTAGGGCCTGATACTTGAGAACTCCAGAATGTTCAAATCTCTAGTGTAAAAATATATAAAATTGTAGAGTATATATGAATGTTACGGCCCTATAAACTGATTTCAACTAAGATTCCGTAAATATCAAGGTCGGCACTTCCTTTCTATAAGAAGCAGTGAAGTACTATTTGAGTTGGAAATGTTAAGATTTATGTTGATATCATAGCTGTAGGTCTGAATCTGATGGTTATAATATCACGATGATAATCATATAAACTTGATTTTATTATAGTTTTGGGCATAAAAGTTTGTCGGTTCGGTTTCGGTTTTAAAATGATCGGATCGGTTACAATCGGTTCGGTTTCGGTTTTAAAACCGCCTCAAATAAATATAACAAAATAAATAAAATGACTTCGAATTTTTAAGCTTGCGAAGTTACAAATTATTTTTTCGTCCAAAATAAACATATTATTTAAGTCCAACATGATCTGAGAATAATGAAAATTTAACATGATCTTCAAAAATATTTTCTTTGAAATGTATATAAGACACTGTTAGAAATTCAACATTCTCGAGTCTATCTGAAGTCTTTGTATAAGTAAAGAGTTTTTCCAGGAAAGCCAAGAAAAATCGTCACATCCAAAAATAAAAAAAACATATAAAATACGTAGATATAGAAGTTTATTCAACTACATTTATTAATCAACTATTACAAATTAAAACTTCAAAAACAAGAACAAAATAGTATAATTATTAAAAGGAATGTCGGGATCTTTATTAATCTACTCCCACTACTCATAACAATTGGTCTAGTAGAATATATAATATATTTATTTCTTTATTTTTATTAATCGGATCGGTTCGGTTTTTTCCGTTCGGTTTGGACCTAAAACCGAAACCGAAATCTCAAGAACGGTTCGGTTTTTTAATTTTCGGTTTCGGTTTGGTTTCAACTCGGTTTCGGTTTTCTACGGTTCAGTTTTTATTGATTTCGGTTTGGTTTCGATTTTAATTCGGTTTTTTGTTCACCCCAACACACATATTTGCAGATTTTTCCTGTATGAAAAGATCAGCTGCTGGTATAAGAACAGAACAAAAGTCAGGAGAAAAGTATATAGCTAAGCATTTTGAAAGAGAAGACAAATGATTGAGGAAATTACCAAAACCATCCAAGAACGGAAATCAGTCGGACCATAAATCTGTAATTCCGATATTATTATTGACAATTTTCGTAAAGAAGAGATCAAGAGAATAATTTTTACTGAAAATATTAGTGAAATTTTTCGGAACGACGAATAATTGAAAACAAAGAGAGTAAGAAAAAATTCACAAGGAAAGAAACGGTTCTTTAAGTTAAAAACAAGGTCAAGCCGCCCCCAGGCCAGGTCAATTGCAGGAGCCTCCCCTTGTGAAACATGTGTTTGCTCTCAGTTCTTATTAACAAGAGAAAGATCATAGCTGCAAGTCTGTAACTAACTATACTTTGTCTTCATCCCAGCTATAGATTTGATCAAAAGTTGGCTGACTAACAATTGTATATATCGGAAAGAAAAAAAAGAAGCTAGTGATCCCTTTGGAAACTCATGGTTACCAGTCACAACCTACATATATGTCCATTTTATTAAGAGACGAGATCAATATTTGTCGAGTTCATGTACTTTTGACATCACATTTGATAATCTAATATCGAAACTATAGCAGCACCTGAAGATTCACCTGTCGCAGTGTTTTACTCATTAGTTGGCACAATTATAATTTTTTTGCAATATTACACCGTGTGCGCGTGTCTCAAGGGCTTTTTCAGCTCCGCGGAGTTCAGCTGTGGCTGTTGCACCAGTTTGCACTTCAATTTTGTGTATGGTCGTGTTCTGTTTCTGCATATGTGCATTCAAACAAGGAAACAAGTTTGACGTAGAACATCAAATTGCATAAATTGAGTTTATATCAGAATCAGACAAGTCGTGCCAGAAGTTTGAACGATTCCTATAATACTTTTCTCTTTTCCTCACTCTTCGTATCCTTTTAGACTTCACCACATAATATGTCATCCCTCCTAAGAGTCCTATCATTGTGACGCTCCCTATGACTGTCACAAGTACTGCAGCCCATCTATTACGCCGCCCCACAACAATGTAGGATGAAGAGATAAATGACACGGAGGTGCAAACAGAGGCTAACCACATCAACTTATTGATCACCTCAATAACCCGTCTCTCAGATTTTATCTCACCTCTTACTACTGTTATTTGCACCACCACCACGGCTAATGATGTGAAGAGTGCAAATGCATTTGAGATGAAAAATATCTTAAAGGCCGCAGTGTGGACCATCACAGCCATTCCATTATCATCATCACCTCCGGGAACTGTGAAAATAGCTGCAAAGGCAACTGTTGCAAACAGTACAGCAACAACAGTGACTGAGTTAGCAGCATTGAGGATCCCTGCTCTGTGAAGCTTCTGGAGCTCCTTCGCAATGCCATTCATATTTCTGTTGGTCTTCCGTGCTTGTTCAAGTTGTGAGTGCACGTCGTTTCTAATTTCTGTTACAGTTTTCCTAAGTTCATCTCGTGGTTGGTTGTTTAATTCATTGGCGGTAAAACCTCCATAACGCATCAAGCACTCCTTCATTTCTGCAGCTTCTTCAGATAGAGGGAGTCCTATTACAATGTCAAGCGCTGTTCTGTTATCTCTTGTCAACGCATTCACATCGGTGTCTTTGACGAGTAAAATCTCATTCACTATCTGCAAAAGAGTAGTAGATTTAAATTGATACATTTCTAATCCCTCAAATTCAGTCATTTATGCTTTACTCTCCATTTTACGTTATAATTTAAACTTTCAGATGAAGACATTATTGTTAGGCTCAAATGTACATCTTATTCTGCAGCACTTCATGTGCTGCAACCTAGACGTTTAGGTTACATGGCAACTGCACACATCGCAACAGTACCTAACTTCAAGTGTTTCTATAATATTTAGAAATACCTCGGTTCGCTTCTTTCTGGCAGCAACATGCAAAGCTAAGTTGCCAAATTTGTCTTGTAGCATCACGCTTGCTGGATCTGCCTGAAGAAGCAACCTGACTACTTCAGAGCTAACACCTTTGACGGCCATATGTAATGGAGTTTGCCCTTTTTTATCGGTTCTTCTTGGCAATTGCGTTTCTTTTGCAAGCAACGCTTCAACAATTTCTACATATCCCTGACGTACTGCTAAATGTAGGGCATTCTTCCCATTCGACCTTGGGATATGTATCAAACTGGGATCTTTTTCTAGCAGCACTTTGACAACAGATGTATGCCCTCTTGAAGCTGCCGATACAAGAGCGGTTGAATTTGATTGGGCAATTGTTTTGCTTAGCTCTGGGTCACAATCCAACAACAACTGGACAATGGCTGCATTTAAGCACAAACCAAATTAGCTTTGATATGACTTGGCGGGATTTGTAGCCACTGGTGGGAACAACTTAACATTAATCCAAACATTTGCAGACAATTTATATGAACTCCTAAACAATCTCCTATATCTAATCCAACTCAACTAATTGCTCCAGACTCGTTTGTTCATCGCCTTGGCTTTGAAAATTATTTATTTAAACCTGTTTATCGCTTCATCGACGTCTCCTACTCTCCCTATCTTGTCCTACATCAGTTTCTTTTAAGAAAGTGTTACACAGGACTCTGGGAACAGAATGAATAAAATTCCCTCTACAGTGTAGAGACACTAAAGTTTTACAACGAACTCCTTAAAAAGATTTAACCTTAAGCCCTCTGTTTCCAGAGCAAGTCTTAAAACTTACGAAACACTTATAATAAAGACGATTTTCATCAAATTCTGTATTACCTTGGTGACCTTGACTAGCGGCAATGTGCAAAGCATCAAAACCAGTCTTGTTCTTCATAGCAAGGCCTTCCTTTGTCATGTACGGCAACAGCTCCTCCACCACATTAATATGCCCTCTTTCCGCAGCAGTAAACAAAGGGGTCTCTCCCAACTCATTCACTTCATGCACCACTGCTGACCTAATCTCTGCCACTTCTTCATCAAACTCTGTACCACTCAATGTTTGCAACATCTGAGCATCAATCTCCCCCAATATCTCTTTCACAGCACTTGCTTCCCCACGTTGTGCTGCCAAATGCAGCTCCGTATCATTATTCTTTCCGGTCACCTGTTTCACATACTTCATTTTCTGGCCTAATGCCTTACTGGAACCAGAAACCAATAATGACTTGCTTGAATTCGAACCCAATAATGACTTGCTTGAGCTGGAAACCACCAATGACTTGCTTGAATTCGAACCCAACAACGATTTCCCGGAGGCAGAGGAGGCCAATGCTTTACTTGAATTAGACACAACAACAGCTGGTGTCCTCGGAGTCACCGTAGGTGAACCACTTTGTTCAGGCAGATCATTGCAAGAATTTGAGGGCTTCATGTTTATTCTCTTCAAAGAAGGCGAATTAGGCTGATCATTGCCAGAATTCGAGGGCTTCATGTTTAATTTTTTCAACGAAGGCAAAACAGGCAGATCATTGCTAGAATTCGAGGGCTTCATGTTAATTTTTTTCAACGTAGGCGAATCAACCGACTGATCATTCAGATCATTGCAAGAACTTGTAGGCTTCATTTTCAAATCCTTTTTAACAAATGCGCAGCAAGCTGATCATGCAGATCATTGCTACAATTTGCGGGGGCACATTTTCAAATCTTTTTGACCTTCTTCAGAATTATTCATCATTCCACACCAAAATTACTTCTAACTCATTTTAATATCACAAAACTTTTTTCTATCACGTCGCGACCAGGTTCCGTGCACCTCGACTCACAAAACCTACATATTTATAATCATATATCATGTACAAACACAAAAAATAAAAATAAAAAATTGTACATTAATATGTTGTGCACCTATGAATATGAACAAACTGTGTCTATAAATAATTACCTGGATCAATTGCATGGGCATGCATGCATATACAAAAAAAATTATGTTTGTATATATAGCTGGAGCAATAGGGTTGTACGGTGGCGGAAGATGCCGACGTCGGAAGGAAAATGGCGATGGTGGTTTAATCGCAGAGATTTTTATAAAAACAAGCGTCATAAATAGATGCGCGGACCTTCCACGTGTAATAATATATTTAGATTTTTCAACCCATGTCAATAATTTTGTAAGGATTTAAGGAAAGGGAACTGCTGCTTTTTTAGTAGTTTACATCTTAAAGAAATAAGGATAATTATCAAAAATACCCAATTTTTTCAATCTTTAAAAAAAAAATTACGTTCAAAGTTATGAAAGCAGTTGCATTTCAGGTTGTAATAGTTGCAATTGAGGTTGCACGTTATACCGTATTTTTGAATTTATTTTTTGTAATTTAGGTATTTTTGAAAAAAATTTAAAAAATAATTCATTAACTAGCTTTATAGCCCGTGCGAGCCACGAGCATGCCTTAGTTATGTTTAGTTGCTTGAGATTTGGATACACATTAAAAATACAAATACCTGTTGTATTGTGAGCGCACTTTTCTAATTTCTCTGTTATGTTTGCATGTTGTTATCCGTTGCAATGGATGAGCTCCTAAGCTCATTTCTTTGGCTTCTTTTCCCCTTTTCCCCGTACAGAAGAAGTAGTTTCTGGGCTCTTATCAAAAGTTCATTTTCTATTACCGACATCAATCAACTAATTGTCATAACTAAAATATTGAATAGATACATTGTATTAAGCAAATGCATCATAATTATTTTAGAACTTGAAAAATATCATACAATTCTATGTAAGATTCAATGGTGTGACAAAAAGAGTTGAAACTAAAGATAGAGAACAAAAAGAACAAATTTATTAATAAGCTTTAAAAGGTACCAGAACCTTGAGCCTAGAGTATTAAAAAATCTAGGTTATCTTTGTGTACCGTCCATGGTTTCCTACTACTGATGCGACTGCACTTGTACCCGTGCAAGGCACAGGATCGCTCTAACCGACAGAACTTGATGTCATTTTATGACGATATTTTCTAGTTCACGTCAGTTTAATTTTGCGATGATAAGTATTCTTCAGTTTGTTGTGGTGTTCCTGCCACCAGTTTGAACTTGTTGGTGACACTATGTGACATGATTTAGAAGATTTGCAAGGAAGATCGGTTTGGTATTAGTCCGAAGAAGATTTTGTTCTTAGTTGAATGTATTTGATGATTAGTTTTATAAGCTAATTAATAATCAGATAGAAATTAGTTAAAGGTGTCAAATAAAGGCTCCATTTCGAAAGTACCAATACTCTCCGGTCTCCATAATTCTCTATAAGCGGCCGAAGTAGTATACTTGTCCTTAATGCATGAGGTGGCGGGATTGAGATGCACACAAATTCGTATTCGAAAAAAACTGTTCGAACTGGTTAAAAAAATCAGAAAAAATCAGATTAAAAAAAAGTCCACCTCAATTGGATCCAGCCCGCAGGCTTAAACGGATCGCATTTATTTCACAAAACCCCGATCCGGTTCGAGCCGAATAAATCCAAATTTAATCTCGATTTGGACGTAGTCTTGATCAGGATAAAAGTCCAATCCAAAAAGTTAGAATTTTCAATTAAATCTCGGATAAAAGCTTAAATTTTTTAATTAAATCCGAAAAAATAAAAAAAAGTTAAAGTTAAAGTTAAAGTTATCAATATCTAAAATAATTTGTAAAAATCCGATTTGGCCCCTCCTGACCCGAACCTATCTACAGGTATAAATATTTTAGAGGAAATTTGTCTCGATTTAAAAAAACCCGGCCCTATCGGATATCGAAAAATCCGACCTGAATCCGGATTACGTTCATCTCTATTCAGGGTAACAACTATAGAGGTGCTTATATTATTACTTATATTATCTGATATGTATAAATATAGTTGACACAAAATGATTACTATTTTGTATTATTTTGTATTATTGGATGCTCGGACTAAAAAGTGATATTATGTGACTAAAAATGCATTTGTACTTTATCTTAAAATTGTGAATACAAAAGAAGAAACATAAATAAATTTAATTAAAGAGATACGTGTCTAATGGATATACTTTATACCAATAACCATTTTTATTAATAATCAGACAAATGAAATTATCATGAAAGAATCTTGAATAAAAACTAAAGTGTAAAATAATATTTGTGAAAGACATTACCATAGTAATGGGTTTATACCACAACAAAATAGCCCAAGTAGCTCAATGGTTAAATTGGTGACTTGAAATTATTAGTAATTAGTATTGAAGTGTCTTAGGTTCGATTCCCATCAAGATGAAAATTTTCTTACATTTTTATAACATTTGACTTTGGAGGGGCAGTTATGTAATTTCAAGTTGTTGAATAAAATGTTTCACAAAGTACTTGTTGCAGTATAAGATATATAATAGATGAGATTAATCTTTTTTATTTATTTTTTACTTTGTTATAAATTGTTTCCCTTAATATTGTAATCTTTTAATTCATGATTTAAATTAAATACTAATTAAATTAATATGTTATATGTTCCATTGGTTGTCTTTAATATAATCATAAGTTGTTCCTTATAGAATTAATATTTTATAGAAACAATAAAATATCAAATTAGTTTGATTTTCAATTTTCCTCAAAGAAGTGTCGTCCCATCCATTTGTTAACATTTGAAATGGAGAGATCAACACGCATTTTAAGGCTATTATAAAATATAGTTCCATTATTTATTTTTAACCAATAAGAAACACTAATAAGAAAAATACTTGGAACTATTTTTTTTTGTTTTTCTTTCTTTATTTTTAACCAATAAGAAACACTAATTTCAAATATACTCTCAAAAGGTGAGAAAAAAAAATAAAGAGGTTTTCTAAAAAATACAATAATTTTTTTTTTGGCAAAAGAAATGTTTATGAAAAAATTGCAAAAATATGATTTTTAACTTTTATAAAAATATTATTTTTCTATCAAATACAAGCAATGTAATCTGTGCTATCTCAAATGTAACAAAATTCAACTTTGATTGTTTTTCAGAAAAATATAAAAAAATATTTAATTATTTCTAATTGTAAGCCGTATTTAATGATAAAATTACTAAAAAAAATTATCGAAATAATATTTTTGACAATTTCTTAAAGAAAAATGCTAGAAGCACAAAATTTGTTTCCAAAATTCTTCCCAAATACACGTGGCAATTTCTGATTCGTTGTAATAATAAGTGGACCCTGCATTCAAACCAACAACACCAATCAAAACATTCTAAATTGCCACATCATCTATGTCATGTTATTTGATAACAAATTTTTGTACCAAATTGAAACTACTTGTGTGAGGCATTGTCCTGACTTACGAGTCCCGAGTGCTACCTTTAAATCTTAATTATTTCTTGTCTGAGGAGTGAGTGGGACATCTTCAGTTTCTAGACCACAAGTCCCCTGTCGGTAGGTTTCATTTCATTCTCACAATCCACATAAATGTGTCGGTTAAATAAAGAGTCAATTTATTTCGGGATTATCTGTTTCGACTTGAGTTTCGTATAAGTACCACTTCTTGTCTTCCTTTTGTCTAGAGCCACTTCACTAGCAGCTCAGCTCCGGTGCACGCACAGGCCACACATCCCAAGCTAAACTAAAAAATGGCACTGTTGTCTCTCCCATATGCTCAAGTTGACTCCACTTTACGAGCTCTTGCCGGCCAAGCTGAGGGCTTTGGTCGTTGCGCCATTGGTGGCCTTCATGGTCCCCTTTATCACGTTACCACCTTGGCAGGTATCATTCCTTTTCTTTCTCATTCTCGTATTTAGTGCTCGTCATTTTGCATGTTAGATGACTAACTCTCCTAAAACGTTAAGGTGTTAAAGAAAAATAACTATGTAGGCCCATAATTTCCGTTTTTGTTAATCTTGTCCACTTGTTCTAAGTTTTGTGTAATATTTGATTTGTTTGATCGGGTCTTGCTTTCAATTCATATTTAGAAAGAGGATTCAATTAGTTTTCGGATAGATATTTGGGAACTTAATAGTTTATGTGAACCATCACTTGTATTTGGTTAATATGAATTATTGGTTGAGTATGTGAAGATTTATGATGTTTTCAAATCCTGTTTTGCATTGCTTTCCTAAACCTTAGAAACAACATTCTCAATCAGAAACGGGTTAATTATCAAATTGATCACTAAAATGAAGATCATATATCACTTTGTTCACTGATCTCAACCTCAACCGGGTATCATTTGAATCACTTAAGTTAGATAACCGTGTGTGTTCTGCCAGATGATGGGCCTGGATCACTTCGTGATGGATGCCGCAAAAAAGATCCTCTATGGATTGTTTTTGAAGTTTCAGGCACCATTGAACTCTCCTCTTACTTAAATGTGTCGTCGCATAAGACCATAGATGGGAGGGGTCAAAGAATTAAGCTCACTGGAAAGGGCTTGAGGTTGAAGGAATGTGAACATGTAATCATATGCAACCTAGAGTTTGAAGGGGGCAGGGGACACGATGTGGATGCTATTCAAATCAAACCTCACTCAAAGCATATATGGATTGATCGTTGTAGCCTACGAGATTATGCTGATGCTCTGATTGATATCACACGAGAAAGCACAGATATTACAATATCACGGTGAACTGATCTACTTAATCATGGAGTTATTGTTACCTTTGCTCTTGTATAGATATCTAACATTCAGTCTATATATTGCATTTAGATGTCACTTCTCTCAGCATGACAAGACAATGCTCATTGGAGCAGACGCTTCTCACACTGGTGACAGATGCATTCGTATTACAGTACACCACTGTTTTTTTGATGGTACTAGACAGCGGCATCCTCGTGTTAGATTTGCGAAAGTACATCTGTACAATAATTACACAAGAAACTGGGGAATCTATGCCATTTGTGCTAGTGTAGAATCGCAGGTTTTACTTTTGTAGCATCTAAATTGCTCTTTTTCCAATCGATTCAGTCTACTCAATCTCACTTGCAAGATATTTTGCTTCAGATATACTCGCAATGCAATATTTATGAAGCAGGACAGAAGAAGGTAGCATGTAAATATCTTACAGAGAAGGTACACAATTCCATACTTGTTTACATGTTAATTCTACCAGCTTTTAGTGTAAAACTACTAATGTTGTTACAGAAGTAATGCAACAATAATTTTTCTAATGAATACCTAGGATATAAGTAGGAACTAATAAGCTGTTTCTGCAATCAACTTGAATACTAAATTTCTATTTTAATAATTAGCAGCAGTTCCTGCTGAAAATTCAGTACCTCTACGTAGGTTCTTTCACTGCTTTCTATCTACTGCATGCGGGTTTATCATCGATGCTTGTATATTAGAGATGGACTTGTCTCTCACTGTCTCACTCTTTTCGTTGGTTGCTTTCTAGGCTGGTGACAAGGAAGAAGCAAGTTCTGGCTGCATCATATCGGAAGGGGACTTGTTCATAACAGGAACCCAGGCCGGCCTGTTGAATGTAGCAGCTGATCATGAACAGACCAAGTTTCATCCATCAGAATTCTACACAACCTGTACAGTGGAACCTCCAACTGATTCTCTTAAGCAAGTTCTTCAGCACTGCACCGGATGGCAATCTGTACCGCGGCCAGCTGATCAGTTACCAGCTGCTGGGCAACCATAAACATACATACAACCTTCCCAAATTCAAGTGCCTTAATGTTCCCTCTTCAAATCAAATTTTCAGAGTACAATTTTGAGAATAAACTTGTCTGATTTTATCTTTAGTAGTGAAAGAAGTCTGAGTCGGCCGGTCATTGTATTGAAAGACAAAGATCTTATAAGTTTATAACTTCCGACAGCAGAAGCTTTTATTGTTCTGAAATTTACATTTATACAAATGATAAGTTTCATCCGTTCTGGTATTTTATTAAACTAGAAGTTTTTTTTTTTTTTTTGAAGTTCGTATAACAAAAACCAGACAACCATTGCAGTGATACTTAAAAACCAACAATACTCTTCACCAATAGAATCAGTTCAAGTTTCCAGAATTATCACCACTGAATCCAATACCAGAAACATAATTGGCTAATTGATAGTTAAATTATGTAAACAGTAATCATTTATATACAACTTTATTGATACTGAATGCTAGTAATACAGAAACTATGTTTGTACAAGCACAAAATAGGAGATGCAACTATAACTGAATGACATTCCTTACTAAAAGTAGGGATTGACACAACAGGAACCATAATTAAAACCAAATACAGAACAGGAAAACACCAGACCAACACAATTGCACTGTTCCATAAGATCCTGGGACAAACAAACAACAAGCGCTAGCAGAAATGCCTCACCATGCCTGAGGACTTGATACATCGGTTTAATTTTAGATGACAGCATTTCATTATGTTCTTCCTTTCTTGTTTCAAGCCAGATAACCCTGTTGCTAAGTTCTCCTTCAGCTGAGTTGCTACAAAATTCAAAGTTGGTCTTTTGTTAGTAACTCTGAATTTTCCGTTTACCTTTCAAAATGATAGCATTAGGAATTTTCTTACCTTGTCGTTTACCTTTTATAATCATTCACAGGATAACTATCAACGCAATCAAGATCAGCACAAAACCCGAAACAACTGAAGCTGCTATCCGAATTGTATCACTCTTTTTACTTGAAGAAGACAAGCATTGGTTTGTACCTCCACCTCCCAAACTTGCATCCGTGCTATGTATTAATCAAACAGTAAGATCCATTGTCTATGCATAATTAACATTCCATTTTTTTTGCCTCTGATTTTGGCAAATAAGACAATAGGTTTCACCATAGAGGCTAAACACATGATTGGTATATATACATAAGATTATTAATGTGATAGAAGTAAAGCACACCATAGCAACAGCGATCCACTTTCTGACTTTGAAAGGAGGTCCACTGGAACCGAACCTGTGAACTTGTTATCTTTTAGGTTTCTGCAAAATTAGAGCAACTGTAATTAATTTCAACCTTGTACTGATAATGCCACAAATTTCAACTGCGGTAGTCTACATATTTATGTCGTGCAAGTTGTGACATTACACTGAACGAAAAGGAGGTGTACAATGTTGTACCATTACATTCATGTTCAACACTTAAATGCTTCAAGAGTCCATATATGTAAACTAACAGTGACCATTAGTCACCCTTTATGTTAAACTTACAGCTTCCTCAAGAAGGTCAGTTGTGATAAGAAATCAGGTATCTCTCCAGACAAACTATTGTTTGACAAATCCCTGAAAAAATAAATATTGTTGTGTGTTTAGCCACATCGGTGAAGATTAGTTTAAATATTTTTATTTGCACGAACAAGATCTCATGTTCTTACAAAGATATTATCATTGTGAGGTTGGATATAGAAGGAGCAATTTTTCCACTCAATCCACTTGAGGACAAGTTCCTGAATGCGTTAAACTTTAAATTCTGTAAATCTGATAGATGGAAATTTCATGTTTCATAAATTTAAATGAAATATAAGCAACCACATACAAGGACGTGATCCTAAGCGAATCAGAATCAGTATAGCTGCATCCAATACCGTCCCATGCATAAGCCTGTGGTGCACATGGATCTCCTTGCCAATTTCCTTGTTGAATCTTATAAACTGATTTGATGTCCATTATGGAACCAACTAGAAGGTCACAAGGAAGATTGTTTAGTTCAGAATAAGCATGTGAACTTCAGAACTGTCAATCCCTTGATAGAACATAATCAAAAAATGGTGTACATATAACAAGAAGATAAAAATAAAAGCAAACAAAAGAACACCATATGGTGTTCTTGACTTCTTGTTGCTTATGGATGAATCAAATGTACATCAAATTAGCAAGAAAACACTTCATGATTGTAATTAAGAGACACACTCTGAATTATTAACATCAGCTAAAAATTTAAGTTGTACTGACAGCATCCTGTATGAATAGTAACTTAGAACAGATGTAAATTAAAAGAATAGTGTCTCTCGAAGAAGAATGCTCTTTAGATCATTCCTTGTAAATTACAAATTCCGTAATGCTCTTTAGATCTGAGAAAGTAGTTGCATATCTTCTATAGTGCAATTGAGGGGGAAAAACAGTATACTTTTTAAAATTGATATCTAAAGATAAAAAATTTACGATTTTCTAAGAATGTTAATGAAAGGATACGAATAGACAATGAAAGTATTAAAAGATAACATAAAGATAATGAAAGGTAAAACACAAAATAGCTAGAGCTTACAATCTTGATCATTTGTTTGTGGTTGCCGAAATTTTTTGACAGTATAAAGCTCCAAGGCGTTTATGATAGGGGGAAGAGTTGATGTATTGGTTTTCTGAAGCACAATCTCGTACTTAGATGCTGGTTTCTCAGGTGCTTCACTGTCCCAGGTTAAAGTAGTCCAATTATACGGAGTTACAGTCTCATCATACCAGAGGTTTCCGTTCAGATATATGTTAAATTCTCTGCTTTGGTTGGTTTGCAGTTTCTGCACCTCAGCAAAGTGCAAGTAAATAAGAAACTGATCAGATTTATTAGTAGGCTCCCATCGGATTTTCAATGGATTGATAGGGTTTTCTGGTGCAATAGCTGTCCTCATGACTACATCAGGTACATGATATATTCCAGAATATGTTGCCAAATCATCGGAATTGTATACTATTGAGCTGTTGAAGTCAATCGATCTCCAATATCTATCATATATGTCGTCTTTGTACCTGTTGTATTTAAATATTCAATATAGCAGTTGGTAACTGTTAGAATATTAATATAGGTCTTCCTCTAAAACCTTAACGTACAATAACAAAGTAACAAAGATACAGTTTAATCACTGAAGCACAGATGGCTTACCTGTAATAACCAAATGATTCACCAAAATTTACCCGTGTGTAAAGATTTAACGATCCAAAATCAGCTGTATATATGGTTCTATTGAAGTACCTTAAATCCAGTGCTGATATAAAAGGCGTTCCATGTCCTGTATTTACCAGGCAAACATGAATATAATCCGATGTTGGGACATGGATGATCTCTCTTTGTACACGCGTAGTTGTCTGGTTGAATTTAATTGTATCCCACTTCTCAACTCCAAGATGTAGATCAAATTGCGGGAGTGTGTCTTTTAAGTCATAGTTTCGGTAGTAAAACCATGCACGAATAAAGTACGTGTTACCTCGTCCTTGAACAGGTTTTAGAGTGTAACAGTTTCTGGTTCCCTCGGGAAAACTTCTCAGTGTCACTAACTGTAGTGGGAATACACTCCTCCTGTACGCTGGTGGTATGGTCTTGCTTTCACCAGCATCGATGAACCCCGAATCCGATACGTAGTTTAAATCAGTATAGGTATCCGTGTAGCTGGAATCTGCAGGTATTCCGCAGTCTATGTTTATGAAATCTGAGACCATGAAATCATTGAAATGTGTTAGTATTTACATGTTTTCGCAAAAAAAAATTCACTGAACACATAATGTAGGTACATAAACTGTTAGATTTTTTCTTACCTGATTGATAGTCTTGTGAATGAACTCCAAGTACTACCTGAGCAAAACAAAACAGAGATAGGGAGATGAAACATTTAAACAATCTCATCATTTTTCTGTTCTACGCGTGACAGTGGGGGATCAAGTTAGAAGTACACATCATATATGTAGGGAGATGCTTGGTTATTTTATTACAGAAAAATTGATTAACCGACTTGGTTGATCAAAGGACAATCTAATATCTACTCCCTCTGTGATTTCTTTACCCTTACACGCTTTTTAAGGCTCCTAAAGTATAATTCTACAACTTATTTTCAAAATTTTCTTTTTCTAAATAAAAATTTAAACATTATACTTTTTTTCAGAAGAAAAAAATATTTAAAATAATTTATGAAAATATATTTTATAGGAACCTTAAAATACGTGCCGAGCCTCCGTCCCCAATGTAAAGAACTCAGGGGGACAGAGGAAGTAATACGTTCATGTATTATTTAACAGAAAAGAATGCATAGAAGAGTACCTAATTACCTCTCTGAAATTTTCGAATAGTGAAACGATATATATAAAGTTGAACAAATCAACATAATTAAACATATATAGAGCGGAACTATTTAAATTTTAAATAATCCAAATACATTGAAAATACTATAAGAAAAGCACACAGTTCTAATCACATTTCGTCAGAAATTAGTCGGTTAAAACCTAATAGTAAATGATCATCCGGTCAGTTATAAATATTATAACTCATCATCGTCCAATCGATAACTGGTCGATTATTGGTCAGAAACGTGTGCTTTTTTTGTAGGGAAATAATTGCAATAAGAAAGTAAAAATTTACGATCAAGCATTTGTGACAAATCTTTTTGTCAGAAATTATGATAATTGTGATATATTTTTTTTGTATTTTATTATGTCACATTTTTTTTTCTATTTGAAGACACTTACACACACCTTATTTTTGACAAGTTTCGAACTCTCTGACATCCCATAAAGAGAGAGATACCATTACATGGTAATGAAGAGGTGCGTTATTACATCACATTTTGTCTTACGTCTTATAGGGAAACAAAAATCAAAATTTCAACATACTACCAATGTATCATACAATTATTTAATTAATACATTACATATTTTCAGAGAAAAAACAAATTAATATCAAATATTTACAACAATCACCATTAATTAATGATTCAATTCACTTGATTTATCAAATTCCAGAGATTTTAAATGAAAACTAATTCTTTAGCGGTGAAAGTGTTGTGGATTAAAAAACGTACTTTGTGAATTTAATGAGCTTCGAGCTTTAATGGATGCACTCGTGTTTCCGGACTAAATCGGTCCTCACAAGATGCCTACGTATCTCAATTAATGTTGAGAATCAAGCCAAAGACGTAGTTCTGATTGTAGGATCAGGGACCTTATATAGGCGTCTGGAGTCTAGTATTTATGGTATGTTTAGGAGTCTTAGCGAATAAGTCTTCTTTTTGATATTGGATAAGCATTGTATTGCTTGCAGGATAAGTCTTTTCCTTGAATTGCCTTTAATTGGGATTCTGGATCCTTCTTTGACCAATTTGCCATAATTTGGACTCTTTTTATGAGCTGTATATTTTCCCTATTCATTAATTACGAAATTAATGAATAATTAGGGTGTCGGACCTTAAATATCGGCCTTTTGTTTGACTAGTCAATTATATTTCTATAATTACTTTTCTGACCATATCATTTGCCCCCCAACTTCTGGGAAAATCTCCTTGGGGTTTTCGTAGAAGTTATAGCGTGTTTTTCCCCAAAATTTTCCATTTTTTAGGGCATTTTCGACCTCAAATTAGGTCATTTTTCGACTAGGATTTCGACCATGAACCAAGTCATTTTCGACCAGGATTTCGACCAGGAATGGTCCCAGGTCGAAGGATTCGACCTCAGATTCTCGGTCATTTTTGACCTGGATCGTTCGACCTTGAGCATCCTTTTTTCGACCTCGATTCTGGTCCCAGGTCGATGGACTCGACCTCATTTTCCCAGCCATTTTCTACTAGGATCATTCGACCTCGATTTCGACTTCAAATAGCTGTGAGGTCGAGGCTATCGACCAGGATTTGCAAGTCTTTTTCGACCTCACCTGTTCGACCTCGTTTGTCATATATCTTCGACCTCGATTTTAGTTCCAGGTCTTTTTGTTTTGACCTCGAATCATAGGTCAATTTCGACCTCGTAGCTTCGACTTCAATTAACCATTTTTCGACCTTGATTCTAGTATATCTTCGACCTTGATTGATTGTGAGGTCGAAGCTGTCGACTTCACTTCGTAGGCTATTTTCGACCTCGACGTGTCGACTTCGTTTTCCATGTGTTTTCGACCAGGATTTTCCTAGGTCAAAATAGACTTTATTCTCTGAGTCATTTTCGACCTCGTTTCCTCCTGCTTTTCGACCTCATTTTAGTGTGAGGTCGGGGGATATGAACTCGATTTATCGTGTATTTTCGATCTCAGTCAATTGACTTCGATCTAGGGTCTTTTCGACCTTATTTTTTCAATTTTTTGACTTGCTTTTGGTGCGAAGTCGATGGACACGACCTCAATTTTGTGTGTATTTTCGACTTGGGTCGTGCGACCTCGATTTAGGATCTTTTCGACCTTAGTTCTTTGATTTTTTCGCTTTATTTAGGAGCGAGGTCGTTGGATGCGACCTCGTTCTCTCATATATTGTCGACCTCGATTGCGCGATCTCAATCTAAGTTCTTTTTGACGTTAGATTTTTGTTTTTGCCTTGGTTTTATTCCAAGATTTATTTTTGGATTTTAATTAGCCTAATTGGGCTTTAAATCTTTCCAGCCTTGGGCCTTAATGGGCCTTACTTGATTTGGGCTTCGATTTTGTTTGAAACTTAATTTATTTGGGCTTTTGCCTTTGTAATCCATAAATGGATTTTATGGGCCTTACTGGCTATAGACGGTTGCTCTTCCTTAACCGGTTGAGTTCCCAGTCATCTCTATTATAAAAGAGTGAGATTTCTATTTCATTTCTCACTTCTCACTTTCAACTTTCTAAAATTTCTCTCTAGTATCTTTAGTTTTTCTCTCTTCTTACTCCGTAGTAAGGCGATTTCCGGCGAGTTTTTTCACGGTGGTGCTCTTGTTTTTCTGGGATCAATCTTCATCCCGTGAAGATTTCTGGGTTTTCACCTTCATCGCTTGAAGATTTCTGGGTTTCTTTGAAGATTTCCTGGGAATTTCTTTGAAGATTTGAAGATTTCTCTGGAGATTTTTCTGGGATTTCTCTTGAATATTTGAAGATTTGAAGATGTCTGACAAAGCTGCTCAACGCCTTCAAAGAATGAACAAAGCTTCTAAGAGAGGTATCATCATTCGTTCTTCTCATATGTCACTTCAAGATATGATTTTAGAACGTAGTGATGAATATCCTTCTGTGTCCCACTTAGATTCTTTCGATTGCAGTAATAAGTTTCATGAAATCGACTTAATTAGGGACTATAACAAGATGTATAGAATTAAGTCCCCTTATAGGTTAGTCCCAGCTGGCCCAGGGGACCGTTCTTGCCATTGGCGTCCTGATGCTTTATGCATTTACAAGGATGCCATTGTCGCGGGACTCAGGTTCCCTTTCCATGAGTTTATTCCCAGGCTTTTGGCTGATGTTGGGATTCACCCTTGCCAACTTCCTCCAAACGCCTGGAGAATTATTATGTGTTTTCTTGTTCTTTGCTTGAAGAACAAATTTCCATTGTCAGTAGCTTTGTTTAGGAAAAATTTTCAGTTTAAGAATAGTTCAGCCCTTACTTTGGGTTGGGTGTATATCAACCATCGACCTTCCACCCCTCCAATATTTCACCCCAAATCCATTCCTGACAACAACCTCAAATGGAAGGAAGAGTTTATGTATTTGATTTGGGAAGGAGGGGATTGGGGCACCCTTTTTCGTAGCTCCTTTAGTAGGGTTTCTGATGGTAGCCCTAGTAATATAATCCTGACTGATGAAGAGGCCCATGCATATGCTGAGCTTACGAAGGATAATTATGCCACAATGGCTTGGGTTCTCCTGGATGAGTTCCAGCTTAAGTCCTTGGGACTTTCAAATGTTTCTGATAAGGGTAATTCTCACCTCATATTTTCCTTTGTTTATTTGAGATTGTCTTATACCAACTGTTTCTTTCCTTGTATTTCTTTACAGCTGCGGTCTTTATCAATAAGACCAACGAGCCCGAAGATGGGGAGACAGCGAGGATGAAGAGGGCGCGTTTGGGAGGGAAGGACCCGCGTGCTTCCAGTGCCACAGCTTTTATAAGGCCCCATGTGGACCTTACTGAGGATGCTGAGGGTCCTGCCTCGGCTAAAAGCTCAGTTTGGCGCCCCAACTGGGGTCTCAGGAAGAAGGACACTGTGGTGGGAGTGTCCAAGCATGCTGTGGAGTGGTCTTATCACTCTCTGACTCCTTGTGATTACAAGGATTTCGTCTCCAACTCCACCATTGAGGGGGTGGAGCATGCTGGATCCCAGGCTATGGCTGCTGTAAGTATTTCTCCTCTAATTTTTTCTTTGCAGTTAATAATGTATTTCAAGTCTAAGTATTTGACTTGTAACTTGCTTGTAGGTTAATGCCAACTACCAAGGGGCTCTCTTTCAAGCCAAGGCTTGGCGCTCATCTTCTGAGGCCAACCAAGGCAAGTTTGAGAAAGCCCAAGAGGAGGTGGGCACGCTGAAGGCTACCTTGGCCAGGAAGGAGAAGGAGTTGGCTGACTCCCAGGCTGAGCTGGTGTCTTTGAGGAAGGGCAAGGATGACTTTATCGACGAGTACCTCGACTCCAAAGAGTACGAGGACTTGATTGATAAGCATGACGAGCTCCTCTTCCCAGTTCAGTATACTAAGGGATAGGATGACGCTCTTTCTGCTGTCTTGGAGAAGATGCTTGGATCCCTCACTATTTCTGATTTTCCAAGCCCTCACCTTCCTACTCCTTTGGAGTTGGCTTTGGCTGGAGAGGATGACATGGAGGAGGATGACAGGATCTTAGACCTGGATCACACTTCTCCACCTGGTCAGACTGTCGGGGCTGAAGATGCTGCCCTTCACTCTGGAGAGGAAGAGGAGGATGAAGAGGAGGCCGTAGACAAGGCAGCTTAGATGTAGTTTTACTTATGGCCATTCATGGCTTGTACTTTTGTTTATGTACTTTCAGCCTACGGGCTTAACTTAACTTTTTTATTTAAGTTTTTATCCAGCCTTATTTATATCTTGTGGCCATTCATGGCTTGTGTTGTTTTTCTTGCTTCTTGAATGTTTGTGAACACTCATAGTAGATAAGCTTTAAAACATGAAAAATGCTGAATTTATTCATAACTTGAAAATGGGATCAATCCTTACATAGTACCCAAGTTTAAAACTTGGGTTGGTTTTATCAAACCTTATTTCTAGTAGTGAGTCCACTTAGGAAACACCTTAAACATAATAAACTTTCAAATTGGAGGCATGCCAAGTCCTTGGCACCTCTTGCCCTTCAAGGGTTTCTAGTTTGTACGAGCCTCGACCAAATACGTTCTTGACGCGATATGGTCCTTCCCAATTTGGGGCCAACTTCCCTTTTTGTCCAACTCCGGATGCTTCAATCTTTCTGAGAACCAAGTCTCCTTGACGAAAGAACCTTTCTTTAACCCTTAGGTTGTAGTAGAAAGATGCTTTCTTTTGATGTTCAACTATCTTGGCGTTTGCCTCATCTCTAACTTCGTCATTTAGATCTAAAGCCAGCCTCAAGCCTTCTTCATTTGTTTCTGGTTCATAAGCCTCAACTCTTGGGGAGGTGTGAGTAATCTCCACCGGGACCACTGCATCTGCTCCATAAGCCAATAGAAATGGAGTTGCCCCGGTGGTGACTTTACAAGTAGTACGATATGCCCAAAGTATGGGGAGTAATTCGTCTACCCAAGTGTTTCTGGAGCGTTCAACTCTTTTCTTTAGTCCATCCAGGATAATTCGATTCGCAACCTCAGCTTGCCCATTTGCTTGAGGATGGGCAACAGAAGTGAAGCGCAACTTGATATCGTTCTCATCACAATACTTCTTGAACTCATCGTTGTTAAACTGAGTTCCATTGTCCGTGACCAGGACTCGTGGAATTCCATATCTGCATACCACATTTTCCCAGAAGAAGTGCATCACTTGCTTGGTGGTTATCTTGGCTAATGGCTTAGCCTCAATCCACTTGGTGAAGTAGTCAATTGCTACTATCAAGAACTTTCTTTGAGCACTTGCCATGGGAAATGGCCCAAGTATATCCATTCCCCACATAGCAAAAGGGATAGGTGAGTTAATGGATGTCATCATCTCTGGTGGTTGTCTAACCACTGGTGCATGTTTCTGGCACCGTTCACACTTCTTCACATAACTTTTAGCATCAGCAAGCATGCTTGGCCAATAGAAACCTAGACGGGTGACTTTATGAGCAAGGGCTCTGCCCCCCAAGTGTTGCCCACAAATTCCTTCATGTACTTCCTTTAGGGCCAATTCTGCCTCTTGAGGTCTCAAGCACTTTAAGTATGGAATAACAAAAGATTTCTTGTATAGGATTCCCTTAATTAGGGCATACCTTAGTGCTCTGACGTATAGCTTCCGTGCTTCTGAAGTGTCGTTGGGCAGCCACCCAGTTTCCAGATGAGCTTTGATGGGATCAATCCAACAACCAGTAATACCAATGGGTGCTACCAACTTTCCGTTGATGTTTGGGGTCTTCAAGACTTGGAAGTATACACTCCCTGCATAGTTTTCAATTTCAGAAGAGGCAAATTTAGACAAGGCATCAGCCTTCACATTTTCCTCCCTTGGAATGTGCTCCACATAGAATTCATCGAACTGAGTCATAATGGCCTTGACAAGTTTTAAGTACTTGGCCATGACTTCATCTCTGGCCTCAAACTCCCCATTTACTTGGGAAACCACTGGCCTCGAGTCTCCACATACTTTCAGAGTTTTGACCCTCAAGGCTCCAGCCAGCCCTAAGCCAGCTATCAGAGCTTCATACTCAGCCTCATTGTTTGTCGTTGGGAAGTCAAGCTTTAGTGCATACTCTATTAGGAATCCATCAGGACTTTGTAGCACTAAACCAGCTCCACTTGATTTTGTTTTTGATGCTCCATCAAAATAGAGCACCCAACATTCTTTGAAGGTCATTTCCTCATCTTTCTTATCTTCCACTATCACTTCCTGCCCCCCGACTTCTTGGTTGTCAATGGTGCATTCAACCATGAAGTCAGCAAGTGCTTGAGCTTTTATGGCCGTCCGAGGCTTATATTTAATATCAAATTCTCCCAGTTCAATGGCCCATTTGATCAATCTTCCACTAACTTGAGGGATATGCAAGATGTTTCTTAGAGTTTGATCAGTCAAGACCTCTATCTTGTGAGCCTGGAAGTAGGGGCGTAGCTTTCTTGAGGCCATTATCAAGGCTAAGGAAAACTTTTCAACCATTGAGTAGTTTATTTCTGACCCATGTAGAATCTTGCTCACATAGTAGATGGGTTTCTGAACCTTCAATTCTTCCTTTTCCAAAACGGCTCCAAGGGCTGTGTTAGAAACCGCCAAGTACAAATAGAGAATTTCTCCTGGCTTGGGCTTTGCCAACAGTGGTGCCTCAGCCATGTATTTCTTCAGGGCCTCAAAGGCCTCTTGGCTCTCAGTTGTCCATTCAAAGTTTTTCACATTCTTGAGTGCTTTGAAGAAAGATAATCACTTTTCTCCTGACTTGGAGATAAATCTTCCCAATGCAGCCACTCTTCCTGTTAGTTTTTGGACATCCTTGACAGTCTTTGGTGGTTCCATGTCTAGAATTGCTTTGATTTTGTCGGGATTGGCCTCGATTCCTCTCTTGGAAACCATTAGGCCTAAAAACTTTCTCGAGCCTACACCAAAGGCACACTTGGCTGGATTCAACATCATCTTATGGTGCCTCAACACTTCAAATGCCTCTCGGAGGTGCTCAATATGATCGGCCTTATCGAGGCTTTTGACTAACATGTCATCTACGTAGACCTCCATGGTTTTTTCAATTAGGTGCTCAAAGATTTTGTTCACCAACCTTTGATAGGTTGCTCATGCATTCTTAAGCCCAAAAGCCATGACTAAGAAACAGAAGACACCAAAGTCAGTGATGAACGATACCTTGGCGATGTCATCTTTGTGCATCTTGATTTGATTATATCCACTGAAGCCATCCATGAAACTTAGCATCTCATGCCCAGCAGTGGCATCTATTAGAGCATCAATCCTTGGTAAGGGAAAACAATCCTTGGGACATGCATCATTCAAGTCGGTGAAGTCGACGCACATTCTCCACTTCCCGTTAGCTTTTTTGACCATTATGGGGTTAGCTAACCATTCTGGGAATTGGATTTCCTCAATGAACCCAGCTTCCAAAAGCTTATTCACTTCTTGCTTAATGGCTTCAAGCCTCTCTGGAGCAAAATTTCTTTTCTTTTGCTTCACTGTCTTCCTTTCTGGATCCACATTCAATTTGTGAGATATCAATTCGGGATCAATCCCTGGCATGTCGGCCGCTGTCCAAGCAAAAACGTCATTGTTCTCTTGAAGAAAAGATGTGAGTTTGCTTTTCAATGGCTCGGGCAGTAGCGCCCCAACATAAGTCACCTTCTCTGGTTCACCCGGGACTAAGGGAATTGGGATTAAATCCTCAGCTGGTTTCCCTCTTCGGTCCTCATTGTCACTAGTGTCCATGTCTTCAATGAGGAGAACCTGCCCCCCAATTCCATCAGGCCTCAACGCGGCTACATAACAGCTTCTAG
Organism: Heracleum sosnowskyi; assembly: GCA_030848705.1. Classification (NCBI taxonomy): domain Eukaryota; kingdom Viridiplantae; phylum Streptophyta; class Magnoliopsida; order Apiales; family Apiaceae; genus Heracleum; species Heracleum sosnowskyi. The sequence continues at coordinate 146,320,878 of CM061236.1, read as the reverse complement.
CCATTTTTTGGTCCCCTCGTTCTTCACCAATCTCATTCCTCATGGGGAATTTGAGTTTCAGATGGTAAGATGAGGCAACAGCCTTAAACGCATGAAGACCAGTCCTTCCAAGGATCGCATTGTAGGTTGAGGTTGCCTTTATAACTATGAAGTTCAGCATCTGAGTGGATGTATTCATTCCTTGCCCCATGGTCATTGGGAGTTGGATAGTGCCTTCCACCTTTGATTCCACTCCATTAAACCCATATATAGGCATATTCGAGGGTGTCAACTGAGAATCAGTGTAACCCATCTTGATAAAAGCATCGTGGAACAAGATATCCATTGAGGCTCCATTGTCGACTAGGACTCTCTTTGTTTCGGAATTGCCAATCACAGGTATGATGACTAGAGGGTCATCGTGGGGGAACTTCACCCCTTCCAAGTCTGAATCATCAAAATCTATTGACACTTCTGTTTTGGCACGCTTCGGTGCTTCTCCAACCACAGTCAGTACCTCTCGGGCATAAGCTTTTCTTGAGTTTCGGGAGGACCCAGCAGCAGTTGGTTCTCCGAATATCATGTTGATAACTGGCCCTCGGGGCTTGGGATTTCGATCTTGATCGTTGTCCCTTCTGTCATGATCCTTTCTTTCATAGTTCCCTCTTTGACTTCCTTGGTTTCCATCCTTGGTGAATTTGCTGAGTTTTCCTCTTCGTATCAGAAACCCAATCTCATCTTTTAGTTGCCTACAATCGTCGGTGTCATGACCAACTTCTTTGTGGAACCGACAAAATTGATTTTGGTTCCGTTTGGACAAGTCAGCCCTCATTGGCTTCGGCCATTTGAGATCTTCTTCTTTGACTATCTCCATCAGAATTTGACTCCTGGGAGTGTTCAATCTTGCATATTCCGTGAACTTTGGCCCAAAATTGTTTTTCTTGGGGGGAGAGTCGGAGTCCTTTGATGTTCTGGGGAACTTTTCCTTGACGTCGTACTCCTGAGTTTCTTTTCTTTTCTTTGAGTTTCCACTACCGCCAGTAGTGGGTTCATACTTTCTCATGCTTTCTTCAGCCTTGATATACTTTCCGGCTCTATCTTGGAGCTTCAGCATGCTCTCGGGTGGATGTTTAGCTAACGACCGTTTGAAGTGTCATAAGTGGTTCCTTGTTGCAGGGCTATCATAGCCACTCTGTCCTCTAAGTCCGGGACTTTTAAAGCCTCTCGAGTGAATCGATTGATGTAGTCCCTTAGGGCCTCATTCTGCCCTTGCCGGATTGCCATGAGTGATGCAGAACTTTTCTCATGCACCCTTCCACTTATGAATTGATTGATAAAAGCTTTACTCAATTCTTTGAAGGATCCAATAGAGTTGGGAGGTAAACGGCTGTACCAACGTTGAGCCATACCCGCAAGAGTTTGGGGAAACGCCCTACACTTGACCGCATCATTGGCGGGCTGCAACAGCAGTGCATTGGAGAAGGTTCTCACATGATTAACGGGATCTCCCGTTCCATCATAGGCTTTAATCGAAGGCATCTTGAACTTTCTTGATATAGCCGTTTTCATGATGTCTTGAGTAAACGGTGGTGTAGGATCATCAGGATCTCCTAAGGGCAACAGAACGCTAGGATCACCCCTTGGGGCTTCAGCCCTCTTGGTTCTCCTTGACGGTGGATCCAAATTGATAATTGGGATTCCTTCAGCTTGGTTTTTTGCCCTTGCGGCCTCCTGTTCTGCTAATACTTTCTTAAGTCTTGTGACTTCTGCCTCATGGGCCGCAAGCTTCTCCTTAGTAGTTTGGGGTTGATCTCGGTTGGTTTGCGAAGAACGTCTCCTTCTAGGAGCGACATCGTCCCCCGTTGTATAACCCTCATCCTCGGTGTATGGACCCGAGTAATCTGGAAAAGAGATCTGGCGAGTTTGTTGATTCTGGGGTCCCAGACCTTGAATGTAAGGGGGCACATATGCCTCATGGTAGATTGGATTAGTTCCACTACCACCCGTTGTGGGGCGAGGGGGCATGCCATAGCCTGGCATCCCCAAAGTCTGATTTGCGTATTGAGGGAGATCAATAGTGTGGAGTTGAAGACCACGAGGTGCGCTCATGAGCAGCGGGGAGGTCGTAATTGGCTGTTGATGAACGGCCTCTTGTGGATTAGATCCATGAACGACCATCTGGAGGGGATTCGTCCCTTCAACCGAAATTGGGACTTCCTGTCCTTGAGTGGTGGTGAGGGGGATATTCGCCCCTTGAGTGCCAGTAGTTGGCGGTGGTTGGCTTCCCTGAATCTCCGTTTCAGAGGTGATAGGGAGGCCCTCAGAAGTATCAGAATCTCTGGTTGTTCTTCGTGTGTTTGCCATGGTTGATTTTGTCTTCCCACAGACGGCGCCAAATGTTGTGGATTAAAAAACGTACTTTGTGAATTTAATGAGCTTCGAGCTTTAATGGATGCACTCGTGTTTCCGGACTAAATCGGTCCTCACAAGATGCCTACGTATCTCAATTAATGTTGAGAATCAAGCCAAAGACGTAGTTCTGATTGTAGGATCAGGGACCTTATATAGGCGTCTGGAGCCTAGTATTTATGGTATGTTTAGGAGTCTTAGCGAATAAGTCTTCTTTTTGATATTGGATAAGCATTGTATTGCTTGCAGGATAAGTCTTTTCCTTGTCGATAAAGGCTATGACTCATTAATTCCCTTTAATTGGGATTCTGGATCTTTCTTTGACCAATTTGCCATAATTTAGACTCTTTTTATGAGCTGTATATTTTCCCTATTCATTAATTATGAAATTAATGAATAATTAGGGTGTCGGACCTTAAATATCGGCCTTTTGTTTGACTAGTCAATTATATTTCTATAATTACTTTTCTGACCTTATCAGAAAGTATGAAACAAAGTTATTCACACGTATTTATAGATTTAATTTGTATATGAACCAAAATTTATGAATTTGGTATAACTAAAGAAAACTTGACTTTATACCCCCAATATCCTTTATGGACCTTGTAAACTGACTTGTAAATATGGATATGTATATGCATAACACAAGTCACATTCATGACACTGCATAAATTACAATTGCATTTTCTGTTGATAAAAAAAAATTGTGGGTCAAATGTTTTTGAGTTTCTGTCTGCTCGAGATTGCTTTGGGACACTCTGAATTATTCGGCAGGTAAAAGTATTTGTTTTTAAGGAGCTTGTTTTAAGAATGAAAAATGCTAGATGTCTCAAACGGTACCTCAAATTTGTTATCAAATACTTGTATAATTTATAACTTTTTTTATTAATACAATGAAACTCCGCGTGTATATATATGCGTTTTTAAATTATAATTCGACATATACACGTTATTTGGATACACATAATTTTAAAAACACGTTTTTTCGTAAAATTACATGTATTTCATTAATCGCACATGGAAAGATAAACAGGGCTCAGTCAGACCGTTGAGAATTTGCAAATGCTATCAGCTGAGCAAACTCGACGTGTACAAGTACAACACTTGAAAATAAGTATTTTTTTTAAAATCTATGTTTTATATGTAGTATTGACGTGTATAAACTTATCTTTAAAAGAAATAATAATGAAATTATGTCAAGTATAATAATAAACTAGCGTAAAAGCCCGTGCGAGGCACGGGCCTGCTTATAGACTGAAATAATTTCTCGAACAAACATGTAATGAAATTGGAATAATTTTGTAATTAAAAATATGGAAAATAATATTATTTTGAATTTATCTTTTATATGTATGAAAATTCTTTTAACTTTTTTTTTAATTTAATAAAATTTTACAAAATTTGAATGAATTTCGATATGATAAAGATCAAATTATTTTTTTTTTTTGCCAAAATTTTATTTAGTTTTAAATGATATGAAATGCATTTTATCAAATTTAATAATTAATTATAATATAAATGATAATTTAAGTATAGTTGTCCGTATATAATATGGACGTATCTAAACTTATGTATATTTAATGAAATAACATTATACTTGTAAATAAAATATAAAGTTGGTCACATATGTAATACTATACCGTGATCACATCATAAAATCTCCGATTATCCTATTAATCTCTGAACGGTGACTCAATTGAATACTCCGATCAGGGGTGTTCATGGTTTACCAACCTGATTACTGAACCAACCCAACACTATTTTTGGCCGACCAAGCCGATAGAAGAAAACTCGATACTTAATTGAGTTAAAAACATTTCAAACTGATTTAAATGGATTAGATATGAAATGTATATTTTTCAGCCAACCGGATTTAACTTACAAATAATTTTTGTTTGATATTTAAATATATATTGTACATACAACCATACATTAGATAATACATCATACTGACATTTATAGATATATGTGTATATAATTATATTATTAAAATTATAATTATTCAAAAATAAAATATTAACACTAAATCGCAAGTTATGTGTATTTTAGTTTACTTAGATTTTCTAAATGAGAGGTGTTGTATAATATTAATTTTTTAATAAAATTATTTAAAACATTCAAACTAATGCAACCGACCCAAACTAATGTATTATAAGCAGGGATGGGTTGCAAATTTAAGTTTTGCAGGTTGGATAAAAAAAATTCAAAATGATATAACTGGGTCGAGTTACAAAAATTCTTCCAACTTATAATCAACTCCTCACACCGATTCCCAATTTTTACAATGATGTGTGCAACTTAAAATTTACTTTTAAATAATAGAAGTAACCGACAATATGTTACTTATAGATTTTAATATTATATTTATGTATTAGAACCTGAATATTTCATATAAAATATAATAAGTAACATATTATTATGTAAAAATATAAATCTTATAACAATTAATAACCTAATTGATATTTAATCGAAAAAATATAATTGAAGTAATTTTTTTTAAAGATAATTGAATACATTACTGTATACTTAAAAACACGAAAACTAAAAAATACGAATTTGTATAAATAATATGAACTAACATTTCATTTGGAAAAGTTAAAATTTAAAAAAGTAATTGTATAAACATGTTATATAAATAATATAAAATAACATATTGGTCACTCAAAAGTTAAAGTATTAAAAGAAAATAGGAAGAGAGAATTATACGCTTTATCTAATAATTTTTTTAGAGTAAACTCAAAATTCAATGTAGCACTGTTGATAATGAAAAGAAATTTATATAAGGAGATATTAGTTCGATTTTCAATGGCTACACAAATTCAACCTCTTTTAATTTAAACACTGATGAGATCGTTTCTGTAATTTTTATAAATACAAGGATAAAATTGTAAATTCACTACCATTTTTGACATATTTTGCCTTTGGTTGACTTTTAACATAAAAAGTAGATATATAGATACGTTGCGAATTGTCAAAATATGCTAATCTGAACCGATTAAAATCGAATCGAATGACTTGATTTTGTTAAATTATAGATTAGTAGTTCACATGTTGTTTGAATATTTTGAAAATCATCACCATATATGATTACATATAATAAGATATATTGTACTATATAGAAGTATACATCTTGACAATTAATATATAATTGATCTATGTTTAATAAAAAAAATTAAATATAATTTAAATGTTAAGAAAGATGATTGAATATGTAATTATACATAAAACCAAAAAAATAGTGTTATATAAATATTATAAATCAACAATTTACTTACTCAAAAGTTTTTAAAAAAGGATAATAATGAAAAACGTGGGTAATCTAATAAGATTTTTAATTAAAGCTCAATCATTAGTGTAGCACAAGTGGTTATAACATAAACTCCGTTAGAGGAGGTTAGAGGTTCGATTCCTCAAAGCAACTCAAACTCATTTATTTTATTGCATAAATTGTAAAAGATGGCATTTTTGTGATTTTTCAAAAAAAAAGGATAAAACTGTAATTTCACAACCATTTTATTGGCTCAATTTGCCCATAGACCCCATTTAATATATAGAAATAGATAAAATATAGCAAACACTTAACACTTGTATTTTTATTAATTTTTGTCACTTAACACTTGAATTAGATGTAGTACTATCATCTATTAGATTTAAATGTATGTTAAATTGTCAATGATGTGTACAGTGTACTGATATTGCTTAGCTAATCGTTTTTCTGACAAAATGTTACAATCTTTTTAAATGATCAATAATATCGTTATTGTTTAATTGTTTGATTACTTGTGCATGTACGGTTGTACCATCGTTGAAACTAGCCGTGTAAAATACGGGATAGGTTCTAAATATGAATAAAAAAAAAATTAAAATTATATGGTATATTTGTATGTTAATTTTTCTAAATTATATGATGTATTGACATGTAAAAAGTGTAATTAATGTGTTACATACTCCCTCCGTCTCAGTCATTTCTATACACTTTCTATTTTGGGATGTCCCTCTCATTTCTATACATTCCAAAAATAGTAACTTTTAATAATATAAAACACTACTATATCCACTACTTTCTCCACTATCTCTATTTTATAATAATATAAAACACTATTACACCCACTACTTTCCTCCACTATCTCAAATCTATTATTAAATATTGATTGGTCCCACCACTTTACCCACTTTTCATCTAATTTTACTCATTTTTTATATCTTTTCTTAGTTTACGTGCCCAATCCCAGTGTATAGAATCACTGGGACGGAGGGAGTAATTGTTAATCTTGAATCTTGATAGAAAGAATGTGTAGTTAGATTAATGATTTCACGAGTTATTTAAGCATTATTCCTATATAAATGAAAATTTGATATTTATTAGATTAATCAAATATGGAAGATAATTCAAATACGGAGACACTAAAAAATCAATGAGCGTCGACTCACGCGCTCATCATATTCTCTCTCCCTTTCTTGCTAACCCTTCTTCTCCCATCGTCTTTTCCTCTTCCCCCTTTTAATCTCTCATTTTGCTTTCTCCTCCTCTTTTCATCTCCTTCGCCCTTTTCTTTTCCCTTTCCTACTCTTGACCTCTTTCCTTGGTTACCTATGACGAATTCCTTGATGATTATCTTTAGATCTGAAACTAAGACGGCTTTTGGTTTCCGACTTGTGAATTCTTGTGGCAATAATATCTTTACTGATGGATTTACTTCCCACCATAAATCTGTGAAGCAGAGGCCTAGTCCTAAAGCAGATGGTGTGCAGAATTCTCCATCTAGCTTTACTTCAAGATTTGGTACTCCTAAATCAGGTAAAGATTTTAGTCATACTTATTCGCATAAGGAAATTAGTAAGTTTCACTCTCATGTGTTTTGTCTAAGAGGGGTTCTGTTTTGGTTAAGTCTTTAGATTCTTATTTTGATGTGATGAATGATTTGTGGGACACTTGTTGCTTTACAATGGTTACAATACTATTAAATTGGACTTTGTAAATTTTCGCCAGTTGGCGTTAGATATGTTTGCATGTGTAGGTTTAATTGAGGTCTCTCACCATAGATTTGGCACTCTATTGTTCAAATTTGATACTAGAAGGAATCTATTGGTTGCTACAGCTACGGGATCCATATTTATTGATAGTGTTTCTCCTACTATTAAGATTTTAGTACTCCTAAATCAGGTAAAGATTTTAGTCATGCTTATTCGCATATGGAAATTAGTAAGTCTCACTCTCATGTGTTTTGTCTAAGAGGGGTTCTGTTTTGGTTAAGCCTTTAGATTCTTATTTTGATGTGATGAATGATTTGTGGGACACTTGTTGCTTTGCAATGGTTAGCAATACTATTAAATTGGACTTTGTAACTTTTCGCCAGTTGGCGTTAGATGAGTTTGCATGTGTAGGTTTAATTGAGGTCTCTCACCATAGATTTGGCACTTTGTTGTTCAAATTTGATACTAGAAGGAATCTGTTGGTTGCTATAGCTACATGATCCATATTTATTGATAGTGTTTCTCCTGCTATTGAGATTTTCTTTAAGCCTTGTAAGGAGAACCTATACTCAGGGAAAGCCGACATAGTTAAGGTCTGGGTCCAACTTTCTAATGTTCCCTTGTCTTACTGGTCAGTGAAAGGCATGTGTCAGTTGGTTAGTACTCTTGGTACCCCTATTGGATTTGACCCAATAACCTTAGACCACCTAACTAACTTGAATCCTATGAATGAGGCAGTTATTTTTTAGATATCTACCTTGTGTTCCATGTTTGCCTTCTTGTTGGCTAGTTTGGACAGGACTGCTAATTCGGTTGTTAGAGTGAAGGCCACTTATTTGACTACTTTTGATGTCTGTGATGTTTGTCACCAAACGTCCTATGAAACCAATGACTATGGGTTTATTAAGCTTCTTCAGAGAACTGACAATTTCCTTGAGGAAATGGATGTCCAGGACTGGCGAATAACAATTAGTGATGCTGATTTTAAAGAGTTGGACGGGGAATTTGATGTTGTGGGTAGTGTAATTGAGGGTTGTGGGGCTACGGGAGCTAGTCGAAATAATGAGCTTTTTCAGGGGACATTTAAAGGATCCAGAGGGAGAAAAAAGGGAAGACCAAGTAAATCCCTTCTCCATGAGACTGTTGATAGGAAGAAGAAGATTGATGTTGACCAGGTTAATAAGAGCCCGAAAAAGTGATCCCCAAGAGAGGACGGGGCAGGCCAAGAAAGCATCCTCCTTTGGTATCCCCTGCTACAAACATCAAAAATGAGAAACTGGCTTTGAATTAAGAACAGGAACAGGGACAAGGAACACCAGGGCTTAGCCCGGTGAAACGTGGGAGAGGTCGGCCTAGGAAGTTCGTGATTGATAATGACTCTCACTCGATGCCTTTAGATGCTATGTTCAAAAACAGGAACAAGCGGATTCTGAATGTTGCTCAGGAATGGACTGTACCGAGGGGCACTACTCTGAAGCAGCCTTTGACAGGTACTCGAAGTGATAAGACACTCCCCACTGCAACTTGCTCTAATCTCAGTGAGGATCAGACTCGAGCTTGTTTGGCTACGGAAATGGAGGAATCGAAGAAGGGCCGGGAGCGGTCCTACAAGGTCAAACGACTAGGGAAGGGCGTTTCTTCCAACGTGACTAGGAGCAAGAACTGCTGAGGAGTGTTCTTTTTATGATGCTTTTCACCGGACTTTCTTAAGTTGTATTGTTTGTTTGGTTTGTATGAACTTATCCTTGACTCGGCAAGATTGAACTTGCTCCTACGGGAGTTAGGATCTCTGTAATGGATTCACCCTTATTTCGAATTCTATAATATTAAAAAGGGTTACCAAATTATCTATTACTTCAATATTAAAGTTGTGCATCACTAGTTTAACAAATTAATTATCAAAGTCATTAGTCGTTGGGTCCAAATACATCAAGTGATGCACTGATTGCTGATGGAAAATAAGAGTAACATGCCAAACCATTAGAGCATCTCCAACCCTTTGCAGCCCTTAGCTAAAACTTCCAGTTGGCAACTACACAGTACTAATTATAGCCAATTTTTTCAAAATTGTCATCTCCAATCGATAACTCCCCTTGGCTTAAATTATAGCCATCCACTTATGCTTGGCAATATTTGTTGAATGCTTACAGATCTATAGAAGCTTTCCATGTCATCTTCGACTAATTCCTTTGCCTCTCATGCTTTCTTTCATCCCACCACTTGATTTGTAAGCATATCTTCAATATCCTATTTTGTTTTTTTTTTTGTTTCAGATTAGGGATTTTGTTTATGTTTATTGTATAACATGGCCTTGGTGATTTGTTTGAACTTCTCAAAATCAAATTTATGAGCTGTATTTCTTTGTATGAAATTAATATGGAGGCAGTATGAATTGTTTGATTGATTGTCCGAATGAAATGTTCAAGTCCGAAGCCAAAACTTGTCATGTATAAGTACGGTACATATCAATATTAAAATTATTTAGTGTTAATATTAATTTATTAATCAATAAAATTTTTAAAAATGGATGACCACAATTTAAGATAATAACATTAAATTTAAATTTTAAATTTTTATTGAAAAAGTATTCTTTAAAATTAAAATTTATTATTTTCAAGATATAGCTAATCATTATAGCAAACCCCGTTGGAGCACAACACAGATTCAGCAAATTTTACCCAACCATTATCTTATACTAGAAGATAACCCGTGCGAAGCACGGACATAGTTAATTTATTTAAAATTTTAAATTATTTATTTAATATAAATAAGGTTATAATCAGAAAATTAGAATTACAATATAAATTTTAGATGGGTAAGAATAAAAAAAGTTATTTAATTTGCTTATATTAACATAGTATTATTTACCCACTGCAAATTCTGCGTGAATTGATGAGAAGCTAAAAATGAATAAAAACATTCAAGTTCCATTAGTCAAGCAAATAAGGAAATTGTTGTGAAAGAAAATTATTATGTGATTAGAAAAATAATTTAAAAAAACTGCACATGTTTTCAGCTTGGTTAGACATAAAACTAAGAATTATACTTAAAATATACTCAAGATAGTTAGAAGGAGAATGATACCTAGAAATTAGAGTGTTTGTAGATGTTCCGGACAGAGGTAGATTAAGATAACAAATTCAAGGGTATAAAATAGATTGAGATTAGTATCTTGATTCAACAACTAAGTGATTATAATCGGGTCCGGTGAATTTTGATTCAACAACTAAGGGATTATAATCCGATCTGGTGAATCTTGTTTCAACAACTAAGTGATTATAATCGGGTTTGGTGGCTGATCTGATTGTGATTGTAACGCTGATGGATATAATAATAATATATAATATATTTGGTACAATAATAATACTATAATATATTTTAGATTAATATTATTCAGTGGTAGATTCAGATTAATATCTTGATTTAATAACCAAGTGATTATAATTGGGTATGGTGAGTAATCTAATTTGACGCTGATGATTATAATAATAATATAATATATTTTAGGACAATAATAATATTATAATATATTTTTGATTTATATTTTGTTGAAAAAATAGAATTTTATGTGAGATAGATTTTAGGTGTGGAATCAAAAAAAAATGTGTGAACCAAATTTGGTATCATAATAATTTAATATATTTTAGTACAACAATAATATTATAATATATTTTAGGTTAATATTTTTTTTAAAATATTTTTTTAAAAAACAACATAGAACTCTACGTAAGATAGGATTTATACGTGAAATAGGATTGTAGGGGTGAAACCAAAAAAAAGTTGTGAACCAAATTTGGTACCGGAGTTTCGCTTATTAATAAAGGTTATAGATTATTTTAACCAATCATTTTAGCCAACCCGCTCTTATAAATTTCAACTGCAGACACTTGTTTTGTTCTGAAGTTCACAATTATAGTTCAACTAAATCACGTGATTTAATTACATAATCGACTAATCAGTAGTTCGATTATGTAAATAGTAATCCTCTCTGTACAACTTTATTGAGAATGAATGCTTGCTACTAGCTAGCAATATTAAAATTATATACTTATAAGCACAGATGCAAGTATAACAACTGAATAGCCAGACCTTAACAAAGTAGGCACAAGCACAAACTGAACCATAAACCAAACCAAACCAAATCCAAAACATCAAAAGATCACACCAATGAGACTGCACCTTTGTCAATAAGATGCTGAGAGAAACAGACAAGCACCAGCAGGAAGGTCTTACCGTGCTTGTGGACTTGATACATCACTGTCTATATTAAGTGACATTACTCCAACTAATTCTTTCTTTCTTGTCTGTAACTCTGTTTCTAAGCACTCTTTCAACTGAGTCGCCACAAAATTCATAGTCGGTCTGTCATCTGAAGCTATTGATACACAGGCCAATGCTATTTCTAGAGCTTTCCAGACAGAATTAACGTCAACATTTTGCCTTATTCTCGAATCAACAAGAATTCTGACATCGCCTTCCTCAATTCTAGACCTAACCCACTCAACTATGTGTTCATGGTCATCACCGGTCCCTATGGCTGGACGGCCTGTGATCATTTCCAACAGTACAATTCCAAAACTATAAACATCACTTTTCTCTGTCAATCGATTTGATCTGTAATACCTGCCGAGCCAGAAAGAAGGTAAGTAAAAAACACACTTACAAAATATAAGGTGATGGGAGTAGGACAAGATATGAATGTCTATTATGTATATTGTGGATACATACTGGGGATCAAGGTAGCCAGGAGTTCCAGAAACTACAGTAGTTATGTGACTACCAGCTTCGAACGGAATAACTCTGGACAAGCCGAAGTCTGCAAGTTTACCTTGAAAATTCTCCGTTAGTAAGATATTTGTTGATTTCACATCTCTGTGGATTATTGGTGGCTTGCAACCATGATGCAGATACTCGAAGCCTGAGAAAATTTACGTACTGTGATGTAAATGTCTCTTGTAATCATGCGTACAAATAGATAATGAAATGAACATCAACATGTGACTATGTGAGGGATAATAGTATCGGCTCATCAGCTAACCTTCTGCAGCATCAGTTGCAATCAGAATTCTCTGTTCCCAACTCAAGACATTTGACCTTTTACCTGTATCCAAGCACTACTAGTTATCACAGGCTATTAGGTAAACCTTCCAAGGTACTTTAAACCTTTACATTTCCAGTAGCATTTTGTGTCCGTCAACTACTTTTAAGTTATAATTCATAGAAAGGTGAAGCGCAATGCAGTTTGCCTTGAGTAGAGAAAGTTGGAAGGCATTTTATTTTACTTAAGTAAAGGGGACTGTTAAGTTAACAGTCCCCTTTACTTTAAAACTAACATTTGTACTTGAAGAGTAGACGTCTAGTGTGGGCATGTTCATTTTATTTGAATTCATAACATTGTAGTGGATCATTTTATTTCTGTTTGAGTTTGCTGGGTTGTCTGGGTATGTGCTATGTCAACATGTAATCACGGTTGAGGTGCCACAAGCATTTAATTGTGTGGTTTTAATGGAATTGCCTCGAGCAATTAAGGTCCAAGAATTATTGTTCGATGAAAGTTAGGGATCTTAGTGTAAGTTTTGTGCATTCTGCTTTAGTTCATTCATTACATGTATATCTTGCTGGTTCGCTGTTTTACATGTATCTGACTGAGGACAGTTATTTGTTGTAGCATGACAGTAGCTGTTATATATGTTACATCTAGATTAATTGTGTCTGCAATTGCTATGTAATAATATATTGGTTGCATCAGAACTAGGTTGTATTGATATTATTCATTTCAGATTTGTTAGAATATATTAATATATGACCCTGGTAGGGCCTTCCTCTAACACCTCAAGGTTTTATCAGAATTGGTAACTTAATATGGTATCAGAACTTAAAAGCCTTTCGAGTGAGGGGAAGTGTTAACAAAATTCATTTGATATCATGATCCAACTGAATCATACATAATTATTTTCTAGGGTGGAATTTATCAGTAACAATTTAAGTTTAACATGTACCTGCTAGATGCCCTTCTAGATCTCCATTGGCCATGTACTCATAGATAATTCCCAAGTGGTTGTCTTCGTTACAGTAGCCAACAAGAGCTGTTAAATTTTTATGATGAATGCTCATAAGAAGCTTAGCCTGAAATTTATGGACACATGTTAGTAGGACAAAGAACACCATGCAAACACAAAGATGCAGGTAACTGGCACGGCTAATTTTTTGAGCATACAAGCCTTTTTCACGGATTTTGGGAGGGTTAGTTTGGCAATATTAGTTAGAAAGTTAAGTCTTTTTGCAGGAATAATATGTTATGGGATGATTATTTCTGTGTGAGCTAGGTTATATGTTTTGTTCACTTGCCTCAGTCTGAAATTCCTTGTATCCTTGAACTGATGTTGGCGAGAGCATTTTAACAGCAACTTGGGTATCTCCGATATAGCCATGATATACTGTGCCAAAGCCTCCTTTTCCAACGATTTTCTCAAAATTGTTTGTGAGTTTTAGAATTTCAGAGTAAGTAAATCGACGCTTTATTGTCTCCAAGGAGTTATCCTTTAGATGTGCTGCAAAATTTAATTTCTAAGAATAGTGAAATTTCCATATACCTTATAAAATAGTAGCATCGTTAATTTCTGTACCTTGTCGTTTTCTACGTCTTCTTATCCACAGGATGATAATCAATGCAATCAAGATCAACACAAGCACTGACACAACTGAAGCTGCTATTCGAATTAAAGATTTGTTACTGCTCTGGTTGCATGAAGATGAGAGGCATTGGTTTGTGTCTCCACCTCCCAGACTTGAATCCATGCTGTTTATCAAATCAAACATGAAGATCAGCTATCTATGCACAAATTGTTTCAATTACTAAAGGCATGAATGGAATTCATATTATTGGTCTATCATTACTGTGTCATGGAAGCAATGCGCACCTTAGTGTTAAAAATCCACTTTTTGACTTTGATAGGAGAACTAAAGGAACAGAACCTGTGAAATTGTTCCCTTTTATGTTTCTGCAAAATCAGAACAGCAAGTATATTTAACCTATACTTGTAATGCCACAAAATCCAACCATGGTAGAATTTTCCCTGATTCTCAAAATTGTACACACTTATGTGCACAAATTCAAACCGTGCAAGTTGCAAAATTACACAAAACTGAAATCAGTGCAACAGTGGAATGCTTAAAGCCATACATTTATATAATCCGAGGGTGGAGAATTAATACTTTAACAGCACCCTTTATGTTAAACTTACAGGATCCTCAAGAAGGTCAGTTGCGCTAAGAAATCAGGTATGTCTCCGGACAAATTATTATTTGACAAATCCCTGAAAATATATTTATAATTTTCATGTTAAGCCGCACTGCCAAAGTTTAGTTAACTAGTTTTTATGCAACCATAAGATCTAATGTTCTTACAAAGATCTTAACATTGTGAGGTTGGATAGAGAAGGAGCAATTTTCCCACTCAATCCACTTGAGGACAAGTTCCTGAATGCAAGGTAAATTGTGAATTCAGTACATATGTTAGCCAAAAAATTTCATGAATAATAAGTTAGAACAAAAATAAGCAAGCGCATACAATGATGTTATCCTAGGCAAATCAGAACCATTATAGCTGCATCCAACACCGTCCCACGCATAGGCCCGTGGTGCACACGGATCTCCTTGCCAGTTTTCTTTTTGAACCTTATACACTGACTTGATATCCATTATAGAGCCAGCTAAAAGGTCACAAAGGATGAATTTGTATTAGATTTCAGAATAAAGATCTATATTTGTCTGTTTACTTCGATTCTTCTATTTGTTTCTCATTTTCTGTCAGAATAAGTACTTGAATGTTTTGGAGACAACAATCTGATAACATACTTAGCAAAAAAAAAAAAACAATCTCATAACACTGTCATTACTTGTAAAGAAAATGAACACAAAAATGAATGTGTGTGTGTGTAAAGCATAAACAAAACAAAAGAACACCATAGTGTGTTCTTGTTGCTTATGCATGAAATGGCATTCGATGTTACACAAAATTAGTAAGAGAAAACACGCTCACATTCTAATTTCAGAGACAAGCTCTGATTTGTTCTTATTAGCTAGAAATTTATGTAATTGTGTTAAAAGCATTTATAACTTTGTAGGCATCGTGTATGTAAATGTATTTTAGAAAAATACATATAAGAAATCGTCTTCCTAAAGGTTTTAGGATGATTACTGGTTATATTCAAAAGATTGTTGCTCCTCTTCATTGATGCAATTGAGAAAATTAATCATAGGATATATTTAAAAGTACGAACTGGATGGTAATGCTTACTAAAAGTAGAGACAGAGAATAAAGATGATCGAAAGGAATTATGTTTGTACTTCCAACATTGAAAAATGAAAGCAAAAGATAGCCAGAGCGTACCATCTTGATCATCTGTTTGCGACTGCAGAAATTGCCTCACAGTAAAAAGCTCAATGGCATTTATGATAGGGGGAAGAGTTGACCTTTTGGTTTTCTGAATCAGGATCTCATAATTTGATGTTTGGTTTTCAGGTTCAGTACTGTATAAGGTTCCAGTACTCCGATTAAATGGACTAATAGGTCTATTATACCAGAGGTTTCCGTTCAAATATATGTTAAATTCTCTGGTTTGGTTGCGCTGTAATGTCTGCACCTCAGCATAGTGCAAGTAGATAAGAAACTGATCAGAGGCATTACGAGGCTCCCATGTAATTTTCAACGGATTGCTAGTGTTCTCTGGCGCAATAGCTGACCTCATAACTTCAGTTGGTACTTCGAATGCTCCATCATAAGCATAGTCCTTTAACACTTCAAAATCATATATTGATGAAGTGTTGATTTCATCAAATGAATTCCATAATCTATCATATATGTCATCTTTGTACCTGTTGTAAATATTAGCAAGTAAATCATTCGGCAACAGACCAACAATAAAAAACTTCAACTGTTGAATTTGATACATGATCCAGTTAAGCCCTCCTCCGGTTGATTTGTCAGGAGACCTCAAGTTAAAAGATGTCTCAAGTGAAGGGAGGGTAACTTAACTTTAAAAATTAAAGCTTAGATGGCTTACCTGTAGTACGCAAATATTCCACCATAATCTAAGCGTGAAAAAAGATATAGGGATCCGAACTCAGCTGTATACATGCTGTTATTGAAGTACCTCAAATCCAGAGATGATATAAAAGGTGTTCCATGTCCTGTATTTACCAGGCAAACATGAATGTATTCTGATGTTGGGACATGGATGATCTCTCTTAGCACACGCGAAACTGTTTGGTTGAATGAGACTGTATCCCATTTCTCAACTCCAAGATAAATATCAAATTTCGGGGCTTGGCCTTTAGAATCATAATTTCCGTAAAAAAACCATGCACGAATGAAGTACCTGTTACCTGGCCCTTGAACAGGTTTTAGAGTGTAACAATTTCTAATTCCCCCAGGAAAACTTCTTAGTGTCAAAACCTCTTGTGGGAGTACAGGAGTTATAGTCCTGTAAATTGGTAGTATGGTCTTGCTTTCACCGGCATCAGTGAATCCAGAATCCGATACATAGTTTATGCCAGTCGTGCTATCGGTGTAGTTGGAATTTCCTGGTATTCCGCAGTCTATGTGGATGGAACCTGAGACCATATTGAAGTGTGTTAGTTCTGGCATGTTTTTGTCACACAGACCATGTATTTAGAAATAATGTTAGTTGTTTTCTTACCTGATTGATCATCCTGTGAATGAACTATAGCGGCTATAAGAGCAAGATAGACGAGGGTTAAAGGGACAAAACATTTAAACAATCTCATCCTTCTGCACTTGATATTTGGTGCTGAAGAATGCTATTTGGTGGTGAAGAATGCTTAACATGGCTTGCCCTTATAATTTATACATACACTGTGAGAAAAGTTCTATCAAAACCATTATTTTAAGAGAATCACTTGTAACCCTTCTCAAAGTCATAAGAATTTTTTTTTTAAAAATTCTCTAAATTTTTCTTCTTTTCTTCTCCCATTTTCAAAATTTAGGAGCGACTCAACTTAGAGCATCTCTCATGAGGTACTCCCGTTGTACCTCTCATTTCTTTACACTTTTCTTCCTCATTTCTTTACACTTTTCTTTTTGAAACATCCCTCTCATTTCTTAACCTATCAAAAATAGTAATATTTTATAATATAAAATCAATCACATTCACTACTTTCCTCCACTATACCTACTTTATACTCCCAAAATTAGGGTTCAAACCGCCACTTCTCCATTCTTCAACCATCATCCCCTTCACTGATTAAACCTCTTTCACTCTCCCATCATCTCTTTTCGTGCCCATCTTTTTGGGATGTTAGTGTGTTCTGTTTTGATGTTTTTGTGTGGTTTGTTATGGGTTTCGTTAGTTTTTCTCAGAAGGATTTAAATGATAGTTTGGGTGATCTGTAAGTGTTGGGGGCCCAACCGAGATCGGGCCGAATAGTGATTGGGCCGAGAAGTAATTGGGCCGAACGGTCACAGCCCACTTCTTCGACTAGGTCCGTTGGATCTGACCGTTGCTTGACCGAGTCACCCGACTATTCAGGCGTAAGAACAGGACCACGCATGTGGCGGTTGCTCCCGAACAATCCGGGCGAGCCGGTACCAAAGTGCCTATAAAGGCACATGACAGGTTTCACGTTCAAGGATATACTCATTTTTACGCTCACAAATACTTACACGTTCATTTAAACCTAATTGGAACCTCTAATTTATTCTCACACCGGAGGTGAATCGGGGGCCCAATCCCTCGCATTCTTCTCTTTTGACAGGTCGCCCCGAAGAGCTTCCTGAAGTACAACCCGACAGAAAACTGGTTCCAACATTTGGCGCCGTCTGTGGGAACGTGTAAGCCAATTCGTGACGTTAGCTGAGAACGATGGCAATCGATAGTTCTGAAGACAGGGTGCTCGGTTTTGCTGAAACTCATCGCCAGGGTCCCTCCACGACTACACCCCCCATTAATCGGGTTCTCAATTTTGATGATGATTTGGAGGAGGGACCGATGCCCACACCCGAAGAGCAAAAGGCCATGATTCTTAAATGGCGTGAAGAAACTGCTGCCAAAGGAGGAAGGCAGAAGGAAAAGGAAAGGCTGGAGGCCGAAGCCCAAGCTAGGGCGAAGAAGAGAGAGGAGGATCTCGCTAAGCTGGAAGCAATTAAAAGGCGAAGGGCTGAGCTGGATGCTGAGGAAAAGGCTCTCCAAGGTGCTGTGGAGATCGGAGAACAACTATTGGTACAGACCAGTCACAGGAGAGAAAAGAGGGTGCATAATGATGAAGATGGATCTTCGGATTCTGAATCACATCCCCGAAGGATCCGTTCAAAGGTGGTCGTACGATCGGATACCGACGAGGAAGGAGATCCTCGCATGAAAGACAGGCTGAGCCGAATGGAGAAGGCGATGTTCGGCGATCGTAGAATTAGTCACGAGCCGGTAGTGTCGGAGGAAATCGAGCAGTATAGACCTCCCCCTGGAAGACAATTCCCGAAGATGAACGAATTCAATGGGAAAGGCGACCCTGAAGACCATTGCGAGAAGTATGAGTCCCTTATGACAGGCATGGGGCACTGTGATATCATGCTTTGCAAGATGTTCAAGACATACCTGAAGGGTCCAGCTACCATGTGGTACAGGTCAATGAAACCAAGGTCGATATGTTCTTACGACCAGCTAAAAAGGAAATTCTTGAGGCACTATTCGCACTTGTGCCGAAGAGAGAAGGACACCGAAGCTTTGATCCACTGTAGACAAAGGCCGAACGAAGAGTTGGGAGATTACTTGGATAGGTTTAAGGAAGAAGCTGGAATGGTGACAAATTTGGACAAGGTAAAGGCCGCCGGGTTCTTATCGGCAGGACTAGACCCCATCAAAGGTAAAAAACTCCGATCTTCTCTTTATGATATTCCCCCTAAGTCCCTGAATGATATATACTTGAGAGGTGAAAGTATCCGACGGAAGATGGAATCCATCGGGGGGTTTAAAGAAGCCAAGAGAGAAGACAGGGGGAAAAAAGGGTATGACAGGGACGATGCAGGACGAAGATTCGATGATAGGCGTAATGAGGTGAAGGGTCGCGATAAAGCTGCCGAACGAAGGAGAGATAGGGATGGCACAACATTTACCCCTCTGAATGCACCAATCTCGAAGATTCTCCATGAGATAAAAGGAAAGCCTGGATTCGTTCGCCCAGCACGAATGAAGATGCCCGATTATAAGAAAAATGGTAACAAGTATTGCGATTATCATCAGGACAAGGGCCACAACACCGATGAGTGTTACCATCTAAAAAAACTGATAGAAAAGATGATCAAGGAGGGAGAACTGAATAAATTTTTCAAAGACCTGAGGGACAAGCTAGCCCCGAAGGAAGACAAACGAAAAGAGCCCGAAGATGTCGAAAGATACAGAGGCGAAGTAAAAACCATATTCGGTGGAAGCACCCTGGGACGAGATAGCAAGACGGTCAAGAAAAGGTACGCAAAACAGGTTTACAATTTGTACCAGTTTCAATCTGCCAAACAGGCGATGCCGATCATGTTTACCGAGGATGATTATGAGGATGTGATTTGGCCTCATGAAGACCCTTTGCTCATCAATCCGGTGATCGGGCAAAACAAAATATGGAAAGCTTTGATAGACGGGGGGAGCTTGGTGAACATTCTGTACCATCGGACGTATAGTAAAATGAACCTTGGAGGCGAACAGCTGGAACCCTGTCACGAAGAATGTGAAGGAATTTCGAGTGGGGGCCAAAGTTCCAGAAAGCATTTGAAGATGTGAAGGAATATCTCACTAAGGCGCCTCTCCTAATGAGGCCCGACCCGAAGGAAACATTACAGTTGTACTTAGCGGTGAGCGACCGAACTCTTGGAGCAGTACTAGTGAAAGAGCATAATAGCTCTCAACACCCGGTGTTTTATGTATCCCACATGCTGAAAGATGCGGAAACAAGATATCCAAATGCCGAAAAGTTCGCATACGGCCTTGTAATGGCAACCCGAAAGCTATGTCATTACTTTCAGGGGCGAACGGTACAAGTTATAACCGATCAACCCCTGAAGAAAATTTTGACAAGACCAGAGGCGTCCGGAAGGGTGGTGGCTTGGTCCATTGAGTTGGGAGAATATGATTTGGAATACATCCCCAGAACGTCCATCAAAGCTCAAGCATTGACAAACTTCATGGTCGAATGCTATTTTTCAGGACCAAAAGACCTGGCTCCCGAAGAGCGGCTGGTTCGATCGCCAGGCAAGTGGAAATTGTTTGTAGATGGGTCGGTAGCCGGGTCAAAATGTGGGGCAGGACTAATTCTTTCAAGTCCAGATGGGTTCGAAATCTGCCAAGCAATAAGATTCACTTTCCCATTAACCAATAACGAGGCCGAGTACGAAGCATTGCTAGCCGGTTTAAACCTTGCCAAAAACCTCGAGGTAAGAAATTTACGAGCATTTAGTGATTCTATGTTAGTGGTGAAGCACTTTTCAGGAGAGTATGAACAAAGAGAGCCTCGACTCAAGGCTTACGCCGCAAAGGTAAGGGACTCATCGGTCTCATTTGAATCCTTCGAATTAAGTCAAGTAGGGAGAGAGGATAATAGCCGAGCCGATGCTCTGTCAAGATTGGCTCCGGCCGAAACACACAACCTCACAGGATCCATCTACCTGACTGAAGTGAAAAGCCCTTCAATCGACAAGCAACAATGCATGGAAATCCACCAAGGCATTAACTGGATGACCCCGATCAGGGCCTATCTAGAAAAAGATACTTTGCCCCTGGACCGGAAAGAGGCTCAAAAAGTGAAGTACAGGGCAGCAAGCTACACCATCATCGGTAACAAGTTGTATAGAAGGTCAGCGACAGAACCCCTTCTCCGATGTTTGGATCCCGAAGAACAAATCCTGGCCTTAGAAACAGTTCACGAAGGAATATGCGGAGAACATCTTGCCGGTCGGTCACTTGCCTTCAAAATCCTCAGACAGGGGTTT
Source organism: Heracleum sosnowskyi (assembly GCA_030848705.1). Taxonomy (NCBI): domain Eukaryota; kingdom Viridiplantae; phylum Streptophyta; class Magnoliopsida; order Apiales; family Apiaceae; genus Heracleum; species Heracleum sosnowskyi. The sequence continues at coordinate 146,299,523 of CM061236.1, read as the reverse complement.
TATTGGCCGACTTTGCGAGCAGATGCGGCCGATTACGCAAAGAAGTGTCGACAATGCCAGTTATTCAGTACTATCCCGAAGCAGCCACCAGAAGAAATGGCATCAGTCCTAAGCCCCATTCCTTTCGCCATGTGGGCTGTAGATATCGTGGGAATTCTACCTAAGAGCACGAAACAAGCCAAGTACTGCATAGTGGCGATCGACTATATGACCAAATGGGTTGAAGCAAGACCTCTGGCGACCATAACCGAAGAAGCAGCAAAAAAATTCATGTTAGAGCAAGTCATACTCAGGTTCGGGATCCCGAAGGTCTGTGTATCCGACAATGGGACCCAATTCATCGGGAACAAGTTCCGGAAGTTCTTGACGCATTTCGGAATACAGCAGAAATTTAGCTCGGTCGGTCACCCTCAAGGAAACGGAGCAATCGAAGCCGCAAATAAAATCATCTTCGCCGGGATAAAAAAGCGGCTGGGAGATGCCAAGGGGCTTTGGGCAGAAGAGCTAAATTGGGTATTGTGGGCATACCGAACGACCCCACGCTCATCGACAGGCGAGACACCTTTTAAGTTGGCATTCGGGACCGACGCCCTAGTTCCCGTTGAGGTCGGACTGGACTCCTACCGAACGGAGGTATTCAACGTCGAAGCAAATGAATTCGGCCTTCGGGCCAATGTGGATTTGTTGGAAGAAGAAAGAGAGGCGGCTCACCTAAGGAACTTGAAATATCAGCTTCAGGCAGCCCAATACTACGACACCGGAGTAAAGAAAAGGACCTTCATGGTGGGAGATTTGGTGTTGAGGGAATTGGCGACATCTATGCCAGCTAAGCAGGGAAAACTAATGCCAAACTGGGAAGGCCCGTATAAAGTGACTGAGGTGGTTCGACCTGGTACCTACAAATTAGCAACCACGTCTGGCGACCCGATCAAGAACACATGGCACGCCTCCAGGTTACGAAGATATTACCAATAGCCTTCATCCAATCTAGGGGAATATGGCCGAACAAAAGGTGCTCGCCACTCAAGTTCTTATTTTCACTTCATACTAAGTTTTTTTTTTTTCTGAAAAGCATGTAAAGTTGAATAATTTATCAATAAAATACATGTTTCCCTGTTCTACTTATTTTATCAGTTATGCATTATAATGTTATAAGTCGGACATTTACCTGGGGACGACCAGAAACGATAAATGCCACGACTTCTTGAATAATGTTTCATAAATTTGGCGATTGGATAACCAAACAGCCAAACTTTGGGAGAATCCAGACCATGTTAGGCGAAAAAGAAAGCCGAAGATACATATAATGGTTAAATTTTGTTATATGTTAAGGCGAGGTCGATAAGCCAAAGACACATAAATTTTATAAAATATGTTAAGGCAATGATTGAAAGCCGAAGACGCATAAAATTTTGTTAATTATGTTGAGGCGAAGTTGGTAAGCCGAAGAAACATAAAATCTATGCAATTACGTTAAGGCAAAATAAAGCCGAAGATACATAAAACTGAGTCAATTGTGTTAAGGCGAAGATAGGAGCCGAAGATACATAAAATTTATGCAATTATGTTAAGGCAAAATAAAGCCGAAGATACATAAAACGGAGTTAATTACATTGAGGCGAAGTCGATAAGCCAAAGACACATAAAGTTTATAAATTATGTCAAGGCAAAAATAAGCCAAAGATTCATAAAATTTTGTGGATTATGTTGAGGCGAAGCTGATGAGCCAAAGACACATAAATTCTATAAATTATGTCAAGGCAAAAATAAGCCGAAGATGCATAAAACTGGTTCGATTATGTTAAGGCGAAAACATAAGTCGAAAAGACAAAATAAAACCAAAAACTCATTAATAAATGGCCCGAGGGCTACAAGAGTTAAAAGACCGAAGGCTTAATAATGTACAAGATAAACAAAGGAAAATTTAACTGCCCAAAGGCCTAATCTGATAGATTTTCGTCCTCGCCGGAGGAGACCACCGGAGTCTCGTCCTCATCAGGGCGACCAACGGGATCGCTGAAGCCTGGCTCTATCAGGGCCTGATGATCTAAGCCCATGGCGGCCGCCCTCCTCACGACTTCGTCGTGGCCCATCTGGTAGCACCGCTCTTCGGCGATCAGCCGCAGCTTGGTCTCCTTACGAGCCAGCTTCCTCGAAGCCTTGAGGGACAGGTTCCGACGGGTCAGCCTAGCCCGAAGGGAATCCAGCTCCTTCTGCATCGCCTCCCGGTCAGCCTTTAGCGCCACAGATTGGCCTTCTAGCCTTTCCACATCGCCAATGGCTTGGCGGAGAGCAGCCTCCGATCGGACCGACCGAACCTCCAGTTCCCGAAGTTGGTCGAATCTACCCTGCATATCCTTCACCTTGTCGGTGATGACAGCAGCCATCGGCGTCGCCTAAAATAAGGAAAAAGACCTTGGTTAGAAAAATGCAGGGACAAAAAATTGAAAGGAAAAGCAAATATATTACCAGAGAAAGGAAGGCCATCATGTCGGCGCAGGCATCGGCGATATCCAACCGATCGTAGTTAGGGCGATCAGCCGGAAGAACCAAAGCCCGGCATAAATCAGGAGCTATCTCCTTGATCGCCTTAGGGTCGGCCGAGGTGACGGCATCAGACTCCAAGATCGCCCACTGAGGGACGTACGTCTTCAGAACTTCCCCCCGTCGAACCCTCTTTCTGACCAGGGGAGTCTCGGTCACTTGCTCCGCATTCTCGGTTCGAGAGGGAGACGTCGGGACCGATTGTTCAGGTGCCCGTTTATCGCCCTCCTGGCGATCCTCATTAGCCTCAGCCCCCGTCCCGGCCGCTTCGGCTACCTCGGCCGCTTCAGCCGCCCTAGCCGCTAAAGCTGTCTGCTCCGCCTCAAACTTAGCCCTCTTTCGTTCAACGATAGCCTGGCGAGAAGACACTGTGAAAGGAAGAAAAAGGTGTTAGACATTTTAAAAGACAGCATAAAAGGGAAGACAGAAGCACAGAAGAAAGAAAAGTAAAAATAAGAATCTAGTGCAAGGGACGAGGAATGTTACCATTACCCCATAGGGCGAAAAGCCATTGGCGATCCCTAAGGTCCTCTAAGGGAATCCGACCCATATCAAAATTGCACAACCTTTGGTATTCATGCAATTCGCCACCCGAAAGGGTGGGTTTAACTATTTTGGTCGAAGGATCGACCACCTGCAACTGAGACGCAGCACCGATCTTAGGGCCCGAGATAAAGCACCACTTGTCGTGACTGTCTTTGTTGTTAGAATTGGTCTCTACCCACTCGGCCCTGTTAGTACGGCGAACGATGGAGTAGAAACCCTTGCTCTTACCATTCTTCCGGAAGTCGTGATGGTGCCAGAATAGGGCGGGAGTTGGGTCGACGTTGGCCGCCAGACATCGGCATTGGAAGTCATTCATATGCAAAAACCCATTTGGATCCATTTGACCCAAAGCTATCCCCATCTGGGCGAATAGTTGCTTCACTATGGGAAGCATCGGAACCCGAAAACCGCATTTTAAAGCGGCTTCAGAGATTCCAGTGGCCACATCACCATAGCCCTTCGGGACAGGAGGATTGAACCATATCCGGTCAGCAGCTCTCGGCAGATACGTATGTCAGGCACCAGTCGGGATATCGAACTCTTTCGGTAACTTAGCTACCCTGTCCTCAGACAACCGAGTCGGATGATTCGCAGCGGGGAATTCATCGACATCATGAAACGGGTATCTGTTCGGGGATATAGATCTGGGAGATTGTCCCGATGTAGAAGCCGACCGATCCATAATTCCTGCATTAATATGAAGAAATTAGCCTTGTACTCGGACATGGACAAGAAAGAGAAGAAAGGAAAAGTGGTCGCCGAGTACAGGGGGCTTGGATCGGTCGGGGAATTACTAGCTTCTAAGCCAATGAAAAAAGAGAAATCTCTAAAGGAGCTACGCAGCCCGAAGATTGTTCTAAAGGTTGACCCGTCCCGAAGGTTGTTCTAAGGACGAATTCATCCCGAAGATCGTTCTAGGGACAAATTGGCCTCGGAAATTGTTCTTAGGATGAATCTATCTACTGGTCTGACTACCGACCTAATTATGGCTACATTTTCAACAGCAAGTATAACCCAAAGCAAAAATACTATTATACCTAAATTATAGTGGACATAATCGGAAAAGTTCAACATGAAATGGAAAATCGCGCAAAAAGATACAGAGAACTTACTTGTAATAAGAGTTGGAGGAGGATTTGAACCCGAGATAATGGAGATTGTTGGTAAATGCAAATAGATGGGCTGGAGAGAAACTGGCAGAATGTCTTTGCTTTTGAATATGTAAGTGACGACGATTAGGGGGAAATTTGGCATTTATACAGAAGGATATATGACGTTTGGACAGTAAAATGTAAGCGTTCAATCTCGATCGTACGATCCAAGTCGTTTGGGATTCGACGGTGATGATCCAGTACTAATCTCGAGAAATTACGGCTGTCATCATTAATTACGGCACGATTCTCTAGGTGACGTGTCATAAACGGATAGACACGGAACCGTTGGAGTCTATCCCGAAGAGAAGTAAAGAGCTAGGACTCCGGACGCATTGACATCCGACCGAAGTCCAGGGACATGTTGGGGGCCCAACCGAGATCGGGCCGAATAGTGATTGGGCCGAGAAGTAATTGGGCCAAACGGTCACAGCCCACTTCTTCGGCTAGGTCCGTTGGATCTGACCGTTGCTTGACCGAGTCACCCGACTATTCAGGCGTAAGAACAGGACCACGCATGTGGCGGTTGCTCCCGAACAATCCGGGCGAGCCGGTACCAAAGTGCCTATAAAGGCACATGACAGGTTTCACGTTCAAGGATATACTCATTTTTACGCTCACAAATACTTACACGTTCATTTAAACCTAATTGGAACCTCTAATTTATTCTCACACCGGAGGTGAATCGGGGGCCCAATCCCTCGCATTCTTCTCTTTTGACAGGTCGCCCCGAAGAGCTTCCTGAAGTACAACCCGACAGAAAACTGGTTCCAACAGTAAGGTTTGTATCAAATCTGTGATGGTGGTGAATACCGCAAGAGCTCACATTTCATAGCAAAAAATTGTTCATATTTTGGGGGCATTTGTTACTCCAAAATCAGTTGATTTAACTAATAGTTTTGAACATTGGGCTACAGATGTTTCTTACGTGAAGGTCAATTGCGATGCTACTAGTTTCACAACTGATGTAGGTTGGATTAATCGAGATGTCATTGTAATACTTTTTAGATTAAAGAATTTGATATTCTATGTGTTAAGAAATCTGAAAACAAAACGACTATTTGTTTTAGTTTGTTTTTTGTTTCACAATCATGTTGTAGTTGACAGTTCGGGGATTTGTCCCGGCTGGATTCAATGATTTGCTAAGTTAATAAAATCTGTTTGTTCGTCAATATATATATATTGATTGGTCCCACCACTTTACTCATTTTTCTTATTTTTCATTATTAATTTATACTTTTTCTTAACTTGTGGGTCGTCCCCTCAATGTAAAGAATTGAGGGGCACGGAGGGAGTAAAATTCTAAGGTAAAAATCTAGTTGGTATGCCAAAAATAAATTTTTTACATAATTTGTTAAAAATTAAACACTGACAATCCTCTTGTTTATAAAATTTTATCAGAATTCCATCTCATCTATTACCATACCATGTTAAAATTATTTATTCTATTTATAACAACTTTAAATAATTATAATATACTATCTTTAAAATATAATCAATTATTATAGTCAATCACATTATCTTACACATTCAGCACCAATTATCAACTTATCTATTTATACAAAGTTATTACATTTTAGACAATTGGAAGAGGTAAAGAAATCTTTTACTATACTATATTATAATGGGTGCTACTATTTTAAAATTTATTTAATCATAATAACAAATTAAATTATTAAATAATGTTATATTTAAAATCGAATAATATAATTGTGACGGAATTAATTTTAATTTAGTAAATGTGTTGCTATTATATATTATAATAAATTTATTTAAAAACTAATATAGTCAGATATTCTAAGTATATTGCTACAGAATCCAACAAAATTTCTCAAAATTTTTACAAAATGATGTGATTGATACTTAGTAATTTTTAATTCGTGAATGCATATGCACGCGTTCCTATATTTTTATTAGAAAAGTTACTATAAATAATAGATTTGGGAGATGTTTTGAAAAATTTTGTTGGAAACCTAGCATTTTTCATGTTATATATGTTAAAAGATAATTTGCATTAAAGAACTTACCAAAATTTAAAGATTAATTCAATTTTTTGTTAAGAAACTTACCCCAAATAATATAAATTATATTGATGATATTTAAAATTAGAATGTTAAGTTTCCATAATTAAATAGGGGTCAAAATAAATATATGAATTTTTTTTCAAACATAAATACGTCTACAAAACCTTAAAATGTATAATAAATTAATTCAAACTCAAATAATATATTAATCAAACATGAATAATAATAAAAAATATATATAATATGATAGATGCATTTTAGTTAATAAATAACTAATAAAAGTAAAATAATATATTAAATGATATTATAATATAAAAATACATTTATTTTTACTCTAATTAATCTTCGATTTACTAATTTCAATATCAATTAGTTCCGATTCTTAATTTTTACAATACTGTACATACGATTTAATTTAATTCTATGAGTGTTAACATAAATTATTGCCGGCGGAGAAAAAACGTTGGGCTCAGTCATACCGTTGACAAAAGAGAATGGAATCAGTGATGCAAGTGAAAGTGATGCCACGTCTATTTGTTTATGAGTATGCTTTCTAAAGTCAAAACAATTGATATATTTTAAATTAGGGTCCCCTTCCACAATCACTGGTGGTTGAATAATTTATCAATCACCACCCGTAACTAAACATTGTGGGGTAACCACAATCCGCAACTAAACATTGCGGGGGATCTCACCCCTCACCCCCGCATTGTATCATTGCGGGGGTTCTCAGTTACGAAAACGTCATTCTTTTCTTGTTGGGTCAAGTTTTATGGATTTAATGTAAATAGTATTGGGCTTGCATATAATTGTATTGAACTTAGATATAATTTTATATTGGGTCTGTACAAAAATAATTTTTTATTAAATTAATTTATATTAATTTTTTGTTTTTTATAATTAATTATATTATCAAAAATTAAAATAAAATTAATAATGGGAGCTAATAATTTAAAAGTTATTCACTAAAATGTTGATTAAATATTGATTATAAATAAAATTTTAATAATTTTTTATTGTGATAAGGTAAAAAATTAAATTAATTAAATATATTATCAAAAATTATTTTTTATTTTTTTTTAATACCACAAAATTGAATTATGAAAAATAATAACTAGTCACAATCCCCGCAATCACTCATTGTGGAGGGCATTTAAACAGTCACGACCCCCGCAATGACGCATTGCGGGTGGGAAACTAACAGACCCTTTGACCGAGACTCTTCTTCTTCTTTTCTGGAAATTGTATGACATTAATATGGTGAAGACTCGTCTTCTTCCCTAGGTAGTGTACCAAATCCCTATATATTATAATTAATTATATTATCAAAAATTAAAATAAAATTATAAAATTAATAATCAGAGCTAATAATGATGCATTGCGGTGGGTGGTTGGTGGTCAATTCACAGCCATACGTGGCTGTGGACCAAAACCCTTTAAATTAATATATTATTTATTAATGTTCCTAGTTTCTAAATTCCACATAATTAATATATAAATAACAATTTATTCTTACTAGTTAATATTGAATTAATATATTATATTTCAAATGCGACTAATATAGTAACATATATTAATTCTGGCAATAATGTACGAGGAATTAAGAACATGTCAAATTCTCTGTTTAGCTATTTATTCTCTGCAAGTACCCAGAATGAAACACATTTCTAAGGCAGCAGAATTAAACGCCCAATCCATCTCATTTTTCATTTATAATCAGAGCCGGCCCTAGACCACGCGTGGATGATATAAAGGTAAAAATATAAAGTATTAAAAAAATAAATAAATCAAAGAATAAGTTGATAATTTAAGTAAAATATTAGCGATTTCTAACATTCAAATTATCAATTTATAAGTTATAAGTTATCAAATAAGCTGAGTACACAAACACCCCTCATAAGCTTTTAATGCATAAGTATTGCTACCCAAACAAGCCCATACATTGAAAAAATATATGTTTTCAAATCTTGATTACGAACGACTCATGAATGGTTTTGCTAGCAAAATTGCTAAAAGAATAAGTTTTTAGAAATGATAATTATATAAATTTGATTTGTATTATTGATGGGCACAACATTTTAATTCGCTTGGGCGTGAAAATTTTCAAGACCAGACCTGTTTATGATTATTTATGGACACGAAAAATAAGAGAAGATGTGTGCCCCGGACTGTAAACTATTAAAATAATAATTTTAATTTTTCACTTTAATAATTTGAAATAATAACATTATTTATAACTAATTACTTTTTCAGTTAAAATACATTACTTTTTTTAAAAAAAAAATCTAACAAATCCTCTCTTTTTTCTAAAAAAAAGCACGGACGATTATTTTTTTTAACAAAAATATGTTACTCTTTCTATTTTTCCTTACTATAACCCCTAATTTTCCAAAAATATCACAGTCAAACCCTTACTTATTTATTTTAAAATCTATTTTAATATTTTTAATTATGAGCACTTTTTCAGCTGAAACATGTTATTTTTTCTATTTTGTCATTTTCTAAAGAAATTATTATTAAATAATAACGTTTTTATAACCAGCTACCTTTTCAGCTACAGTTAAACCTCTTTAAAGTAATACCTTTAGGACTGAAGAAAAATATTACTTTATCGAGTTTATTACTTTATCAATATAATAATAAAATATTACTTTATCGATATAGTAATATTTTATTATTTTAAAGAAAATTATGTGCATGTTTTTTTGTAAATTTTAAAGTTAGTAGAGATTTTTAGTGTGAATTCAAGTATATTTGTATTGTAATAATAAATTTATACTATATCTGACAAATTATAATCGATTAAGGGTAAAATATAAACATATGTTAAATCCATCACACTCGGAATAATGCTTATAAAATCTCTAATAAAGTAAAAATTAATCAAAATTAATGATTGATTAGAAATTGATAAGAGTTAATATCAAGATTCGCCATCTAATGTTAGGTAAGGAAGTCTCAAGATATATTACACACTATTATTTGCTATATTACTAATAATGTATATAATGAGATATAATTTGTATATACTCCACAAAAATTATGAACAAAATTTATTTTGAATTTGATGAAAACTGGAATATATGAATATAAATTTATAGACGTATATGTGTGTGTGTGTGTGTGTGTGTGTGTCTATATATATATATATATATATATATATATATATCAGTAAATATTACTTTATATTTTCATTGGGCCCTTAAGGATTTTTTGAAAAATTATTATCTTATGCTTTTAGCGAATATATTACTTTATCCTATTGGCCCAAGTCGGGATCGGAGAAATATATTATTTTAGCGAGGTTATTACTTTATCGGGTATTATTTTATCGAGGTTTAACTGTAACATACAATACCTTTTATATTTTTTCTAACAAAATCCTCTCTTTTTCTAAAAAAATCACGGGCAAATACCTTTTTCAACTAAAATATGTTACTCTTTCTATTTTTCCTTACTAAAACCCCTCATTTTCCAAAAATATCTCGGGGAAATTCTTAATTATTTATTTCGAAACCTATTTAAATACTTTTAATTACGGACACTTACCTTTTCAGCTAAAACATGTTATTTTTTCTATTTTTCCTTACTAAGACCCCTCATTTTTCAAAAAAATATCACGAGTAAACAATTATTAATTTATTTTAAAATCTATTTTAATACTTTTAGTTATTGAAAAATGTTTAACACGCCTACTTATTTTTTTTAGCAAATGCAAATTAATAAAATATTAAAACATAAATAATAAAAATAATAATTATTAATAACAATCCGTGCATAGCACGAATTTTAAACTAGTATATAAGTATAATCTGAACAACTAAAAATCAAATCCCTCATTATAATTGATTAGATGATTCTTTTCCCTAGAAAAATTCATTCAAATGCATATTATAATTACAAATATGATGAATAGTTTTAAAATGACACACAAATTTCTTCGGAATTTATGTAGAGATTGTAACTTTGTCTCGACTAGTTTCTACTTGGTTATTCTTGTGTGCCCCTCGTCAATACCAAAAAAATAAAAATAAATCTTAGAACTGTCCTAAGCCGTTGGATTATTACTAAATTAACTGTTCAGATTCAACTCATTTTTATATACAAAATTTTATAAGGGTATTGTTGGAATAAAATGATTCTACTGTCGAACCTATTTTGTTTCATATTATAAATACAGTGTTCTGCAACTGAATTTTAAAAGTTATGCATATGAAAGTTTTATAACTTAACTTACTTTTTTCCACGAAGTTCTACAAGTGAACTTGATTATTTTTATAATATTCAGCTGTTGAACAATGTTATTCACATTATTTTTATACCATAACTTTCGTGTTCTACTGCTGAACATAAAAGTCATGCAATCGAATTATTATCGTTTTAGTTTTAAACTATGTATTTTGTATTTTTGGACAACTTTACCATGACCTATATATAATAATTATATATTATGTTAAAATATAAGGGGTCCCCTTCCACAACCACAGGTGGTTGGAGAATTTATCAACCACCACCCGCAACTAAACATTGCGGGTAGTAACCACCACCCGCAACTAAACATTACGGGGGGTCTCACCCCTCATGCCCGCAATGTTACAATGCGGGGGTCTCAGTTACCAAAACACCCTTCTTTTTTTGTTGGGCCAAGTTTTATGGATTTAATGTAAATAGTATTGGGCTTGCATATAATTGTATTGGGCTTGCATATAATTGTATTGGGCTTAGATATAATTGTATTGGGCTTAGATATAATTTTCTTGTTACAATTTTTAATGTAAATTGTATTGGGTCTGTACAAAAATAATTTTTTATTAAATTAATTTATATTAATTTTTTGTTTTTTATAATTAATTATATTATCAAAAATTAAAATAAAATTATAAAATTAATAATTAAATATATTATCAAAAATTAATTTTTATTTTTTTAATTCGAAAAAATTGAATTATGAAAAATAATAACTGGTAGAGGTGCGCACCTCTACTAGTCACAATCCCCGCAATAACTGGTAGAGGTGCGCACCTCTACTAGTCACAATCCCCGCAATCACTCATTGCGGGGGGAATTTAAATAGTCACGAGCCCCGCAATGACGCATTGCGGGTGGGAATTCCCCTTTGACCGAGACTCTTCTTCTTCTTTTCTGGGAATTGTATGTCATTAATATGGTGAAGACCCATCTTCTTCCTTAGGTAGTGTACCAAATCCCTATATATTATAATTAATTATATTATCAAAAATTAAAATAAAATTATAAAATTAATAATCATAGCTAATAATTTAAAAGTTATTCACTAAAATATTGATTATAAATAAAATTTTAATAATTTTTTATTGTGATAAGGTAAAAAATTAAATTAATTAAATATATTATCAAAAATTATTTTTTATTTTTTTAATTCGAAAAATTGAATTATGACTCATTGCGGGGGGGAATTTAAACAGTCACGAGCCCCGCAATGACTCATTGCGGGGGGGGGGAATTTAATCAGTCACGAGCCCCGCAATGACTCATTGCGGGTGAGAATTTTGACCGAGACTCTTCTTCTTCTTTTCTGGGAATTGTATGTCATTAATATAGTGAAGACCTAGGTAGAAAATCCCTATATATACATATGTTTGTAATCCATCTTCTATATTTTCAGTTTTATAATATAGATTATGGATAATGAGGTGGAGATTCCGGTGGTAGAAAATCCGGCGCCTCCAACAGCGGCGGTTGAGGAAGCACCGGCGCCTCTTCCCGGACCAACTGTTGAGGAATTGCAGACAATTATTGCAGATTTGTGGATGCAGATTCGAGTCTTCATTGATGAACAAGATGAACTCGAGGTGAGGATCGAGCTTCTTCAAGAGGAAGTGAGGGATCTCCGAATGGAGTTGAGCTATTTCCGCGGTGTCGCCGGGTGGGATTAACGTTGTGTTGTTTAGTAGTTTTTATTTCATGTAATCGATTTCTTATGAACAAAGTTTGTTGAATTTGATCATGGTTTTATGAACTCATTTTTATGGTGTCCTTAATTAAAAAACTAATTTTCGAATAAATTAAAAAATAAAAAATTAAGAAAACTAATTTTCATATTAATTAAAAAAAATTAATTGAAAAATATGATAATTTCTAATTTTTAAAAGAATATTATGATATAGTATTCCTTTTTTCGAATTAAATAAGAAGTAAAAAAATGTTAACTAGACCTCCGCATTGAGAAATTCACTATTTTAAATTAACTATTTTGAATTATTAAAATAAATAAATTCAGAAAATAAATAACTAATTAATTATCTCATTTTTTGAAAAAAAATAAAAAAACATTGAAAATACTTAAATATTCACTATTTTGAATTATTAAAATAAAGAAATTCAGAAAATAAATAAAATATTAATATTTTATTGAGGCAGGGGAAAACGGAAATCTTCTGGAGAAAAGACCCTGCGCAATGATGCATTGCGGGGAACTGTTCACCCCAGCAATGTTTCATTGCGGGGAACTGTTCACCCTGAATTTCTTAATATTTTATTTATTTTCTGAATATCTAATCATTTAATATGTAATCATTTATTTTTATTTTATTAGTTTTGAATATTTACTAACTTAATTATTTTCATTTATAATTATTTTTTATAATTAAATTTAGTTTAATACAAAATTATACCCCATAAAATGTAAAATTAGGTTCAACTATTACAAAAAAACAATTTTAAAAATCCCTAACATGAATTAAGATAATAAAATTCAAATATTAAAGTACAATATTAAAAAATTAAATTAATTAATTTTAAATAAATAATTTTTTATTACGAAAAAGAAAAAAATTAATTAATTAATTTTTTAATGTGAAATTACCTTATTACCCCGCTCCCCCGCAATGATTCATTGCGGGTACCCTTAACCCCCGCAATGATTCATTGCGGTGGACCCTTACCCGTCTTCTACCCGAATCAGTTTTCCCCAATTCTCTTTCTCTCTTCTCTCTGAGTTTCGATTTCTCTCTTCTCTCTTTCTCTCTTCTCTATCTCTCTCTCTCTCTCTCTCTCTCTCTCATATATATCCATTCTTCTCCGGTGGATTCTTCTCCGGCCGTTTCACCGCCGCCGCCGTCAGTTTCCTGCCGCCGCTGTCCTAACCTTCTTCCGCCGCCGTCAGTTTTCCGGCCGCCATCCCTGTGAGCATAAATCGAAACACTTATTTATTGTTTCGTTTTTTTATTTATTTCTGTGTATTTATAAATTGTTTGTGTGTATAAATTCGTTTTGTTGATTAAGTGGTGTTATAATTCGTTTTGGTCGATTAATTGGTGTGTATGTAGAAGTTTGAACTTATTATTGAGAATAGTTCGGATAGTTCTATCGTGTGTATAGGTTTAAGTATAATTCAATTTTATTTTAGTAATTCATTTTAGTATGTTGATTTGAATTACGAGTTGTATTTTCGTAATTTGTTAATGTTTTGAGTGATCGTGAGTTTTATATTGTAAATTGATGTATTTAAAGTGGTTTTGAGTTGCAAATTAGCTGTAATGGTGATTTAGTATTCTGGTTTAATTCCCAGCTTGGGGGAATTATTATAGTTGATGGTTGAGGTATTTATGTTGTTATTTACTATTAATTACACAGGTTATTGTTGTGCTGTACTATGTGATCCGTCCTATGATTGGGGACGCAGCATAGTACATGCAAAATTTCTGGCTAGTCCTGTTTACGAACGGTTCATGCCGAAATTTCGTAAAATCTGAGTATTTATTTTATTATTTGTTTTAAAGTCATTAGAGTTTAAGGAGTAATTGAGTTTGATTATTTTTAATCAATTTTAGATAATAATGAAGTATAAATTCGTTTTGTTGATTAAGTGGTGTTATAATTCGTTTTGGTCGATTAATTGGTGTGTATGTAGAAGTTTGAACTTATTATTGAGAATAGTTCGGATAGTTCTATCGTGTGTATAGGTTTAAGTATAATTCAATTTTATTTTAGTAATTCATTTTAGTATGTTGATTTGAATTACGAGTTGTATTTTCGTAATTTGTTAATGTTTTGAGTGATCGTGAGTTTTATATTGTAAATTGATGTATTTAAAGTGGTTTTGAGTTGCAAATTAGCTGTAATGGTGATTTAGTATTCTGGTTTAATTCCCAGCTTGGGGGAATTATTATAGTTGATGGTTGAGGTATTTATGTTGTTATTTACTATTAATTACACAGGTTATTGTTGTGCTGTACTATGTGATCCGTCCTATGATTGGGGACGCAGCATAGTACATGCAAAATTTCTGGCTAGTCCTGTTTACGAACGGGTCATGCCGAAATTTCGTAAAATCTGAGTATTTATTTTATTATTTGTTTTAAAGTCATTAGAGTTTAAGGAGTAATTGAGTTTGATTATTTTTAATCAATTTTAGATAATAATGAAGTTAATTTAATTGACCAATTAAGTTAAAAGTTAATTGGTGAATTTTATTGATTGGTTATTATTTAATACAATAATTAATAAATGTGTCTAATTTTTTGATTTTGGACGTTGCAGATACCATGGATATGGAGTGTGGGCCTATCGATAGATCTCTCTTGACCTTGCAGGACGATCATATTAGTACTGTGATATGGGAGGGGGGAGCGAGGGATGTAATAGATTGCAGACAATATACTGCTAATTGGGAGGAGTGGGTGCTAGATGATCGTCAGAAGAGTTTGCTGAGAGAGTGGGGTTTTGGGGTATTTACCAACAACTTTGCAATTCCACAGAATGACATACGTCTGATTACGGCCTTGGTGGAGAGGTGGAGGCCGGAGACCAACACCTTTCATTTTCCATTTGGTGAGTTGACCATCACCCTTGAGGATGTTTACATGATTATGGGTCTGCCTGTACGTGGTCGTCCGCTTTCACATACGGAGCTGAAGACTCCAAAATCGTACTGGATGAAGCGGTGGAAGGATCTGAGTTTGAGTGAGAAGGAACGTGATGAAATGTATAAAGAGGGAATCAAGCTGAATTTGCTGAAGGGAAAATATAAGATGAAGCCGGATCCTTCTCCAGAGCATGATGTATTGTACACCCGTGGTTATCTTCTTTACATCATCGGGGCAGTTTTGTTTCCCTCATCGAGCCGGAACCTTGTGCATCCAAGGTATGTCCCTTAATTGCATTTTATTCTGAATTTATTTAAATCATGATAATATCTTTTTAATTACTTATTTAAAATTCACGATAACTGCATTTTATAATATAATTTTTTTATATTTTTTGCAGGTATATACAGTTTATCCAGGAGTCGTCTGAGATTTCTTCTTATGCGTGGGGGGCCGCGGTACTGGCGCATTTGTACAGGAGCTTGACCAGGGCTACTCATAAGAACTGCAGAGGCATGAACGGGTGCACCATGCTTCTGATGCTTTGGAGCTACGAGAGGTTGTTACCCGGTGCTCCAGTTATTGCACCTCATCAGGAGTTTGTCTGGCCGAGGGCACTTGCATGGGCTGAGCCGACACATAGGGTTAACCCCCACCATCATACAGGACAGTACCGGGGGGACTACGACGGCTTTGAGCTTTGTTGGCTGACATGGCAGCCATATCAGAGATTTTATGATCTACAGAACTATGACGAGGATTATAATGTCGCGATGTTGGATGCGGCTTATATGGCTCTCGGTCGTGTCCCTCTCGTGTCCATGGAAATCATCGAGTACGCCATGCCAGACAGAGTCATGAGATAGTTTGGAGTGCTACAGCATATTCCAGAGGACCCGATTGACCACACTTCTTTGCGGAGGGAGCGGTTATCTAAATGGCAGCGGGAGAAACATGTTTCTTTATTCCGGGACTACATTGAGGAGTGGAATGTCTTTAATGATGGCATGATTCCTATCGTGGAGGAGGGGCATTATGTACCCACTGAGGAATACATGTATTGGTTCAGGCGTGTAAGCAAGCTGAGGATTGCTCCATTCCTTGTCACGCATCCTGAGAAGATAGTTCCTCGTGACTGGTACCCCCAGCAGGACATGGCTGATGCGGTATGCTTTTAGACCTTAATATTTTATTTACGCCTTCATTTGTCATATTCTTGCATTTTAGAACTTAATTTGGTATTTAAATGCAGTTGGATTGTGGCATGAGGACATTGCATGATATGCACCTTCGTGACCCTCCCAACTGGTTCTATGATATCATCCCCGATTTTTTGGCTCGTTATGATCGAATCAATAATGAGTGGAGGGGTCATGCATATACTAGACCTTCTTTTGATAGACCCTCACGTGATTTTGATCCCGGCGCTTCTTCTTCGCAACATCCTCTAGATATCTCTCAAAAACGTCCGCGTGAGGTAATAACTGTTAGTTATTGTTTTACTTTGGAAGATGGTTTAATGAATATATGTATGGATGTTACATAATCTTGTTTTTACAGATTGAGACTACTGATTCTCCTACTTCACCTACGCACGATGTCTCCTATAAACGTCCTCGTCAGGTAACAATGATGCTAGGTTTAGTTTGAGTCACATAGGAGAAAATATGGCACTGATTGATGTATTGACATGTAATTGCAGGTTGAGAGTACAGATGATCCTGTTATACAGCAGAACCCAGTAGTTGACCCTCCTCTTGTTCATGTTGAGGTACAAATCTTTTTTGTTTCACTTTAGAGAATAGTTTATCGAATATTTGCATGATGTCTCTGAATGGAATGTTAGGTTGGAGATAGTGCTCCTTCACCTTCACAGCAGGATTCAGAGCGGTCTCCTCCGCCGGTTGTTGAGGTACTTGTTCGTGTTTATCTTTATTTGCAACTCATCCGCCGGCTGTTGAGGTACTTTATCGAATATATGACACATAATATATTTTTTAACGTTGCAGGTTACCACTATCCCTCCCGTTACACAGCCATCTCCTACTACACCGGTTGCCACTATCCCTCCCGTTACATAGCCGTCTCCTGCTCCACCGTCTCTTACTACACCGTCTCTTACTACACCGTCTCTTACTACACCGGTTACTTGGTGGCAATGTCCTACTCCTCCATAGGTTGCCAGTACCGTTGGTCCTGTAGCTGCTGCGGTGAGGTTATCGAGGCTACTTGGTGTAAGTATCTTGAATTCCTGTTAATATTTTTTTTACTGTTATGAATATTTCTCATATTCGGACATGTATTTGCAGTTGTTCTCAAACGAAGATCAATTCAAGGACATGGATAGGCGGCGGCATAAGCCTAAGGGTGATTTGACGAGGCCGCTGAAGAATAAAAAAGTACTCTTGCTGTACAAGGTTTGGTGGAGTGAGAAGAGTAATTATGTTTGGCTGGATCATG
The DNA here is from genome assembly GCA_030848705.1 of Heracleum sosnowskyi. NCBI lineage: Eukaryota > Viridiplantae > Streptophyta > Magnoliopsida > Apiales > Apiaceae > Heracleum > Heracleum sosnowskyi. Next base: position 146,281,952 of record CM061236.1, on the reverse strand, counting down.
AGCAGACTTATAGACTTGCTTGGAGCAATGTCCAATGCCTACAACCCAACCGAGATCTGGAGACCACAGTTGTGGATGCTTATGTTGAGTTGTTGAGGAGAAGGGAGGAGTTATTCCATGATACTAGCCAACCATTGCTATTCCCACCATCCAAGAGGTTCTTCATTGCTCACAGTTTTTTCATGACCTTAGCGGTCAATGAAATTAAAGACCTTGCGGTAATTTTATGCCTTCACAATTGCATTTTATCCTAAATTTATTTAATTCTTCATAATATTTCTTAATTCATCAATTTATGTCTTGATAATTTGTCTTAATTGTTGCAGATGCATCCATCATGTAGAACACCTGAGGAAATGGTTGGCCTGAAACGTATTTACAGGAGTTTATCAACCCAGATTCCTGGGCCACCCTTGGTAGATTGCGATTATGCTTTCTTTCCCGTCTGCACAGCAGGTCACTGGTTTCTGTTTGTTGTGGACATTAAAAGGATGAAAGTCAATCTACTTGATCCTTTAAGGGACGAGAGTGATTGCAATCTTCGAGTTGTGTACTCAAAGGAGTTTTATGTCATGGTAACCTATACTTTTAAGATTAACAAATATATTTATAGTGTGTTGTTACTAATTGTATGTAAATTTTGTAGGAAAAAATTATACCGTGTATGCTTCATTTCTTGGATGACCAGCGGTATAAAGAAGACAATTTCATGCAAGTTAGGTATGTTAAAGAGCGACCGAAACAAATTGGTGGCTCTGATTGTGGCGTGTATGTCTGCAAATACATGGACGCTATACTTAATGGCATACCATTGCACACGGCCGTTTGGAATTATCCAGATGATATCCAGGTCTTCAGGTATCGCATTGCTTGGGAGATTTTTAAAGGTGTAGCTCGACATTTACCAGATGAGGCGGTTAATCGGAGAAACAAGGGTCTTTAGCTTGTTATGATACGATTATAACTTGTTATGATGTTATTTGATTCTAACTGTTATTCAGAGGTGTTATTTGATTATGTCTTGGATTTAATTTGAATAATTTGATTATGGAATTGCACAGGTTTAGGATAGTGGACAATGACCTATGTTAGAGGGTCTGGTACTTTTATAAATGAACCGGTCATGCCCGATTTTCTGCAGAAAAAAACATTGAAAATACTTAAATATTCACTATTTTGAATTATTAAAAAAATGAAATTCAGAAAATAAATAAAATATTAATTATCTCATTTTTTGAAGAAAAAAAAACATTGAAAATACTTAAATATTCACTATTTTGAATTATTAAAAAAAAGAAATTCAGAAAATAAATAAAATATTAATTATCTCATTTTTTGAAGAAAAAAAAACATTGAAAATACTTAAATATTCACTATTTTGAATTATTAAAAAAAAGAAATTCAGAAAATAAATAAAATATTAATTATCTCATTTTTTGAAGAAAAATAAAAAAAACATTGAAAATACTTAAATATTCACTATTCACAGGGGAAAAACAGGGGAAAACAGGGGAAAGCTTCTGGAGAAAAGATCCCCCGCAATGCATCATTGCGGGGAACTGTTCACACTCGCAATGTTTGGTTGCGGGTACTGTTCACACCCGCATTGTTTCATTGCGGGTAACTGTTCACACCCGCATTGTTTCATTGCGGGTAACTGTTCACCTGAATTTCTTAATATTTTATTTATTTTCTGAATATGTAATCATTTAATATGTAATCATTTATTTTTATTTTATTAGTTTTGAATATTTACTAACTTAATTATTTTCATTTATAATTATTTTTTATAATTAAATTTAGTTTAATACAAAATTATACCCCATAAAATGTAAAATTAGGTTCAAATATTACAAAAAAACAATTTTAAAAATCCCTAACATGAATTAAGATAATAAAATTCAAATATTAAAGTACAATATTACTTAAATTGACCGGGTAGAAAAGTACAATTTCTTCTATCATGATTTCCTCCTATCAACCCGCATTTTCCGCACTTTCTTTGCTTGTTACTTGAAGTAGACGTTTCAATACCACTTTTATATCTTTCTTGTTTCTTTCTTCCCTTAGTTTGTGATATTGAAGGATCGAAAATCGGATCATGTTGGTAGTCTTCTTGACGAAATGACTCTTGCGTTCTTTCGTTTTTCTCTTCTATCGGAAAAATATTGTTCACGCTACACTTTTCTCTCTCAATCACATTCATTATGTACTTGTAGCGCGGGACAGAACAACTATCAATAGCACCTAAACTTTGAAAAGATTGACACAATGCACTATACCTTGCGGTTTGTGTTTCACCAACATTAGCAAGAACGGGAGGAACGTACGGTAAAGGTCCCACAATTTTGTTGCCATCCTTTGTCCACCTAGGCATGATGTAAATACTTGGTATCTTGGTTCTATCTTTCTTGACTAGATAGTGAATGATGTGTTTACAAAGCATTCCGGAATGTTCGAAATTCTTGCAAATACATTCAATTGTTCCTTCACTAGAAACAAATATCCGATAACTTCTTCTACTATTCTCCGGCAATGTAGACTTCTCAACCAAGTACATTTTAAACCAACTTTCACTATTTGAAGCCCTTTTCATTGTATAAGATGCACTTTTTACATATTCTTTTTGAAAGCGCTTAAACATCTCTTTCGTGTAAATCTTGGATGCTTCAATTTCCAAGGATGAGCGCAATACTAACCTCCTTGCCGTTTCTTCGGTCTCGTAATCGCCTTTAACCTCTCTAAGATATTGTGCCTCCAAAGCTTTTTGTGAGTTCTCAATGAATTCTTTCAATCCGGTAGATGCTTTTACATATTCATCAAAAAAAGAGTTCATGGATTCGCTCCTTGAGGTAGTGGTCATACCGGCGGCAACATATCCTTTTGTATAAGCGCCAATCCATTGATCTTTAATACTAAACATTTGATTTAGCCAAACATGATCTTGAAGTTGGTATTTCGCAACTAAATCTTCCCACCTACCTTCGAATTCCGTTGGTGTCAAGGACTTGTACACACATGCATTAAAATCCGATTTGAATTCCGGATAATTGGTGTATAGAGTAGATAATTTTTCCGGAAATTTACTACTTATATGCCATGTACAATATGTATGTTTTGTTTGTGGCATAACCTTGGCAATAGCATTCCCCAAAGCAACATCTTGATCGGTGATAATTGTGATTGGCGCTTTGTTGTCAACGGCTTCCAACCATGTTTCTAAAACCCATTTATAATATTCCTCTTTCTCATCCCTCACAAGTGCAAATCCAAACAAAATATTTTGGAAGTGGTGGTTCACCCCCGTGATAGGTATGAAAGGCATACAATAGCGGTTCGTTCGATAAGTTGAGTCGAATGTAACCACATCTCCAAAATTCTTGTAAGCGTTCATGGACCGAGGATCAACCCACACCAAACCCCTAACACGATTCTCGTCATCCACATCCACACGGTAGAAAAATTCACCATTAATGCTCTCTTGTTGTAATTGTCGTAACAAGAGCAAACCACACTCCGCATCACCATCATCAAACACTCGACGCCGAATATCACGTATGACATTGCGTATGTCTTGATTAAAAAACCCTAAATTTTGAACACCCCCACTTGTCTCACTAAGTAATCTCATAATCTTTGCCGTCTCGATCCCCGATTTGTTAAACAACTCAATCAATGCTCGGGTGATGGGATCTATATTTTGTGGCCGTCTAAAAAATTGTGTCTTATCCGGTGTCACCATAGCATGATTGTGCACCAACTTGATCGAAGTTATTTTCCATTTGTTAATTTTCACTTGATGAGCAACACACATTCTTGCACAACAACCCGTTCTTGGAATTGAATCTCTAATTCGTTTTCCTTTACAATGAGATATCGGTGCTAGTCTTCCACCTTTCTTACAAATAAACATACGAGATGATGGATCATGACTACGTGAATGTTTATGAGTATTTCGAATAATTACATCGAATCCGACATTTCGACCATAATCCCTATAAAACTTTTCCGCCTCATCTAACGTATCAAAACTCATACCAACACAAGGCACAACATCATTGATATTCGAAAATGTAAAATCACAATCATTTGTATTATCCCTATTATTTTCCTCATCATTTTCCTCATCATTTTCCTCATCATTTTCCTCATCTTCTTCACTATAATCACAATCATTTCCACCAACATTATCATCTCCATCAATAGTTTCATTTGTTTTTCCCTTAGTATCATAACTATCAACATCTATAATTTCATCATCAACAAATAATTTACGAAAAGCATGTTTTTTGGTAACGGGAGGTGTATAATAATCGTAACCCTTATGCTCACTAGATGAACTAGAATCACCAAATAAATATGAAGCCATACTAATAAGAATACTAACCTTGAGTTGAAAGATCTTCAAAAAAATTGAAAATTGAGCTCCAAAACAAAATAGGGTTTGTTTGAAAAAAGGGGAAAGGGGAAGGGGCTGTGTGGTTTAAGGTGGCCAGGCACCCAGCCCAGCAATGAAACATTGCGGGTGTGAGTACCACCGCAATGAGACACTGCGGGGGGAGTGCATTAAATGCAAGGAACGGTCCACCGCAATGTTTACTTGCGGGGGTTTTTAGCACAACAATGTTTCACTGCGGGGGGTGGTGCCATTAATGCAGCCACCCGCCAACTGTCTAGCTTTTAATGTTGGTTGCAGCTTAGTACCCCAGCAATGTTTCATTGCTGGGGGTATTTTTTTTTTTTTTTTTTATTTTAAACCCTTAATATATTCTCAAAAATTAAAATAAATGCATAAAAATCATAAATATGTTTTATACATTATTAGAGATGGTTTTTATTACATATAATACATTTAATTATTTTTTTAGGTCCAATTATGTTGAAACACATGTTAAAACTTATAGATAATTACTAGTTCGAAAATAATTGTGAGTTATTGATATTTTTAATTTTATTTTTAAAAATAATAAATTTAATTCTAAACAATGTTTCAAAATATTTTACCATGCATCTCTAATTCTACCGTGAAAAAAATATATGATTACTCGTTCTAATATAAATATATATTATTGATATTTTTTTCAAAATTGCTTTTAAATTTAATAAAAATCAATATTAAATATAAATTTAATATAACTAATGTTTCCAAATATTCTACGGTGAAACACATGTTAAACCATACACATGATTACTCGTTTGCAAATAATTGTGTTCTAGTTTTTTCATTTTTATTTTTTTAACATAATAAATTATTACACACATGTTAATTTGATTTTCAAATCAATATTTTGAATGTTTATACTTTATATTAGTAGTTTATCATTTGTAGAAATTAAAAAATTAAATTAATTCAATAATTTAAATTTTGTGGTACATTAATATTTTTGTAATATTTTATAATTTTAAAATTAATTTTTTTTATTTTACATATAAAATAATGTAAATTGAAATTTATATAATTCAAATAAAATTGATTATCCAAAACACTTTAAATTTTATATTTTGATAAATAAAATTATTATTTATAACATTAATGTAAATATAATATTAACACAAAATAAAAGTCCATATAATAAACACAAAATAAAAGTCAATAAAATAAACCCAAAATTAAGCCCAGTCCAGCCCAAGAAGTTAAGCCCAGCCCAATAAGGGCAGTCCTGGAAATAAAAGAAAGTTAAATACACCCGCAATGATACATTGCGGGGGAGCATTGAAACATTGCGGGGTCGAGGGCAGTTTTGTCCAAAAAGAAGTTAAGAGCCACCGCAATGCATGAACCCCCGCAATGATGCATTGCGGTTGGTGGCTGGTGGTCAATTCACAGCCACCGTGGCTGTGGACCAATTCCCAAATATAAGATAGAGTTTCAAGAATTTTTAGGTTAAGGGTTTTAGAAGGAACATGACCTCTTCAAATCATAATACATTTTAAAAAAGATGGTTTGACCGTGTTGGTTCATGCCATTGATATTGCTATTCTTGAGTAGGTCACGCAACGCCCCTTATCAAGAAAATGATAGACCTTGTTCCATAACACTGGCCACTAGGGCATTGTTCAGAAAGTTAATAGGAATGATAACAGAATTATGAAAATGAGAGTAATAAATAATAATGAGAATGATATGGTATCTTAAAGGAAAGAAAGTCGTATGATTTAGTCATCAAATAAAAATGAAATTCTCCTCCCCAACCATCAAATTATGAATTCAAACACCAGTTCATGATTTTTAAATTTCGATTTTCATTAACCGAACTCTTTAATCATTAATTAAAATTAAAAAAAATTAAACCACCCTTTAATTCTCATGTGCTGCCAGGATCCCAAAATACTAGTATAATAATAGTATAATTTGTAACTAACAATTTACTCTCCGAGCAAGGAGTAACAAAGGTTAAAACATTGTAACCTTGGTGTGTGATATAGTAATTACTAAATGAGTAAATTGCAAATTTGTGGCTGAACTTAACCTCATTTTGCATTTTGGTGATCAGATTTTCAAATTTGTAATATAGTGGTCTGACATTACTTTTATTTTTCGAAAAGATGGCTAAGGATCATTTTTTTGAAAAATAAGTTCTAAAAAAAGTGGCTCTTAGCCACCTTTTTGAAGACTAAAAGCAATATCTGGCCACTAAATTACAAATTTGAAAATCTAACCACCAAAATGCTAATGCAGGTAAAGTTCAGCCACCATTTTGCAATTTACTATTATTAAATTATAAAAGAAACAAACCTGCACAAGTCCTCAACCGTATGCGGCAACAACCAAACCAAACCATGTGCTCTCAACAAAGCGAGTTTCAATTTCTACTGATTATTTAACCGTTGCTTTGTCCTTTTACTCTTGAAATACTTAAAAGCCAGGGGCCATGCTCAGCAGTGCCAATAAATATTTCATCCTGTAACAACTCAGTGATAAACAAGAGTTTTGCTGTTTCTGAATTTCACAGAGATTCCAGCACACACCCACACCCCCACTAAACTAATATCACTGTCTTGGAACTATTCATCGCATGGTCTGTATCTTTCAGATTATTTAACCATGATTACAAACAAAACCCTTGTTTAGTCTGTCAAAAACAAATTATCTAAGGTCTTAAAAGGGGCTATTTGGTGTTGCAGTAGCAGAGTCTGTCGATGAAGGGTTAAAACAAAACCCGAACGAACGTTGATATAATGTAACCCTCGCAGACTCTGTGGATGAAGGGTTGAAACAAAACCAGAACGTTAATGTAACATAACTTGAAGGGATTAACGTTCGAGCACAGTGTTTGAACTTTTTAGATATATTTACCTTGGTAACGACATGAAAACTTACCATGTTGTTGTATACAGAAAGTGTCGTTTTCGTTTCTGAAACAAATTTATAGCCCTGTAACGTACGTTACTGTGCCACTTACAACAGTTGTGTTGTATATCAATCATAATCATATCTTTGTGTTGTGTGGTTTGAAGATAAGAACTTTTGTTTTCCTATCCAATCTAAACTCATTAACTCTCCTACTACTCATTAGATTCTCATTTCTCAGTCCCTGGTTTCACTAATATGGATGAAATCTCCTCTTCCTCCACCACCATTCGTCTCGGAAGCCGAGCAATAGACAGGTACAATCCCATAATAAGAGACTCATCTAGACTCAAGAAATCAAGCCAAAACACCACCATTCTCTCCTCTTCTAATGAACAACCAGGACGCAAGAGTGGCTTTGGGGCGATGCAACTTGGGCGACCGCAAAGGGACTTGGATGTCTTTGCCCCTTCTCTGCTGCCAGAACGTGCAAAGACTGGTACTAGTCGCAAGAAGCACCACATTTTTTCCAAATCTAAAGAAAATAATCCTGAGATTTTTACTGGCTGTGTATCTTTTTCTACAAAGCTAAGCAATATTGATGACAAGAGAAAGAGTGATGTTGCCACCGAGAAAACAAATGAGAATGGTGAAGATACCAGTAAGAAGACTGTCAACAATCGAATGATAAAGAAAAAGAGCTCGTGGAGTTGTACTAATCCTGGTGAATTTTTTAGCCCTCCTGGCTCTTCTAGATACTTGCTCACATCAACTCATCAAAAAACTAGTGTCAATTTACCTGATTTTGATCCACTTCTTCCGCCACCTTCTCCGTTACTGCTTCCTGCTGATTCCAAACCCATGCATAATGACACACCTTCAGCAGCTTCACCTCCAAGTCGCTCTTCTCAACAGGTAAGCCGTTCTTTTACTAATCCTCTATATATCTACTCTAATGTCATTCACTCACAGTAATATGTACCGGAATGTAGCTAGTTTTATATAAATATCTTGGGGAGTATTTTTCTTTGTTCTCTTCTATCTGATTAACAAACTTCAGCAAGTTCATCTTTGATGAAAGTTACATGCAAGTCCGATAACATGCACCCTTCAATATTGTAACTACTATAGCTTTCATACACACTGCAAAAGACTCTCTGATGAAAAAAATTCAAGCCTGATAATGTGCACCCATTATTATTGTAACTACTATAGTTTTCATACACATTGCAAAAGACTCTCGTATACGTGAAGATTCCGACATGCACAGACTCGCCCTTATAACTTAAATTTGGAACCCCTGGAATTGCAAGTAGACGCCAAGTAAGACCTTCATTGTAATTTGAAACTACAGTCTACACAGATGAAAGGGAAGTCCACAAGGACAGAGCACAGCTTGAAGTACTTGGTGTTGGTGGTCCTATGTATAAGTAGTGGGTATGGTATGGATTACTAATTCATATAATGGAGGTGGGTCTTTATTTGCAGGTAGTAGTTGTCTTAAGAGTGTCCCTTCACTGCAGAGGATGTGAGAAAAAAATGAGGAAACATCTCTCCAGAATGGAAGGTGAGTACAATGCCTTTCTACATGTACAATCATATATCTATGAATGCATTTTTTTTAATTTCCTTTTTATATATACAAACATTTTCTATAAACAGTACATGCTAATATATAACAAAAAAAAATTAGAATAACACATAGTTCCACTTTCCTAAGTTGAAACATTACTAATAATATTCCAACACCCACCATGCAACTAGTGTTAACTTATTTTCCAAGTAAATTCTATACATAGAGTTCATGGTTCTGACCTGTGTGATTTGTGTTAGGGGTGACATCATTCGATATAGACTTTGCGGCAAAGAAGTTAACAGTGGTAGGAGATGTGACGCCATCAGCTGTGCTGGCGAGTGTCTCCAAGGTGAAAAATGCACAACTTTTGACGCTTCCACAACCATCTTCCACCCCTACAACTGCTGCTTCAGAAACTAAGAAACATGTAGGTGTTGAATGATCAAGAGCAGAGAAGCGTTTAAATTATACCAAAAATTACGGTATGCTTGATTTTTGGTAGTAGATTTAGGCTGTTCCTAGTAATTGTCCGGTTACTGGACCAAGTTGTCGATAACAATATTTTACCTTCTTGAGTTTTACGGTAATTTGAGAATTCTAACCTGATCGAAGCACTGATAATTCAAAATGTCAAACCAACCCAGATCAGGAATTCACTCCTGAACTTCGGTTAACACAATCATTCCCTTGTTCAGTAATTCCCCCATGAACAGCCACAAAAGTCCCCTGTTCTAAACTATAAAACGGTGCATAATACTTTAGTAGAATATCATAAATAGAGTGATAATATACAGCAAGTCGAACACCTTCAGAGAATATTATAATAACTTACAAAGATGTCTAGGAATAACTTACAAACAGAATTATCAAAGAAACTAACCAACCAAACTTTGAGTTAAAGTAAATGAAACTACTTAAGCTTATTGTCGACCATCATGCTGTGATTAATTAGGAAATATCTATCCTTTGGCACCCAATCCTCGGGATTTGGGTAGTCTGGATGCAACTAAAGGATTAACTATGCCTTGAGAATCTCTTCCCAGGCCTGTGCCCTCAACAAACCCCATCTTGGCCATCAATTTAGAACCAAATCCCTTCGTATGCCTCTCAAAAGCTGCAAATTGTTGGGACTCATTTCCAGGCACTTTATTTCTTGTTTTAGGCCCCTTTGCACCTGAGCTGCTTGACTTCTTTGGAAGTTGGGTCCCTTTAACAGAGCTTGCAATACTTGGCTCGGGTGCGGGTGCATTAGCCCCAAGCCCAAGTGATTTAGGTCGCTGGACCACTTCTATGACTTCTGCCCGTCCCTGGTGATCCTTTCCAAGACCTTCCCCCTCTACATATCCCATCTTAGCCATCATCTTTGACCCAAAGCCTGTAGTGTGCAACTCAAAGGCACCATAGCTGGAAGAGACGTCTTTCTTGTCATGACAAGTGTTTTCTGTCTCTGTCGTATTAAGTGTTCTGATCTCTGATTCAGAATGCATAACACCACTTGAAACAAAAGACATGGGCTGTGCAGCATAAGAACGCTTGTCCTCGCTCTTATTCTTTCTTTTTACTTCTTTAGTGCCATTACGATCAGCTGAGCTCTTGAATGACTTGCTTGGAGCAGAGCCCTGACCAAACCCTTTTGATCCCCTTTTAGCTATTTTTCTATCTCCCTTGGTTGATGTAATAGCATTAATTGCAAAATCAGCATCCTCGTTGCCGGCTCCAATCAGCTAGACATCAGAAACAACCCACCACCATAAGATGAGTAAGATGAACAAAAAAGAATGAACAAAGCCAATGGTTTGCTAGAGTTACCTTCTCAAGGCAAACTTTACCACTTGAAGATGGCATACATGTGCGCTCGGTTCGAATTACAGTAACAAATCTGAAAACCAGTAAACAATACAAAATGTAAGTTGTTTTGACAATAACAAGGTCAAAATACCAAATAAACAGCATTTGAGAAACATCTGGGGCACAGATATTAGCACAAAACCAAATATGGTACTGGCTGTGATTTGTAATGTCTGTTCACTCTCTTCACCTGCCAACTACAGAAACAGATGAGAGGAGAGTTCACAGAGAAAATCTAACACAAGGTATTAATGCAACCATTTTTTGGGGAATCAACAGAAAGCACACTAAAAATTGCAATTCTATCATTATACCAGCCTACACCTCTCCTTGTAAAAATTTTGGATAACACCTGCTCACTTCTTACATATTTATTTATTCACTTTTTTTTATTACTATATTTTTCTTTAGAAGGGCTTTTACACTGGAACCACAGACGCAGATTACAAATTACCTCTTCTTGCCTGAACCATGACATTCACTGATCAAGTAATATATATCTGCCAATCTGCGAACCTAAATTTATATAAACAAGATAGAGTTAATATGAATATTTTGAATTCAAAAAACTAATTTTTGAAGATTGTAAAAAACTGAAAGACAACCTCTGGGCAAAGATACATAATTATTACAAACAAGCTTCAACAAAGTGCATATGTAGCAGATCAGATTAAACCAAGTAAGAAGAGTGAATAAAGAAGCAAGAAAGAGAATCAGAAGCTTTAAAAAAGTTTGTTTTAGTGGACAACTGCATTTTAAGTATGGATGATCTTTTCATGTGTTGGGTACCACCGTAAACATGACCAGATAAATATATACACACGCGCACACATATATATAAATCAGCAAACAAATAGGAGACTAAATGAAGTAACAAAGACATGTGTAATAGTCTAATAGATGTATAAACAGACACACACACACACTCACATAAATATCTCTGCTATCTAATTTTCAAAAATAACAACCTGGAACAAAATATGTTATATACATTTTAATAGCATATAAGCAACCATATCATTGCAAATAATCACACATCAAGTACTATATGTGACCAAAAAATGGTAAAACATATAAAATCACCAAGACAAACCTCACGTAGCAGACATACGGATTTTAATTTCTATAGAATTATGAATATAATCTTTGTATTTATATGATTAATACTATTTATTCAACAAATTAGATTGATTCATACAAGTTAATTTCTGTTACAATAAATTGATGAAACAATAGCTAATCCAATAGAGGCTTCAGCGGCTGCAATGCTATAACAAAAACAGAGAAAATTGCTCCTTTTAATTGACGACTGAAATACATGTGTCAAGGTAGGGTTCGCAAATCTCATGTAGAAATGAAACACCAAATAATTGAAGAAGTGGCAACATAGTAAGACAAGTCGATTCCTCACCTGGGAACAATCTCGGGAGTGCATAGGTTTAAATGATAAAATATCTTCTCCGTCCAAAACCATCTGCTGCAATTTCTACATTTCAGAAGAAAAAATCTCATTATCATAATGAGCCTAAATCATGATGAGGCTTTCTTGTTTGAATACAGGTTAAAGATTAATCACATGACGAGAATTGTTATTCAAAAAAAAAAAAAAAATCATCTACAACTAAATACTTACAATAAACGTAACGCACACAAAAAACGAGTAATTCATAAAAAAGAAGCTTTTTTTTTATTGGTATCGCCTGACTGTGCCTTGTGCCTCACACCTTGGAGAGGTGCACACCTCTTCAGAGTTGCCACGGACCAACAAAGTGAGGTTAGGGTGCCTCGCTGATCGCAGGACGAGGCTTTCACAGCTCTACTCAAGATAATATGCAAGACTCCCAGTCCACTATCACTTGTTTTTCAAGTGTAAATTTTCAGTTACTTGTCTAGGTCAAATTCTACTGGCCATATTTAGTTTGCAAGTGTGGTGTAAATTCTAGGTTTGAGATTGCAGGGAAAACATTTACTGGATGTTGCTATGGTATAGTTGATTTGGCAAGAATGAGACACAAGTGCTTTGAGGGTAAGAATAGAGATTATACAGCAGTGACCTTTTCCTAGATATCTCGTGATAAGATCCATGGTAGACGACATGGAGATGCAAATTAAATTTGAGCTGTTCGTCACAGTTGAAGGAAATTTTAATACAAATTAATTAAGCTCGTTGTTCATTTAATTTGGGATTGATCAGTGTGTACTAGTTATCAGGTGCCACCCTGTTTGTATGACTATCGATCTACTATCTTTTAACCATTTTAAACATATCAAAACTCCCAAATTTTAAAAGTTAGATCTGGAAATCCCAGGGTTGTGAAATTGAACAAACATGCCCACAATGATAAATCACACTTGGTACTTGCCAAATTAATTTCCTCAAGATCAACACCATCCATGGTAGACGACATGGAGATACAAATTAAATTTCAGCTGTTCGTCACAGTTTAAGGAAATTTTAAACAAATTAATTAAGCTCGTTGTTCATTTTATTTG